>OW679194.1:126380994-126522648 GCA_940337035.1 Agriotes lineatus
CAGAAGCTAATTATCGAGCAGTAATCAGGTTAAACAAAGAACGTTCTAGAAGAGTTTGTTAATGCTACAGCGATTCTCAAAGGGTCGAATTACCAAAGTACAGTTTGCAAGAACTGCAGGCGTCAATTTCTTGACAGAAAACACTTAAGCTCCAAGGCCTGAATTTCGTTACTGCTTAACATAAAGAATTTGATATATTTAGGCGTCCAACGCTTGATTGTCGAAACAAATACGCACTTTGTGCACTGAACGAAGAATGCTTGCTAAGACGAATTTGAATGTAACTGTACAGGGCCGTAATCAGTAAGAATTCGGGCGACAAATAAACGTAATTTTGAGCAAAACGAAAGAGGTCGAAAATGATCTAACACTTTGTCTCCGATAAATCCTTTGGGTTTATTATTACGATATTTCTTGCGATCCATTGTCTTCCATTTATTATTAATAAATTCAGTAATTTTTTGCTCTTGACACGCTTCCAGAACAGCAGCGCTTTACCTGTTTGGTAGTGATAATTGGAGGGTTACTGTTTGTTATCTGGCGGTTTTCCACCAGATCCTTTTTGCTGCTTAAATGTAAATTCCTAGGTATAATTTCTTGCGGTGTCTTACAATCATTTTTTTTTATCGTTGCTGGGCTGTATTGAAGATAGTGCAGGCTTGCTGTATGAGGTGATGCTTTTTGTTGGATACAAATTTTGAGTAAATTTGCCTGACCTGGCATCTAACGTTTTGTTTAACAGCAGAACTTGACTTTTCAAAGCCTCAACTGCTACTTGCTGATTTTCAATTATTTTATCTTTCCCAGATAACAACTCCTTCAAATATTTGATTTCAATTTGGTACATTTCCAATGAACTAACACTATTAACCGCGTGCGCGTCATCATTGTTCACCAAACAACAGTTTAATTGTTTATCGTCAATAATATTAATGTTTTTCATATGTTTTGCACAGCTTGGATGAAAAACTGCACTGCACACCACACATTTTAAACTAACTTGAGGGAGTTTATTACACCTTTTACAAGGTTTGTTAGGAGCTGCACCATCGCCAGCCATACCGCTCGAGCTCTAGTCTACTACTATATCGTGTTTGCTAGCTGCTTCTTCTGCTGTTTGTGCTAGTTTTTTTTTTATATATAATCGTTTATCTTTCCTAGAACTCTTTTTCACTTCTTTATTTTTCTGTGTGTATTCTATTGAAGTTGTTGCTTACTATCATTTTCATTCGTACTTAGTATCTTCGCCTTTATATTTCTCCTTTCGTCGATTTTTCTGTTTGTGTCTATTGACAGCCACGCATTATCATTTCTTCTCTTTTTGCCTAGAGTATCTGTTGCTGTTTTAATTACTGCTTGTTTATAAGTGTACCGTATTTGTTCTATGTCCTTTCTTTCTAGTTCTTCTGTCGTTCCTATTTCGGCTCTTAATTTCCTCTGGTATCTTTCAATTTCCCTGGACCGGTAAGTGCGACAGAACAGACAAAGAAGAAGTTAGAAAAAGGATACCCGAGGGGTCCGGTTTTGCTAGTTTTTGAGGCCTGTTCCAATAAGGTGCATAACCATCGAATCTCGTATGACATTTTTTGCGCTATCAACTAATAAAATTACAAATACAGTGACTATTACGAGTATTGTTTCTTTAAATAAAGTGTGGTTTCTATAGTAACCAAACGCAAAACGGTTTTCTACAACAGTCCTAAGACCGTTATATTCATAACGGGTTTTTGTTATTTTGTTGTTGCCATTCCAACCAACAAAGTTACGGAAAGTTGGCAAAACAAGTAGAAGCAAGTAGGTAAGTAGCGCCAAAAGTATTGTACTGCACTTTTATTCGTTAAATGCTTATATCAGGTCTAGAATATTAAGAAAACTGGACCTTCGGTTGTGATGTGTTTTATCGCACTTTTTCCACTGTCTAGGGTGTTTATCACACGACGTTTCGGGAGTTTTTGATCTACTCCCGTCTTCAGGTGTTCTTGGTTAGTCCTGAGAAGGACTGATATTGTTCGTCTTTATACGTACACTCGTGCCTACCGGGGTTTGAACCCGGGACCGCTGATCGCTGTGATTACTAGTCTATCACTCTTACCACTAGACCACCTTCTCAGGACCAACCAGGAACACCTGAAGACGGGAGTAAATCAAAAGCTGCCGAAACGTCGTGTGATAAACATCTTAGACAGTGAAAAAGTCCGTTAAAACATATCATAATAGACCACTGCCAAAAATGACATCATTCAGACAACAACTGGACCCTTTGGGTATCATTTTCTAATTTTATCCCGACCAGGTAACATTCACTTACCTAATTAAATTAAAAATTATGTAATAGTAGGACGAGAGGTCAAGATATTGCCGACAATAATTTTTCTGATTCAGATACGAGTTTCTATGGCGACAAAAATAACGACGAGTGCTTGCACGAGTCGTTATTTTCTAAAGCAACAGACACAAGACAATCTGAAGAGAAAAAATGTTCGGCAATGTTTTGACCTAGTGTCCTATTCGACTTGACAATTTAACTTTTAAGTTATTGAAAATGGTCTATAAGAATATTCCTAACATTAAAATTATAAATTCACAAAACTAGTGGTCTTTGAATTGTATCCATAGTAACCGATACAAAACTAGTGGTCTTTGAATTGTATCCATAGTAACCGATCCAACCAACTAAAATCCAAGTTATTTTTATTAAAAAATAGTTGCACAAAAAACCGTAGCGAAAACAAAGCTCCTCAAAATATTGTCACTAGAATAAGTAATAGTGCGATTGGTAGTTTATTTTGCAATTGAAGAATGCCAATGGTTGTCAATGACACCAGTTAAATTGTCTTTTGAATAAAACAGCTGGTAGGAACTTAACTCTAGCAACAATAAGCATGCAGTTGAAAGTATTAGCTACCTATATCAATCCGGAGGTCGTTTAAATATAAATTATTTGTCATAACATAATGATGTTCCATGCATTTTACTAAGTACTGTTCTCAGCGACTTACATCATTTGGTTACGAGGATGCAATAAATTTCCTTCTGATATAAAATGTAATCACTCTTGCGTCGATATTTATGCTTATAGTTTAAAGAGGGGCATTGCTAAAGTTCGAGGAAAATGTAAAACAAAACTGACATTACGTTTTGTAGATCGCTTTATTGCTTTTCAAAATATTCACCTTTAACATCTATACACTTTTGCATCCGATGAAACCAATCTTAAAACACTTTTCCACTCCGAAACAAGCTATTCAAATGCTTCAACGACCTCTTTGGGGGATAAAAAACACCCGTCACGCATTTTAATTTTGATGTATTGGAAAAACATTGGGCGACATTGGTCAAAAACTTGACAGTTCGTTGTCCTGTGTGCTCGCTTGCATTGTCATGATCGATAATAATTCGTCGGTTTACGTTGATTCTTCTGATTTCAGAGATAATTTCCGGAAAATAAATTGAAATATACCAGTCAGCATTAACTTTCCTTCGATCCTTTAATACAACAGTTGCAACATGACCCGGTTTTTCCAAGAAACAAGCAATTTTGTTTCTAAACGCTTCGTGAACGCACCACTTTTGTTGGTTGAAGTTCGCTTTGAAACACTCAGACGGTCGACTGCTGTTTAGTTTTAGGATCATATGAATATATCCATGTTTTGTCACCTGTCACGATATTATATACAGAATGTGAACGACCATCTTCCATGCTTAATTCTGTGAATTGTTTGTAAACCATAGTTTTGGATGGTGCTACATCTCTAAATAATAAACTAAGTTTTTCCTCACATTGCTGTGTTGTTCAACCGTATTGAAAACATAAAAAAAACATCACTTGAAAATCACGATTCAAAATTTCCACTTTTTGACACAATTACTTCGCTAAATTCTGTTGAAACGAAACTGCATGGTTTCATATCGAACTGTCAACTGTATTATTGGTAAACAATGTAAAATTTTCGAATACGATAATTGCACAACGCTGGGAATACGAGAAGTACTTGATTCCGCGAACTTTAGCAATGCTCCTCTGTTAGCTTTCGTGCCCACAAGTTTACTTGTGTCGATATCTATGTGCAACGGAATCAGCTATATGTTTATTTTAAATTTTCATCCTGTATTGTGACTTTTGCATCATAATTCTGTATAAAATACGGACTTTTACTAGACATTTCTACTATATTGGAATCAATTTTATTTGTGTGCAAGACAGTTCTATAAATGAACAACTTATTATTTGCATTTCTTTCCCAAATTATGGAGTTTTCTTAATTGCATATTTTTCTTTAAACATTTTTAACATGTTTCAATTGGGCATATGTCCTTTTTATCCGTATTTACACCGTCTAAATTAAATTTTTGCTAATTACGATTCATCTGCATTTCTACTTCCCTCGTTTAAAAGACCAAGGAGGTATTGTAATCACGAAAAAACCTTCCGTGATTTCTTCAGATCTTCATGATTCAGGCTTCCTAAATGACGAAGAATGGTTTCCGTAATTCCGCCTGTCTGCCTGTTGTCGGTATAACTCAAAAACTATTTGCTGAAGGAAGACACTATTTTGCATGCGGTTTATATGCCTTCCTGGCATGAAACCGAGAAAATTTTAATAAAATATATACAGGTTGAGCACCTTAAAAAATAAAACTCTGCTTATTTTTGCTTTAACCATTACTATTACTTAAATGAAAATAACATTTTGCAGATAGCTCAAGCTATTACTCTTGACGAAAAGAGGCATATTTGAACTCCCCATATACAGGGTGAGCAGTTTAGGAAATAAAATTTTGTTTATTTTTGTTTCAACTGAGAAATAAATAAAGGTGATCATTTCCACATAGGACAAGTTCTACCCTTGACGAAAGAAAATAAAAATCAACAGATACAGGATAATTGTTTGAAAATAGGGTCAACAAAATATGAGGAGTAGATTTTCAAATTGCGTTATCCATTTTACATAATTTTCAAGAACTTTACTGTTAAAGAATAGTGCATTTTGCACCAAATGGAAATGTGCCCATTAGTAGGTCATAAAACATCGATAATAATGGCAAAAGGCCAAATATGAAGTGGTTTTTTCTCTTTAATAACAGCAAAATCGGGGGTGCCGAAATGCGTTTTGATTGTCCAGCGGGGACAAAATTAAGTGAAAAAAGTACACTTTCGTAGTAAACCGTTATTTAACACTAGCTAAATATAATGTGATAAACATTAAAGAAGCACTAGACCACTAAAATAGACGGCAGTAGCAGGTTATTCAATGATGGCATCATGTGCTTGTACATTCAAAAAACATGATGTCCTTAATATCTGGAGAAAATGCGTATGAATGTCCTTGTGTGTAGGACAAAATGCGCATTGACTATCCAAGACACCCTTATTGAACATATTAAGTAGGACAGTGGGGGGTGAGGTTATTCGCGTCCGTGGCTGAATGCTACACGTGCCCCCTGGTTAATGCTAAACGAGCAGCAATTAAGAGTGTCAGACTGTCATAGTAAACTTGATCTCCTGGCAATTCATCGGGAACCATGAGCTTAAATATACTTGTAGTTTATAGCATTTCTATTAATAATACTCCCGATGTACTCATACGAAATATAATATATAGTAGGACAGTATGCGTTTTTGAATGTACAAGATAATGTTAAAGAATACGCCTTTAAATGTAGGATGCAACGCCACCTCTACTAAAAATTTTTATTTTTGGACAAAACGCATTTTGGAAATCTTCTCATATACATTGTACAGGGTGAGCGAAACTCGACGTCTCAGCTCTATTATAAGAAAACAAAAAACGATAGAAAAAATCTGAAAAAATATTCTTGAATGGAATTGAGTAAGGTCCATTTTAGCCAAATTTGCATATTTTTCCATATTTTGAAACTGAAGTAATGACGTCATCGATTTTTTTTTCTTAGAAATATACCAATATTTTGACATATTTAGAAAGAGTAAATTTTTCTGAACACATTTTATGAAGAAAAAAATTTACTATCTTCTTCCATTAAAAACTTATAAGCAAATTTTTGTTAATACTTTTTTCACAAATTTGCTTATAATTTTGTAACGGAAGAAGATAGAACATGTTTTTCTTCACAAAAAGTGTTTAGAAAAATTATCTGTTTCTAAATATTTCAAAATATAGGTATATTTCTGGAAAAAAATTGATGACGTCATTACTTCAGTTTCCAAATATGGACAAATTGTAAATTTGGCTTAAAATGAACTTACTCAACCTCATTTAAGAACCTCTTCAGATGTTTTCTATCGTTTTTCTTTTTCTTATAATAGAGCTGAGACATCGAGTTTCGCTCACCTTGTACTTAAGGCAGTCGCGTCTCACCGATCGGAGACGTCCTCGGTGGATGAAGCCACAAACGCCTGCTTTATTTCGTGCAACCGCGCCGATCATTGATATCGCATTCGCAGGGGCTGAAGTTAAAATTCCATAGACGATCGTTTTTTATTTGAAAATTGATGTAATTACCATTACCAAATGTTTCCTTTTGTTGTTTCAGTATTATTACAAACGTGAAAATATGTTATCCCTATTTCCTTTTAATTTTTAGAGTTGTTTAGAGTCACAACGTTCATTTGCTAGAGAAGTTCTAAGTACCCTTTGCATATTTTTGTGTTTCTGCTGGATATAAAGACGGCTTGCAGTCCAACGGAAGTCGAATATAGGTACTACCGAATGCGAAACGTGGAATCAAGCGAATGTGGATAATCATCTATCCGTCTATGAAAAAAAAATCTCCTGCTCGTTCTGATTCACCTTATCCGTTAAAATTCAAGCAACATTGTAAATTAAAAGCAAATAAAAACATAAATCTACCAAGGATTTATTCATGAGTAGTACGCCTCTTTGAAAGAATATATGCGTTTTCTGTTTTTCCATTATGCATTGATGCAATCATGTCTGTAGTCTTGTTAAAAATTTGTTTTTGTGGGTTTACGTCGTTACGGAATGCATTTTTGGATGGACAGCCCATTTCTTGTCTTTAATAAATGAAACCGGTCTGAGAGCTTTTCTCAGCAGCACTCAGCCATAAAATTATTTAGTCCTAGGTACCTAATTGCCCTTCCAACTGAATTAGAAAATAATTCTGTAGCCAATCGTACTTTTTGTCGTGCCGATTCTTTTAGGTGTAAATGTTGCCGGGTAATTTTGTGAGCGATATTTAATTTGCCTGTTGAGTAGTTCAGCTGTACGTCAATAACTATGTTATACACTGTCTGACATTCAATTGTAAATCCCTGAATAAGGTAATGATTTCTCGCAAGTTTTATTAAACAGGACACATCCGCAAAAATATACACATTTAAAGGAGTATTGCTTGGATCACCGAAGAAACAATTTCTGCATAGTGAAAATTAAAGTAATTTTTTTTAAAGAAAAGTCGTGAGAAAAATTATATGTTTTAACTATTTTATTGAAACTGTAAATTATCTATTTGACTGTTATAATTTGTTTCGACCATTTGGACCAAAATTTTGAGTTAGAAGATATCACGTTGCACTGTCGTTTAATTCATAATACCTCTAAAAAAACTGTAAAAGACTTTACCCCTAACCTCCATCGCAAGCAGATATGGTGACACTAATATGGCCGGTTTTATAAAAATCACCTTTGTTTGTTTTAACAACGAATTAAACTTAACCTCAGATTAGTGGTCTTTATAAGACTGGCTGTAAATAATTTAGCAAATCAAATTAAGCTAGGGGTAAAAATTTTCAAATTAAAAAAACCATTACCGGTGGTCGAATTCGAAGGGCAGGCGGCTGCGTATGCGATACCAACGTTTTGTGGGATATTGGAGGCGAATGGACTATTTCTGCATGCGCTACAGAGCACATCTTGTGTTCGCGAGTTCCAGCTGCCTTAAATAGAACACATTTTTCGTTGACATCTTTTTCTGCTTTACAGCATTTACGCTGTATCTGTTGGATTTAATTTTCGTCAATAGTAAAGCTTGAACTATGGGCAAATGGTTACTTTCCTCACTATCTCAGTTAAAGCAATAATAAACAGGTGACGTTGTGACACTAAATAATTTTAAAAATCGAAGGAAACTAGTTCTAAAACTATTTTTACTTTTCTAATAATACTCAAACAATAGAAGCGAAACACTTGCTAATGCAAAGTAAATAAATTTTTAAGTAAAAACGTATTACCCGTGATGGGATTCGAATTTCAGTGCCTATTCATTTCATTGTTTGCCAGAAGGCCACGGATAACTCAGGCTCTCGCCGCGTGAGCCACCCCTTCAAATTCCTCTGATGTAGCTGCATTGAACGTAACGCACTTATTCGTTGCTCTTTTTTGTCTTGCAACACATTTATCCTGTATTTGTTGGGTCCCATTTTTGACAAGGATAAAGCCTGCACTATGTACAAATGACTAATTCTATATATTTCTTGCTTAAAGCAAAAATATACAAAACTCTATTTTGTAAGGTGCTCACCCTGTATATATTTGTCTGACATTCTCTCGGTTTCATGCCAGATAGATATATAGTCTTCCTCAAATTAATAATTTTTGAGTTATACTTCCAGCAGACAGACAGGCAGACAGCCGTAATTGCGAAAAACTGTTTTTCGTCATCTAGGTACCCTAA
This sequence comes from Agriotes lineatus, assembly GCA_940337035.1. Taxonomy (NCBI): domain Eukaryota; kingdom Metazoa; phylum Arthropoda; class Insecta; order Coleoptera; family Elateridae; genus Agriotes; species Agriotes lineatus. Next base: position 126,389,608 of record OW679194.1, read on the forward strand.
AACGTGAAGATCTAAAGAAATATCGGAAGGTCATTTTTTCGCAACTAGAATAATTCCTTCGTCTTTTAGACGGGGTAAGTAAAAAGTATCGCTTTCATCACTACACACAAACTATTGCTTTTGTAGTTTACATGAAGTGACCGCAACGACATATTTTTTGGTCCTATACCACATCGCGACTACGACATATTTTGTGTTGTATAATGCAGATATGATTTTATTATTTCTTCGGTCATAGCCTGGTCAAATTTCTAATAAACAGGTTGCTTAACTTTTTGTTATCTGTTTCGTTGATATTTAAATAACATTTTTGTCTAAAAAGCAAACTGCAGGGTTTGTAAGTATTCGAAACTTCTTCAATATCTATAAGCTTTTGGACACGAGCTACGATGTGATATTGTGGTTGCAATATCTTCAGGCTACTAGCGCATAAGTTTACTTTCTCCGTCTAAAATACGAAGTAAGTATTGTAATAGGGAAAACATCACCTTGTAATGTAGCATGCTGTGTGGATGCTTAATTAATTCAATATTAATATCCAGATATCGAAAGAGTATCATGTGATAACAGTTGGTGATAGATTACTGGTAGTGGTAGCAATAGGCAACCAGGGGGTTGTTTACTGCAAGTGAAAAAACTTCTTCAATTTTGAATAATCTACGTTTAATAAGTCACGTTAAAGGGCTAACTTTCCTTTAATTGTGAAGAAATATTGTATATTTGGTACGTGATAGCAAGATAGCCTTCTTCACGATCAAATTTGACCAAAGGTCAGAATTATTATTCATATTATAATTTCAAGATTGTTTGAAACCATTTGAAATGGTAATTGGTACTTAAACCATCAGTAACTGAAAGTGCGAGTGATTGTGGCATGCTGTACTACCGTTTAACAAGGTATTAAAAGGTACGAGAGCTACAACGAGCTATTTTGGGTCTTCAACAACTCAAGGGAGGTGTTTGACGACTACCAATCAGTTAGGAGCTGATAGAAAATACACTCAAGGTACACGTGAGTGTAATTTAGTATTCAATTATAAAGAGATTCATTATTATAACCTTTACTCATTCAGCTAAGGAAGATAGATTCTTATTTGCTCAATAAACTGACTAGCCGAGGTAATTTTAAATAATAGTCAAGTGACATAATTTCAATCATATATTTTCATAAGTGAGATATGCCAATTTTGAAAGTAATTCAAAAGCAACAAGGTAAGTGTTTAATACATTATTCAAGATACTACTTCTGTTAACTAAATAATAGGGTAGATATCCAATTTACTAATTGTAATAACCGTTCGAAAAAGGGTTATAAAACAACCTTCCGAGATTTCTCCAGATCTTCACGTTTCATCGTCCCTGGATGACGAAAAGCAGATTTCCTCAGTTTCATCTGTCTGTCTGCCTGTTGCCGGTATAACACAAAACCTAGCTGTTGGAGGAAGATGATACTTTCCATGCACATTATACAGTGTGTATTAGCCAAATGGAGTAAGCTCAATATCTCCATATTTTGATACTTGTCACTGATGTGTCAAAACACTCCAATTGATTTTGATTGTAGCGGATATTTTCGGCCTATTGGTTGCACTAATGTCTCACGTGACTTCACCGGCATTTTTTTTAATGAGACAGAATGCCAAGTGGCACATAAAAATAAAAATAATTTCGAAAATATAAATTTTAATATATCTAAATAAATTACAATTACAGTTAACGTAAGAAATGATCTAAATGTTGCCCTTGTTCGTCCTGGCAACAACCCAATCTTAAATAAAAGTGGTGTCTGACATTATTTAACATCTGTAGCGTGACAGATCTAATGGTGTTAGTAATGCGGATCTTTAAGTCATCTAAATCGTGTAGTTTAGATTTGTAAATAGTGGTCCTGAGATATCCCCATGCGGAAAAATCTAAGGGATTAAGGTGTAGTGACCTCGTTGGCTATTCTATCTGTCCTCGACTTCCAATCCAACGATTTGGAAAGACAAGGTCAAGGTATTGACGGACATCACGATGGTAATGCGGTGGAGCTTCATCTTGTTGGAACCATATATTTGCTGGTATTAGTGGATTTCATCTGTTGGGATACAAATTTCTAAAAAAAAAATAGATACAGGTTTTTGAGTACGCGTCTTTCTCATCCAGTGAGAATTTTCGGTGGCCCAATAGCGGCAATTCTGACGATTGACATGTTCGTGGAGGGTAAACGTTGATTCATCCGAAAACAAAAAAATTTCTATTCGTATGATATTGTTGTCTACTCTTTCCATCATTCGCTTACAAAATTCCACTCTCCTATCAAAGTCGTCTTGACATAGCTCCTGAGTTGGAATTACCTTATACGGATGCATTTTATTCTCGTTTAGTATTCGTGAGCATGACGTCTAATTTTGTTTCGTCGTCCAAAGAAGCACCGTGTTTCTTAATTTGTCGTACATGTCCAAGTTCTCTAAACTGCTTGTCAATTTTGCTAACTGTACCTTGCGATAAGGTGGTAATTCTGGAAATTTCTTCTTGAAGAGGCGAACAACTTCGGCTTGAGTACTGTTCTATCTCCATAACCGATCATCATCAGTGTAGTTATTTTATGAATTTCAGTTAAATACACCATCCTCGCAATAAATGTAAATCGATAACGATTTTCAAATTTGCTTTCGGCTGACTTTCAAACTGACTTTGACACTACTTTGAAGGTAGGTACCATCGAGAGCAAAAAAAACTGGTACACATTTTTGCAAGCACCTGGATCAAGGTTCCATCATATTTCAGATATTTTAGTTGCATGAATTAATCTTCTTAACGAATTTTGTTTGTACTGATATTCGAAGACAGCTGATACTGTCAAATATTAGACATTTTTTAAAAACACATTTATTAAATAAAAAAATAAAAATAAAAGCAGAAGCAAATTGCGCGCTACGCGCACGTGAAATAGGATACGCGAAAGGTCAAGCGCCGATCCGAGCGCTAAGATAAGAAAAACAAAACCTAAACAAATACAAACATCTGTGAAACCGGAACGTGAGATTTTATTTTGTGCCACAGACACACATTAAGGAAAATTATATTATAGATTATGAAGCACAAATTATTTTAATTTTTTCGCCTCGCCGTTGCAGTCGATAATTTTTTTGTAGTTGTTTGGGCATTGCAGAAATTAACTGCCTTGAGTTAAGCTGTTGTAAAATAAAATGCTCGCTACCCTCACGACGAACTAACGGCAGCATATAAGTTCTTGAAATATCCTTCTGTATACTTGGAAGTTTAGTCTCTCTTCTTCAACTATGCAGGGGGGCTGGACCTCTCGAACCAATGCAACCCTAGACGTTTACAGAAAAATGACTGGCTGCGTTGACGTTCTTCACATATTCTTCATTGTGTCATTTTCCTCTGGGTCTCTCATTTGAGAAGACTACATCATCCTACAAATCGTTTTTATTGACGTATTCACGAGGAAATTCTAATCGTAGATTTCTGCTTGCTTCAGTAAGAAATACTTTTTGAGCTGCTGAACGGTCACGTGGCCCGCTTTCTTTAATTTTGCAATATGCCTGAAACGGGATGCAGAGGAATTTGTAGCAGTAACAGCCAGAATAGCTGTGTCGAAATGATTGACCAGACGATTGTTGACCCCAGAATTTGATGCATACTGATCAAACTTTTTCTTCGCGAGCATAACTGTTATTTTGCTTACGCCAATCTCATTTGCAATGTTGCTTATACTTACTTCCTCTTGCAAGGTATTGCTTATTGCAGCTTTCTGATAATTATCTACCTGTGACATTTGAAGTTTTAAATGACGCTGTCATAAAAAATGAACTGTCATGTAGAAAATAACACAGGCAACCATGTAATTACACAACTAAAAACTAGCTGTTCCGAAATGTGTACCAGTTTTGCTTCTACCGATGGTACATAAACATTGATATAAATAAGCATGGCAACCATTTCAAAAATAATTTTTTTCTCGTTAATTTCGAATGAGATTCAAAGCCGGACACCGTGCTCCATTCGCCTTTGAATGCCCTTTCCAATGATATGCCACTTGGCATACCGTCTCATTAAAAAAAAATATCGGTGACGTCACCGACAGAAGTCACGTGAGCCTTAGTGCAGCCGATAGGCCGTAAATATCCGCTACAATCAAAATCGATTGATGTGTTTCCGCATATCAGTGACAAGTGTCAAAATATTGAGATATTGAATTTATTCCGTTTGGCTAATACACACTGTATGTATACCTCCCGTGAAACCGAGAAAGTTTCTAACAAATATAAACACGGTAAGCCTCTTAAAAAATGAAATGGTTTTTATTCTTGCTTTAACTGAGAAACAGATAAAAGTAGTATATTGCTCATAGCCCAGGATTTACCCTTGCGAAAATGGGACCCAGCAGATACAGGAAAAATGTTGTAAAAAAGGATCAACAATAGATGACTTGTATTTGAGGCAGCCGCATCTCACCGATGCGAGGGGTCCCCGGTAGCCGGATGCAACGAACAGGAGGTTTTCTTGAGGGCCACCACTAATAATTGAAATTGCATTCGCAAGCTCGTTCGCAGAGGCTGAAGTTCGAATTCCATCGCCGGTAATGTTTTTTTTTAAATTTTAAAATTGATATTTATTGTTTCAGTATTATTATATTATGGACGTAAGGAAATTCTTACCCCTAGTTTTCTTTGATTTTTAAAATTGTTTAGTGTCATAACGTCCACTTCCGAAGAAAGTTCTGACTAAAACCCTTTACAGATTTGTTTTATTTGACCGGGAGCTAAAACGGCAGCAGTTCGGTTTCCATACGTTTTCTAATCCTAAAGAGGTGTCAATAAATTTCTGTTTTGAATTTGTAAGGTTGTTACTTTTTCTTTTAAAATTGTAATTTTGTTCTCTGTATCGTTGAGCGTTGTGTCCTTAACAGGGCAATTATAAATATAGAAATAATATGTTGTTCTCTGAATGTCATTATTTGGCAGTGGTCTATTATGATATGTTTTTCGGACTTTTTCCACTGTCTAGGGCATAAATCACACAATGTTTCGGGAGTTTTGATCTACTCCCGTCTTCAGGTGTTCCTGGGTAGTCCTGAGAAGGTGGACTAGTGGTTAGAGTGGCAGACTAGTAATCACAGCGATCAGCGGTCCCGGGTTCAAACCCCGGGGAGGCACAAATTTACGTAGAAAAACGTAAAATATCAGTCCTTCTCAGGACTAACCAGGAACACCTGAAGACGAGAGTAGATTAAAACTCCGGAAACGTGTGATTTACACCCTAGACAGAGGAAAAAGTCCGAAAAACATATCAGAAATAATATGATCAAATATAATATCTCACCTATCGTTGTGAGTGTTTTTGCTGGGTTCCATGAACACACATTCGTTATAATTTTCTTCTTAAAGTAGGCAATTTTTAGTCTGCCAAGATGATTGGATAATTTCGTAGCATTTTTAGGTATTATCAAATGCCACAAAAATGTATATTTTTTTAGTATATTGTACCCTTTGTCCATTCTTATTCTCAGAATTATCCAACACTATAAAACTGAATTTAATTACAAATCAAAAATTTATGACGAACGTATTTTTGAAATATCCTATATACTTTTTCAATCAATTGAAGTATTTTACACATGAAGATAATATTCGAAAGCTTCTACAGCATTTTTTATACTAAATCACTCCTTCTCAACAACAAATTTTCGAACTGCATCTGGAATTCAGGCTAATGGGGCTAATATCACAGCTGGCGTATAGCAGCTGCTATAGCTAACAAAATTGGTTATTCAAATTTGTCAGAATTGTTCGCCTAATATTTCTATCAAACATACACCAAATGTAATAATAATTTATGCAAAGTATCTTCTATATCTCAAACTTCTAATTATAATTAGTAGATAATGCTAATCCTATAAGACCCAGAGCAGGTAAACAATGTGAGTTACTACAGTCCTTCCAGCCGTATTAGATTATTGGATTTCCTGTGCATTATACGTAGCTTTGGCTAAAATTAGCTACCTGTTATCTTTCAGAAAACTTTCGCTAAGGATGGTGATTTATTAAAGTACTGTGCAAAACACACTTGGCTGATGTAAATTCTAAGTAATAATAAAATTTATTAGGGATGTGAAAGTTTTTAATGGCGACTTTGTTTATACTACTTAAATTGAAGGTTAAGAGCCAATTAAGTAATTCTATTGGATTCGTAAAGTTAAGTCTATTATGATCGTTGTAATTTTTCAGAAGGGAGCATATTTTTAAGTTAATTGATTTGGTTTTAATATGAGTAAAAGTTTGGAACAATGAAATGCTTAGATTCATTACACGTGTTGACTGTCTTAAAGTGCCGGATTATATTATAGTTATTAGCCAAAGAACTATATGAGGGAGAAGGTAACTATTGCAGTTTTAATTACTATTTAGACCCGATGAACATAAGACTGTGGGAGTTCTAACGTTGATAGTGACGAGGGTTCAAAATGTACATATACTGTAATTTATTACGTAAACCACTATGAGTAGCAAATTGTTCTTATTGCAATTAACGCATATTTTACTCTTAAAATCTATATTACATAACTGTGATATACGCAGTACTTAATTAGCTCATGCATAATAGGGATTTCTATGACAAAATGCAGAATATATAATTATTTACTTCCATAATTATATCAATACTAGCAGTCCAGTGAGACAAATGTCTCATTTAATAAAACAAAATAGACCGTTTTGCAAATAGAACGCGTATTCACCACACGTCATTGTTGGTAGCAAACTACCAGTCGCATTCGCCTTGATAAAATTTTCCTAGAATCTAACATAAAAAGTTAGGATTAGGATAATTAAGATAATAATTAGTGTTAGAGACTGAAATTCGGTTCCTGACCTGACATGACCATTCCAAACATATAACTTTCATAACTTTTTTCTCTATCTCTTACGGTTTGGCTGCTGAAACAGCGTCCCGGACGGACAGACAAGTCTATTAGATAAAAGATTTTCTTTAAAAGCAAAACATGCTGCATTTATTCATATTATTGCTTGTATTTTTCTTTCTTACAAAAGGCTGTAAAGTTGTTAAATCAAAAAGCTATAGTTTCGACAGGTTTTGAATTCGGCCTCTGTAGCAGCTAAAAATATTTGCACTAACACATTTTACATAATAAAAATAGGCAAAATGACAATAATAATAATTGGCATTTAAACGTAAAACTATTAAATTCTTTCTAGTAAATGTTTAAATAAGTTGCAGATAAATGTACTCTCATCTAACAGTAATGCTAACTAGTAACGGTAATTACTGCTGCACAAAACTGTAATTTACTATTTAATAATATAATCGTGCTAATCACTAGACCCTATAAATACCAAGGAGAGGGGTGTAAGTGCACTCCTTCTTCTTCATCTTCGTTATCTTTAGAATAAACCAAAATCTTCTTTATTTGTCAACGATGTCCCCGTTTCTCAATTTTCTCGTTAGTAAAAGGTCCAAGATCCAATCCATCGCTTCGGTGATCTGCGTGTGGCCGATTTCCCGTCTATTGTTATTCTGACCAGCCCATTTTCTTTCATTCTAGAGACTTGTCAGTTCCATTCTTTTCTTCTTTCTCTAACCCATCTTACAATATATGGGGTGTAGCATGATTGTCGTATTTGTGTATTTGGTATTCTGTCCCTTAGCGTGTGGCCTGTTATGCTTCTGCATTGACTTTGTTTTGGCTCTAGTTTCAGCGGCGTGCGGTATTATAGGCCATCTCCAGGTTTTACACAGAGTGTTTTCAAAATGGCGCATTTCCTCTACAGTACAGACAGAATTGAGAAAACCTGTATTTCGGCTAGGCACCGTGAAACGTGAAGATCTGAAGAAATCTCGGAATGTGATTTTTTCGCGATTACCTTCGTCTTCCAGATGAGGGAAATAGAAAAGCATTATGGGCGGTCAAATTCGAACGGCAGGCGACTGCGAATGCGATTCCAACGCTTAGCCTGGAGATTGCTAGCACATCGCCCACTCCCTAGTTGCGCCACGTGCGCCACGTAGGACTTCTCGACTCCGTGCTTCGGGACTGCCTTAAATATAACTTTTTTGTTGACCACGTTTTCTGCTTTACAGCATTTATAATGTATCCGTTGAATCCCATTGTGGGCATGGGTTAAGCCTAAACTATGTGCAAATTGTTACGTTTAACTATGTTTTAGTTAAAGCAAAAATATATATGGTTTTCCAATGGCGGCGTCAGAACTTTAAAAAGTAATTGTAGTCATCTCAGATTGGTTGAGCTTTTAATTTTTTTATAGTTGTGTTCAGTCAACTTTGGCAAATCATCACGGAACTTTAAATGTTTTAACACTGTATAAAAACAGTTTGTATTTATTATCAAAGTTCTCTTTCTGTTCGAGCAACGTTAGGCGCTCTACTTGTAGTTTATGGTTTGTCAGACCACAACTTGCCGAATTTTGCTCAAAGACTTAAGTCTTATCCTTACAAGATTTAATCCATCCAATAACTGAAGCTAAATGACGATTTGCAGAGTTGACAGTTCGCTGATTGGATTCTGGAACAGTTAGAAATCCATCCCGAATATGACAAAAAAGTCATATTTAGCAATGAGGCCTATTTTGGTTAAATAAATTCGTCAAAAAGTATATGTTGTTGAAGTCGTATAGCATTTCACTATGATTTGTCAAAGTTGACTAAACACAACTATTAAAAAATTGAAGGCACAACCAATCCAATATGACTACAATCAGTTTATAAATTTCTTGACGCCGTTATTGGAAAACCCTTTACTACAGCGTCTGATAATACGAATTTCAATCAGGTAGCTGACCCACCGAACCATCGCAGGCATCTACTTTTGCGATTGCAGCTTTACTTAACAGAACGGACTTGTTGATCAAACTTTTGGACTTTATTACTGCGATAAGTGTAAGACTGACCTATGTGCAAATTATTACTCTATATTTTTCAGTTAACAAAAAAATAAACAAAATTTATTTTCAAGGTGCTAACCTTGTATTACATTTGTCAGGCATGTTCTTAGTTTCATTCCAGGCAGACGCATAATCTGGATGCAAAATATCGTCTTCCTTCAACAAATAGAATTTTGAGTTATACTGCCAACAGATAGACATACAGACAGACGGAATTGAGAACACCTGTTTTCAGTCATCCAAAGCCCTCAAATGTGAGGATCTGAAGAAATCTTGGAATGTGATGTTTTCGTGATTACAATAGCAGGTACTTAATTCATCTTAGACGAGATTAAGTGAGAAAACGGTCCAACTTGGCAAATCCATTTTCTAAAGTGCAGCCCATTTTCGGTTCCGAGATTTGAACAAGTTTGATGACAATAATCAATTTTACATGCTAAGAGAACATATTTAGATCACTAGAATAATCTGCTTTGTAAAGATATTAATACAGAGGAATAAAATATTGCTATGTTTTTATCGGATTTTTCCACTGTTTGGTGTGTTTGTCACACAACCATTCGGAAGTTTCTGATCTACTCCCATCCTCAGGTGAATGAACTCCTGGTTAGACCTGAGAAGGACTGATGTTGTGTACTGTTTCTATCACGTACTACACTAGTGCCTACCCCGGGTTTCTGTGATTATCTCAACTATCCGTTAAAGGTCTTCTTATACCTACACTACGATTCTAACCACCACAAGCGTGAAACGTGGCGTGGCGAGATGCCTATCTAGCCGAACCAAGATCGTATGATCGAAGGAAGAAGACCTTAAACGGGAAATTGTGATAATCACAGAAACTGCAAGCTAATGGCTACCCAAAAGAACTCTAAACCAGACGCTAAAAGAGATGGACGGAAATAGAACACCGGCAGGGGATGAGAAAACGGAGCCAACAAACACAGCCCGAATACCATACATCCGAGGAGTTTCCAACAAACTGAGAAGAATCGGAAGCATATTCAATATGCCTTCAAGTCGACAAAACTCTAAGAGGCATGATGACGCATACCAAGCCTCAGAACGAAGATCAGAGTTCAAAGAACTGTATCTACAGCGTTCCGTGCGAGTGTAGAAAGCAATGTATAGGGGAAACACAACGACCCCTACAAGTGAGATTATCGGAACACACAAACATATTAGAAAGGGCGAAACTATCAAATACAAGATCGGAGAACACGTCTGGAACGAAGACCACCACATACAATGGGATAACGCATCAATTGTAACTAAAGAGGCAAACAGGTTCCTTACGAAGCTGAAAGAAGCTACATATATTGCCCTGCCAGTAGAACCAATTAGTCAGGCTAGTGCAGAAGTAAAGCCCATTTGGATGCCACTATTGCTCAGAGAATTACAAAAATAGTCTACTGTGCGTACAGCGGTAACCTATACAGATTGTGGCAGGCAACGAGGACCATATCAAAAACAAGGGGACCTTACATGTGGCCGTAATTGTATTGAAAAAATTAAAAAATCGAATATATACTTTGTATTTATAATGATCCTAACGACCTACAGCTATCGTACATTGATTGTTCGTTTGTTAAACACCACGACGGCCACATTCATATTCTCCTTGCTTTTGCAATGGTCCTAGTTACCTGAAGCAATCTGTATATAAGTTTATAACTAAAATATATAACTCCGCTGGTGGCGTAGTGGTAGAGTGGCAGACTAGTAATCACAGCGATCAGTGGTCCCGGGTTCAAACTCCGGGGTAGGCACCAGTGTATGTACGCGATAAAAAAAATTCAAAAAAGCAATCCTTCTCAGGACTAAGCAGGAGTTCATTCAGCTGAGGACGGAAGTAGATCAGAAACTCTAAACGTTGTGTGATAAACACTCGAGATAGTGGAAAAGGTCTTATAGAAAACATATCATATTAGACCAATGTTAAAAAATTACATCATTCAGAGGACATTATAAAAGACACTCTGGTCAAGAGGGCTATGACTGATGCTGCTCTTCAAGTATTGTGGACTATGGTATAGATCTTGTTGGCATCTGTATTACAGGCCAACTTATTTGTGGTCGCTTTGCTACATTTAACTTAAAAATTGTAAACGAATTGGTTTTCATCGTAGCAATGTAAATAATTTTGATGGGATTTGTTTCAAGTGCAATAGTTTCTTAGCAGCAACAGAGTGCTTAATATTTTTAAAGGTTATGTTTTTTAACCTTAAATTAGTATTGGTCATTGGTCATTGTTTATTACATGTAGGTACCTTCAAAGTCCTCTTGACCAGGCAAGTCTTTTATAGACACTTTGTATGATTTGGTTAGTCCAGTTTGCTGTTCCATACTGAGTGCAGCTGATTGATACCTAGTAGATCATTATGCATACGTGTACTAAATTCCTAGAGCTGAATGCACTCTGAAACCAATAATGCTGCTTTGGAATTAGATCCGGCGATAATCCAACTCACTCACTCACTAGACTAATATGACCCATACGCAATCATAACACTTAAACATTTCTATTATAGTAAATTACTTTATAATATATTTTTTCTTCAAACGGCAGTAAAATATGACATTATACTGCTGGATTGATGATGCTCAACTGTCACTTTATTGCCAAGCGGCAGATAATATTATCTGCCGCTGACGAGATCAAGTGATTTTCTTCGAATTTTGTTCACAAAGTTGTAAATAATTTGTTATAAAAACGTTTGAAGAAACAATACTATATGTTATTCGGAGCAAAAGTATCTGTATGTGGCTCGGCTGTACTTATCTGCCTAGCAAGCTCGGCAAATAACCCGTCCAGCCTCGCCACATAAAATATAACTTTTGCTCCTAATAACATAATATACTATTATCTTACAGTAGCGCCTATTACCATACATTATACAACTGTTTTCAGTGACTAAATTGAAGTTTTATTCACAAGTAAGTTTTCATTATTTATAATACTGCATTGTTGGTAGCACTGTCAAGCTATGTCAAATTCGTAATTTTCAGGTTAAGTTTTGCGTCAGTCTGTGTCAAATAACAAACAAAACCTAAGCTACGAACCTCGAATTTGACATAGACTGACAATACACTTCAGTACTGTCAAACGTATATCACAAATTATAGGCGACTAATTATAAATTTATTTTGCGACATATTCTGACTGCGCAAACTATTTAGGCACAAGAATTGCTATTGTAAGATAAAACGTCGTATATCACACGTAAGCGAAATGCCATTATAAGATCGTGAGAAATCGTATCGCTCGTGCTGGGGCACTCGCGATTCAAAATTCTCACTCGCAAATAATGATGCATTTTTCTCACTTATAATATAATCTACTATTATTCAATTGTGACAGTTTAAAGTGACATTATTAACTTCATAACAACCTTCATAAACAGTCTATGATCCACAAGTGAAATAAAAGTGTTTTAATTCACTAGAGATTAAAAACGTTTAATTCACTAGAGAATTAAAAAGTTTTCAATAAAGAACAACATATTTTTATTATTTCTACAAATATTACATTCAATTATTCTTTCTCTTTGTAGCGTGTAGTATATAATTACTAAAATTTAGATCAAATTGACGATGAATGGGCAAATTTATATCTTAATTTGAATATGTTTAAATTTTTTATTAAAAATTTCGTCAAAATTGAATAAAAACATATATACGCCACGTGAATTAAACATTTATTAACTCAAAGATATGATCTCACTGGCACTACGTGCTCGTGAGCTCAACATCTTTTCGTGTATAAACATCTGTGTAATTCACTTGGTGTATAATATCTATTCCGAAATTATAATGTACTATCTTTTTTGACCAAATTAGACAAATATATATTTATACATAATCAAATTTAAGAACTACATGAATTTTTAGTTATTTTCTATTTATTTAATTATTTGTTCGTTGGCTTGTCACAAGTAGATTGGAAAATTGAGCTAATCTCATATAATCTTGAATATGTAATCAATGTATTTAGTTGTAGTAATACTGAGAAAGCTTTAATATACTTTTAAATCGTTTATTTTCTTCAGATACTGAAAAATATATTTACCATTCAGCTTGGGTTCTTGTTTTAACTCCACCTACTCGTAGTTCATTTTCTTAAAATACACTCCCGAACGCTCTTTGAAAGCTGCAGTCGTTACCGAGATTATCTGCTCAAATGACTCTAATAAAAGAAATTTTAATATAAAATCGAATTACAAACTTCTAAATGCAAGGACAGGATTCATATAAGACTCTTGAGCGATTTAGTGTGTTTTTCGTTACTCGGCCTCTTTTGTACGGACATTTAAGTTAACATTTCCCAGTTATCCTCATTGCGAATGTAATGGGGTTGCAGCTATCTTGGCGTTATTTTTATACCGTATAGCCCTCGTTAAATCTCAGGGAGGTGGTAAAGTAATTGGAGTACGACTTCCCTGAAAACGACGTAATTCGGTTCGTGACAATGAACAAGCAATTGCTGGCACTGCACAGTTAATACTGTAACAGAATGTGGGACAGCTCACAAACTAATTTTAAATTTATGTAAATGCATCACTTAGAAATGCTAACTTTGTTGTACTAAGTAAGTATTAAATCGAATAATAATCTTATGATTCACCAATTTTTCAATTAATATACGTTCTAGCTAGAAACCGTCTTTTAATGTATATTTCTTTTCGGCTTACTGTTATGGTAATTGTATACGATTTCATGATTGTTGAGTGCTCTGATACGAATGAAAACGTATGAATACCGTTGTTTCTATTTGCTTACGGCCCATTTTGGTGTAGCACGTTATTCCTACAAACCGCTATATTCAGGTACTAGCGACGTCGTTAGTATTCTCAATAGTAACTAAAAGTGATAATTGCTATTTGATTAAAAGCTCCGTAGAGTTTTGCTGTTTATTGTGATTTTTTACATATATCCTAACTTTTAAAAGCAAAGTGTCTCTACATCGATTTTGATAATTTGGAAAATGTTATATATTTATATCCTAAAAAACTGCGTAGTTACGAGTGTTGCTTTGTGAAATTATGTAGTTAAAGACAATGCAGTAACTTGCAGCATTGCACATACGGATAATTGCACTATTTCCCATCTTCTGTGACTTTTACACAAAATGCCTTCTGTGAATTAATTGATGGTTAATAGAGTTTGTACTGTTACGAAACGTTTTGTATCATTATCGCTAAGTTTCGTGGCGGCATTGCCAATACTACTGGAGATTCAATTCCACGTTTACTTTGGCCTTACCATTTAATACCATTAATTAGCTTTAACTAAGGCCAACCATTACGCTAAATCTGCCTCGATACTGATCCTTTCCCTCGTCGATAAAACCGTAATATAGACTCGCATAGGTTTTTCACTAGTGCGAAGTAATTATTCATTATTATTAGCTGCACTCTAATAACGAACATATTTTAGTTATGTGCTAGAAATGTATGATATTATTTTGTTAAAAGTGCTAAATATATAATAAATTATTGCAGTAGTATTATGTTATTAATACCCTGACCTATATTTCAAAGAATTGTTTGAGCACTTAGTGCAAGCTTTCTAATTGTGAGCAATTTTCAGGGTGCTTGATAAACAATTTGTGTAGACAGTAAACAACTTATTTTTGCCGAGACTAATTATGAAATTACAGCCTTGTAGAGTAGTATTTCACACGCTACACGTCGTAATAACGTGGAACTTGCGGTTTTAAAGTTCTTCCAATAGACGACACATCTGTAGAGAACTGCATTTCCATTTGTAATTTTCCGGAAGCGGAAATCGGACACGCGACCTTGTTCAGCAATACACATTCTTTACTAGATCAGCAACAATTATTTATGTCCTTGTCGGGTTACAGACGTTGCATTTTGTCCGTGTCAGTTCTGCTATTCAATTGTAATAAAGCATCCCAATTAGATCAGAAAATCTACTAATTTTTGTAAACGATTCATATATCTTGCAACGTAAGAATATGGTTTCTTTTAAATTTGGCCACTTAATTACGTTGCACAAGGACAGAGATTTGTCATATATATCTACAATTTCCTTGAATTTGGTGCTTAATAGGTAATTTTCATTTTCAACTGCCTTTGATAGTTCGAAATTTTCATCTAATACAATATCGGGAGATGACATCACATAGTGTAAAGTTGTAACATGTTAGTAGAAGAAGACAATTTTATGCAATTAAAGAGCAATTATATTCCCAAGTGGTTATTTTTTACTATTTTAAAATATGAACACTTACAGTCAAAGCTAAATGTAGAATCTACACCAAACAATATGTCAGCTGATAAAAGCTATTATAAAAGCTTCATTAAATAAAACAATATTTTAGAAGTTTACGAATCCATTACTTTCGAAAATTCAAAGAATACATCATTACTCATTCATTCGAAATTGTTTGCCAAAGTTGGGCTAACAGTTTATAAGCACAGTATACACGTATATTTAATTAGTAAAATATTAACTATTTTTAAGCCAACATATTTCGCTTCTCAAACTCGCGTTGACTGTTAATTATAATTGGTAATTGAATTAGATAATTTTGAATTTTTAATTTATTGTACGAGTGGTAGTAATCGAACGCCAGCTACCCTCATTTCCTTTTACAAAAAAAAATAGACTAGATTGAACATTCTGTAGACACTGATATTTGACAGCAGCTCGATTAGTAATATCCGTTTTAAAAAAAAATTAAACTTTATTTTTATATGTTGTGTAATAATACCGTGATTTTTCAGTTGGAAACTGCCCAATAGTTTACATGTTTACACCGAACGCTACATTTGCATGTATATTAACTCATTTTTAGTTTCTTTTTGATATTTTAGAAGTTTACATTAATCGTGTGAACAAAAAACTGCCTACAGCTGTGTATTGCTGAAAGATGGCTATCAGGTTTTAAATCAATGATCGTTATTATGTAAGAAAGCAGTGACCTACGATCTACTGCGTTTGCTAAACAGACGTATTTCATTCCTTCGTCAAACTCAACTTCAACAGAAAAGCAAACAGTGTAGGCTAAATCACACCTTAGGTGTATTCTAAATAGAACCTCTTTAAAGTTTACGTTTTCGAACTTGCAAATAAATCGTTTGGGAAGTAATCCAGTAAATGTGTTTAAACTGCCACTCACCTGTAATAACATGAAGCCCTCGAATATTAAGCTTCTGAAAAAGTCGTTCAATTATATTAGCAGAATTAAAATTCCAGTTGAAATTAATTACTCAGTTAATATTCCGGTAATATAGATGGAGTAAGTAAATATTCTCTACAAATCCTAATACTACTCAGTATGACAACCACCTACGTCACTACAAATATTGCAATAACGACTCACTAAAATTCATCAGATTCCTTCTACCATTCTGGAGTATTCTGGACAAAAGCCTGAACTACTAAAATTGTGAATACTATCTAAGGTTCTCGTGTTCGAAACCAAAGGAATAATTATTATACTGATGGGGCTATAATTATATATAACAGCAGTGAGATAACATGAACAACAAAATAGAATGCTTGAGTAAGAAAGAGATGACCATACGAAAAAAATATTTTAGTAGGCATGCTTGGTTGACATCTGTCATCATCATACCTATATAATAATGCACAACACCACAGGCCGTGTTTACACGATAAAAAGTACCATGGTTGCATTCGTACGTTTCTATTTTCGGAGTTTAGTAAACAAACGTACAATTACTTTTAATAGCGATATTATCTCAGAAAAAAATTACTTATTATGCCTATTACTTGTGTTTTTTAAAACTATTAACACAGCTTCAAAGGCAAGTCCATTTTGGTTAATAATAAACAGAATTCATATCTGCTTACTGAACGCTACCAACGACGAGCGTCTCGCGGCAGAACTGATATTTGCTGAGAGACGGTAGTGACATATATACTGCGGTGACCTAGACCGATATTAGCCGTTGACGTTTAGAAGTGAGGTTAAAGTTTCGAATTTACATTTATTATTTATATTAATTAATTAATCTCAAATCATGGACGAAGATATTATTTGCGAGGGGTGTGATACTAAATTTACCCAGAAGAAAAATTTATACGCCCATATAAGAAGAAAGCACAATAAGCATCCTGTTACACCCAAAGTGTTTGAGGAATATATGTGGTAAACAGTTTGTCAATAAATCTAATTTGATTCGTCACCGACAGCAAGTCCAAGGAGATACTGCTGCAAAGGAAGATAATAACCAAAATTACGGAATTAACTGCCCACTCGGAAATTGTTCTAAAGATTTCAGAAATTATGCTGACCTGCGAAACCATTTGTTAAGTGTACATAAAGTGGAAATTGAGTATAATGAATTAGAGTGTAAATTTTCTTCAGGTACGTCATTAATATCATTTGATATAATATAGTCATTTATGATACATGTTTTCCAGCATTTCACCAGTGAAAGACCAAATTGAAGGACGCACTTTGTCATCGTATATACTTCACACTTTATCTAAATTGTTGGCTGATGGCAGTAAGAAACATTACAACTGCCATCGCTCCTATGACTACGTACAAAAAGGCAGTGGTTTAAAATGTATAATAAGTATTGGAACAAATAAATTTGAAAAAAACATGCTCTTCAAGGATTATATAATAATGGTGAGGCACTAACGCCCCATGAAGGAGCTTGGCCTTCAAGGATTGAAGTTTTGATTAAAAGCAGCGAGGAACCTGCTTCGGTGAAGTTTTGGATGACCCATTTAGGTCATTCTCAGGATATTGGTCGTATTTTTAGGCAAAGAAATAAAAACTAAAAGTGCAGGTATTTTCAGACATTTATTTATAATGTATAATTTGAAATGTAAACTGTTTGTATGTTCTAGGCAAATTGAAACAAGGTGTAACCTTTGAGCACATATTAAATGATATTCGTGATGCTGGCTTGACGAAAGAAGAATCACAACGAATCCTACTTTTAGAGAAATTATAGTCCAAAACGCCACCATAACGATGCAATAAGCGTAAAATTGTGGGTTGAAGATAT
Source organism: Agriotes lineatus (assembly GCA_940337035.1). NCBI lineage: Eukaryota > Metazoa > Arthropoda > Insecta > Coleoptera > Elateridae > Agriotes > Agriotes lineatus. Next base: position 126,407,555 of record OW679194.1, read on the forward strand.
GAAATATCTAGGTGACGCGTGTCCAGTATTGTTATATAAAGAACAAGGTGTTGAAAGTGATTTAGGGCTTCTTGATATCAACGATTCTGCCGCGAAACGCTCGTGATCTTAGCCGTTGACGTTAAGAAATGAGGTTAAAGTTTCGAATTTACATTACCGTTGGAACTTGAGTTAATTTTAAAAAGTGACACTTGTCAAATCGGAAGAAAAGTACTTTTTATAGTAAAAATAAATTTATTCAAACAATATAGAACAAATTAAGAATTATCACAAATTTAAATAATGAATTACGAAGTGTATGTGTGGTCAAACCTAGTGCTAATGTTTGCAGTAGCATCGGTTTTATTCAAAAGGCCATCCATTATATTTTTTCTTCAACAATTTATTGTTGGTTTATTAAATGTTGATACGTCTTTAATTTTATTCTTTTTAGTAGAAAATAGACCAACCTGTTTTTCTATATTTTCATTTGTGTTAATTTTTTCTTCAGTTTTCAATTGAATGATCTTTGATTTATTCATCGTGTTTATAATTTTATCAAAATTATTTAGAACGTATCTATGTTCTTCATCGGTTAGTGAACTGGTATCACACAGGCCTATAACTAATTCAGCCCTTCTTTTTATATCGTCTGTTTTCACGGGTTGTTGTACTTGACCAAATCTATTTAAAGTATTAGTATTAGAATTAATTACACCGTCATCAGAATCCCTAAAAAATAACGATTTGTAAGCATGTGTATGCTTCCAAATGTTCACCTTGATAACATTATCTATACAAGAGCATTTGAAAGTATGAAAACATATGTTGCACTCATTGCATCTTGAACATAGTAGACATGTGTAAAAGATTTTTTTGTAATGTCACAAATAAAGTATCTATATCTATCTAACGCGCAAAACTTTCAATGCGGCATGCGCCGCGGGCTACAGCTAGTAATTAAAATAAGTGCCAGGCCTACTCGAATATTTGCCACTATGTTTATCTCTTTCTTACTCAAGCAATACGTGTTATTTTCTTGTTTATGTTATCTTATTGCTGTTATATACAGTGAATTTATTATAACGCGCAATGTGGCATTCCCGTTTCCATATGGACTTGATTGTTACTAGTGGTTTCTAAGGGTACGCCACGCCATGTGTAAATGCCAGCGTACATAAATCAAACAAGTAGAGACACACATGCCAAATGTTGAAACCTGTTTAGAGTGCCTGGGACAGTGCCTGGAGGGGGGGGGGTATTTCTAAGCTTGACTATCAGATGGCAGCACAAAGTTCTACCTACCCCCAGGAGCCGTTCAAGGTCATCCAAATCGGTTTTTTTACATCAAAGGAACAGACAGTGAGTGTCTCTACTTATTTGATTTCTGTACGCTGTAAATGCGTTTACTATAAAATGCAATATATGAACCGTAATTTTATTGAAAAAGAAGCATCAGAAAGAACAACAGGGCATGTAATAACCCATATACTTGCTGCAAGCTGAAGTCTTTATATTATTTGTTCAACAGAATTTCTTCCCCCGTACAATATATTATGTTTTTACATACTCAGTCACGTTTCCATATTGCATTTTTTTTGCATTGCATTGCAAAATAAACGCATTTACACATATTGCGCGTTATAATAAACTCCCTGTATAATTGTGGCCCCATCGGTATATTACCCATCCTAGTTAAGCTAAGTCTAACGGTGCCCATTTAAAGTGTACCTACTTTATATTAAAGATGCATTAGGTTATTCCCTATTAAATAAATATGACATCGATTTTAACTATTTTTATTGAAGCTAAAACGTGAGTCGGTTAGATGGGGGTTTCGTAGTAGCTAGCTCTATGAGATTTTCTCCCTGTAGCGTACGCCGCCAGCTTTCAGGAAACGCTTTTAGCAGACCTTAAATGAAAGCCGGTGTTCAGGTGGTCTTTGATGTATCGGATTATTAGTAAGGATCACCGTCATAAGCTGATCATCTTTTAGAACTGCTGCAAGAAAAGTTGTTAGCAGCTAGTACGTTATTAATTAGGTAGTGGATTTTATTTAAAAATAGTGCCTTGTTAAGATACCCAGTCCATCTAATTATTTTATTTTTAACCAACATTGTAATACATTTGTTCCCGGGAAACATTATTTTATTAGTAGAAATCGGCTACCTGTACAGAAATCTGAAATTCAAGGAAATTGTTGGCCGAAACAGAATTAGTCCTTTTTTTCTTTGTAAATTACTCATGTTCTCATAATTGCAAGAAAGTTTGTTTTCTTAGTGCAATTACAAATAAAAAACAATAAATTAATTATTTTTAAATAACTACTTCAGCTTCTATTTCTAAATTCATTAACACAATAATTAAATTATAGTTTAGATGTAGTTTGTTTTAACTATTTAGAGCTGATTCTTGAAAAGTTGTACCTACAAGATGTTCAATGCTAGTAGTTTAGAACCCGCACACCTTAACTACTAATGCTGTTCAAAATCCAGTTAAACAAAACAAGTTATTAAAGAAAAATTACGCTAGATCTCAATTTTTCCACAACCTCCATGAAAAGTAGGCTTTTCTGAACTCGTCTCCAAAGAAGAGAGTATTGCAAATTGACGTTTGCCGAACCGTCCGTGCCGACAAAGGTTCAATACGTAATATTTCTTTCCATGATTTTTAATTAGTGTCGAGGGAAATAAGTGTGCGAGGCTATAATGGTCTTCTCAGTCGTGGTTGATGTATTATTTTTTCCACTACTAGCATAAATTCATTCCTATTTTCTATTTTTATATTGACAGTTTAATGCATACACTAAAAATCCCATAAGCCGCGGTTTTTTGTTACTATCACAGCGGGAAAAGTTTGCCCTAACTTTTCCAGCGACAAAACGGAACCTAACTTTTAAAACGGTCTAATTCTAGTAACCAGAGCAGAGTTTTTAAGCACCTAATATGTAAATTAAATATGTATTCATTAAATTGTCGTACCGGGTTACACTCAAGCTTTTTTATCGAAGTAAACTTAACATTTATAATTTGAGTTTCCTTGCCGTTAGACGATTTAACTCAAGAAACTGCCATAAAAAATTACTCGTCCTTCGGACTCATCATTTTTTCAGAGGCAGTTTTTTCCGTTAAATTGCCAAGCAACGAAATTCTCATTAAAATGTCAAGTTTACGTCGACAAAAAAAGCTCTCGTATAATTATAAGTGACAATAAGTTGAAAGTATGACACAAGTGCTTGATTTTGAATATTTGCGGAAATCAAGTAGCCGTTGAAACTGACATTTTTGACAACACATCCATAATACGTAATTAGTTATTAAGAAACATAATGCGATACAAAGTATGAGAAGGCTATCTATATATAGTTTATGAATCTTCAACCTCTTAAATACAATTAATTACAACATATTAGTTGCAGCAAAACATTTCAGTTAAAACTCTTTAGTTTGGTTATTCGGCAACAAACGTGATGACATATTAAGCTAACTCTGTTATAAATAGAAGCAGATAATAGATTAACGGATAAGGTACTTACAGAAATAATACCGCAAAGTAGTGTTCTAGGACCACTACTATATACACTCTATACAGCAGATATACCGATAGGTGAAAACACAACCCTAGGCACGTTTGCAGACGATACAATTATTCTAGTTAACGCGAAAATCCAGCAGTTGCAGTGGCCTACGTACAAGATCACTCCAAAGATGGCTCTAAAAATGGAGAATAAAAGTAAATGGACAAAAATCCAAGCATATAACATTTTTACGCTCAGAAAAGACCACAGTCCAACTTTGCAAATTAATAACGAGAACATACCTCAAGTTGAAGAGGTAAAATATCTTGGCCTAAATCTTGACAGCAAATTAAACTGGAGTGCGCATATAGTTAAAAAACGTAAGCAAATACACATAAAAGTAAAACACCCACGCTGGCAAATAGGAAGAAAATCAGAACTTTCTCTAGAAAATAAACTGCTTATTTAGAAGGCAATAATTAAACCAATATGGACTTATGGAATAAAGCTTTGGGACTGCGCCAGCAAGTCCAATACAGCTATCATTCAACGAGGACAAGTAAAGATCCTTAGAATGATTGTAAACGTACCCTGGTACGTGTCTAACCTCGCTATCCACACTGACGTCAAAGTTCCTTACATACACGAAGTTATTCACTATAGAAGTAACAAACATAATGAAAGACTGCAATCACACACCAATCTTTTGTTGGAACCACTTTCAATTATTGATGGTAATAGAAGACTGAAACGCTCCTGGGCCATAGATCTCAAATAAGGAAATAACGGTAACGCCGCAGGGCACAATCCTCAACATGCCAATTGATTGTGTGTATGTTCCGAAATTCGCATATACAAAACAAAGTGGTGTATTATAGTTGCCTAAAAATTTTTTTCAAAGCGCAAAAGAAAAATTCACCTGGCTCGCCAGAGAAATGTATGTATTTAAAACTAGCTGTTACCTGCGACTTCGTACGCGCGAGGTCCGTTGTTTGTGTATTAAATAATAACTAATTATTTTCTGTCATTCCAGCCCATTCCATACCCGTATCCGTCTCCGTCCCCGTCCTTTCCCCGTCCCGTCCCGTCCCTTCCCGTTCCCTCACCTCCCCACCCATCCCATCCCATCCCATCCCATCCTATCCCATCCCATTCATCCCTTTCCTTTCCTTCCCTTCCCTTCCCTTCTCGTCCCGTCCCGTCCCTTCCCGTCCCGTCCCGTCCAGTTCCGTCCAATCCCGTCCAGTCCGCCCCTTCCCTTCCCGTCCCGTTTCATCTGGCCCCGTTCCGTTCCGTTCCGTTCCGCCCGTCCCGTCCCGTCCCGTCCCGTGCCTTCCCGTTCCCTCCCTTTCCGTCCCGTCCCGTCCCGTCCCGTCATCTCCTATTTTCACCTTCAGGGGACAAATTTCCAATTCCTTTTTTACTCCTTTAAAGGTTGAATTTTCAAAAATCCTTTCTTAGTGGATGCCTACTCCCTATGAGTAATCTGCCTGCCAAATTTCAAGTTTTTAGCATTATACTTTCTGAGATTTCGTGATTAGTCATTGAGTGGTATTTCGTTTTTAGGTATATTTACGGAAATAGGGCAACTTTAAAGAGAAAATATATAATTATCCCCTTTATTCCGTATTCTAAGGGGTCGATTTATGAAAATTATTACTTATTAGTAGCTTCAGCGTACTTATGCGAACGTTTTGTCCGTCTGTCTGTCTGTCTGTCTGGATCGCCTGTAACTTTCGAACGGCTACAGATATCGAAATTTTGAAAGGGGGCAAAGTTGTTGCTAAGGTCCCGAGCACCTTCTTGCGCTATTTGGTTTTGGCTTTCCACTTTGCAAAATTTCCAAGCATTGTAGCACAGTGGCGGTTTGTCCACTTGGCGCCATCTACAGAAGCTCGGTGGTCACGTTTTGAACTACACATTCTGAAGCTACTCGTTAGACCTGTCTTGAGCAGTTTATTTTTTACTGAAGTAGACCTACGAAGTTTCGAATTGAAAAGTCTGTTAAGATTGTTTTCTACTACAAACTCTGAAATCCCGTTTCACCACTATATGGTTTTAATTTTATGTTATGTCCACCGTCATGGACTTACAAATAAATTCCATTTTCGCAATCAACGTCCCAAAAAAGCTCAGTAACAACACTCATATCGATTTTTAGGTTTATTTACCCCATTTCACCCCCTAAGAGGGAGTACTCCTACGAAGTTTCAAGTCGAAATGTCTATTTAATATTATTTTTCCATACAAAATTGGAAGCCCCATTTTACCGCTTTAGGATTGAGTTTCGAAATATCTTTCCGTCCCGGATAGGTGAAACGACTCTTGTGAAAGGTAAAAAATTTTCGATTTAAATTTAAATTTTTTGGGGTTCAGCCCTGGTTGGTTAAAGGCGAATTTCTAACATAATTTCAGTTTAGAAAAATCAAGTATGCCTTGGAAATTTTCAAAAAATCTAGTTTTCTGTAGAGTAAAGTGCCTTTTATGTGAGAAATACGACATAAAGTTATTAATAAAAGTTGTTTAGAATCAAGATCTAGGCCCTTATACCAAATTTAAAAATCCTCAACCAACTTTGATTTTTCACATTTTCTTTCAAGGTTATTTCCCAAATCAAAGAATTTTACTTTTAGCAAAGTTTTTTATTGGAAAAACAAATACTTTTAACAAAGTGGTTTATTTCATAATAAAAAAACTTTGTTAAAAATAAAATTCTTTGATTTGGGAAATAAACTTGAAAGAAAATGTGAGAAATCAAAGTTGGTATAGGGGCTTAGATGTTTATTCTAAACAACTTTTCTTAATAACTTTTTGTCGTATTTGTCACATAAAGGGCACTTTACCTTACAGAAAAATGGGTTTTTTTGAAAATTTCCAAGGCATACTGAAATTATGTTAGAAATTCGTCTTTAACCAAGCAGGGCTGAACCCCAAAAAATAAAAATTTAAATCGAAAATTTTTTACTTTTTACAAGAGTCGTTTCACCTATCCCGGGACACACTGTATATTAAGAATAACTTTCGTCTGTGTATGGAAAAATGTGCGCGGTTTCTATTTAAGTTATGGAACTGTTTTAATTTGTTATTAGCTTATAAATGGCACTTGTAATACCGATGGAGCCAAAATTATACAGATTATGTGCAGGTACTAAGTACACACGGTAACTAGATGACAAGGATGTGTTGCTTAACAACCACTTAAAATTTTAAACCGTCTCTGTATCTAGGTACACACGATAACTAGATACAGAGACGGTGTTGCTTAACAACTACTTAATAGCTTTTATCTTCATCAGTGTTGTTATAGACTCTTAACCAAATTAATTTTAGTATCGTTAAGAGCTTCATTATAGCACTCTTTTTGTATAAAGAAATGCATTGAACCAGAATTTATTGATGAAGATAAAATATTGAACAATACACGTTTGCTTATGGCACTTAACGAGACTCGTGTGATTGCCGCACAACTCGGCTCACCTCCTTGTTTTTGGCAATCAAACTCGTTTCGTTAAGATGCACATAATCAAACTTGTTTCGTTAATATCTATAACTGTCTCTGTCTCTGTATCTAGTCACCGTCTGTACCTAGTAACTGCAGACAATCTGTATAACAGCAATGAGATAACATGAACAAGAAAATCTGTAAAGGGGTTTATACGAAACTTCCTTCGCGTGAATTAGATCAATTTGAAAATGTAAAAAAATGCAGCCAGTTGGGGTTTCAACTCCGCCGCATTTGCGTAGCGATTATAACCGCATCGACTTGTCGTACTGTGCCATTCAGACTTATTGGAAAAAGCGCGGCGCACGCCTCTATTGAACAGAATGGTCTTATTGTTGAAACGTTTGACGCTTTTATGACATTATCCTGTATGTGTTGAGTGCTATTTTCGGCAAATATAAAGCCTGACCTATGTGAAAATTATTACTTCCATCTATTTCAAAGTTAATTCAAAAATAAATAAAACTAAATTATTTTAAGGTGCTTACTCTGTATATATTTGTCTGAAATGTTCACAGTTTCATGTTAGGTAAATATATAATATGCATGCAAAATATCGTCATCCTCCAATAAATAGTTTTTGAGTTCTACCGTCAACAGGCAGACAGGCAAACAGACGGACAGACAGACAGACAGAAGGCAGACAGACGGAATTGAGAACACCTGTTTTTCGTCATCTAGAGACCGTGAAACGTAAAGATCTGAAGAAATCTCGGAAGGTGATTTTTTCTTGATTACAATACTTTCTTCGCCTTTCAGACAAGGGAAGTAAAAATAGCATGCATTGTTCCAGTAAAAAAGAGAAACATAGAAGCAAATATTCGAGTAGGCTTAAAGCTCAAAATAATTATGACATATGTCAACTAAACATGTCTACTAAAATATTTTTTGTATGGCCATCTCCTTCTTAATCCTGCATTCCATTTTTTCTTCATGTTACCTCATAGCTGTTATATATAATTATAGCCCCATCGGTACAACATATTTGTTTTTATTTGAGCGAGTTACGTCCACTAAGACTATATTTTACCATCAAACATCATCCATTGTTATTGGCTAGCCCTGTATATATGGGAGTATATTTCTACGGCCGGGGCCGTCTCTTACTTCTTGGCCCATCGGTTTTCAAGCATATCATATTAATCGCTTGGTCTCTATTGTCTCAACTAGAGAGTTCTGAACATTTATCTGGTGCCTTATTCTTTCATTCTTAATATCATGGTGCTCAAATACACCGCAGCACCTTCGTCAAAACTCCAATTTTACCGCACTCAATTTCTGTGTATTCATCTTATTCAATTCCCATGTTTGTGAGCCGTATGTAGAGATACTTGCGACAACTGCTTTGTAAATTGCCTTCGTGTTCTTTTTAGTAAAATTTTTACGCCATAGGATGGTATTCAACTGTTGAATTATTCTTCTCTAGCCTGCTTTGTTTATATTTTCTTTATAACTTTTTCCGGTGTGCAAAACTGTTACTTCCAAATACGTGAAGTCCTTACAGTTCATGATTACATCATTTTCTAAATTAAGATCGCTTCTCTGATCCCCTACAACCAGGTATTTGGATTTCTCCATTTTTATACCCTTTTTGAGTTTTCAGAAGATTCGGCTTCTTCACCAGCTATTACGAGTTGATTGTGCGCCAATAAAAAGGTATAAAGTAGATCGTCAACGATTGGTACGCTCATGTTACCACATTTTTGTTGTCCAGATTTGAGGGCTACTTCAACATATATTCTAAAGAGAGTAGGAACAAAGGAAGATTCCTGACGGAACCCTTTTGTTAGTTATGTACCTTGAGACAGTTCTTTTTGGTGTTTCACGAAGCTAGCACATCTTTCATAGACGTTTCGAATTGCGTTGATATCAAACTCTATTGACACCAACATTTTCCCTACTCGCCCACAGCTTACCTAATTGGACAGTGTCATATGCTCTCTGGAGATCCACAAATGTAAAATTAATTGCTCGTCCACTAGCGATGATTTTCTCTATAAGTCACTTGAGAACAATTATTCAGTCTATACCAGATCTCACAGCCCTAAAACCATTCTGTTCCATTTTTGCAGGGTTTCCTCGAGTCTTAGTTTTATAACTTTTCCGTACAATCTAGCCATTTAACTGATAACGTGTAGGCACCGGTAGTTCTTACAATTCTGTCTATTGCCTTTTTTATATAGATTGACGTAATGTACGCTCTCTTCCAATCTATTGGTACTGCTTAACCTAATAGGCATTGGTTAAACAAGGTAGTTATTATTTTCACCCATTTTGTCGGACCGGCTTTAATCAGTTCGACTAGAATATTCTCTGGGCCTGGAGCTTTCCAATTTGTTATTGTACTAAGAGTCTTAGTTACCTCTCTTATGTCTAGTTCTACAAGGGTTTCCTGAATCCTACCGTCATCATTCATCTGTTTGTTCATTGTCGCCCAAGAATTGATTCCTGTTCTCTCTCAAAACTGTTTAGTAGTAATCGCTTCGGCTTTTCATTTGTATTAAGCTTATCCCACTTGTATCTTTGTTTGAATTCTCATGTTTCTTAGCATAGACCAAGCTTTGATTGTTCATAAAGTGAGTTACCTCTTGTTTTTCTTAAACTTGTATGAATTACCTGATTTATTTGTAAAGGCAGGCAAAATATACTTATAACATTGCATTTTTTTATACGATAAATTTACCCTTTGGTTAATGCAAATCAGTATAAAATGAAAAGTATATTTGTTAGAAACTGTACTGAAATAAATAGTCCTGCCTAAAACAACTTCAAACTCAATATTACTGTAATAAACTTTCACTGTGTGACATTTTCTTGTATGCCATCTCAGTGAAAATTACATTTATTTACAATAACCAAATTTGAAGATGTCATAGGGCACCTGAAAGGTGAACACTTAATCCTCTTAGATCCATTTTCAGCTTGGCAACTGTATATTATGACAAACTGATTTTACAAACAAAATGAATATGCAAATACGTACATTTTTTTCTTACCTTTTCAGATGCCTACTTCTGAAACAGCTCTGCTCAGTAAGTTGACATTAATTAAAAACAAACTTAATTGGATTAAACTTTAGAAAGATGTTTAATTACTACAATTGCTACATCGATGTTTGTTAATTTTCTGCTCAAGTTGGTGTTTGAAACAAAAACTTTGTCGTTTCAATCAAATGCTAATAAACGTCATCTCACTTACGTCCGCTGTATAATTATGCGGGTCTAAAATCTGCATACAGTTCTTGTTGGACTATTATACCTCAACTTTGTATATTGTTTAACCTCTGCAACGACTACAAATTATATTATAATCATATTTAACTTCTATAAACAATATTTGATATTTCTAATAGTTTCATATTTTTATGGTAAGTTCTTTCATATATTATAGGCCAATCCTATTTGGTTATTTTGGCCCAGGTGTGTCAGTTTGACAGGTCACATCAAATTTGAAGTGAAAACAACTCTAGGATAATTTTAAATCAGCATGGTTAGCTATTAGTCTAAGAGCCAGCGACAAAAATAGATACGTCATTTCATTAAGAAAATATTTCATCTTATTATAATCTCTTAGGTCGCTTATAATTAATTCGAAAGTCTGCCTGGTTTTAGGTGGTGGAAAAGTAGAGATATATCTATTTCTTCGGAAAAGTAGGTTTAGTTAGATGAAACTTACTTAACAGAATGGAACGTATCCTTTTAAAATTAGGTTATAATTTTTTATCTTTGACAAACATTTTTAGCTATACGTGTATTTGTCAAATGTCAAAAATTATAACCTAATATAAATACGTATACCTGACATTTTGCAGATCAGTTCGACATAACTAAACATGGCCTACTGGAGATACTTTTCCCAAGGACCATAAAAAAATGAAATCCCGAGTGATCGAATAAATTTGTAATAAAAGTCGCTTGAGATACTTGTTATATGTTTGACAGTTCTGAAGTTTATTGTTGGTGGCACTGTCAGTCTACGTCAAATAACAAACAAAACCTAACCTGCTAACCTAGAATTGGGCAGACACAGACAGTACCACCAACAATACACGTCAGTACTGCCACATACGTTTATTTTATCTGTCATCTCTACCACTTTGGTGGTAGAGATGCAGCTTTTTCCACCACCGGAAACAAGGCAAACATCCAAATCAATTATCAGCGATGTTAAGAGAGTATAGTAACATGGGATATTCTCTTAATGGAATAACTTAATTCTTTTTGTCGCTGGGTCTCCGTCTATATAAATGAAAATTTTATTTCACGGACAGTTTGTCGGTAGGTAACATAATATCCATCCGGCACGGGTGAGGAAGATATTTTTAAAGTTATGAGAGTTACATAAAATTTGCATGGTTAAAGGTCTGAGTTACGAAGACGCACTGCGTATCAGGATAATATTTTTGATAATACATACTCAAAAAAGTGTGACCAACAGAAATTACCTTTATTTATAATCAAACGCCCTACTATACGCGTATCTTGAAGGTTTTGACTCGAGATAATAATCATTTCAATATGAAGATGTATATAGATCTAAAGTTCACTGTGCGGGGGGTATAACCGATTATGTAACCAAAAACTAAATATCAAACGGCTGCTGAACAAAATACAATGGAATAAAAAAAAATCGTTATCAAAAGAATATGGTTTTTAGAATTTACCTTTTGGAGCGTAGTGTAGTGCCTCCCACTATTAATGTTATACAGGGTGGCATATTTTTATATTTTGTAAGAGTCCTTAATTTCACCGCTTTTGAGATGTGCATACATGAAAAACATATCAAGCCCATAAATGCTTTATTTAAAGGGATTACAAAGAAAAGCCGTTAGAAAGCTAATTTAAACACTCTCCGAACACAAAAAGCAGCTTTAGAAAATACAAATTCAGCCAATAGGGTAAAAATTAATCCCGCTTAAAACTTTATTCAGTGCTCTAAAAATACGAAAATCATTGGGTGTTCAATTTAGGGAATATGTAGATCGTTTGATAACTTTAATTCTACTACTATGGTTTCCATAGCACAATGTGATTAGGGGTGGTGCTTTGCAGGTAAATAGCTCATGAAACGGACTCATATCGCTTTATTCTAATAGTAAGATTTTAGTAGGTTGCAATGTGAAGTTCTATTGACTTCTTTATTTTCCTAAAGGCATTGCCTTATCAGCTAATGGGTTGTTTTAAATGATTACAGTTTTGGTAGTGGTACATGGTTCTATTATTTGAACGATTATGCATATTGTTTTTGATAATTATATACGCAGAATTCATCACCAGTTACCGTATTGTCTAAAAAGACACCTTCCTCATTCTCATGAAACAGTGCACGCCTCAACCTTTATTTAAATTCAAGTGTTAATCTTCGAGACCATCTTCAATTGGTGGAGTTTCACCACCATTAACGACTGTTGGATTTTCGCCTTTCACACCAGATTCTTCACAATCGCTTGTATCCACTATATAATCAGAATCATATTCAGTCTCGATTTCAGGTTGAGATACATTAACTCATTGAGAATTATCATCCGAATTCGATAAAAACATTTTCTGATTCTATAGTGCTAAGTTTAAGCATAACGTTCCCAGATACTGTATCATCCTCACTAACACTTACAACTCCACACTAGCACAATTCGGCAAACATTCAATCAAGAAGATAAGAACGAAACCTTCATTAAAAATAACACTTACTTGGACAATTAAAAAGCCCCTGGCATTAGGCGTGTCTTGTATTGCCATTTGTGCAATAAGTTCCCCCCTTGAAAGCATAATGAATTCGCATTTACTTGAAACCACCAATAAATAATTATTACCTCCAAACACGTATTTTATGCACAAACGATTAAAATGAACCATATCATTGATTGGCCCTGAAACTGTATGGCAAAGCATTGTGCTTTTGCTAGGCAGTGGTGTTAAAATATAGCTTTAAAAATTTACTATTTACGAGACTTTATATCCGTCCTTAATGGATTTACACCCCCGCGTACCAGTTTTCAACCAAATCGATCTAGTAGTTACTGGGATTTGGAGATTCAGTAACCCACACTCGCGCCCATTCACCTTTCAGGCACAAACAAACACTCAAACGCCCTTATCAAACCGTCGCGTCGATCGGTCATCACAACATAAGCGTTCCATTTAGTTCGTGTTTTTATTGTCTGAATAATTTCTTTTAACAACATGAGATAATTGATTAAATAAGTACGATGAGTAAAACAGTGCGTGTCACTTCTATTTTTTATTTCATACTTAATATAAAACAGATAAGAAGTAATATAGCTTCAATGACTTCCAGTAGAACAACTTCTTTAATTATACCCTACCAAGTACTTGCCTAGTTAAGCACGGAAAACCGTGACCAATGTCGTATTGAAATAATTTTTGTAAACTGTATTTATACCTTGAAGTAAGCATCAGTTATACATTTATATTTTGCTGTAGCTCCCCTTTGTGACGTGCAGTATTTAATTACACACTGCCGATAAAATTAGCCAACTTTCGGCAAATCGGAATTCTCTCACGCGTCCGTCAATATTTAGGGTAGGGTGATATAACATATTTAAATTAGACCATAACGTCGCAGTTGTCGGCGTTTAGAGTTTCCGCCTGTGGAACCAATTCGCGGTATACTAATACTAATTTGGTTTGTCCCAATTACACGCACGTGCGTTGTGCAGTCAGATGTTTACCACGGTTGAAATTATAGGGAGCTCTATCATACAGTAATCAAAATATTGTATACGTACATGTCCCAATAATGCCAACAAAAAAAAAAACGCAGATAAATACGGACATTATTTTTGCCAGATATTTATCAACCATAACTAATGATGAAGAGAGCTAACTTGGTATTATTTATTAATTCATCATCACTTCGAACTTTTTAAATTAGTCAAATTATAAGTGTCAACCTGTAATTAAAAATACACATGCTGGTGGTTGTTTATAGCTTTAACGTAGATAATAATGATGACGCGATCAGTGCCGCAGGTCTGCTAACAAAAACTGAAATTTAATGTAATCGTCAACAAAAAGAGATACATTAAAAAATGTGACCTTTATCGGATCATCGAAAGCACTAGACGAACATGGCATACTAGTAATATAGATACTATTGTTGTAATCGAAATATGTAAGAAAATATTTTCCACACAAACAAAGGGATTCTTAACACAAATTTTCCGTCGTTTGAAGATCAATCATTATATCAATATCTGGAAATGAAAATGTAACTTCGTTTGTTAATCACACACATTCTCGAACGATTAGTTGAGGACATACCCTCCTAAAGTTATTTATTAAAGTAATTAAGAAACCAAATAAAAAGTTAAATTGTTACGTTTTGCTACAGTTTTAGACAGTGCCACGGCTACAAGTCTTATTCATGGCGTTAATAAACATACTTTTGCAACATTCTTAACTTATATACTCGTATTATTTAATTTAATATATTGCATTCCTCCTACGAAATATATACATCAAATTCCCCTTTGTTACTTAACAATTTTATTATTTTCTATATTTGTAAGCAAAAATTTAGTGTTTTTGACATCTTCACGTCACTGCTGTGAATTCGGCTTTAACTCGGCTTAATCGTTGTATTTCTAGTTGCCGATATAGTTCCTCTTCTCAGAGTAGAGGTATTTTCCGATTTCCATTTTTCTTAGGGATTTTTTTAAATTTTACTGCCGCGGCTTAGGTCTCCGTTTAGTAACGCTTTGTAAACGGATTTATCCTGAAAAATCGTCAAGAAGCTGGTGCAGCTTCAGTTTATTGGTTTAGTGAATTATTGCATCCTTCTGGTTCATTCAGGATTAGATAGCATTTCGAAGTAAAAAAATATGTATGGCGCTTGAAATCTCAGGTATCACATTGTTATTGCTCCTTTCGCTTTTGCCTCATCTTCTTTCCTTTTTATTTCCCTCGTCTGAAAGATGAGGGAAGTATTGTAATTACGGTAAAATCACCTCCCGAGATTACTTCGGATCTTCACGTATCAGATTTTCTCAATTCCGTCTGTCTGTCTGCCTGTTGGCGGTATAACTCAAAAAATATATGTTGGAGGAAGACGATATTTTGCGTACACATTATATATATAACTAGAATATAACCGGGGAAATTTCAGACAAATATCTACAGGGTGATCACCTTAAAAAAATATATTTTTTAATTTTTTTTTTATCCTCACCAAAAGTGAGAGCCAATAGATACAGAATAAGTGTTTGACGATACAAAAACGAGGCACAAATTAGCGCGTTACTAAATATAGCTGTGATGCAGGAATACGAAGGGTCGGTTCTTTGTGGCGCAGGTAGAAATCGCCCGTTCCCTTACAAATCTCACAAAACGTTGAGGGCTGCACACGCCTGCCGTTCGAATTCGACCACCGGTAACTTTTTTTTATTTGAAAATGTATTTAATTTATTAGAAACGTGAAGATAGTTTTACTCCTAACTTAATTTGAGTTTTAAAATTATGCATTGTCACAATGTCGACGAGGGAAGTTTTGGGTAAAGCCTTTTACAGATTTTTCCTTCTTATTGCAAGTAACCTTAAGATCCGTCACGCTAACTGCCGCAAATTTCGTCCTATCGGGTTAGAAATTAGGCGCTGGGGAAAACTGGAACATCAGGCACCACGAGTGTGCTTTGCAGATTCCTTAGGGTTTTTCACGTAAACAGCTGCTGCACATGTCCTTTTGTTCCGACCTTTCGTGTAATCGGTGTCGCAGCCCACGGTTTCCGCTATAAGTGAAATGCATGGCCTATCGAATCACGTCCCTCATTGCAGTTATTTACAACGCTTTCATAAAATTTCTTTTGAACCAGCAGTTCTTTACCAATTTGATTGTAATATTATAAACAGTAACTGACTGTTTCTTGATAACGAATGCTATGATCCCTATTCATCAACTATAATATACGGGTAATTCCACGTATATGTGCGCTACCTGGTGATTGCACAAAGCTCGTTTCTTAATGCTATAAACTGGTGGTGCTTTCACAACATCCGTAAAATAAAGTTGTGCGAACGAAGTTTATTAATGAGTTCTGGCGATTTCTGTGTTCATTTATAAAATTCCATTTGCGAGGTAGAACTAGAGTTGTTTTAACAAACCAGGACCTTCAATATATACGTATATAGTCTGTTCAGTAAACATAAAAACACAAAGTGGCCTTTGATTTGTAAAGTTTCATGAGTGTACTTCCAAAGTTCACCTTTGTCTAGGAATGTACTTAACAAAAAGTTACTAAAACAAATAGGTTAAGGGTGTGACATTTACTTAGCAGCTGTCATACATGTTATAACTCACCAATTTTAAGAATGTTAAACAAATACTGTGTTAGATACTATTGATGTAGCGTTTATTAATAGGGATTTTTATTACTTTTGATAAAAGTTCACTCAAGAATTTCCAGAATAATATGTACTTTGACACTGAAATAATAAGGTTTATTAACTGTCATTTTTGAATTCAATGTCACCTTTATGCAGTTGTGGAAACCTTTGCAAAACAAAATAAAAAATCCCTAGCACAAAAATTATATGTATATGCCAACTTCAAAAAAAATTAAATGTTTTTGTGTTTACTGAATGGCCTATAACTGCTACATTTCCTAAATTAAACGCAAACTATTTATGCGATAATATAATTTATTATCTTTTGTTTAGAACATTGGCCAATACGACCTGCTACCATACTGACAATATAGCGACTCACTATTATCGATTTGGAACGAGCTAACTTTGTTTTGTTTTACCTGCCAAATAAAACGATGATATAGTCTCAGTTAATTTTTTCAGGTTATGGCTTGAGTTTTAAGCAGAAAAGCAACAAAAAGTGCGTCAGAAACAAATATGAACCATTAGCATTCAACTGAAGTAATAAAATAATATTTTGCTCTTTCTGGTATACATTTTAAACCATTATATTCTCTTCCTAAATATAATTCGCAGTATGTCTAATAATCTTCAGTTCTTTTATGAATATCAATTTATTATACTTTCAATGTAAGCTTTGGGATTATAGCTCATGGCATTCATAAAAAATTAACGATAGTAATTATATTACCCGTGAGAACATAGCTCTCGGTGTATTAAGGCCCGCGGCTTTAGTAAATGTATACGTATATTTGTGTTCGGCACTAGCCGTTGTTTTTTTGTGTGCTTTTACAGCATATTCTATGTCGCAACTTTGCTACCCCGTGTAGTTCGGCATCTACAAAATGAACCCTAGCGATCAAAATAACCTAGAATTTAATTCGAAGGAATAATAGTTGAAATATGGCAAAAATACAAAATAATAATTCGACATAATACCCTTATAAATAAACTCAAAATGGCCAGTGCAGATATACATTTGAGAATAAAATTCATTGAATTATGAGCCAATCATCATCTAAATTTAGGATATGCTATTACTTTGTGCCATACTATCAAAATAGCGACTCGCTATTATTGATTTGGTGCAAGCCAACTTGGTTTTGTTTCGCCTGTAAAATAAAATACATTAGGAACTTCAGTTGATTTTTTAGGATATGTCGTGCGTTTTAAATATAAAAAGCACCGAAAAGCGCTTTGGGAACTAACAACGATCATTAGCAATGATATTAAAGCAATAAAATAATGTTACGCTCTTTCTGGTATACATTTCAAATCATTATATCCTGCTCCTGAATATTGTTCGCAGTACGCCTATTACTCAATATTTTTCTTCTGAATATCATTTCTTTATAATCCCAATGCAAGCGAATATAACTCGTCCAACAGATTTGTTGTATTTTCAGATTTGGGATTATAACGCATAATATTGATTAAAAAATCATCGATAATGGACATGCTGCTTATTATATTACGTTATTAAGGAAATTTCTCATATTAAGGCAATTGGACATGAGTTTCGATTACAGCGGAGCACAGCCTTGCACTATCCCGTGGGATGTAATCTCGTCAATTTAGCGTTTCGATTGTGTTGTGACTGCTGTTTTAATATAGCGACAGGGTTTATTAAACTTTCAGTTCTCCCAAGTATCGAATCTCAAGTGCAGCAACCGCAAGCTAATAGCAGGTTGTATTCTTGGAAGTTTTTCTTTATCATAGGTGAGAAGAGCCTGGTAATAGTATATTACATACCAAGGTGGAAAGTGTTTCATTCCTGTCGAGAGATTAAGTAGTTAACCGAGACGCGTAGCTTCGAGGTGAACTTTATCTCGAGACAGGAATGAAACTTTTCACCGTGGTATGTATACTAATTGATTCGCAACCACTTTATTCTAAACAATAATTGGAAACATTATTATATATTGATACGACAGGTTGTGACGCGCATGAATGGATCACCGAGATTTTCAGTGTCCCTACCTACTCAGCGGTCGGGAATGGATCGCGCATGAATGGATCAACGAGATTTCCAGTGTCCCTACCTACTCAGCGGTCGGGAATGGATCGCGCATGAATGGATCAACGAGATTTCCATTATCCCTACCTACACAGCGGTCGGGAATGGATTCATCTCCAACCGGCAATAACTTTTCCGACCGGTTGGAAAGTCTGAAGTTGGGAATAGCTCATTTTCCAACTTTTTAAAAGTCAGTAATAACCTTATTACATATATGGTTGCGAATAATAGTATATTGTATATTAAGAGCTGAAAGTGCATTCTTGCCGCTTGCGCATGAATATTGCTGGTTGAGATGAAGTCGAAACCAGCAATCATGCAAAAGCGGCAAGCGCACTTTTAGCTCGAAACATACATACTATTTTTTCGACGACTGAGCATATTATTAAAGGAAAATATCAAATTTCATTTTATTGCAAAAATTAATTGACAATCAAGTTAACATTACTCGCGCAGTCTATTAGACATGTGACGCGATTATTTCGACAAATGACGGGCATTGTCAAGGAAACATTCGGACGTGGCTACCTATTTTGTTCACGCGGAAACCCAAAACGCTCGGCGAGCGGCAAAATGATGAAAACGCACGCTCAGCGGCAAATGTCAACTTTCTGTTGTCAAATGACAGTGGGAAAAATCTACTTTCGATCTCAGTCGTCGAAAAAAGATATTTACCTACCGAGTTGTGTATTATATTTTTCTTACACCCACGTATTCGATGTATACTAAACTTTCACTACACTCGCGTAAACTAAATAGATCGATTTATATTTTGAAGTTTACGAAATAATTAAATATTTGTATATCACAAACAGTCTGCTTACCTTCCTAGGAAGTGAGTTGCTCAAGCCTCATCGTCAACAGGTGACTTACACTTGCAGAGGTTGGACCATGTTGCTTCCCCTCTTCAATTTCTTGTGCCTGAAAAACGACCCCTTTCAATACAATGATAATCTTTTGAGTTTCAGGCACCCAGAAAGGCCATTTTTTATGACTTTTGCAACCATGCTATTTCGTTAAGGTACAAATCCATTGTGGATAGAAACTATAAACATATGGGAAAATAACGAAAATTTATTGTCACACAGACACGGTGGAGCTACGTTTCTAGGACTAAAAAAATATAAACGGCGCCTACGCACAACAAACTCGCAAGTGCTGACTAGGTACATGCTTTTGGAGCAGAAATGGAGAAGCAATCTAACGCTACGAATTTTTTTACTGTTTTATAAGAGCTCCATGAGGTTTCTCCTAGTTTTTGTGTTTATACAGGATGTATTCGTTTAAAAAAATAAGTGAAAATAATTTACACATTTGATAGTATTCCAGCTACTGCGGTAGTTGATTTGTAACGAACTATTAACGAAACACCTAAATGACTTTCTGTTGGAGACTTCTCTGTAATAGAGAATTAAAAATATCAATAGAATCAACGGTTTGCGAAGGAGGAACAACCCGCGAACACTCTTTTGTTTTTGCTACAATGCGTTTTAGAAGCCACCTAACCCATTTCAAATTATATTTACTTTTGAGGGACCAATAAGATTGGCTTGAATGCCAAACAAATGAAATTATGTTGAGTAGAGAATGAGTTGCTCGCACGGAACATGTTTGAGTTTAGTTCTTTGTTTTTGTCGATAAACTAGGTCGTTTACTAGATCGTAACTCAACCTAAAATCAGATGAAGTTGAAGTAATATAAAAATTTACGATTAAAAATACTGACAGTAGCCGAACAGTAATGTTCTGCCGGATATTTTGGATGCAAACTTATCGTAAGGTAAGTTAAGGCAAGAGGTGAATCCCGGTGTACGAGTAGAACTTCAAATGTGTAGAACAATGGATGTGACCATACTGACCATATCAATTTACGGATCAAACTGCTAGCCATTAACAGTAAAGAATATCAGCAATTACTACTAGGGAAGTATTTATAAATAGGAAGTGCGGGAAGGGATGCAATCCGCTGTAAGCTTAATAAGAGAACAATATGAACTGTTTTCGCTTCTCGGGAAAATTAACCGGTTGAAGTTTCCTACAGATATGCAAACGACAGGAGAGGGAGCTAGCTATATAATTGATTTGACTACATAGTAACGTGCTTTGAATTTATACATTTTCAACCGTACCAGTAAGCACACACTGTTGAGCAACATCAACCAACTGTGAAACTACAAGATCGGGGCTAAATAGGTTTCTCAAAGTTCTGTTATATGCAAGCTATGCGTACTACGTATGTATATTTTTCCGTATCACAAATGTCAAAGCAAACGTTGTTATTTTGCTAAATGTGCATTTTCTACATGAGAATAAGTCATAGCTTTTCAATTTATTAAATTATATCATTTCAGTTTTTAAGTCTTTTCATTATGGAATAAATTTATTATAAAAGTCAATTCTGTAACATCACTGCAATTACTGTTTGGGTCACAACAATTGCTATTCTTAGTAAACAAATGAAACAAGCGACGTCTTAATAAATGACATAACAAGAAAGGCACCAGCTGGTCCAGTTTCTTACCCTTACATCTTTGTCGTATTTATTTCAAAAGCTTATAAAAGCTTCCCTTTCATGCTGTGAAAGTTATAAGATAAAACGGTACATAGCTTGAAAACACGAAGTCAACAGTACAAGCAGATGAAAGCTTCCGAACGAAGTCTTGTGTATTTGCACAAAAGATTTCACTGTCAGATAATGAAATAAATCTACTATTCTGTAATACAGTTTGAAGTTTTTCACAATTAAAGTAGCTTTAATATCGAGATCAAACGCTTTTAAAAAAAGAGAAGCCAAATACCAAAACCAATTTGTGTCTTTCTAGGTTCTTTTTGACTTAGAAACTACAACGCCAACCTTGTAATTTTTATTTTCTCATACTACAACATTTAATAATCCAAGTAATTATTTGGTGGCTGAATAGCATTGAAACATTATTTACAAAATGCACTATAAGCAAGTAGATGCGTGAATGATGTTTGGAGAGCCACAGCCTAAATAATTTAAAATAGTCAACATTTATATTTGATGGTATAACAATTTCTATATTTAAAAACTATCTGCATTCGAGAAAAATCTACTAGAGAAACCGACTACAACAATTTCATATTTTATTAAATTGTATTAAGAAACGCTGCAGAAGTTACATATAAAGTGCGTTAAAAAAAACCGTGATCAAGTGGCCTTGTGTCAAACAGTAATTTTTGAGTCATGTAACTTATTTTATCTACTCCAGTTGGATAAGCAACGCATTACGTCACTCATTTGACACTATTTCAGTTAGGTAATGAAGGTCATTACACCACTCAGTTATGTAATGGTTTCATTACGCAACTGAGTTGTGTAATGACTTCATTACGTAACTTAAATAGTGACAAATGAATGACATAATGACATTTGCCTACTAAAATATTTTTCAAAATGACAGATCTGACATTTCCCTTAATGCACTATTCTCAATTTTAGGCAGTCGTAGATAAAATTTTGTACAATACATGTGTGATAATGCATCATTAATATACTTGTGTGCTTACGTAACTCGTGCTACGCACTCGTTTGTAACTTACACACACGTATATTAATGATGCTGTTATCCCACTTGTATAGTAAATAACTATTATGGATTGCGTATGCACACAACTGACAACTCAAGTACTTGAGCGGGCTGAATTCTGGGTAGAGCGATGTAATAATCACCGACATGCAGTCGTGAGACAAAATCTAGTTCAAAGCCCTCTCAATAACTATTTTTAACGCACGTTATTATCTTCAGCAGTACTAATTTCGTATTTTAATAACACGAAAAGATAGCCTTATGGCAGTTGCGCAGAGCAATAGGCAGGAACTGGGGGATAAACCCCAAGATTCTGCACTGGCTCTACACATTGGTAGTGAGGCCAATAGTTCAGTATGGCTCAGTGGTCTGGTGGCCTAGTGTAGAGCGCCCCAGTATTTCCGTAAGATTGGCAAAGGTCCCACGACTAGCCTGCCTCGGAACTACAGGGGCAATGAGGACAACCCCAACAGCCGCACTTGAGGTAATATTGGGACTCCCGGCCTCGACACTTGGATAAAGAGAGAGGCCATGGCTACCCACCTCAGAATGCGGATACGGGGCTATGGAATGACCAGGGAGTTCGCACGGGCCATGCTAGGATCGCCGACATGGCTGCTAGAGAAATACCTCTATCAGCCTACAGGGTAACCGAGCAGAGGGCCGGCTAATGTTAGAAAAAAGATTCTCTCTCACTATCCCAACAAGGGAACAGTGGGAGCAAAAAAAGGGTTAAGCTCCAGTCAAATGCCCTGATATGCTACACGGATGGTTCTCGAGTGGCGGAAAGGCAAGCCTCTGGAGCAGGAATTTATATGGAACGCCGAGGGGTACAAGAAAGCTATGCTTTAGGAAGATTCACCACGATATACCAAGCAGAAGTTTATGCTATCCTATCGGTAGCAACAAGGAACGAGGTCAGGATATCCCCAGAGCAAAAAATTTATATTTGCTCCGATAGCCAAGCCGCACTAAAAGCAATCTTCTCGGCCAGGACAAGATCAGCTCTTGTCCAGGAATGAGGAGATGCTTTAGCCGAATTGGCAAGGGAAAAGGACGTCGAGCTCATCTGGGTCCCGGGACACACTGGGGTCCAAGGCAACGAGAAGGCGGACAAACTAGTCAAACTCGGAGCCGGGGAAACTTGTTTTGCACCGGAACCCCTTCTAGGTATAACAAGGCAGCAGGTCTCAGCAGCCCTAACCGGGTGGGCCTACAAGACCAGCGAGGAAAAGTGGAAAGTATGCAGGGGATGTCGTCAAGCAAAATACCACATAGCAGGATTTGATTCATAGAAATCGGTCTGGCTAATGGGAAGGAGCCGAAGAACCACAAATCTTTTGATAGGGATCTTGACAGGCCACTGTAAACTAAAGAGACACCTAACACTGATAGGAGTAGAGGAAGATCCCATTTGCCCAAGATGTGGGAGGGACGAGGAAACGTCCTTTCACTACTTGGGAGAATGCGAAGCGTACCAGCGGCTGACGTATAGAACCTTTGGAGCACCTACGCTTCGAATGGAAGAGTTGAACTTCCTATCCTGGGCCGAAATTCTGATCTTCATTAGAAAATCAGGAAGGTTTAAGCATGGAGAAGAGCCCATCGAAGAGAACGATAATGAAGGTGGTCAAGGGGATGGCATGGGGTTGGCAAAAAGGGCCTATGGTGGCCTACTTGCTAGACTTCGGTCTCCCCACAACGACTACTACTTCTACTACTAGCCAAAATTGCATCTTCTACAGCGTGATTAAAGTTGTTTAAAAATAAAGCTAAGGTGATGTTTGTTAATATATTGTTTTATTTTTTAATTAGAAACAACGATATTTACGTACCTAGTATACTCTTTATTATACTTTGTTTATAAATTCCAGAATTTAAAAACAGGGACTTACTATGCAACCTTAAAATTGAATGAAATTAATACTTTATATATAGGGGCGCGCCAGCGTGGCCGAGCGGTTAAGGCGTCAGGTTGCGGTGTACGGAGTTCAATCCCCACGTCTGGCAATTGGCTTGTTGCCCACCCAGTCGCTTTAAAAATTGGGCACCGGAACCCCAGTTATGGAAGTAGGGAAAGTAAGGCAGTCGTAGAAGGCGTGATGCTAACCACATCACCCAGTACGCCTTTAACGGTGTACCAGATGACTGGGTTTACGAAAGTGAAAGTCTCAGGCCATGTTCCTACATGGAATGAACCTTTTATTTATTTTATTTATTAGATATACCCACATACTCTCCTTCAAACAAATTGAAATTCAATTTAATTTCAGGCGATAAATTTTATCTAATAAAACAATAACAAAAATTATTTGCGTTTCTTATGAGTAATAACATTAGTTAACTTCCTGCTTTATTTTAAGTTCGATAATTTTATGTTACCATTAAGTTTATTATTCGTATTTAAGGTTGATAAATATCTGTGCTTTAAGATACACATTTATTGAAACATATATACAGGATTAGTCTACCATTCGGATTAATGCAAGAATTTAACTCATATACTTTTATATACGCTATATACAGCGGACAATAGTATACTTGTGTTCTATGAGTAACTTTCTCATTTTAAGGTTTAACAACTCCATGTCACTTTACAGTTTGTTATTTAAGCATCTACAAGCAATAGGCAAATATCCTTTATCTAATAGACTTGTCTGTCCGTCCGTCCGTCCGTCCGGGACGCTGTTTCAGCAGCCAAACCGTAAGAGATAGAGAAAAAGGTTATTAAAGTTATATGTTTGGAATGGTCATGTCAGCTCAGGAGCCGATTTTCAGTCACGTGACACTTCCGGTTTTCGAGAAATCACAAAAAATACCGTTTTTCAAATAGAACGCGTATTAAATAAAAATGTTTCAGTGGCCAAATGGAGCTGCGACCCTCTGCGCCTTAAAACGTCGATCGGGTTAGGCAACCACTTTGACACCTTCCAGGTCTGGGTACAGTTTTTATTTAATACGCGTTCTATTTGAAAAACGGTCTTTTTTGTTTTTTAAATGAGACATTTGTCTCACTGGATTGCTTGTTTAATACTAATTTGATATATAGAGATATATCCTGCGAGCTTTCTTCATTTTTACTTCAAACTATTTAACAAATTACTGGTATAATAACAAATTAAAATAAATACTACATCTAACTTACAAGAGTGACAATAATCAACTTGTGTTCTATGAGCAACTTTCTCATTTAAGAGTTACATTAGCAAAGTTGAGTAGAATTTATATAGAAACTTATTCCCACTCTTAGAATTTGGGTTATATCTTTAACTTTTTTAAATATTTGTAAAATAGTGAAAATGGTGGAATTTAAAATTTAAACAACTACTGACTATTAATGTTAGGAACAAATGTATTTTCGTAGATTTTTACGTAGAATAAAAGAAAGATATAAAAAGGTGATTGCACTAATAATTAATAAGATAATAAACCAAACTTGCATCTTTTTAAATGGCAACATAGGCTCCTTACAGAATGGGTTGTCCGATCTATCCTGTACATTTTTCTCACAAATTATAGCGATAGAAATGCGGAATTAAAAATTCTAGAATGCAAGGGATAGTGTACATTGGAATTGGAGAAAACTAAAGCTAAAGTCCTGTTACTGTTAATAACAAGCGAAAATGCAAATATCAATCAAAAGAAAACTTTTATTAAATAGGTACTAGGTAAGAAAATCTACACAAATCGAATTTTATTTTTACTCCTATAATTTATGATTATGGGATACTTTTTTTTTATTATTATAAAATTATAGTGCCTCAACTGCGAGGGTTATTGGCACTTTATATTAACGTTTAATTTACAAAATAGATTAAATTAACTGAAACACTCCAGTTTTTTTCAGGAAACGCAAACACTTTTGTATTTCAGTTGGTGTTCCAAGGATCTTTTTGATATCTGTTTGTAACGATGTTTCTTTCCGTGCATTGGTATATTTTGGACAGTCTACTAGCAGGTGACCTACTGTTAATATGGTGTTACACTGATTACATGTCGGTGGCTCTTCCTTCTTAGGATGTGTGCATGAGTGAGGTGCGTGTGGCCTATTCGTAGTCGTGTGATACACACTTCTTCTCTTCTTGTTAATTGATGCCCTATTTCTAACTGGCGGACATCTTCTTTTACCATCCTCAAATGATTATGTGTCAAAGAATTCCAGTATTGCTTCCATTGGAGGTGAGTATGGCTTTTAGCAAATGCTTTGTAATCTGTGATGGTCGTTGTGTTGTCATGTATTGTCGATGCGTCTGTTGCTTCTTTTGCCCGCTTGTTTGCAATTTCATTTCCTTCTATAGATATGTGCGACGGAATCCAGATGAATACTACATTCTTGTTGGTGAGAACTTGACCGATCAGTTGGTGGATTTGGCTTACGTAATAGTTTTCCGTGTAGATAATTTCTGTTGCTTGGAGAGCGCTTAATGAGTCAGTCAGAATTAACCAACTGGAGTAGTCATGAGTGCATATATATTGGAGTGCTTTTAGGATCGCGTAAAGTTCAGCTGTATAGTTTGATGTTCAATCACTAAGTCTGTAAGATTCAACGTGTTCACCGCTGACAAACGCACAACCCGTTCTGTTATTCACTCGCGAGCCATCCGTGTAAATTTGCTTATATCCCGGGTAATGATTGACTATTTCTCGGAAAAGAGTTCTATACATCACCGGAGAAGTTTCACTTTTAATGTAGGAAGTCAATTTCAGGTTTATTTCAGCAGGTGTTGTTAGCCAGGGAGGAATGAGTTTAGGTAGTTTTGGAAAATTAGGATTACCAATTGTAGTTTGCTCTAATAAAATGTTTGATCTTAAGTTGAAAGGTGGAGGGATAGATTTGTTTAAAGCATGGAGAGTTGTATAATTTGGTTGTTGCAGGATATGATAATTTGAATGGTTGGGATAATTTAATACTTTAAGTGTATAATTGAGACTCTGTTCATCACGTCGGTAATGGAGTGGCATTTTTCCTGTATCACTATACAAGCTAAGAGTAGGGCTTGTTCTAAACGCACCAGTGATAAGTCTTAAACCAGTGTTACATATGGTATCTAGATGTTTTGTTATACTTTTAGAGTTAACAGCATATATAAAACTAGCATAGTCTAAGCGAGATTGGATAAGTGCGTTGAAGATCAGCGTTATAGTTTTCCTATCAGTTCCCCATTCGTTATGTGAAACTGTTCTTATAAGATTCAATGAATGTTGGCAGTTATCTCTCAGTTTTACTATTTGCGGCCTCCACGTTAGCTTTTGATCAAATAATACACCAAGGAAGCTGATTTTATCAACATATTGTAGGCGAGTGTTATTTAGGGTGAGCTGTGGGTTTGTGTATCTATATTTTCGGGTAAAGTTGATACATCTGGATTTTTCAAGAGAAAAAGTAAAACCAGTTTTAGCACTCCAAATCTCCAATTTGTTAATAGTTGTTTGAAGTTGGTCTTCTATTAGCTTTACATCTTTGTGTATACAGTAAAATGTGAGGTCATCCGCATATAACATCGCTTTTACTGGTTTCTGTATATTAGTTATGACATCATTGATCGCTATTAGGAAAAGTGTGACGTTTAAAACTGATCCTTGTGGTATTCCATTTTGTTGTGGATGTGCTTCTGACATAACGCCATTTAATCGAACTTTAAAGGATCGTTTTTCTAGGACGTTCCTAATAAAGTTCATCATTGATCCACCAATACCCCAGCTAACAAGTATTTGGAGGATTCTATGCTTCCACGTTGTATCGTAGGCTCGCTTTATATCTATAAAAACCGCTACTAAGTGTTCCTTGTTAACTAATGCATTTTTAACTTCCGTCTCTAATTTAACAATATGGTCGTAAGTCGAGTGGTTTGTCCTAAATCCACTTTGCTCCTTAACTAAAAGATTCCTTTTTTCAAGTATCCATATCAAGCGCTGGTTGACAATTCATTCCATTAATTTGCAAAGCGTGTTTGTCAGTGAAATGGGTCGATAACTATGAGGATCTTCTTTGGCTTTTTTTAGTTTTAGAATAGGAACTATTATCGATGTGCGCCATTGATCTGGAAAACAGTTTTGCATCCAGATATGGTTGTAAATATTTAGGATGGTATGCATTACATTGTCTGATACATTTTTTAACATTTGATAGTGGATACCGTCAGGGCCCGGTGCTGAATCCTTGGTTGGCATTAGAGCAGTCAGTAGCTCTTTTCTATTAAATGGGATATCGTAAGGTTCGTTGTCCGCATGCGGGGATATAAGTGGAGTTGGTTCTATTACTGTTTTATGATCAAGGAATGTACGGGTATAGTTTCGGGAAATTGATGTATCTTCGAAGGTTTGGGCTAAGACCTCTACAACTTCATTTAGTGAAGTAATAGGTCCATCGTCTGTATCGAGACCAGCTATGTTAAATGCTGGTACTGGTTTTCGGATACTCCGAATCTTTGACCAAATATCTTTACTTGATGTGGCTGTATTGATGGAGTTTATATAGTTAGACCATGATCTTTTTTTACTTTCTATTATTATTTTCCTCGCTTTTGATCGAAGCTTTTTGAACTTGATTAAGTTTTCGTTGGAAGGGTATCTTCTATATTTATTAAAAGCCGAGTTTTTTTCCTTAATTGCAGTACCACAATCATTGTTCCACCACGGTACTTTATATTTCAATACTCTATTAGTTTTAGTGGGTATTGACGCTTGAGCTCCTGTCATTATGGCTCGACGTATACTTTCCACATTAGAGCCTATATCTATATCGGCATTGAATTTCACATTTGCTAATTCCAATTGAGTTTGAAAGATGGTCCAGTTGGCTTCAGCTATTTTCCATATTGAGGTTGGTGCCATAGATGATTCTGCTGGATCTGTTGTTAGGATTATGGGAAAGTGATCGCTACCATATAAGTTTTGTGAGGGACACCATGTTATATTAGATGCTATTTTTGCATGACAGAGGGTTAAGTCTATGGCGGAGAATTTGTTGTTCGCCATATTGAAATAAGTGGGATTTCTATCATTGAGTAGGACAGTGGTATTCGAACGGATCAGTAGATTTTCTATTATCCTCCCTTTTTGGTTTACGTGGTCGCCACCCCATAATGTACTATGGGCATTGAAATCTCCTAGAAGTATGTAAGGAGTTGGCAGTTGGGAGATTAGATTTTCTAGTTCATTGTCGGTTAGTATATGATTTGGGGGTATATAAGTGTTACATATTAGAAACTTTTGAGGTAGCCTAACTTCTACTGCTATTGCTTCAAGATTCGTGACGAGCGGAATATTTTTAGAGTATATTGTGTTTTGGATGCAAATGTTTACACCTCCACTGGCGTGATCAGCAGTTCTGTTTTTGTTATAAATATGGTATCCCTTGATATATTGGCAGTGTGTATCTTTGGTATGAGTTTCTTGTAAACATAATACGTTAGGCTGATGGTCAGATAAGAGCGTTTGAATTTGGTTTAATCTGACGTAGTAACCTCTGCAGTGGAATTGTATTATTTTCATTGCGGATTCATATTGAGCGAACCTACAGGTTTGGTTTCGGCACACGAGGAATATGAATCATCTGGATAGTTTTCTTGTAGTACACATTTTTGTAGGTTAGATGCAATTCTTGTAAAACGATATTTTACTTTTTGGTGATGTAATTAACTGTGCATGTCTTTTAATGTAGCAATTAGACTGTCAATATCGGAGGTGTATTTTTTTGCTACTTCTAGTGGATTTCTCGTAGAGTACACTTCATCATAAAATTTTCTAAATTGTTCGTAGGTAAAGTTATATTGTTGAGGATTTTCAGTTAGAGTTTTTTTAATTGGTAGTAACATTTCATCTAGTGTAGTCTGATCTTCTGTTTCCCTCTGGGTCCGCTTCTTTTTTGGAGGTTTTCGGAAAAGGTCGTTAGGGGTTTGATTTTGATTCGGCAATTCTTGTGTTACTTTACTTTGTAAATTTTGATCATTCCGAGTAATTGATGTGAAACCAAACTAATAACAATAATAAAATATGTGGTGGTTGTTACAATAATATATCTTTTTAATATTCAGAATTCTATATTTTTACACGTTGTTCGTCTTGTACAGTGTGAATCTATTCGTAATAAGAAACTACGATAAGATTGAATCAAAATGTAAATCGATGTTTTCTTTAATTGATTATGGTCTGCTACAGAAAATAAAATCAAAACACTTTCTATAAAATCTATGCTTATTTATTATTTTTAATAACCGTGTGCAAGGTGAAAAAGTAATTACCAATATAGTAATATTGCTAACTACTTCTCCCACT
The DNA here is from genome assembly GCA_940337035.1 of Agriotes lineatus. Lineage (NCBI taxonomy): Eukaryota > Metazoa > Arthropoda > Insecta > Coleoptera > Elateridae > Agriotes > Agriotes lineatus. Next base: position 126,437,780 of record OW679194.1, read on the forward strand.
TGTCAATTAACCAATGAAATTTGAAATAGTGGAACCAACCAGGACCCACATTTACAGCCACAGTTTGCGGTACTGCATATTTTAGGGAAAGGTAGGCTAATGCAGTGATGGTATTTAATTTGTTTCTTTTATAGCTATTAACATATCTAGGAATGTTATGAGTATCATAACTGCCGCAGATGTTTTGAATTCCGAGCTCGTAGAGCGAGGATTTTAAAACTTCTAAGGCAGTTATGATTCATAACATCCGTGATTTGTTCAATAGTTTATCGGTTGCTATATGGTTATGGTTGCCATGTAGGGTAATATTCTTTAACCCTACAGATAAGTTATGATCTAGTTACCAGCCTACTTTTGTATATGTAAACAAAGGCTTAATATCCTGAAACCGATAAATTGTTTTTACTGTTGGGTATACAGTTTTCCAAATTTACTATTTAAACTTCTGGAAATAAAAAGAAATTAATTATTAGAATGACAGTGAAATTTTATATAACTTAGATTTAAAAAGGGCTTTCCAATTGCGCAAATAATTATCTATTTTAATTGAAATGTGTTGGGGAAATTGGATATCTGTACTCTTGAAGATAATCGGAAATGTAAGAAGCACTTGGGAAATCATTATTGACAACAAAAAAGCATGTTCGATATATAATGTCAACTGACTATTTCACCATTTAATTGAGATGACTATAGACAAGTAATATCTTTCACTGCTTAACCTGTATACGTACTAATTTTCAAATATATGCTAAATATTTATCATCAATTACCATAAAGTTATAAAACGACATAAACTAATAAAAGCTTTTACATTCCTAGGATTTTAATGGTAATGGTAAAAGGGGCACTACGCGCTCTAAATTAAATGTTTAATTATATTGTCTCAAGCATAGCAAAATAAACAATAATGCACTCTATATAAATAACTTTTTTAGTACACCACAAATGTAGGCAAATATGGAATTCGTATAAACGCTCCTCTTTTACAAGTCAAGCAATTTCACGCAGCTTTAGACGCAAAACAGAGAACTGAGTTTTGATCTTCTTTTAATTAAACGGCTTGTCAGATGTGGGGATCAGGGTAACTTTTGGTATTCTCAAAACGTATATTGGCCGGCAAAATTTACTCGAAGTTGTCAAAGCTGAGCTTAATGCATATTTCTAATTTTAATTACTTGTGCTGCCATTAATTTGATAATAACTGTAAGAAAAACGGAATGAAGGTTTAGTATTCTAGTCGAGCCGAAACCTACATATATCTATTTAATTGCTTGGTCCGCTGCCGTTTTATTTGAAAAAATGGCACAATTAATTAATTTCATTTAGCCCTGCTACCTCCGTAATAATGAAATATTCTCAGCGCCTACAGACTGATATCTTCAACCGTTTTCAACGCTGCTGAAAATTACGAGCTTAGAATTATAGCGCTTCAGCTCTTTTTCGACCAAACGATATGACGTAAGTGTAAAAAAATATGCCAACATTAATCTGGAGTTAACATAAATTACATATGCTTAAACTTAGCAATGATAGATAGCATTTAAAACGTTTTAAATAGTAGTGTTGCATTGCAACGCACGAGAGAAGTAATCTACTTGTATTTATTCTGATATTATGTTTTAACAGTTAAGGGATAGAGAATATCGACTGATGATAGCTCAATAACTGTAAAACCTATGAAAGGAATGCCATATCAGATTATGGAAAACGTTGAGGAAGTTGTGGTGACAAAGAAAAAGTCACAGTGTTGCACTACACACAAAAAAATGGTTAAAAATTATGTCTTAAATTTAAGCATAAGAAATTCTGTAGTAACAAACAAATTCCAAGACTATCTCGAAGCATTTAAAAAGAAATCTGTAAGAGGCTTTACACAGAACTTCACTAGCCCGAATTAGATCAATTTATAAAATTTAATAAAATGTATCCAGCTGGGGTTTGAACCCGCAGCACCTGCATAGCGATGGTAACCGCATCTCCGCAGCGGATGTAACTGCAGCGAAATTCCAACTGCCCCATCAAGCCTTATAGAAATAAGTGCGGCGCGCGCTTCTCTTGAACAGAACGAGCTTACTGTTGAAACGTTTTTACCCTTTTGTGACATTATCCTGTATCAGTTAAGTCTTATATTCGGCAAATGTAAAGCCTGGCCTATGTGAAAGTTATTACTTCCTTTTATTTCAAAATTAACCGAAAGTTAATCAAAATTTTATTTTTTTAAGGTGCTCACCCTGTATATATTTGTATGAAATTATACCAGTTTCATGGGAGGTGGATATATAATATGTATGCAAAATATCGTCGTAGTAACAGTTATAAAAAGAAAATCGAGGGCAAAATGGCAACGAATCCATAACAGTGCAGACAGGAGCAAACCTAATGAACTAAATAATAAACTGAGAAGCAAATTTCACCCATTTATTGCCGCCGTCCTTTTAAAAGGACAACATAAAGTTACCTGTAAGTGATCTAGCTACCATGTGTTTTGATACATGTTAAAATAGTTGCTGTAGTGCACGTGGAAGTATTGTAGTGGTAACTAATCGTTTTCAAATTTCAACTTTTTGCAGTATCACGGCGTGAATAATTTGTTGTAAGCTTATACCGTATGATCGAAAACTTTTATCCAGTAGAGGGCCGTAATTTTTTTTTAATTTAATTTATGTTGGCAATGATGAGTAAAGGTACTTAATAACGTATGTAACAAAAGTTTTGAGAAAATTTTTAAAATCTAATAATACAAACTATAATGGTGTTATTTAAATTTATATTACACAAACGTATTCACTTAATATTTAACAATAATTATAATTTATCACAAATTTCCTATGGATGGACATATGGGATACGTAAAATCTTCGGCCTAATCTTCTCGTTGAAACTCCTTTTCTATTTTTTGCAAATTCAATCCAGTTCTGAAGCCTTGGATGATTTAAATCTCGAGGGCGGCTCGTTTTGGGAAGTTTCGTACGCGGCAAACATTCCTCACATTCCCTAATGACGCGGTAAATTGTTGCCACAGATATATTTTGGTTTCTATAACTGGCGACGTCACGTTAGGCATATGCCCAACCAAGTTGTAAATACCTTTTCTCAATTCCAGCTTGAAAGACATTTTAAAATACTTTCTAAGCAAAAATATATTGTCAACCTGTAGAGAACATTTCGTAGATGAGGTCATATTCAATAGTAAGTTGATTGCTTTACTTTTAATAGAAAAAATCTGTAAAAGGCTTTACGCAGAACTTCCCTCGTCGACATTACTCTTTTGTGAAATTATTCTCTATCGGTTGAGTCCTATTTTCTGCAAATGTAAAGCCTGACCTATGTGAAAGTTATTACTTCCTTTTATTTCAAAATTAACACAAAAATAAACAAAATTAAATTTTTTGAAAGTGCTCACCCTGTATATATTTGTATTAAATTGTACCGATCTCATGCGAGGTAGATATATAATATGTACACATAGTTTTTGAGCTATACTACCAACAGACAAGCAGACAGGCAGACTGACGGACAGACAGACAGACAGACAGACAGGCAGACAGACAGACAGACAGACAGACTGACGGAATTAAGAAAACCTCGGTTTCGTCATCTAGGGACCTTGAAACACTTCCACCGTCTTACAGACGAGGGAAGTAAAAAAATAAAACGAAACTTTTTCTCAAAACTTTTGTTACATACGTTAATATAACCTACATAATATAGGCAGAACCATGTAACTTTGACAGAATGTTTAATACTGAACACAAAGTGATGCTGTGTATGGAAAAGAAGAAGTAACTTTAAACAGCTGTAGTGGTTTTTGTTTTATGTATTCAACTACAACTGTGTGGGGAATGAAGAGGCCACTGGTCTAATGTAGGAAAAAGAAAAAGAAAAATGTTTGTATTTGTTAAAATTATATTACTGATGTAACCTTAAACTGACAGATATAAAATGCCAATGCGACTTTTACTATCGCGATCGCCGACAAAAATTTTTGACAAGACAATTCCGCAGCCCCTTAGAGAATAAAAGTTTACGATCAGACTGTATCATTGTCTTATATTGCAAATGTTGGAATTGTTAAAGTATAATTCTGAAACACTTGATATTTTGAATATTGACCACTAAATACATAAATAACGTAACAGTTTTGGAGCTATCTCAACGACTCTTTGACTATTCTTTATAAAGGACAGCTGCAGAATTCGCTATCACTATTACAGTTTGTTGTTTAGTTCAGAAAAGTAAATCGAACGGAAAATAAGTGGTATTGAGTTCAATTATTATTAAAGGTCTACGGGCACCCAATTACAGGTCTGATTTTTGAAGCACAATATTTGAATCGCTCCTTCGAAGCTATCGAAACTGTAGTACTGGAGAAAGCCTCTAACATTGCACGAACTGCTAGATGAAATAGAGAATTACAGTGAATTGCCAGAATAGCAGCGAAGAAGACGATGTTATAATAAATAACTTACCAGGTAGCCAATTACGAACAGAGCTTTCGTAAAAAAGTGGAATAAAATTCTATCAAATAAAAAAAAATTAAATCTTAAGCAGTTTACATGGGCAAAAACTTCGTTTATGGCTCTTTGGAAAATTATAAATGGCCAAAAATATCAATCATCACCCGTAGTCACTTTTTTCAATTTTCAATCGTGAAGAAAAGATTTCTTCCAATGAAAAGCTTTGCTTCGTGGAAGCATACTATTGAGTAGGTATGTGAGTGCCTCAAGGTGCGAAATGTGTTGGGAGAATGTAAATGATTTAGACAACAAACCATTGTTTGCAATGCTATTTCCAGAAATTGATTTAAATATATTACGCAAAAATTCATTGCAATGACAATTCTGTCTCGTATAATGACCATAAATTCTCTAAAATTCGCCCGTTAACTGACATCTGACACTGAATAAAAAATTCATATATTTTGGCACCTCCTAAAGAAGTTGATAGCACAGCTGAAACAATGGTGCCGTATTATGGGCGACATGGAACAAAGCAGTTTATTAAGAGAAAATCCATATGGTAGGGGTATAAACTATGGATGGGAATAACAAGATTGGGCTATATTGAATGGTTTGACTCATATCAAGACGATACCAGAAGAATGCAAACATATAGGTCTAAGTTCGAACGTTGTGTTACAATTTACGGACGCACTCAATAGTAAAAATCCGTGACTGCCTTACTACCTATACTTTGATAACTTTTTCACCTTGCTACAACTGCTTCTACAACTGAAATAGAGAAAAATTAAGGGAACTGGAACAATTAGGAAAAATAGAGTAAGGGAAGCCTGCAAGATTTTACATTCAAATGATTTTTAAAAATCTGTTGTGATACAAGCACACAATTTCCTTTTGCAGTGATCGTATAATTAGTCAAAAATTTGTTTTTAGCTTCCCTACTACATTATATACAAAAAAGAAACCCATTTGAAAGGTATTCAACTTGAAAATCACCTATCTCACATCAATACACATTAAAAATGTAATAAAAATGTAACGTTTGATAAAATCTTTTGAGCCGTTTTTGATAAAATCGAAAAAACTTTAAAAATTACAGCAGTAAACACCATACTTTCGGTTATGCGATTTTCTTCAAAAGCTTGCTGTGGGATCTAGATAGTACACAAACTTATATATCAACGTCATATCTCTTTTCGTTTTTGAGATATTCTGTTTACACACAGACACACCGACTCGCACACACCGATAGATAGACCAATGAACAAAATATCGTCTTCTTCCGACAAATATTTTTTGACAGGCAGACAGACAGCCAGACGGAATTGAGAAAACCTGTTTTCCGTCATCTAGGGACCTTGAATCGTGAAGATCAGAAGAAATCCGGGAAGGTAATTTTTTCGCGATTACAATACTTCTTTCGTCTTTCAGAGGACGGAAATAAAAATCAATCTTTACTTTAGGCAACAAACTGCTTTTATACAAGACCTTGATTTGTCCCGTGCGGTTGTACGGTTGTGAACTGTGGGGTTGCGTAAGTAGCTCGACGACAGGTATAATCCAGCGCTTCGCAAAGTTACTGATGCTCCATTTATTTATCAAACAGAACTCCTCATGTTGACCATAACGTAACATACGTAAAAAATATGATTAAACAATAGGCCATAAAATATCACGACGTACTTGAAACTCCTCCTATAGAAATCATCAGACCGCGAAAAGAGGAACCTAACTGTCGACGGTTGAAGAAGAAATTACCAAAAGACTTAATCTTGCAATAGCTAGGCGATTCCGCTGTTAGTCCTCCTTCTCGTGTTCTTTTAATAACAAAAATTTCCAAATAAATTTATTTGTTTAAACTCTGGTTTCGTATTTCCAAGCATTTCGAAGGAGCTACCGTTATTCTGCTTAGTAAGTCATCTACGTTCTGTGCTCGCTGTGTGCAGATGTGGATTTTATAAACCCACGTACAAGAAATTTGAGAGGGGTCAGTTCTGGTGAATTAGGGGGCTAAGAAATAGGACCATCCCGTCCATACCAATTGTTAACTGGCGCACCTCCAGAACTATTCGTTATTGCTTCCGAAACATGAGCTTCTTTGGATGGACTGCGCCGTCTGCCATCAGAATGCTGCTTACGTAAGGAACCATTTTCCTTAAATGAGCTGCACAGTGTAATCATAGTTAGAGGCTGTCATTATGTTATACACACGTCTAAACTGTCTCTGAACTCGTGCAACGCTTTGAAATTGTTCGTACAACAAAACATATCGCACATGCTGGTGAATTTTTAATTATAATTTGATACATATTATTGTTTAAACTGGCATTTCGTGGATATATTGTCAGCATTTTAATTTATGCCTCTAGTCAAACTATCGCCTTGTATTCGTATTTTCAGATTTTCTGTTTAAGTGGTAGTTGTCCATCTATACTACTCAAAAATGAATAGGGATATTGCTTTATTATGGATTTCTGCCAATTAATTTAATCGGTTTTTGTATACATAGAGTAGAATGTACAATAAACGAATAAAATACAGCAAAAAAATCAAGGTAGTTGTAGTCAAAAAGATAGTGGAACAAATTTTTGTATTTGCTACATTTTTTTCTGTAAGTAGACTTAAGCTAATTTATCTGAATTCATTTTCATTTACTGAATTATCGAATATTTAAGTTTGAAAAACATGCAAAGAAACCATCTCTCTCGGGAGCAAGCAAATGTGGTGGTTCAAATGCATCAGATAGGACACCTTCAGGTAGAAATCGCCAATGTCTTTAACACCTCGCAAAGTGTAATTTCCCGTATACTTTCGAGATTCAGAGAAACTGGCTCTACTTCAAGACGACCTGGTAGTGGGTCTGGGCGCATCACCACGCCACGAGAAGACCGGCATCTTGTTATTCAGGCAAGAGACGGCCATTTTCTACTGCTCGGCAACTTCTGCAAAACCTTTAAGACACCACAGGGACTCAAGTTTGCGACCAGACAGTTCGTAACCGTCTAAAAGAAGTAGGATTGGCTTCCTATAGACCTGTCCGACGTATACCACTAACACCTACTCATCGGGGGCAAAGATTACACTGGGCCAATCAAAGACTTTTGGAAGCTACTCCTTGGGAGTTTGTTATGTTTTGTGATGAGTCTCGATTTTGTATACACAACGACAGCCGACGGCAGACAGTCTACAGAAGTCAGGGAAATGGTCTTTTGCCTCAGTATATCCAGCCGATTGTGCCATTTGGCGGTGGTGGTGTTATGGTGTGGGCAGGAATATGTTTTGGTTGGCGTACTGACCTCCATGTCTTTGATGCAACCGTCACTGCTCAAAGGTATGAAATCGAGATTATCAGAGAATATGTTTCGGACGGCCGCGATTTTATTGGACAAGAAAATTTCATTTTTTGGATGATAATGCTCGTCCCCATCGTGGAATGAATGTGATACAAGCACTAGAAAATCTGGAAATTTATCACTTACCTCTTCCTCCGGTTTCACCAGATCTGAATCCCATTGACCACGTTTGGGATATGCTTCAAAGACGGCTTGATAATCACGTTCCCCATCCTCACACCATCCGAGAGCTAAGAAATACGTTAACTCTGCTTTGGGACGAAATACCCCCAGCAAGACATTAACAGGTGTATTCAAAGTATGCCAGAAAGGTGTAGAGCAGTGATTACAGTTCGAGGTGGTGTTACGCGATATTAGGGACGGTCAAATTCTAAATACTAAGAAGTTAATTGTTGATATTTTTTTTAACATTGATGTTCTTTGGTGATTAGAGATGTCAGAATTTATCGAGTTCATTAATTTTTATGCATTTTCTTCTACTTTTTGTTGTACATACATTAAAATTAGTTTCTGTTTGGCAGAAATCCATAATAAAGCAATATCCCTATTCATTTTTGAGTAGTATATTCCTCCTACCAACATTGCGAAAATAATTAATGAGGTAATGAGCTCCGACGAAGCACAATTCGTATACCTTGCTTGTTTATTAGTAAATATGCATTAGCAACCGCAAATTAGATATTCTATTAGCTAAGTTTTCATGATGGAAGCAACTGTCGTGAATAGATGAACGCCCAACATCGTAGTCTTCCAAATTTTACGACTGATTTTCTGGATAAGTTCCAAGGCAATTTTCCCTAAAGTCGAGTAAATCGTGTCTCATATAGTTCTTTTACGATGACTGAGAGCGCTCTGTTTGATTACATCTCTTGAATATTAAATACATGTCGGAATATAACCCAATATTTTAAATATAGGAAGGGGGAATCTTGAGATATCGTTACGTCTTGGACTGCAGTTTTATTCTTTTTCAACTCAATACCAACAAATGCCAGCAAGACGACATGATTATGGAGAAAACGCTGCTCAACTGGATCTATTATAACATAGCTTCAAATTGAAACAAAACCTTTATTGTTTGTATTGACCACTTATAACATCGAAGGCTTTGAAGAAAACAGAATTGGACAAGAAGAAAACCTAAATTGCTGCCAGACGAAATGGTCTGACGGATTCAACTTTTGCAAACATTTTTACACTACTAATCTACATAGGTGATTTATTAAATTATTTTATCTACTCCAGTGGGATAAGTAACTCATTACGTCACCCATTTGACACTATTTCAGTTAGGTAATGAAGGTCATTACACCACTCAGTTATGTAATGGTTTCATTACGCAACTGAGTTGTGTAATGACTTCATTACGTAACTGAAATCGTGTCAAATGAATGACATAATGACATTTGCCTACTAAAATATTTTTGAAAGTGACAGATCTGACATTTCTCTTAATGCACTTTTCTCAATTTTAGGCAGTCGTAGATAAAATTTTGTACAATACATGTGTGATAATGCATCATTAATATACTTGTGTGCTTACATAACTCGTGCTACGCACTCGTTTGTAACTTACACACACGTATATTAATGATGCTGTTATCCCACTTGTATAGTAAATAACTATTATTAAACTGGTGATTTCAAAACAAAGGCTATATGGAATATGGCATTGAAAATGAAGCCCAAGCATGACCTCATTGAGTAATTGGAAATAACGGACAAGAATAAGAACGTTTGGACTAAACTAAGCACAAATGGTAAACTTTATACCTATCAAAGAAAATTAAAAGCATTAAAACCAAATACAAGGTCAGCTTAAATATATGCAATTCTGATTATTGTTATTTAGTGTTGTACACAAATGGTTAAGGATTTTTATTCGGATTTAAATGGATTAACAAACGAATTGTAAAACACAGTTATTTTATAAAGAAAATTTAGTGTCTTTGTCTTTAAAGTTGGCTGGAACAGCCTCCAGTCTTTAAACTAAATCGTTAATTGGATTCTTCTAAGGATAACCAAATATCTTGCGGTAGTTCTTGTATGAGTCTGATGTGGGTTTTTTGTTGTCCGGTTACCTGATAGTTAGCACTTGAAACAACTGAATGCTATGGAAGAACTTTTTTGATACTTTTTTATACAGGGACCATCAAAAATGACTGACTATGTTATTTTCTAGATAAAAATGTATTGTCATAAGTTACAAATTCAAACAACACTTCATCGAGATGCTGCAAAAGAAGAAAATTACACCGACCGATATCCTCGTGAGCTTTGACGTCGTCTCTCTGTTTACTAAAGTGCCAGTTGCCGAAGCTCTAAACGTCATTAAACAGAAGTATGATCCACCTCAACACATAATCAAACTTGCCGATCATTGTCTCCAGAATACATATTTCATCTATAATGGTCAACGCTACAAGCAAGTAGAAGGAGCGCCGATGGGTTCACCTTTGTCTGCCGTCATTGCGAATCTCTTCATGGAGGACTTCGAATCGAAAGCACTGGACAGCACCATTTACAAACCGAAACTTTGGCTTCGGTATGTCGATGATGTCTTTGCCATATGGGGTCATGGTAAGAATCGACTTGCTGATTTCCTTACCCATCTCAATAGCATCCATAATAAGATCCAGTTTACGATGGAATTGGAGAAGAACAACCACCTTCCATTCCTAGACGGTCTCATCACCAAGAAGAATGAAAAATTGGGGCACACGGTTTATAGGAAGACCACGCACACCAATCGCTACCTAAATGCTAATTCACACCACCACCCTGCTCAACTACAATCAGTCCTGACAACACTGGTTTGTAGATTAAGAAGGATAGCCGACAAGGAGAATACAAGACAAGAATTAGCAACCCTTGCTCGGGTATTCGAACAAAATGGTTATGGCAGAGCAGCGATTAGGAAAGCGTTCCGACCACCGAAGACCAAAACGCAAGACGCAGAAGAGAAGAGACCTTGTGGCACGGCGTACCTGCCTTACATCCGAGGCACGACAGAGAAAATCGGAAGAATCCTTAGAAAATGTAACATCAGGACAACCTTTACCACGGATAGAATAATCCAGTCCATACTGAGGAATCCTAAAGAGTACACCCCTTTGGAAAACCAAGGAGTCTACGAGATACCGTGTCGGGATTGCGATAGCAGCTACATAGGCCACACCAACCGGAAAATAAAGGCACGCAAGGAGAAACATCAGAATTATGTTAAGAAGATGGAACACACTTCATCGCTAGTGCATCATATATGGGATACTTCGCACAAGATTAATTTCGACAACACCAAGAGCATTGCCAGCGTCGAACACAAAGACGCATGCATCATACGAGAAGCCATCGAAATCGTGAAACGTCCGAATTGTATGAACACCCGCGACGACACAAGCCGATTACCTGCATCGTGGTTACCAACGTTACTACAAGCAACGGCCGGCCATTCTCTGCGAACACCAGCCATCCGTTCTAGCAGTACAGCTTCCTCGATGCTAGTTGCCACAGTAATTGATAAACAACCTATTCAGTCAGCTGTACATCAAGTTGACAGTCCGTCGTGTTGCCGCATAACTAGAAGCCAAACCAGAAATACAAGGACTTGAAAATGACGAATGTGATTTCGTCGAAACGTCGTCCAACCCCAAACGCCATTCAAGATGTTCTTCAACCGGTTGAAGAAATCTTCAAATTTATTAAGCGGTATGACACCCTGAAATGTTTACCTTTAATACATATCAGCCGCGAAAACCTTCGTAATATTATTATACGTCTCTACGGGGAGAATATATTCCATCAAACCAGAAGTTTTGAAAAACTGCGGTCCAAGAAATGTAAAAATCTATGCAATTTGACATTCCTGCAACGCTGCAGAGATCAGAACATCATCCCGACCTGTGCTAGATTGTCATTCCATCGAAAAACGTATCGGACCACGAACATTCTGAACAAGGCGAGTGCTGCTCTTCTTCGAGATTCCATCAAAGAGACGAGACCCATTTTGGCCAAAATAAATAAAGAACTTCTTGATTTGCATCTTCACCTCAGCGGGATCATCCACCCTATGATCTGGAACATCATCGACCAATTAGCAGACTTTCGAGCGGAAACTGACAGAAACCTCTACACGATAAGGCAAAGGAAGAAATTCGACCATCTTTATTCAACGCAAAAAGGGTATCGTACTACTAATCTGGATATGTCTAAAGTTGTCCGTAATATTTCTGATATTACTTTGGATGAATCTGCGATATCTGCACTTGCTAAAGGTATCAACTACGCCATAGCTCCAAAACGTATTCCAGTGGAATCTATCATCTGCGGAGTAGAAACTGCGATTTCGAGACTGGATAAGAATACCGCCGATCTCATCCGACAAGATACCTCTCGAATCTTACGATTGGCTAAACCACCCAAATCGAATCTATCCCGTGATGAATCTTTGGCACTCAAGAATCTTCGTCAGAACAACAACATCATTATTCTTCCTGCAGACAAAGGAAATGTCACCGTTATCATGAACAACGATGACTACCACTCTAAAATGATTTCTTTACTGCAGGACAGTGCTTACAAATGTATCTCCACAGATCCAACAACGTATTTGGAGAAGACCACCAAGTCGAAGATAAAGGAGAGTAACATCGAAACTGAAGTGCAAAATCAACTTATACTTAGAGAAAAGTCGTCTAAATGTCCCAAGATATACGGTCTCCCAAAAATTCATAAGGATGGAACACCGCTTAGGCCTATCGTTAGTTCCATAGGATCACCTATCCAACGACTTGCAGCGTTCGTAGCTAAACATCTGCAGCCGCATGTGGCAGATGCGGCTTCATACGTTATGAATTCTACCCACTTCATCGAGATGCTGCAAAAGGAGAAAATTACACCGACCGATATCCTCGTGAGCTTTGACGTCGTCTCTCTGTTTACTAAAGTGCCACTTGCCGAAGCTCTAAACGTCATTAAACAGAAGTATGATCCACCTCAACACATAATCAAACTTGCCGATCATTGTCTCCAGAATACAAATTTCATCTATAATGGTCAACGCTACAAGCAAGTAGAAGGAGCGCCGATGGGTTCACCTTTGTCTCCCGTCATTGCGAATCTCTTCATGGAGGACTTCGAATCGAAAGCACTGGACAGCACCATTTACAAACCGAAACTTTGGCTTCGGTATGTCGATGATGTCTTTGCCATATGGGGTCATGGTAAGAATCGACTTGCTGATTTCCTTACCCATCTCAATAGCATCCATAATAAAATCCAGTTTACGATGGAATTGGAGAATAACAACCACCTTCCATTCCTAGACGTTCTCATCACCAAGAAGAATGAAAAATTGGGGCACACGGTTTATAGGAAGACCACGCACACCAATCGCTACCTAAATGCTAATTCACACCACCACCCTGCTCAACTACAATCAGTCCTGACAACACTGGTTTGTAGATCAAGAAGGATAGCCGACAAGGAGAATACAAGACAAGAATTAGCAACCCTTGCTCGGGTATTCGAACAAAATGGTTATGGCAGAGCAGCGATTAGGAAAGCGTTCCGACCACCGAAGACCAAAACGCAAGACGCAGAAGAGGAGAGACCTTGTGGCACGGCGTACCTGCCTTACATCCGAGGCACGACAGAGAAAATCGGAAGAATCCTTAGAAAATGTAACATCAGGACAACCTTTACCACGGATAGAATAATCCAGTCCATACTGAGGAATCCTAAAGAGTACATCCCTTTGGAAAACCAAGGAGTCTACGAGATACCGTGTCGGGATTGCGATAGCAGCTACATAGGCCACACCAACCGGAAAATAAAGGCACGCAAGGAGAAACATCAGAATTATGTTAAGAAGATGGAACACACTTCATCGCTAGTGCATCATATATGGGATACTTCGCACAAGATTGATTTCGACAACACCAAGAGCATTGCCAGCGTCGAACACAAAGACGCATGCATCATACGAGAAGCCATCGAAATCGTGAAACGTCCGAATTGTATGAACACCCGCGACGACACAAGCCGATTACCTGCATCGTGGTTACCAACGTTACTACAAGTAACGGCCGGCCATTCTCTGCGAACACCAGCCATCCGTTCTAGCAGTACAGCTCCCTCGATGCTAGTTGCCACAGTAATTGATAAACAACCTATTCAGTCAGCTGTACATCAAGTTGACAGTCCGTCGTGTTGCCGCATAACTAGAAGCCAAACCAGGACTACAAGGACTTGAAAATGACGAATGTGATTTCGTCGAAACTTCGTCCAACCCCAAACGCCATTCAAGATGTTCTTCAACCAGTTGAAGAAATCTTCAAATTTATTAAGCGGTATGACACCCTGAAATGTTTACCTTTAATACATATCAGCCGCGAAAACCTTCGTAATATTATACAGAGAGATTTTTCTTACTACGAACACGGCAGACGATATGTCGAATTTACAAATGCCGAGAATTTAACTTTGACAGTTCGCGTATTTTGTCAGTAGATAATATCTGCTGTCATTTCTATCTTAAAATCGATAACTACGAAGCAACGGATCAGTACAAATTGTAAAATGGTATTATCAGGGTCCAACGGTCCGGGAAATTCAAAATTCTTTCACAACATTTGAAAATAGGCGTTCTTTACCGTTATCAACGTTACATGGAATTATTTCAAATTTTGGAAACTTTGGATGTGTTTCTCCCCAAAAGCACAAAAGCCCTAATGTTCCCAATGAAGACAGGTATTTAAAATAGGTTTGTATTACCGCTAATGACTATCCAGACTATTTATTTAAATAAATTGCAGAACTAGTAGATTTAGCTGCGATATTCTTCCCGTTGGCCATTTCAGAAGTATGGAATTTTGTGAAACTGACAGATATGCCTAAAACTTCCTCTGAAAAGTCGTTTTCACTACAACTAACGATTTGAAGAACTGCGTTTAAAAATTAAAAGGATTGTTCAGAGTACTAGCACTAATACGTTTCTATGATCGCTTAGGATATTGTTTAGCGCCAGAAGGCAGGCTCTTTGAACAAGAGCTAATTTAAACTTCTTGAATTTTGTTGTTTGAAATAAAAATAGTTTTATTTTTGTTTGCATCTTTTTTTTACTGAGTTAGTTTGTTCGGAAGAAATTATTTCTTTCTTCAGAATGCGTTTTACTTTAAGAACTACCTTCTTTTACTGTACTGTTAATCTCTAAAAATCCTGTTTTTCAACTCTGCATTTATCACCTGAATTAATCACAGAATAACAGTACCTCATACATTCTATCTGTGATATAATAATTAATTTAAAAAAATTACACTAGGCGTCTGCGTTGAACAATTACTTAAACAATCAACGCAGACGACCTGTGGATTAATATCAGAGTACCTTAGACCGACTGTCCATCGGTCTTTGCGTATTTTTAGGAAATCGTTAATTCGACTTGATTTACTCGTGTTCGCAGTTCATGAATTTTCACTGTATATATATATATATATATATATATATAGTCTGTTTTTTTGCTCTATAATTCAGAGCAGGCTTTGCTTTTGCATTTTTGTAACAGTGTAGGTAGTTGGTTACAAAGAAAAAACACTAGTAATGTCAAGAATTTATTACAACTGTCAATGTGTTATCTTATAAGCATTATAAACATAATGAAAGCTACAATTACTGAACCACTGACATTAAATAAGGTATTGCTTTATTTTAAGAAATTTTATTTAAACATGGTTGTTATCTAACTGTACAGAAACGTCATAAAATTTCTATGTTCTATAGTGAAAATATATTATTAAAAACTTGCTGATGATTTTTGTTTTCAAATCTGTGTTGTAGAAGTTATTATTTATACTAAACATATAAGAGATATTACTGTTTTTTCAACACTGCCTAACAATGCCATCGTTCATACACTTATAATAGTAGCTGTCATTATTGTCCGAACCCAACAGTAAGTCCCACCCTGGTAAAAATCCTGATGTGCATCCTGCATGCAAAATAGTATATCTCTTTCCCTCTGCCTTAACATTAGATGGATTACTTTCCAAGTCTGAGACGTGGGTCTACCTATGCAGACTGGTTCCATTGCGAAATATCCAGTTTCATCCAAAAACCGGAACATACATTTTTCACTAAAATTTCGAAATTGTAAATATTTCTTTAAAGAAGTAATCTTCGTCGAAATTACATGATTCTTCTCGCAAACCAATTTTCTGCCACGCACATTGTATTTACATCCCATATTTTTTAATGTGTAGTATAATTTTGAGCGAGTCCTGATATAATTTAGTTCCTCTCTTGCACATCGCAATAAACTATCCAAAGTAAAAAAATTCCAAAGTTTCTTAATATCCTCCCTGAAACTATAATCCTCCCAAGCTAAAAATTCTTTTTTCTTTTTCATATTGTCATTCGGTTGTTGATGGATTGTAAGAAATTTTATAATGGTTTAATAATTAATACTTACATCAAAGATTTGACCAACTCTTCCAATGATGGCTGTTTTACTTAATTTACCATTGATATCTTTTATATTAGTAAAACAGCGTTTTATAGCTACTTTAGCTTTACTATTAATGCTGCTTTTTTGTGGCATTTTATTAAACGCTAATGAAGTGTCAACGTGACAATCTCGGGGACCTTGATTTTGACGTTAGGTATATTTTGTAACTAAACTGTTGTACACTGCTAAAATAATATAAATGCAAGGCCTGCTCTGAATTATAAAGCAAAAAAACAGACTATAGATAGACCTCATTCGGACGTTCGCTCAATGTGTTTGTGCTAAATGAGTATTTCATGCGAAATTACTCTGAATCTGCCGTACCTAATCTTATTTTTCTTCGAGCTGACATCTCACGATTTTACCGTAATGTTGTGTAATGCAACTCACATTATCTGCGTTAGATGATCTACTTATAAAAGTGTCTTTGATGTTGTGTAATGGCTTTTTAAAAATGGTGTCAACATAAATCCATATTTGCTTTGCATGAATATCTTTAATGCCAGCAATGTTCAATGGCACACAACTTTAGTATGAGGAAATTTACTGTATAATTCCACGTTTTGCGTATGGGACTATATCATAGCAGTACATATCAATCAAGTCAAAAGTGTGTTACCTATATAGGATAATGCAAAAGAGATGCAATTGGACATCTAGACAATAAAAAAAAGTAGTACAACTCAAAAATAATTATCCGTGATGTCCAACAACTACTTAACCATGCAAAAGCAATTACTTCGCATATTATAATTAATAAAATATAAAAATAATTACCAACGTATGAAACATTTATGATTTTTCCTAAATTTGGATACTTTTGAAAGCACTGAAGGAGCAAGCAGATATAGAGTACATTTTTTTTATTTTAGCAATTTAGGTCACATGTTCCGCAACAGGCGTATTTTTCCCTCAAATAGTGCTATAAATGTCCTCTTCAATTGTCCGTGAGCTCGGGAGTTCTCTATATTGTTGCGCATTAATTGCTCAAAATATATGTCAAACAGAATTGGGGTTCTCCACGTTCAAGTATCTATACAATTTGTAATTATGTTCCCTTAGAAATTCTAAAACTTCGTCATAAAGCAGAAATTGCGTACCTAATTTCATTTGTTTAATTGTGACAAAGTTATCAAAGTTATTAAACTATGAAAATATGGGCTCTTGGTGATATTTTTCAAAGTTAGTTCAAGTAATTTATTTCTAAAAATATTCTGCAAAACTAACTAAAATAAAAATACTTACATGTAATCTAGCTGAAGGAAAACAAAACCGAGTCGTCGGCAAACTGGATTTCGATGGCTTCGTAACAGCCTAAAAAGAAACCGTAATTGCAAAAGTTAGGAAAAAGCTGTAAATTGGCATACTTCGCTTAGACGTCACTCTAACGAACGTGCTAAAACTCCTTTGGAATTCTAGCGCTTCACCTCTAATCGTAAATCAAGTTATTTCGCCAACAATGCCCGAAACTTCCCTAATTTCTCAGAATAACTTTTATTAAAATTAAAATTGATTAAAATTCCCTCAGAAGCGGCGATCTCCACTGATTGTTAGTTGACTTCATACTTTTAAAATCTAACCATGGTATGGTACTGTGTGGCTGGCAAAAATCACGAGCCCCAACATACACAATACAAAAACTCTAGTTTGCGTAATCAAATGCAATAACCAGGAAAATTTGAGTTAGCTGGTGCAATCCGGTTACGTAGAATTTTAGAATAAATTATTTAAACTGAAAAGAAATACACGCAACGATTTTTAAAGTTTGTGAAAAAAAGATGACTTAATTTTTCTACATCGAAATTAGTTGTACAACGTTAAACCTCTTCAAAATTTAGTGAGAAGCAAAGTTTGATATTTTTCTTTAAGTACGATTGCGTCTTACTATCTAATAGGAAAGGCGAACATAAAAGGAAAATTATTATAGATACTTTTTCGAAATTGAATGCTTAACGATATACAGGCTATCCTAAATACAGTTTCTACTGTTTTCTTGAAATTTGTTAAACAGTAAACACAATATATTCAACCACTACACTTTAATAATAATTTGTTATTCATAATACTTAAAGTTATTACAGTGAAAATTACAGTCCTGAAATAAAGAAAATTGTCTTTGTAGGTATATTATCGCATTTGCGTCTTTTAGGCTATAAGATAACCCTACAGATGGTATTTTGAGTAACTTAGATGTGGAAACAAAATCTCTAATCGTTTATGTTTTCCACGAATGAGAAAGAAGTTAAAAAATAGTTTATAAAACTCACAGAAAACTTTCACCAGGTAAAGCATATGAATTACGTAATTGGTTACCTCTTAGCTATAGTAACTTAAATAAGAATGAAGAAGATGGCGCTCTGAACTCAAACTCAGTTTTACACTAGAAAAATATGTTTGTGTGACTGCTCCTGTTTTACAATAACTTGGACCCATATAATTCAAATATACGTTGTAGGTCAACTTCTTTTATCCACTATATATCGGTTTTGCTTCTATATTTTTAGGATTCATATCAAATTTCAAATTGACCATTTAATTTTTTTTTATTTTTAGATGGTTGTAATGATGACTGTTTTGACCAGTCACGGTCGTAGTTATGATTACTACTTAGTTCCAAGTACTGCATGATTATTTCAAATTTAGCATAGTATAAGTGAATGCTTTGAAACTGTTGTTTTTCCTGATAACTTAAGGACTCCTAAATTAACCCCTTTTACAGAAAAGAGAAAATTATTTAAATAATTTTAGGTAAATCTTGGGGGCCAGTCTTTTTTTAACTTATGCCAATGGTCTACTCTAGAGTGCATCGTGTGTGCCTCACTACTGCAATAAGCATGTAAATACTTCCTGTCTTTTTCAGGAAAACAATTAACTGAAGTGTCGACGTGTACAGCGGTCAAATTATAAACTAGTGTAAAATAAATAGCAAGTTTCTTAATCGTGACAAGACGGACACGATTACTTCTAAAGATTTTAATAATACGTTCTGTACAGACTTCTGATAATGTTAAATTTTTCGGGGTTATTATTGACAAATTATTATAATGGACGAAACAACAGATACAATTTTAGGAATCTAATAGTATACAAGCAAACTGCGCGCTACGCGCACGTGAAATAGGATACGCGAAAGGTCAAGCTCCGAACCGAACGCTAAGATAAGAAAAACAAAACCTAAACAAATATAAACATCTGTGAAGCCGGAACGTGAGATTTTATTTTGTGGCACAGACACACAGACACAAATTAAGGAAAATTATATTATAGATTATGTTATTAGGAGTAAGAGTGGTACTTTGTGTGGCAAGACAAGTCCGGGTGAGGCACACAAAGTATCGCTTTTACTCCGAATAGCATATGCTGTTTTATTTTCAAACGCCGGTACTAATATAAATAAATATATAGTTAAAAAATTATGGTTAACAAGAATCGACGGCTACGTCAGTTCCCGACAATCAAAAAAGCCAATGTCAAAAATATTCTAAAGCTAATCAAGTTTTGAAGTACTTTTACTCCGCCGGCGCGGTGTAAAGGTTACCACTTTTATGTCTAGGCATAAAGGTATAGCATTTACCCAGTCTGTTAAATCACATAAGTTGTCACTTCTGTAATATTTTGAAATGAAATTAATTTATAGAGGGTTACCACCAGATATTTAAAAGACGGTTATGTTTATCCACTCTCAAAACTCATTATTATTTTGCTGTACAGAGTGTCTTGCAATATAGTATTATGTTTTGCTATAGTATAGAAAGTATTCATTAGAACCATGTTCAGCCTATCTACAACGGTTCCTATCAAACTAAATGTGAAGGAGATTAATATTTTGATTTTAGCTTCTTTATATGTATATCTATGCTGTTGCACTTTGCACAATACAAATTTTAAACAATATTTCCTCGCATTTGGTAAATATAAATAACTATTATATTAGCAGGTTTGCTGATTAATTGACCATGTAACGTTGCATAATTTCCAAATTTAGGAGAACTCTGAACGTTTCAGTAGAGTTAGGTGCTAGATTACTAGCACAACAAAATGTATTTCATGCGATTTATTGGGAACATGCAGGTACCTTGATAGTAACCCTCGCTTAAAATACATAGATTGCATTTTGGAAATGTGTAAACAGCCCTTATCTTAGGGAGATGGAACTACTCTTCTAAATGAATGACCTGTGTTTTATTCGTGCTGCCTTTTCTATTTGCTATGATTGAGTTATTTAGTCGTTTATGATCTCAAAGAATTAGCAGAAACCGCATCAATTGTCACATCAAATGTTTGCGGAACACAAGAACTCAGCACCTATCCAGGAACTTGTGTAACGAGTGCTATTTTCTATTCTGTCATCGATTTCATAACGCATCACAACCGTATGTTCTCATATAGTTCAAACGGAACTGTTAGTTCATAACTATCATGTAAATCACTTTTTAAGTGCTAAATGCCTTATATTCTTTAGCAATTATATTACAGTAGCCCTTATTCGAATGTTTGTTTAATGTGATTGTGCGAAATGAGTATTTCAGATGAAAGTAACCTGAATTTCTCTATTCCAATATTAGTTATCTTCGGGCAGTGCTGAAATCTCACGATTTTACAGTAATGCTGTGTAATGGACCTCACATTATCTGCGTTACATGATAGTATAATCAAAAATGATTTTCATCTAGTATGGCAATGGAATAGTTAATAATTTATGAATGCAACTATATTTATACTTAAATGTCAAACTTGATATTTGATTTTAAGAGATTTATAGTTGCATTCATAAATTAGGAACTACTCTATAGCCATATTAGATAAAAATAATTTTTGATCATGCTATACTTATAAGAGTTTCTTTCTTGCTCTAAAAACTCATTGTTATTCTGCTTTACAGAGTGTGCTGCAATGCAGTATTATGGAGAGTCCCTGTATATAGGTTACTAAGAGTTGGCAAACAACGGGATACATTTTGATTGGTTTGGATCACTTTTTGCAAGGCATGTATGATAAATGTGCCGTTTTTACATATTTTGTAACATGTTACGACCGATAGTTTCACACATGTAAATCTAAATCTTAACTAAATTGGCCGCACATTCCTAATAGTCGCTTCTAGAGATCCTAAGAATGATCCATACTTTCCATCAAAGGCAAGTTAGCAAAGTTGGTTCCCATAACCTCTCTGTTCGACATATGTCAAATATCTAATTTGGATCAAAAATGTGTGTCAAATCTGGCTGTTTGTCCAACTCTTAGTAAACTTATTTGTCAACCATTTAGATAGGAGGTAAGTTGGGGAGTTAATACTAGAAACAATAGGTCTCACCGTTTTGCCTGGCTTATATATCTTAGGTAAACAATGCATTTTTGGCATTTCTGGATTAGAATCAGTCAGCTTATATCTAAGGGCTGGAGTAATAAGTGTAGGACAGAACTTTATCACATGCTGTGTTTTAACAATCATGCTCCTTAGGGGAAAGTTTTTTAATGCTTTGTAGGGTCCATTGTTAAGCAATGTACCAACTCTATCAAAATAGTCCTGTTTATCTAAAATAACAATCTTATTACCGTTGTCAGCCTTTAGATAAAAACATCTCTTGTTGCGCAATCCCTTAATAAGTTCATTGTATTTTTTAATCGATTCAGTGGTTTTACCTTCTCTATCTTTCAGGTTTTCCGAAATTTTAATTTTGCAAGCTCTTCTAATGAATTCTTTAAACAGTTCGTAGAAAAAGGCAATAGAACTTTCGATAGTTGGCCCTCGGCCACGCCCTCCTGGTCAGACAGTATAACTAGCTGTAAAATGTGCGGGATCGCCCACTTCCATTTGTGATTTGGTCATGAGCATATCGTTGCCATTTTGAGCGTAAGTTTTTCGTAGCTACTCATGATGACAGCTTGGTTGTCGAAATACGCATTTAGCAGTTGTTAAATATTTGTGTGGTGAGGGGTTTTAACGATTTTGTAATATTTTCAAACCACAGGCGCCAGCA
This sequence comes from Agriotes lineatus, assembly GCA_940337035.1. Classification (NCBI taxonomy): domain Eukaryota; kingdom Metazoa; phylum Arthropoda; class Insecta; order Coleoptera; family Elateridae; genus Agriotes; species Agriotes lineatus. The sequence goes on from OW679194.1 coordinate 126,460,080, forward strand.
GTGTTTTACCCTTGTGTTCCTTTGATATTTACGGAATTTGTAGTTTCAACACTTCGTCTTGCGAGGAAAGTTCCGAGTAAAGCACTCTACTGCTTTTTATATTTGTGAATGTGTAATTTTTATGTATTGACAATGTATATGTATCAGCGAATGACACTCATGGCAACAATGATAATAATTATTATTAATATAAGATGGACTTCCTATACTGACTAATTCACTTTTTAATTCTCATGTTATTGTCTATTGCTTGAACGTTGTAGATTTCTGTATGATATATATATATATATATATATATATATATATATATATATATATATATATATATTAAAGGTAAACATTTCAGGGTGTCATACCGCTTAATAAATTTGAAGATTTCTTCAACTGGTTGAAGAACATCTTGAATGGCGTTTGGGGTTGGACGACGTTTCGACGAAATCACATTCGTCATTTTCAAGTCCTTGTAGTCCGGGTTTGGCTTCTAGTTATGCGGCAACACGACGGACTGTCAACTTGATGCACAGCTGACTGAATAGGTTGTTTATCAATTACTGTGGCAACTAGCATCGAGGGAGCTGTACTGCTAGGACGGATGGCTGGTGTTCGCAGAGAATGGCCGGCCGTTGCTTGTAGTAACGTTGGTAACCACGATGCAGGTAATCGGCTTGTGTCGTCGCGGGTGTTCATACAATTCGGACGTTTCACGATTTCGATGGCTTCTCGTATGATGCATGCGTCTTTGTGTTCGACGCTGGCAATGCTCTTGGTGTTGTCGAAATCAATCTTGTGCGAAGTATCCCATATATGATGCACTAGCGATGAAGTGTGTTCCATCTTCTTAACATAATTCTGATGTTCCTCCTTGCGTGCCTTTATTCTCCGGTTGGTGTGGCCTATGTAGCTGCTATCGCAATCCCGACACGGTATCTCGTAGACTCCTTGGTTTTCCAAAGGGATGTACTCTTTAGGATTCCTCAGTATGGACTGGATTTTTCTATCCGTGGTAAAGGTTGTCCTGATGTTACATTTTCTAAGGATTCTTCCGATTTTCTCTGTCGTGCCTCGGATGTAAGGCAGGTACGCCGTGCCACAAGGTCTCTCCTCTTCTGCGTCTTGCGTTTTGGTCTTCGGTGGTCGGAACGCTTTCCTAATCGCTGCTCTGCCATAACCATTTTGTTCGAATACTCGAGCAAGGGTTGCTAATTCTTGTCTTGTATTCTCCTTGTCGGCTATCCTTCTTGATCTACAAACCAGTGTTGTCAGGACTGATTGTAGTTGAGCAGGGTGGTGGTGTGAATTAGCATTTAGGTAGCGATTGGTGTGCGTGGTCTTCCTATAAACCGTGTGCCCCAATTTTCCATTCTTCTTGGTGATGAGAACGTCTAGGAATGGAAGGTGGTTGTTCTTCTCCAATTCCATCGTAAACTGGATCTTATTATGGATGCTATTGAGATGGGTAAGGAAATCAGCAAGTCGATTCTTACCATGACCCCATATGGCAAAGACATCATCGACATACCGAAGCCAAAGTTTCGGTTTGTAAATGGTGCTGTCCAGTGCTTTCGATTCGAAGTCCTCCATGAAGAGATTCGCAATGACGGGAGACAAAGGTAAACCCATCGGCGCTCCTTCTACTTGCTTGTAGCGTTGACCATTATAGATGAAATATGTATTCTGGAGACAATGATCGGCAAGTTTGATGATGTGTTGAGGTGGATTATACTTCTGTTTAATGACGTTTAGAGCTTCGGCAACTGGCACTTTAGTAAACAGAGAGACGACGTCAAAGCTCACGAGGATATCGGTCGGTGTAATTTTCTCCTTTTGCAGCATCTCGATGAAGTGGGTAGAATTCATAACGTATGAAGCCGCATCTGCCACATGCGGCTGCAGATGTTTAGCTACGAACGCTGCAAGTCGTTGGACAGGTGATCCTATGGAACTAACGATAGGCCTAAGCGGTGTTCCATCCTTATGAATTTTTGGGAGACCGTATATCTTGGGACATTTAGACGACTTTTCTCTAGGTATAAATTGATTTTGCACTTCAGTTTCTATGTTACTCTCCTTTATCTTCGACTTGGTGGTCTTCTCCAAATACGTTGTTGGATCTGTGGAGATACATTTGTAAGCACTGTCCTGCAGTAAAGAAATCATTTTAGAGTGGTAGTCATCGTTGTTCATGATAACGGTGATATTTCCTTTGTCTGCAGGAAGAATAATGATGTTGTTGTTCTGACGAAGATTCTTGAGTGCCAAAGATTCATCACGGGATAGATTCGATTTGGGTGGTTTAGCCAATCGTAAGATTCGAGAGGTATCTTGTCGGATGAGATCGGCGGTATTCTTATCCAGTCTCGAAATCGCAGTTTCTACTCCGCAGATGATAGATTCCACTGGAATACGTTTTGGAGCTATGGCGTAGTTGAAACCTTTAGCAAGTGCAGATATCGCAGATTCATCCAAAGTAATATCAGAAATATTACGGACAACTTTAGACATATCCAGATTAGTAGCACGATACCCTTTTTGCGTTGAATAAAGATGGTCGAATTTCTTCCTTTGCTTTATCGTGTAGAGGTTTCTGTCAGTTTCCGCTCGAAAGTCTGCTAATTGGTCGATGATGTTCCAGATCATAGGGTGGATGATCCCGCTGAGGTGAAGATGCAAATCAAGAAGTTCTTTATTTATTTTGGCCAAAATGTGTCTCGTCTCTTTGATGGAATCTCGAAGAAGAGCAGCACTTGCCTTGTTCAGAATGTTCGTGGTCCGATACGTTTTTCGATGGAATGACAATCTAGCACAGGTCGGGATGATGTTCTGATCTCTGCAGCGTTGCAGGAATGTCAAATTGCATAGATTTTTACATTTCTTGGACCGCAGTTTTTCAAAACTTCTGGTTTGATGGAATATATTCTCCCCGTAGAGACGTATAATAATATTACGAAGGTTTTCGCGGCTGATATGTATTAAAGGTAAACATTTCAGGGTGTCATACCGCTGTACAGCTCCCTCGATGCTAGTTGCCACAGTAATTGATAAACAACCTATTCAGTCAGCTGTGCATCAAGTTGACAGTCCGTCGTGTTGCCGCATAACTAGAAGCCAAACCCGGACTACAAGGACTTGAAAATGACGAATGTGATTTCGTCGAAACGTCGTCCAACCCCAAACGCCATTCAAGATGTTCTTCAACCAGTTGAAGAAATCTTCAAATTTATTAAGCGGTATGACACCCTGAAATGTTTACCTTTAATACATATTAGCCGCGAAAACCTTCGTAATATTATTATACGTCTCTACGGGGAGAATATATTCCATCAAACCAGAAGTTTTGAAAAACTGCGGTCCAAGAAATGTAAAAATCTATGCAATTTGACATTCCTGCAACGCTGCAGAGATCAGAACATCATCCCGACCTGTGCTAGATTGTCATTCCATCGAAAAACGTATCGGACCACGAACATTCTGAACAAGGCAAGTGCTGCTCTTCTTCGAGATTCCATCAAAGAGACGAGACACATTTTGGCCAAAATAAATAAAGAACTTCTTGATTTGCATCTTCACCTCAGCGGGATCATCCACCCTATGATCTGGAACATCATCGACCAATTAGCAGACTTTCGAGCGGAAACTGACAGAAACCTCTACACGATAAAGCAAAGGAAGAAATTCGACCATCTTTATTCAACGCAAAAAAGGGTATCGTACTACTAATCTGGATATGTCTAAAGTTGTCCGTAATATTTCTGATATTACTTTGGATGAATCTGCGATATCTGCACTTGCTAAAGGTTTCAACTACGCCATAGCTCCAAAACGTATTCCAGTGGAATCTATCATCTGCGGAGTAGAAACTGCGATTTCGAGACTGGATAAGAATACCGCCGATCTCATCCGACAAGATACCTCTCGAATCTTACGATTGGCTAAACCACCCAAATCGAATCTATCCCGTGATGAATCTTTGGCACTCAAGAATCTTCGTCAGAACAACAACATCATTATTCTTCCTGCAGACAAAGGAAATATCACCGTTATCATGAACAACGATGACTACCACTCTAAAATGATTTCTTTACTGCAGGACAGTGCTTACAAATGTATCTCCACAGATCCAACAACGTATTTGGAGAAGACCACCAAGTCGAAGATAAAGGAGAGTAACATAGAAACTGAAGTGCAAAATCAACTTATACCTAGAGAAAAGTCGTCTAAATGTCCCAAGATATACGGTCTCCCAAAAATTCATAAGGATGGAACACCGCTTAGGCCTATCGTTAGTTCCATAGGATCACCTGTCCAACGACTTGCAGCGTTCGTAGCTAAACATCTGCAGCCGCATGTGGCAGATGCGGCTTCATACGTTATGAATTCTACCCACTTCATCGAGATGCTGCAAAAGGAGAAAATTACACCGACCGATATCCTCGTGAGCTTTGACGTCGTCTCTCTGTTTACTAAAGTGCCAGTTGCCGAAGCTCTAAACGTCATTAAACAGAAGTATAATCCACCTCAACACATCATCAAACTTGCCGATCATTGTCTCCAGAATACATATTTCATCTATAATGGTCAACGCTACAAGCAAGTAGAAGGAGCGCCGATGGGTTTACCTTTGTCTCCCGTCATTGCGAATCTCTTCATGGAGGACTTCGAATCGAAAGCACTGGACAGCACCATTTACAAACCGAAACTTTGGCTTCGGTATGTCGATGATGTCTTTGCCATATGGGGTCATGGTAAGAATCGACTTGCTGATTTCCTTACCCATCTCAATAGCATCCATAATAAGATCCAGTTTACGATGGAATTGGAGAAGAACAACCACCTTCCATTCCTAGACGTTCTCATCACCAAGAAGAATGGAAAATTGGGGCACACGGTTTATAGGAAGACCACGCACACCAATCGCTACCTAAATGCTAATTCACACCACCACCCTGCTCAACTACAATCAGTCCTGACAACACTGGTTTGTAGATCAAGAAGGATAGCCGACAAGGAGAATACAAGACAAGAATTAGCAACCCTTGCTCGAGTATTCGAACAAAATGGTTATGGCAGAGCAGCGATTAGGAAAGCGTTCCGACCACCGAAGACCAAAACGCAAGACGCAGAAGAGGAGAGACCTTGTGGCACGGCGTACCTGCCTTACATCCGAGGCACGACAGAGAAAATCGGAAGAATCCTTAGAAAATGTAACATCAGGACAACCTTTACCACGGATAGAAAAATCCAGTCCATACTGAGGAATCCTAAAGAGTACATCCCTTTGGAAAACCAAGGAGTCTACGAGATACCGTGTCGGGATTGCGATAGCAGCTACATAGGCCACACCAACCGGAGAATAAAGGCACGCAAGGAGGAACATCAGAATTATGTTAAGAAGATGGAACACACTTCATCGCTAGTGCATCATATATGGGATACTTCGCACAAGATTGATTTCGACAACACCAAGAGCATTGCCAGCGTCGAACACAAAGACGCATGCATCATACGAGAAGCCATCGAAATCGTGAAACGTCCGAATTGTATGAACACCCGCGACGACACAAGCCGATTACCTGCATCGTGGTTACCAACGTTACTACAAGCAACGGCCGGCCATTCTCTGCGAACACCAGCCATCCGTCCTAGCAGTACAGCTCCCTCGATGCTAGTTGCCACAGTAATTGATAAACAACCTATTCAGTCAGCTGTGCATCAAGTTGACAGTCCGTCGTGTTGCCGCATAACTAGAAGCCAAACCCGGACTACAAGGACTTGAAAATGACGAATGTGATTTCGTCGAAACGTCGTCCAACCCCAAACGCCATTCAAGATGTTCTTCAACCAGTTGAAGAAATCTTCAAATTTATTAAGCGGTATGACACCCTGAAATGTTTACCTTTAATACATATCAGCCGCGAAAACCTTCGTAATATATATATATATATATATATATATATATATATATATATATATATATATATATTTGAACGTTGTAAACTTTTTAATAAATTATGTAAATTATAATTTCCTTTTGAAAATTTAACAATGCATCTTAAACACTATTGTCTCAAGGAAAAATTTAAGAGTGTAGGTGTTTTCTATTGTTTAAGAACCTATTAACCGTTTCGCTTAAACGAGAATTCTGACTACTTTGCTGTCTGATGCGGTCCTGGGTTATTTATTTATAAGGATCAATTCCAATGGATTGCACAAATTTACACAAACTCATCTGATTACGAAATGTAAATGTAATCTCTTCTAAATCTATACTCGTTCTATAGCGTAAACAAGCCCAGGTCTATACACATTTTTTTATCATAATGTCAATTACTATCTAAAATAAATACAGGAAAAACCACGACACGCATTCTGTCATCTTTAAAGCTTAGTTTAGCTACTTTACAGCTACTATTATAATAGTTGTAGTTACGTTGATGTATTACCTTATTAGTTTCTTAGATACATGGTAATTCAGTATTTACTTCGTAAATGGTGAAATATAGATGCTAGAACCAAAGTAAGGAAAAACAATATAAGGAATTTAGTTCAAATTTTATAACTTCTTCTTTGAATTCAGTTTTAGGTTACTTATATGACGAATATGAGATAACAGCAAACAACTAATATCGCCAATATGGATTTAACAGATGTTGTGTTTGGTTCTGATACTTTGGTACTTTTAATTTACAAGTTTTAATTCGTTTAGCAGGAAACTTTTCTTACTTAAAACTTTAACCTTCTTTCAAGTTGACGAATTTAATTTGGGAAGTTTCTTATGAATTCAAACACCTTTCCTTTATGAACTTAGTTTGCATGAATATATTCCAGTGCAAAATAGTTCCATAAAGTTACCTTCATTACAGTATCCAGACTTTGATTCAATAAACAGGAAAATAAATAAGAGTCCATGTATTTTAAGCAGTTTAAAATATTTTGCTTATAGGAGCATATAAAACGTTTTTTGTAAGTATTTAAAAATATTAACCTAATTTGAAAATGAGACAGAAATGTAGTTTGAGGAACAACCATCTCTTACGCGGAAAAGGTAAATTCCGAACAGAGACAAAACAGCGAGGCAATCGAAACTTGAAATATATGGAACCCCTTTGGATAGAAACTTGAAACAAGACGTAACGACCCCAAAAATTGGAAAACAATTGGGAAAAGTCATGGTCGCCTCCCCATGGGCGTGACTAATCGATAGAGCCTATACAAAGACCAACACGCACGGTACAAAAAATGAAAATAAAGATGATGAATACAGAAGAATGTACGCGAAGAAAAGGTGTACTATTACCTGATATCAGTCAAATAAATAGAAAAGTGCTTGCATTAACAGAAAATAATCTTGTTATAGGATAAATTGAAGGAGGTGGCTACAGTAGCTACAAGAAAAGTATGCGAAGTTACTATAGAGGACGCTAAACTTATTTTCATAACATCTATAGGTTAATGTACTATATCAGTACTATTTGTTTGACCGAAAAGTCAGTCATAACAGCGAAGACCGTTAAAAGTCAACAGCTATTGCCATTATTTAATTAACAGCTGTTACTACATTTCCAAATTATACGTGTATTGTTTTAATTTGTTTGAAAACGAATTTGTAAACAACTGTTGCTACACTAGCAACTTAGTTGCAAAATCAGATTATATTATTTACAATATGTTAAAATCCTTTCAGTAGATATTCCGAAAACTGTTAAATATCTTACGGCGGATATTACATATAAGTGACCCAGATAATTTATTAACCTCAGCTGAATCAACACAACATTTATCCTTGTCCGTTATATGCTCAATATCGGCAGAATACCGTTATAGATATTAACGATACAAGTTTGATTATGAGCATCTTAACCAATCGAGTTTGATTGCCAAAACGAGGCGGTGAGCCGAGTTTTGTGGCAATCAAACGAATTTCGTTATGTGCCATAAGCAAACTTCTGTTGTCCAATATTTTATCTTCATCAAAAAACGCTGGTTTGATGTATTTTTTTATATGAAAAGAATGCGGTAATATCTATCCATCCGCACTGACTGCGGTAATGAAGCTCTTAACGATATTATTAATTAAGTTAAGAGTCTATAACAACACCGATAAAGATAAAATGCTATGACGGAACAGGATTATATTAAGTAGATCCTTAAGTACGATTCAAAATGACATGGCGTCCAAGAGAATGTACCATTAACCAACAAAGATTGTTAGGTCCGTGAATGTAGCTATTTAGAAAAGCCTTACCACGTTACTTTTGTAGCATATACTCAGCCCGCAAAATGACTTTAGAGGATTCCTCGTCCCGTTCTGCCAAGGTTTTTTCCCTGTAGGATTGCCTCCCAGGCGAACACGTATGAAGGCCTCTTTATTGCGCGACATGACGTCAGGAGCAAGTAGTGTATTTAGAAATGGTTTGTTGTAGTTGTAGCCTTTTGCTGGTGCCTGCATACATTTATTTTTACGAATATTATCTTAATATAGGTACTTCTCAATTTTACTGTACGTTTTCCCTTTGCGAAGTAAAGTGCAGATCTAGTTATTCTTCAGTTTCTTATGGGTAAAAGTGTATGTTCAGCCATATAGGTATTATCGAATTTACTGCGCCGCGATTTTCGTCTCGACCGTAACAAATAAGTTCCACATGGCACAGCATGTTAATTTTGTACCGTTACTCGTTGTGATTTTTAAATAGCTAAGGTGCGCTGACTCGTCGATTTTATTGGCATGTTTTTCCGTACCTCTTGAAAATTTGAGTTTGAAATTTCCTCAGAGTGGTAATAATATGGATATAGTCTGAAGAAGACCTGAAGGTGCATTAGTCAAAATTTCTACTTTCAACTTTAATTTAACCTAAGGGGTAGATCAATGACCCGTAATACCTTTTTCTACGCTTTGGCAGCAGTTCGCAAAATTTTTAGATGTTGTCTCCTAGCGTTTGTGCTTCTATGTGCCGTGATTTGGTAACGTAACCTCACTTCTTGTAGAACCACTTTGTAATTTGACTTAATCTGGGCCAGTTATGGCGAGTTTCCAGTTTCTGTTCGATTGCCTTCTCTGAAAGGTCCCACTTTGCAGCCGTTCTGGTATGTCCAGCCACGGTGAACGCTTTACGACCATTTACTCGAGGTAATCTAACCTTTTAGCATTCGGCCCAAGTTCGAATGCTGCTAGTACTAAACAACATCAAACTTTTCCTTGAGTAGTAAGAGGGCCTCGTTGGGTATTGGCGACCAAGTAACTTTGTCGCATTGTTTGACAGGCGCTCCTGAAGTTTTTATTTGCATAGTTAAACATAATTTACCGTTATTAATTTTTTTTATCCGTTTTATAGCATGCTTTTTTGACGACAATTATTCCCTGTACTTATTACTACTGGAAATTGTTACTATTATATCACAAAATGTAAGTGCTTGGGTTACTGCAAACTTTTTACGACCTGGCCATGAAGTGAGGTTGTTTCATATTATACAGGGTGTGTAACAATTGCCAAAAAAAGCTTCAGGTGGCGATAATCTAAAGTAAAATGTCGAATTCGTCTAGATAAAAACATTTTTTTTAGGTAAAGTGAGTTTTTTATTCTCAATATGGTAAAATATCACCAAGAAAAGTTAGTCAAAATGTAAAACTATGATTTTCAAAGAATATCGCTACGTTCAACTTTTTTGTCAATTTCTACACAGCATGTATATAGCTATTTCAGTTTATCAATTCTCAATATTTATAACCCCAGTGCATAATGTATAATCCTGTATTAATTACGGAAGAGGGATATATTTATTGCAAGACCACTAAACAAAGATATGTCTTCTACATTTACTTTATTACCTGTCTTCGATATTAAAAATTGCTAAAAATTCTGAATATGCAATTTCTAAAACTAGTTGTCAATTTGATATGTGAAAATAACCGGTTATTTGTGTAATGTACAAATACACACAATATCTGCAAATATTCGCTAATACCGGATTGTCACTGTTGAAACTTTAAAAATACAGACATTTGTCTGGTAGAAATCTTAAAATGGGAGATCGTTGCCAAATTATTGGTAGGTATATTTTTTGTATTAGAAGAACTCATTGCCGCACTTTGCGACTTGATTTGATTTAAGCTTTTCTAAAAATCCACGTCGTCTCCAGCGAACTACCTGGCCTTCACATATTTCCACGCAGTCACCATAATTTGAAACATTTTGAAAATGTTCGAATCAAGGTGCAAATCTTGAAATTGAGCAGCGAGCTCGCACGTAGCTTTCATTACCGAGGAGAATTTTCTTAGTTGATCTTCCCCACAACATCACTGGCAGACAAACACGAGGTGGTACATGAAAACAACACGACTGTGTCGCTGTATCTCTCCAGGTATAATTGTTTTGACTATCGCCAGAGAGCCCTCTATTGAAGTCTAAAAGCCTCCTAACGTTGAGTTAGAAATATACTAGAAATTGAGCCAATGCAGATAAAAATAGCGAGAAGACAATTTACTTTGCTCATATTATGAGAGCGCAGTAGCACATAATAAAAGACTATAAGAAAAAAACTGAAAAATCAAGCATGTACAAACACTAAACTAATTTAGAAATAAACACCTTGCATCCTAACGATTTACTTTAATATAATTTTAAAGCTTCGACAACAATGCAAAGTTCTATAAAATGCTCATAAAGCCGAAATCTATAGTCTTTACAGTTTCTGAAACCAAACTTCGCAAATGAAAAAAAGGGTGACTACTCTTTTTAAGTTTTGTGGGTGTAGCGCGTAGTACTTGAAGTAATCAAAGTGTTAGGTTTAACTTCTGAATTGTGATTGTCGTAAGTGACACGTTTTTAGACACCCGTTAATACAAGCTAGCTTATTCTTGTTAAGTTGCAAATATGTCATCCATCTACCCTTACATATTTTTGTTGCTTTGCAAACACTTTTATACTGGTGGGATGCGACTTATCCATTACGCTTTAAATATGAAGCAAATGCCAGATTATAGTATTCTGACACTATAATTCAGCATTTGAAATTGATAAATAATACCGGTTACATTCTTGATGCGCTTTAAATGTCTAAGAAACGTTTACACTGACTTTATTTATTTCAGAATCCAATGAATTAACTACATTTTATTCCACTTGTGCTTTTCTTAGAAAATAAATGTAAGATTCTCAAACAATTATATTGACTCAGTAAAATACTAAGGAATTCTATGTAAAAGTATGCTACCTACTATTAATCCCTGTGAAAATAAGATGGAACTGGTTTAAATGCATTCTTAATTTTTTCCAAATACGTTCAAAATTAGTTCTGGTTAAGTAATCAAATAAAATAATTTTTTTTGATAAGTAGTGGTATTAATATGAGCTACGATCTTCTTTACTCAAAAAAATATTCAACTGATTTTTTCTTTTAGATATCAACCATGACTAATAAGAGCATTTAATTCTTTGCCGTCAAAATGTTTTGAAAACACAAAAGTTTCCTTAATTAACAATCTTAATTCGGTTTTAGAAATGGGAAGCTTCGTGAATCTACAGAGAGGACAAAACGCAAATTCTAAATGTTCCAAGATTTGTAGAGAAAATGAGCCAATTTTCTTACACTATAAATTAAGCTTGTTTGTATTACAATCAGTGACGGCTGCTTCGTGCAGAGCAATTCCTTACTGCCCGAATGGTACTAAGCTAAGTTGCAACTGTTGTGATTAATGCTTGCAATTTACCAGTAAGTATCTTACAGAGAATGTAAATAGGCGTAAGCATTACCGCGCTTCCAGCACCTCAATACTCATTAACTTACATTTGAATGTATTATAACAAAATCCACAGTTATAAATAATCAGAAAAATATAAGTACGCACTACCTACAATATGGTTCATAGGGTAATTCTATAGTATAACCTAAAATAATTTCCATCTAATATGGCTATGGAATTTATAAATGCAACCGCCACTTAAAAATCAAATGTAAAGTTTGACATTTAATTAAAAAACGCAGTTGCATTCATAAATTAGGAACTATTACATAGCCATACTAGATGACAATTATTTTTGATTATACTTTGTTTTTGTTAATATATAAAAAATAAATAAGGAACAGAACTTTACCCTTCGCAGTAGCATATGAAGATTACATTAATCTCCCAGCAGCGCAAACCTTTTTTGAAAGCTCTATTTTATTGAAACTTGAAATGAGTCCAAGAATTTAACAAAGCAAGTGATTTACTGCTGCTTTACGAAAAATTCAGCGAACATGTGTTCGCGAAGGGTACAATTTTTGTAGCAGGTTATTATCGAGTTTTCAGGCATGCCAACAAGCCAAACTGGTCACATGTAACCATTCACACACCCATTCATTTTGCCTATACATGTTAATAACAATGTTGAAAATAAATTGTGACCATAGAATCTAAATCAAAATTTTGTTAAAAACTATGGTTTTTAAAATAGTTTGTGAATATAACAATTTTTTTTTCGGCAAGCTTCTTAAAAGTCATGACTTTTAATACCAAAATCTGTAACTGAAGTTGAAGTTTCTCTTACTGACACAAAAATTGTATGTTGCTATGCAACACTTTCAGTTCATGGGAATAATGGTTATTTGTATAACTTGGCTTTGAACATAGAAACATATGTCGATTATTAATTTACATTATGTTAATGTTCTAGAATGAAATACACATATATAACCTAAGCCCTTGCATAACTATCACCGACTGTCGTGTCAAAAATTTATTTGAAAGTCAACATAAAAACCAACACTTAAACACTATTACATCTGCTACATCAATCGTTTCAATTATAAAACTTAGCACACCACCAACTAGCTCAGCGGTGGAAACGCAAAATGGCGGCAGTCGGGGAGGGCTCAAGTCGTTACCCTCGGTTAGACAGGCGAATACATTAGTGATATTTACAATGAGGTTATAAAGTTCAAGGAGAGAGAACGGGAAACTAAAAACTAAAGCTGAGTAGAGACCGGGGCGTAGCCGGGGCCGGAATAGTAGGTAGTGCGGGCTCCCTGCTGTCAAGGAGGTGGCGGTGCGGGCTCGGCTTGGACCTTGTCCTAGGTGCTCTTGAAGCGGCTGATAGTCCAAACAGCTAAGTCCTGAAGAGGCGAATAGTCCAAACAGCAAAGTCTTGAAGTGGCAGATCGTCGAGGGTCCTGCTAGCTGGAGTGGCTTCCTACTGGATGGGTGGGGCTTCCTGTTCCACCCGTCGAGGCAAAATCCTGAAGACGCAAATCGTCCAAACAACAGAGTCTAAAGAGGCAAATCGTCCATACGGAAGAGTCCTGAAGAGGCAAATCGTCCAAAGAGCAAAGTCCTGAAGATGCAAATCGTCCAAACGGTAAAGTCCTCGAATGGGTGCTGAGCGCTGGGTCCTGGGTTGCTTCCTTAAAGCTGGAGAGCTGAGTGCTGGTGGCACTCGAAGCTGAGTTCTTTTCTCTGCCAAACGCTTTACTATTTAAAGAGCTCGAGTCATTTGTATTTTGCTTTCTTGATGCCGATTGATTGAGAAGGATGGGCGAACGTATTCTTTCAGGCGCGGCCAATTCCGCGACGCGACGCGGCACTGTATTGCTGATAAAAAGACGATCATTTTGATACCGAACTTGTGGGTTTGTGGTGCTACTATCCCCGCGTTGAATTAATTACTTCGGAGTCTGCCTGTATTAAAACTGCCGCCAGTTTGTTCAGGGTGTTCATAGTTCAGGGTGCGTAATGGGCTCATTGGATGCGTCGTAATTTTTCTGCAGTTTTATATCGAATATATAGGAGTTGAATCGACGCTCCGATTAATTAGCTAAATTAACAGATAAAATAATTTGCACGCTGAATTCATAGAGCCGGCGTTCGATGCGGTCGTTTGCCATTGCAGCTTTATGGCCTGTCCGTCGTTTGCGGCTGGTGCGTGATTTCTTGTAGAAATTTGCGCGTGAGTGAATATTCACTCACGTCACGCACGTTTTACGTTTGCTTTAAACACTCACGTTCACGGCGTGACCCGTCACTCACGACGTGACCCACAGCTTTTACTTGAAAATTCAAATTCAGATAGAACAAAATGTTTAAATTTAAAACCAATAGAACTAAAAACTCTAAAATAAAATATGTTTTGCACGTTGAATAATTTACGTAATATGTTGCAATCAGAATAGTAAACACGAAAAGAAATAAATGAAAATTGACTACAAAGGCTTGCAACCCGCGATAAATGCTGATTTCTCGCAGAAACTTTTCTTGCAACCATCCTCAAAGCTATTACTTTTAATACCAAAAACTGTGATTGGCATTGACGTTTCCCTTACTGATACGAGTACAAGAAAGTATATGTTGCTAGGCAATACTTAATTCCTAGGTTCAAAAGTACTTTCATGTCCGAGAAACTAAAAGTAAGATTTACTTGATCGCTTATAGACGCATACACGCAACTGACTGTAGGCACAACATCTACAACACAACACAAGTGCGAAGCTCCATCGCTGCAGGCTGCTACACATAAGTACAATGACCTCCAGCTCTAGATCCTCCACATGTTGCGCAGCGGGGTCTTTTATTCGTTATTAAATATTTAAGGTGAAATTAACGTGAAACGTGAATCACGCTTTGGAAATTTTCACTCACGTTCAAGTTCCGATTTTCAAATATTACTCACGTTCACGACGTGACCCGCCATGACCTGGCGTGACCCGATTGTTTTCACGTCACTCGCCCGTCCCTACTTTCTTACACATTTCTTGCTAAGAGTGCCTTTATATTTTCCGCTCTTTTCGGAAATTTTGTGCGCTGGTGAGGACGTCCGGCAAGCAGATGCGGCGCGGTATTGTCCTAACTCAGTATTGCTAGCGCCGTGGATTTATTGTGTTTAATATCTGCTTACCGATTCATGATTAAACACGTATAATTTAAAATTTTATCATTTAAACAACTTGGCACTTCTAATATTATAATTACAGTCATATTTTGTTGGTACTATCCGTTCCGTACCGACTTACAGTCTCGCGTCTATACGCGGCTAATGAGATATTCCATGTATAATAGAATGTCATCTATTGTTTTTGTAAACCACACATTGGTGTATCGTGTTAATAAATAGTTGTCGCATCAGTGTTATCATTTCAGTTCACCCACTAGCGCAAATAATCCTCATAGGTTATGGGCCCAGCTAACGGTGTGAACTGAAGATAACGAAATCGCGGCCTGAATTTACTTGAACTGCATTCCTGAAATCATTTTTTGGTGACATACGTCATTCTCAAAAAGTCAACATGAATGCCGTAGGTACTGCGAGAATTGAAACTCTCAACAGAGAAAATTATGATACATGGCGGATGCATATGGAAGCTCTTCTCGTTAAAAACGACGCATGGGAGTTCGTCAACGGCACAAGAGTGAAACCAGAGGTTGTGGAGGCGGATGCCACGTCAATTCAAGCACAACAGCAGTGGATCACCCTCGACCAAAAGGCGAAATCTGACATAATTTTGTCGATCAGTTCAGCTGAATTGAAACAGGTAAAGGGATGCAAGACTGCACGGGATGTATGGCTGAAGCTCGAAAGCGTAAGGCAACACTGTTAAAGCAGCTGACCCTTCAGCGTATGCGAGAGGGCGAAGATGTGCGAGAGCATTTACGTACGTTTTTCGATGTAGTTGATAAACTCAACAATATGGATGATATAAATGCTGATTTACTCGCCATAATGCTTCTTTATAGTTTGCCGTCAAGTTTTCAAAACTTTCGTTGCGCGATCGAATCTCGAGACGATTTACCATCGCCGGAAACACTACGTGTAAAAATTCTTGAGAAATCTGATGCGCGCAAAAGCGAAATGCATAGTGAAGTGCCGAACGCTATGGTGGTTCGTAAATTTACTCATAAAAGTAGAAACACAGTTTAAAAATAAGAACAACAACGGCAAAGACTTGTCATCAACTATTAGATGTTATCGCTGTAAGAGGCTCGGTCACAAAGTCGGTGAATGCAGACAGAAGGACAATAAAGAATCACAAAGTGCGAAAATCGCGGAACACTTTCAGTGTTATACTTCGGTGGGTTCGTATTCTTTAAAGAACTGTAAAGACATTGATAATGTATTCCAAGTACCCAGTACAATTGGAGACGGATCGTGGTGCCTAGACAGCGGTTGTTCTTCACATATTTGTAAAAATTCTAACGAATTTTTAAGCAAAGAAAGCGTCAACGCGGAAAAATTGCATTTGGCAAGCAGTGCTTCGACCGACATCAAGGCGAGCGGAAACGTTTTGTTTCAAGTACACGAAGAAGACGTAACTAAACAAATAGAGTTGACAAATACACTATTTGTGCCCGATCTTCGCATAAACCTTATGTCGGTGGGCAAAATCACTGACAAGGGGTATCGTGTAGTTTTTGAACAAAAATCCGCAAAGATCGTTAACAAAGAAGGTAACGCAATATTAACCGCAAGACTTGTGGACGGGTTATATATCATTCAAGCAGAAAACAACGACAGATGTATGGCATCGACTTCGTCAGATGCCAACAAGCTTCGTCTCTGGCATCAACGCCTTGGTCACTTGAACGTGAAGGATCTTGCTGATGCTGCGCGAAAGGGGACGATGAAGGGAATCGGCGTTGTTAGAGCTGATGAAACCTTTGTGTGCGATGTCTGTATTCAAGGAAAAATGGTGCGTGCTCCATTCCCAAAACGATCAAATCGACATACGAAATTGCTGGAGTTGGTACATTCAGACGTATGCGGCCCGATGAGGACAGAATCGTTGGGAAAGGCAAAATACTTCGTCACATTTATTGACGACAGTTCGAGATGGTGCGATGTTCGTTTTCTGGTTAAGAAGAATCAAGTTTTCACGGAGTTCCAGAAGGTCAAAACCTTGTTAGAAAAGGAGACCGGAGCATCGATCAAGAGTTTGCAGTCTGATAAAGGGACAGAATATAAGAACAAACTCTTTGATGATTATTTGGACGCTCACTGGATTCGTCGGCGATTGACAGTTCCAAACAATCCGGAACAGAATGGCGTCGCGGAGATGAAGAATCGCACTCTCATCGAGATGGCGAGATGTCTCCTCATTCAGTCCGGATTACCAAAGGCGTTTTGGGCCGAAGCAGTGGCTACTGCCAATTATATACGAAACCGCAGTCCTTCAAAATCATTAGATGGGAAAACACCATACGAAGTTCGATTTGGGAAGAAACCGGACGTGAGTAACTTTCGCGAGTTTGGTTGCAAAGTTTTCGTTTTAGATAGGTTGCCTGACAAGGGAAAGTTTGACGTTAGATCACGTGAGGGCGTTTTCCTAGGATACTCGGAGGAAATCAAAGGCTATCGCGTTTGGATCCCGAAAGAACATAGAGTAGAGGTATCACGCGACGTGAAATTCCTGGAATACTCTTCGCAGATCCAAGGCAACCCCAAACTTCGAGACGATCATCGAGAGATGGACGTTACATTAGCACCGCTTCGATTATCAAGTGATATGACTGAATCGAGCGTTGCAAAAGATATGGAACCTGAAAACGTAACAGCAGAAGAAGCTGAAGGTATAGATCTCAAGTATGAATTCGGTACCGATGCAGACAAGAGCGAGCAGTCTGGAGAAGAAGACAATGAGCCTCACGTGACTGCAAAGCGAGGCCGTGGTAGACCCCGAAAAGCGAAAACGGGGCTTCCAGGTCGACCGAAAAAGGTATACAATATGCAAAATGTAAACCTTGCTGCTCTTGAATATGGTCTACTGGCCGAGGTAGATGTCGATTTAGCTGTTACAGGTCCATACGCTTCGGAGTGGTACCATGCCATGGCCACCGAGTTAAAATGTATCATTCAAAGTGGTACGTGGGTGATTGTAAATCGTCCATCACCTGGAAAGGTGATAGGGAGCAGGATGATTTTGAGAAACAAGTACGGGCCAGATGGAACGATTCAACTGAGGAAGGCAAGAGTCGTCGCTCGGGGGTTCTCACAACGCCCTGGTGTTGACTATGACGAAACCTTCGCTCCGGTTGCACGCCTGAGTTCTATTCGCCTTGCCACGGCATTGGCGTCTCAGTACGGAATGACGATTAATCAGTTCGACATTACTGCCGCGTACCTGAACGGTACGTTGACTGAAAAAATCTATATGGAAGTTCCGGAGATGACTGAGGAGACCCTGAGGTACATTGTTCGGACCGAGAAAGATAAAATCACAAAGAACAAGGCGGCGAAGATGCTGCAAGACCTTCAAGAGGGCGACAAGGTGTGCCTTCTTAAAAGGGCACTCTACGGCCTGAAGCAGGCTGGACGACGATGGTACGAAAGGTTGAACAGCGAATTATGTGCTCTGGAGCTGTCACCGACTAAATCCGACTCATGTGTGTACGTCAAAGGTTCAGGGGGAGACTTGATGGTAGTAGTGATCTATGTCGATGACATCTTATTGATCTCACGGAATCCAAAAGACGTGACACAACTAAAAAGCAAACTCGCTGAGAGTTTTGGGATAAAAGATCTCGGTGAAGTCGGATGTTGCCTCGGAATAGAGTTTATCAAACGAAACGACGGATATACAATACATCAGCGGGGACACATCGAAGACATCCTACGACGATTCGGGATGGCTGATTGTAAACCAGTGTCCACTCCAATGTCGGTTAATGTCAAGTTATCGAAGAGCGAAAAGTCAAACGACAATGATTCTATTCAGGTACCATACCGTGAATTGGTCGGCTCTTTAATGTATTTGGCGATGGGTACGCGACCCGATATAGCACACGCGGTTAGTTGGCTGAGTCGTTTTAATGATTGTCACCAACATGTTCATTGGATTGCAGCAAAACGCGTGTTGCGCTATCTTCAAGGTACCAAAGAGATCGGAATTGTATATAAACCTTCGAGATCGAAATTAACTGGATTGGTTGATGCTGATTGGGGGAATTGCCCGGACGATAGACGGTCGTATACCGGTTTTACTTATATTCTCGCTGACGGAGCGGTCACGTGGGAGTCACGTAAGCAAAGAACGGTCGCACTCTCATCTACCGAGGCAGAATATATGGGCATAGCAGAATCTGTCAAAGAAGGAATCTATTTACAGACATTCTTAGATGAATTGGGATACAACGCACTTGTCGACAACATAACGATATTTTGTGACAATATCGGGGCTCAAAAGCTGGCGTTGAATGCGGTGTTTCACTCTCGCACCAAGCACATCGACATCCGTCATCACTTCGTACGAGAGGCAATACGTAACAACAATATTTGTCTTCAACATAAGCCAACTGAAGATATGGGAGCTGACATCCTGACAAAAAGTCTTGCCGGACCTAAACATCGGAAGTGCCTTGATTTGTTAGGAATGAAGCAGTTCTGTACGTAACGAGGGGGAGTGTTGGTACTATCCGTTCCGTACCGACTTACAGTCTCGCGTCTATACGCGGCTAATGAGATATTCCATGTATAATAGAATGTCATCTATTGTTTTTGTAAACCACACATTGGTGTATCGTGTTAATAAATAGTTGTCGCATCAGTGTTATCATTTCAGTTCACCCACTAGCGCAAATAATCCTCATATATTTAAATTAGAAACTTCAGAAGTAATACAGCACATGACTTAACTTCTTCTAAGCTAAGCTTGATTTCGCTTTCTTTTGCTCACATGTTAGAACTCGTTTGCAACCCGACCGTAGAGAGGGTTACAAGTGCACGCGGTCGGGAAATAACTTTCTGTGTGCCTTACACATACGATTTTTTCTACGAGTTTAATTAATACATACATACACAATCGGTGCTCTTATACCTTACAGAGTAGATGCGAGTTCTAATTAAATAAGTGCTCCTTTCGAATCGAAGCATAGAAAGTGTTTACAGCAGCATTTCCATATTAACGATCCGTCCATAAATGAAATACAACATTATCTATGCCTCTAAATGTAAAAAAAACAACTTTAGCGAGTAGGAAAAAGTACTTTTACTTCTTATGAAGTAAAAGTGAGTTCTAGCTAGTTGCCTATGGATGCAGTTGATATAATGATTTTTAAATACAAAACGTCAATAGCAATCAATCTTCTAAAAAGTTTTAATTTTCTATACGTTTTGAAGTTGCAGATATAATAGTATGTATTATTCGAATTAAAAGTGGCTTTGTTTGATTTGCAATGTTTGGGTTTGCTGGGCTACGGCACAATTCGCCTCGAGAAAGCAAACAGAATTGCTTGTCAAAAAAACTGCCACTTCTAATCTTAATAACAGAATATACTATTGCTACTAAACAACTATTCAGTGCTTAAATAAATTCTTTTAGCTTAGGTATACAACTCAGCATTAAATTTGCGTCTTTCTAAAATTAGACTTAACTTCTCGAAACATTTGCTATGTCAAAGAATACTATTTCCTATTCTCCACATTGAAGAAGCATGTATAGATTGGTGCTTTAAAGCAATTTTTGAAGAAGCTTACATAATGCTGGAAATACGCTTGATAATGTGCATATTATCAAAGTCAAGTTACTCCTTTTTGGTGTACATTATGCAGCGAAATTACTCACTATAACTAATTTGCAACGAAGATAACGGAAGAACAAAGCGTAAACGATTTTCCATCAATAGAACTTTTAATATGCAATCAGAAGCTATTACCGGGTACGTAAATGGTGGTCTTAATGGGAAATAGTAGTTTTTATAATAATTAAATGCTTTACTTGTTCAGTAACGTTTAAAGTATTGAAATTTGCTTATTTAACCGTGATTTCTTATACTGGTAGACAAAATAAATTTAATGTGAAATGATATGGCTACGTTGAGATTATTTCAATACTGTGAGTATCACACATGTAATAGTTGCTTAGATACGCATTTCATGACAAAAAATCTTTACAATTTACCTATTTTTTCCAAATTTTAAATAATAATTTCAGTTACTAATATTAAATACATGTAAGTATATGATACATGATTTTAAGTAGACACGTTTTTTCTGCAAAAGTCATAGAATTATACAATTATTATTATCTTATATATATTTCTAAAAGTCCTGACTGACTGACTCATCAACGCCCAGCCCAAACCCTTGGACCTAGAAAGCTGAAATTTTGCACAGAGGTTCCCTTTATGATGTATACAAGGAATAAGGAAGGATATTTCGAAATTCAACCCCTAAAGGGGTAAAATGGGGGTTCCAATTTTGTATGGAAAAATAATATTAAATAGACATTTCGACTTGAAACTTCGTAGGAGTACTCCTAAAAACAAATAAGCAAACACGTATTTCGTGATTTTCCGAAAATCAACCCCTTAGGGGGTGAAATGGGGTAAGTAAGCCTAAAAATCGATATGGGTGTCGTTATTGAGGTTTATTGGGACGTTGATTGCGAAAATGGCATTTATTTTTGAGTCCAAGACGGTGAACATGACATAAGGGAAGAAACGGGACGGGACGGGACTAGACTGGACGGAACGGGACGGACTGGACGGGACGGGACTGAGCGGGACGGGACTGGACGGGAAGGGAAGGGACGGAACGGGACGGGACGGGGCAAAGCGGGACGGGGCGGGGCGTGGCGGGACGGACGGGACGGAAAGGGAAGGAAAAAGATGGGATGGAAGGGGAGGGGATGGGATGGAAGAGGAGGGGCGGGACGGGACGGGAAGGGACGGGAGGGAAAGGGGCGGGACGGGACGGGAAGGGGCGGGGCGGGGCGGAACATTATTTAATACACAAATAACGAACCTCGCGCGAACGAAGTTGCGGGTAAAAGCTAGTGTTTATATAATACTCTCATAAATAAGACAATGTTTCTCAAAACCTTTATTTAGTCATAAATTATTGCCATGAATAAAATACACATAAGTGTATTGAACGAAAATCACGCAAATGAAGTTTATCATGCTACTAAATGCCAGCAGATCCTTTTAAAACATTTATTTGGAATTCACAATGTTATTCCACACTATGAAGCGCGTTTCCTGCAAACCATTTCCCCTGATTTATGGTTATAAATGTAGCTCATTAAGTGAAACAAGTAAAAGCATTGGAATACTGCATAAATTCTAGCAGCGCTATATTTTAATTTGACTTTGAGAAAATTCTTTTAAATATAAAGTAATATTGACATGTTTTAAAATAAATAACTATTGCATAATATTGATTTTATCTTTAGAAATATTAGCATCTGAAATTTCGCATTTAAAGTTGTTGTTAAAGCAAGCGTCATAACAGGTTGTTAATAGTATATTACATACCGAGGTGGGAAGTGTTTCATTACTGTCGAGAGATTAGGTAGTTTACCGAGACGCGTAGCGTCGAGGTTAACTTTATCTCGAGACAGGGATGAAACTTTCCACCGTGGTATGTATACTATTTTATTTGCAATCATCTAATTTTAAAAATAACTACAATTGAATTCTGAATAATAGATATCTTGATGTAGCTAATATTTTTGTTACCATGAAAACAACCCACTCAATGTTTTGTTACCATGGAAACACCCCACTCTTCAGGTATGTAATATTTTTCGGGGTATGTAATAATTTCCTGGCTAGTTTCAAGTAATCATCTAGTTCCCAGCTGTTGTCATGTCATGAAATTGACACATTACAATGTGATTGGGAATAAACGATATTAAAATAAGTTTATATTATTACCTGTCATGCTTTGCATGGAACTAAATAAAGTTAGTTTTACCTTCATTTTAATTAACGCACGAAGCATGTAGAAACATTATTTTATACTAAATGTAAAAGCAAAACTGGATTAAACAGAGCGACGCCCTCCAGAGTGGCACAAAATTTAGCATTAAATGGGTAATTGTAAAAGTTACTCCATAATATAATGAATTTCTGGGGCTGTTATAGAACTACAGCAATTACTCTCAATTTTAGAAAATTGCGAAACAACCTGGAGTTTGCTTTCCAGTTGAAAGCTCTTGATATTTACAGTAATAGATTTGCCGTTCATCAGTATAATACTATATAGATGGCACTAACTTCAATCAGTTTACATCGCGGTAAACCCTAAACAATGATATAAGTGATAAACGACTGTCAATATAATGGTTCCACTGGACCATTAATATCGACATAAGCTAGTTTACACAATATTGTCATATTTCAGTCTCGAGGATTGGCGTGTTTGCAAGAGTTTGCTTTAGAACTTCAATTGTTGTGCACTGACGCTGATAAGTTATCGATTTCGGGTCATTTAACGGACCTTGCAGAGTAAATAAATACGAATTACTTTCACTTGATTTAGTATAGCTGTTTTACGATAGAAAATATTGAGTGTTTGGTAATATAATATTGACCAGCACATAATAATTATATATGACATACGCACTTGACTCACTTAGAAATACTACATATTATCGCACCTACCAACACCTTTTTAAATGTAATAGTTAAATAATTAGTGCGTTGCCCGTTTCATTTTATTTTGTGGGTCATCTCAAAGCACTTGCCAAAAGAACCGTACTTAGTTGTAATAAATTGTTTTCATAGTACACAAGGGCCGAACTACTTCTACATTTCAAACATTCCAATTCTATTTCTTTCAAAAATTGGGGTAGTGCAGCTTGCAACCTGTAACTCGAATAAGCGCTGGGCGAACTTCTTATTTTTATTTTGCTCATAGTTGCACCTATACATCGCTATGAACTAAACAATTTATTTTATTCAATTCTTACGGTACAGTATGATCGAAAACTTTTAGCCTCTAGAGTGGTGTGGTTTTTTAAAAATTTTTATTTATGCTGGCAGTGGTGAGTAAAGGTACGTAATAATATAACCCATACAGTTTTGACGAATCACTTAACTTTGATAGAATGTTTAATAATGAACAAACACGAAGTAGTGCTGTGTATGGAAAATGGAGGAAATCACTTTGAACAGCTGCAGCTGCTTTTGTTATTAACATTTTTATGTATTCAACAAAAATGTTGGTATTTGTTAAAATGACATTACTTACATAACCTTCAACTGACAGATAAAAATGCCAATGTGACTTTTACTACCACGTCTGCCAACATATCCTACGGTAGTAGTTTCACAGTATATATAACTTCACCAGTAGCGAAACTCTCTGTCGGCACCTTTGATTTCAGGTATGCGATTTCTGTGACCCTGAATGCGGCGGCCATATTCTTAGCTGTAGTATTGGCGCAAAATTCAAATATTACGTCATAGTACTTAGCTGTAGTATTGACGCGAAATTCAAATATTACTTCATAGTACTTAGTGGTAGAATAAAAAAATAACAATGCAAACACAAAAATCAATTCATAAATATTTATTCCTTTGAAATTATGCGATTCGCTGGATGAGGACCTATTGTAATTACAAAAACCCTATTTTTTTGGGAGGTTTATTAAAATTAAAGGGTTTTAACGAAATCTTATAAATTAAATACAATTTTACAAATCAAACAGGCTGTACTTGTCTTCGTCTGTCTGGTAATCAACTATTATAAGTATAACTAACTTTACAATAAAGGAACTTTGGAAACTATAAACAATCTCTCATTTTACAAAATGCCTTAATTTTGAGCCAATATCTGCAGTTTTCTACAGCCTTTTTGAGTTTAAAGTCCCTATTTATAAACTTTAATAAATAAAAAAGTCGCATTCTACAGAAAAGCTTAATTAAAAATTGTAAAGGAAAACTTGCAGCTCTCTAGCCATAACTTAGACCTAAAAGAATTCAAACCATATTTGTTTATTGTATAATTAAATTTCAAAGTTTTAATTACCTTTCTGGATCTTTTGGGAAACTGAAAACACTTATTTCTGGTGCTTTCAACTTCTATGCTGATTTGCAATTCTTATATGGACACACGTAGCCCCCGGGCTTTAAGCATTTTAACAAATCTAGGTACTTACTAAGTACGAATTTAAAAAATAACCACACTCTAAGTTTTCAACACGCGAAAGAACACTTCAAACCAAAACACGAGACAGCTGATTGAAGTGCGGCCATATTCTAAGAGGTATATTTTGGGACATGCGCATGAAATTCACAAATCCTGAGTTTCGCTACTGGGTTTTTTACAAATATATATACTGTGGTAGTTTAACTATTCCTTTCAGAAGCATAAAATAGGATTTTATCTATTTATGTCACTCACTACTGCATTTTTGGTAGCACTGTCAAGCTATATCAATTTCAAGATTTGCAGGTTAAGTCACTCATGTTAAATAACCAACAAAACCTAACCTACAAATCTCGAATTTGACATAGACTGACAATATTCTTCAGTGCTACCAAACGTATAACACGAATCACAGGCGACTCTTTCCAAATTGTCACTATGCCTGTTCACGGCTGTCAGTATAAAAATTGTTTTGTTAGATATTTATTGACTAATAAAATTATAATAATTGGATAAAATTTTGTATTATACAGGATGATAAAGTTATTATCATCCACTCTTGAATAATCAACGATTCACTCGTAAGTAAAATTTAACTTTATCGTCTTGTATAATAAATAACAATTATCTACAACTGTCAAACAATAAGTGTATTATGTATCGATATAAATTTCATATTTCACAGGATTTTTGTAATTAGTAGGCTACATTGTCAATAACTGGCATTAACGTCAAATTAATAAAGGTATGCTTTGTTCTATTGAAACGTGCGAGTTTGTTCAAGTACGAATACCCAAAGTTCCGAACAATGGCGAAATAAGTATCCACATTTCTAGAAATAGCAAATCCAGAAAGATACACCGGACATTGTTTGCCACACTATGTACTAATAGCAAAGGAGCGACCATGGCAGTTTTAAAATGTCAC
Organism: Agriotes lineatus; assembly: GCA_940337035.1. Taxonomy (NCBI): domain Eukaryota; kingdom Metazoa; phylum Arthropoda; class Insecta; order Coleoptera; family Elateridae; genus Agriotes; species Agriotes lineatus. The sequence goes on from OW679194.1 coordinate 126,485,840, forward strand.
GGAAGACGGAAATGACAGTCCAGATCCTGTTAATAATTTGTGTGGTTCTGTTAGTACTTTTAATTTCGATATTGCTAAAAGCTCTAGAGTTTTTAGAAATTGTAATAACATTGCTACAATTACTTTTTGTAGGTAAATAAATTATTGTGTTCATTGGTACTTTTATAAACCTTTGAAGGTAATATCGATTGATAAATGTGACATATATTATCAAGTTGATTAAACTTAATAATCCAAAATGCATTTAGGTACCTGTCATTATCAAATCTATATGCAGTTTCTGAAATTACACCTCGAAGATCCCTCATTCAAATAAGAATAATTTATTTCCAAATTACTTGCTTTGATAGATGACAACCCACTTGTTGCAATTCAGAGCAAGCACAAGCAACTCTTACCCGTTTTCTTGTCACATAATATCCATCTATTTTCTTAGTAATGGCCATTTCGTCATTATACTATTACAACTAATCTGGGGACTAACTAGTAAATTACTTTTTATAGATCAGAAAACTACAGAAACCCAAACATCAAATGTTTCACTAATAGCCTTATATACAATATATGTACTTTTGCTCTTAGTAATATAAGCACTATGTTTTGTTTTAAAACACTATATCATTCATGTAACAAAACCAAAAGGCCTCTTAAGCTGAATTAGTAAGGCCATATTATCTACGACTTGACCCGTATTGGTATGTTGAAGGAGTCTATATTTGCCCTTGAATTGTCTTCATTTTCAAGTTTAAAAATATCGTTGCCTTTACAATATTGTAGAGCATTTATTTAACTTTTAATACTTGATTCTGAAAGGTTTGAAGGGCTTCAATGTTACTTTTGCTATTGGAGCTACAAATCTTGTGGGATATCACAGGTGTATGGTAAATATAGGATATGCCCTAGTATACTTATGTTAGTTGGGTTTGCTGATTAATACCCAATGCCACATTTTGTCAAATGCTTTTACAATATCCAGAAAGATTGTTGAGCATTCATTGTGTAGTTGTTTGGATTTACTTTCCCAGCTATATCGTTACCTTCATCAGTACTATGTGGTTGAAAAGTAGTGCCGAAATATTTTGAAAAACGTCGGCTCTCTGTTGTCAATTTTTTGAGAAATTTTCTTATTTATTAATTTAAAAATTTCTTGAAATAGGAACTTTCTGCGAAAAACTTAAAAAGCGACTAAAAGTCAATAGGGTATGCATTCTAAAAAAAACATTGAAAACCACTATTTCAAATATAGTTTATTTAGAAATTATTAATATCCACAAATGGCAACCCAATTATTGCATCTGATGGTGTTGCTAACTAAAGCTGAACTGCTTTTTAGAGAAATTGTATTATAACAACAAGGACACACGCTTTGTGTGGAATTCTCAGTAGAAATATAGCACGTGCTTGAAAATTTTCGGGAAATATTTGGAAATATGTTCAGCAGGTATTTTTTCAATACAAAATTGAGTGCATGCCAACTGAAAAAATCCCGACTCCGGAGGAGGAGGGTTGTTTTCTTTGAGACGTGCACGAATGCTTTTGTTAGAAAAAAATTCCTGTGAAACCTGTTTTGCTAATATTTCCACAAAGGCAATTTTATATGCAAGCTTTATATTTTGATCGAAAACATTACGAAAATCAAACACGCTAAAGGAGACATATTTATTAAAAATAATAACAAAGCTAATATCTAAACACTAAGATTTTTTGTCAAAACAACAATTAACATTTAAGTTTGTTTAGGTGTCGCTTTAAGTTTCCCCCAGCAGCAATCATTATCGGCCTACTGACTTTGTTCACAGCTTTGTTGCTCCTAAATACTTGGATGACAGTGACATAAGTTGTACTTTTCCGCTAGATTTCCAAAAATATCTGATGATTAATAATCGTCTTTACCATGGAACGTTTCCAATTAAATATGCATAAAGGATATTCGCAGGGAAACGAACGTAGAAAAAAGAAATTCCTGCAAAGCATCCAATTTATTTAGGGGTTAAGAATTTTAATTAATTATATAAAAAGTATGATTCAATTAACCTTCAACGGACGGACCTCATAAAATTACGAAACAAACGAACCGGGGTTCAATCGTACCCTATGATAAAATGTCATGGAACGGTTGCACTTGACGTATCAGTTTTAGGGACAATGAATAACAAATATAGCAATTCTTATTTTTATTTGTACTAATAGAAGTATCCAAACTTCTACTCTAAAGACTAACAAACTATTAACTAAAAAGCTTTTTTTAAATCTCACTTAGCTTGAATTTTTGCACTGATTACCGGTAGTTTCCGGAACAGACTGTTCTAAGCACACAAAATGTTTACACTTTACACATTTATTCTTACTTTTTCTAGCTTTCTTCCTTTGGCACATGCAGCAACGTCCTCTTCCGTGACTTGTATTGCCAGCTCTTTCTTGGGAAATTTCCAATAGCTCAAAGAAAACATCAGTCGTGCATCGGATCATGCCAAGACTGAAAAATATCACCTGGGCTACAAGTGCAGTTTTTCGAATCTTTTGGTAATTTAGCTCGTGTGTTTATTGGTATCTTAAACTATTCGGTCCATGTTTTTCCACAAATTTTGAAAAACTTCGAACGTAACTGCTGAATTCTGCAACGACTTCAAATTTGGCTTACGACTTCTGATCAGCAACAATTACGTCATAATTTTTATCTTCTCCTAGCATGACATCTTCTTCTACATCAATTGTGGCCACTTCAACATCATAATTATTTTCAACATCGAGATCACCAAGAAAATACAACAGGTCTTCATCTGTAAGGCGGTTACTAGTATATTGAATCGTGGCACTGCACTCACCTTCAACCACACAATACGACAAACTGACAGAAACTAAGTGAATTTTGCACATGCAGGTGCATATTCATAGTATGGGGAATCCCAGACTCATGCGAAATGTCTGAAGTATGCTTAAAAACACAAAGAACGGATAATTATAGATAATACTGACGGTTTGCTTTACTTGATTGGATATAATTAAGACCAATCTTAATACTCTGTCTAAACAGACCCCAGGCTGAAAAAATTATTGTGAAAACTGAAACAAAAATGATCGTATCCGAAATAAACAGATGACAGCATGACAAGCCCAATATTCTAGATTTAAAATTAGGAAAGTTAGTTAAAAAAATTATGGTCTGGGGTCTGTTAGGACCCCGACCAGTCCGTTGAAGGTTGATAATGTACCTGGTACGTAAATTGATTAGTTACAAAAGGGTTGAAATTTAATAAAGAAATTAATGTAAACTGAAAGTCTCGTTTGTTCTCTAGTTTAGTAATTACGGCCTAACATGAAAAAGTATTCTTTGCACACAAATTGGCTATTTATAATAAGTGAAAAGGTAACTAGTGTTTCTACGATCAGTAGACCTCGCGCAAATTTGGTGTTTATACCCCATACGCTCAGCAATGGAACGAAACTTCTCTCCAGATATCTTCCCACCTGGAATTGTCGGTTAGATACTATTTATGGGGTATCACTTATGAGTAAGTAGAAGATCTCGTCGGTGAAATAGATAAAAAAACATTAATCACTTAAAAAATAAATTGTCGTTTTTCAACATTTTTTGGGGTATTTGGGCCTTCTCACACCGAGTATAGCACAGTGACACCAAAGTCTGGCACCATCGTTCTAAAGCTACATAAGCATAACTTTCTCCGCTGTGTGTGGAACATACATACACACATAGCTATTCATACGAAAATAAATATTAACGGTGTCTCATAGCCATATTGTACTTAACCAACGTTTCGAAAACTATGAAGGCAAATAAAAATCCAAAAGCAGTTTTGATTTTTTTTAAATATTTAGGTACTTAGGTTTTAAGCTTATTAATAATATACTTATAACGAAAATCTAGAATATCTTTTTATAACTGGGAAACGAAGATGGCTAGGTTCAATGACCGTTTTTAATATTCTTAATCAATAGGATGCCCGACTCTTCATTAATTTAAACGTTTTCGTATATCTTAGCCTCCCATAAGGAATCCTAGAAATGGAATACGTCTGGATGATGAGTCGTTAAATAAGATTCCGAACACGTTACGGCTCCGCCATTTTGAAAGGTGGATCAATATTTTTTCATAATGTTGTGGAGACTACTATCACACAATATCAGAATAATACTTTAATGCTTCTCCAGTTGCAGACGATTATATACTGATTCAACCTGTTTATAGAAAACACTGTGAAACTGCTTCAACTATATAAAACGAATTAATTCAAAATGAAAAGATCTACTGTACTCAGTGTTTTATTGTAAATTATGATAAACTTTCAATAGTCTTGCTCTTACCCTTGCTAAAAATTACTTAGTAGATAATTATGAATTTAATTGAAAAATCACAAATGTTTATGCTTTTACTACAAATGATTATTATAAAATAGTAAGATATAATTTTTCCTATAATTGAATGTCGCACCAATACGGGCCTGCTTCGCTCCGTGCCAAGCAGTTCCGGTCGAAGAGCCATACAGGCCAGAAATGGGCAATGTAGCAGGAAGTCAGTAAATCATGACATTTCCTATCCAACAGACAAACTTGTATAAATACCTCTTGTTGTCATAACCGCACCGGACAGCGTAGGTAGTTACCACCCAAATGAAGTAACTTTTACCTTTGACTCATATTAAGTACATTTCCAATGCTAGCTTTTCACATGTGGCGGAAATTAACCGATGATTACGTATAGTAGAAATACGAGATGGAATAGCAAATAAGTCACTTCAAAAAATACTTTGGAGAAGTTCAATTATATAAACCTATTATAATTATAAAACCTACCACATTTTAGCTTAAACTGTTCAATCATTAAATATAAGTTAGCTTTGTTAAAATACAAATCTACCTGCAAAGTTGTAATGCCAATTAATAATTGATATTAACACGTCGTTGTTCTTTGAATAGTTCAGGCTATTTCCAATCTGTTTAATTGTTGCACGTTCAGAACATTTGAGTAAAATATAAACATTACGTAATGCCAAAAATGTATAAGCATTAAAAAATATAAAACTTGAAATCAACAAGGGATATATCTACCTAATAAGATAAACAAATTATATTGATTATGTTTATATTCCCATGCAAACACACAACACATTCAATGAGCTTCGATCTGACTCAAAGTTAATTTAATTACAGTAACAAACGACCTCCGGGATTGGACCGTGTCATTATCGAGGCCAAAGAACTCTACGTTTCGCCCACTTTCATAACAGACCTCATCAGGAGGAAAATCAAACGAGCATGGTAACTCAACATGTAAACCACTTCAGAGGCGAAGCTCTCTTGCAAGGGAAGGGGTAGAAGAGCACGGTAACTCAACGTGCAAACCACGCCAGAGGTGAAACTCTTCTATGGATTGGAATGAGAAAGCGGAGAATTTATATTCGCAAAACACAAATTCTGAACAACACTTTGATGTACACAACTGTACAAAAAAATAATAGAAATACAACATATGTTGAAAAATCATAAACTGTAGGTAACCTCAAAATACGTGTGATACGGAAACGCTTTAGGTTTTCAGTTTAAACCTTAATAAAGCTTAACATAAATCTCGGTTGTTATAATTAATCCCATTATTGGTCTAAGAAATAGTAGTAGCTACACGTACTGCTTGTGTAAAGTGTAGAGGTATTACGATTCAACAAGTCTGCAGTTTACTTCTGTTTTGATTAGCCGTATGGTTTCAGAATAAACGATGTGATGGTCTACTCTATACCTTATGCGCCTGCAGAATACGTATACCCCTCCCTCGAGTCTTTTACGGCATTATGCTGTAATCACCCAACCGTTGGGTCCAGTTTTCGTCAAGTGTAAAGCCTGACTGTACTGCCCTTAAACGAGAAATGAACACAACCCTGGCTAGCTCAAACTCTCGTCAGAATATGGCATGAATGAGGACCAGGCAGCGGTTCTTATAGTTACAGAATACTTAATAAATCCAATAAAAATGGGCGCCAGCCGTTATTCACAATAAAAACACCAGTCTAGCTAATAAATCATTTCACCACCTATCTTGGATGTATCTTGCCCCAACAACCTAAACCACAAAAAACGAGCAGGTTCATGAATGATCGTAAATGTAGATAAATAAGGAAATAATAGCAGTAAAGTAAGTAGATTTAATTTTCACTAAGCAGTGTCACAATTATTAAGCGTATTTAAGGTACATGTGGCTCAAAAACGCCCAGAATTAGCTATTAACAAAAAACAATTCCAGGTAAGTACCTGGTGCCCTACAGCGGTAAATAGTAATGATAATGACTGGAGTCAAATACAAACCATAATGTCAAATAATTAATATTTTGTATTGCACTAACATCTAAAATGCCACTCATATCCCAGCTTTGAAAAGTGACACGTCATATGTAAAAATTAGAAAAAAAATACTTTACTTGACGTTAATAAATAACTGCACCTAGATCTAAAAAAAAGGTATGCAGGTACTTTTCTGACTAATCGGGAAAAATATTTCACGTGACTCAAATTAATAACTAAAAAATTCAATATCTTTATCAACAATAGTTAAGGAAGTTAAATTAGTACGTGAACGTGATTCCTATAAAAAATTTAATTATTTGTGATTACTTTTTTCTGAATATTAGACGGTCTCAGAAAAAATAGTATACATAATACGTCTGGGAAATGCCCTTACTGGATTCGGCCTGATTACGTCGTATTATAACAGCTGTAAAGCATCACTTTCTTCACGTGCAATGTAATCTACTATCACTAGTTTACGTTTTATATATGCGGGGTCGTTTTTATGTTATGCATTTTCTTGTTTAGCTACATGCACCCTATTTAACTTTTTCAAATCACACATGTCTTCGAACATTGCATTCCATTGCATGCGAAAAGTCATACGAAAAAGGAAAAATCAGTAAATCGAATGGCATGCCCTTACAATGCAATAGGCTACTGTGGCTTTAAGGAATCAAACGATATATCTTAGAACCCGAATTCAAGCCCTTCCGGTTACTTATTTCACAAAATTTCAAAGAAGGCCTAGCAAGAAAAAGGATCCGAAACGACAGAGAACTCGCAGCACATACGCAGTCATTTAAACAGAAAATTTAAAAAAAATGTTTTTTAGATCAACAATGTTGTTATTAACACGTTCTGATACGTTCATTCTCAGGCAATGACATTATGTTGAAAATTTATATTGTGTCGACAAAATCGCTGTTTGATTTCGTGCTTATTCCGGGAATATAAAAACGATCCATCGTAAATGAACTTAAATAATTTCTTGAAAAGTATATTAAAGCAACAAAACACCCACATGATTTCCACATGTTTATTACATTTTCAGGAATTAAACTATGATATGCTCAGAAGTATTAAAACCGAAGAAATTAACTCGGCGTAATGTCAAACCAGCTTCTAAATATTAAGTTTAATATCGTAACGTACAAGCATCATGGGGTAATAATTTTACATTGCCTAATTTTTTTATAAAACGGCTACTGGTGCTCTCCCGTGAACCGGTGAAGTCTAAGATTATCCAAATTTTATCTGTATCCTTGGGTCCTATCTTCGTCAAGTGTAAAGCTACGTGTAAGTCATTACCTTTATCTATTTTTCAATTAAAGCAAATCAAAGCGATCTTACTTTTTAAGGTGTTCAGTGTTCACCCTATATATATATTTCTACGACATTTTTTCGGTTTAATTCCAGGTAGACATATTATCTTCAGGGAAAATAGAATTCTCTCCCAACAATAGTTTTTGAGTTATACCGGCGTCAGACAGACACAATTGGGAAAACCTGTTTTCAGCATCTAGGGACTCTGAGACGATCGGAAAAAATGTCGGAAAGGGATTATTTGGTGGGTACAATACTTGACCTTTTAGAGGAGGAAATTAAAGAAGTTATCAAATGCTTAAACTACATCGTACAGTTATAAAGGAATTAAACAGTATTTTACAATAATTTCCTTTAATATATACTTAAATAATCAAATATTAGCACTTAACAGCAATATATGAACTTGGAATTAGCTATTATGGAATTAGCTGTTCAATGATTACTAATAAAAATATTAATTTGAATACTTTGTAAAACACCTCCTAATATTATTTTTTTACCAGCAACACGATGTTGTTCATTTTCGTCATCGATACAAAATATGAAAAACTACTCATAACTCCTAAAGGATCTTTCAAATTACTTTTTCATAAATATCACGCTAACCATGCAACTACAAATACCGTCTTAGCAACCGTACATTTAGGCAATCTTTGATGTTACATACTTTCTTATTTTAAAAATACCATTGACATTTTGAAATGTATAGTATTTTACTAATATGCTAGTATATAAAATATTGTATGCACCACTAGATATATTCATCTTTTTTACCTTCGGTTGATTTAAAGTTCTCCGGTCAGAGGCCCCAGGTCTATAACCATGTCAACCTCAGGGAAAAGATATATTTCTATCTCCCTTAATGCATAAATATCTATTATGTTCAAACGTCATAAAAATGACATCGTATGTGACTTGACAAACCTGGATTAGCTTTCGAATATTTTTGACATTGGCCTTCTTGAATGTCAGGAATTAGCGTAGACGTCATTTCTCGATAATCGTAATCTTTAACTATACAGGGTGTCGGGAAATTGAGTGTACATCGGAAGACCACAAGTTTCTTGGTCCAAAATATGATGATTTAACTTAACTTACCTTTATACAAAGTTGCTTAGTTTTGCCGCTATAGGGCTTTAAAAAGATTAGCTTTTTTAATGTTTTTCAAATAACTCGAAATATATTTGATAGATTTTATTCATTTTTTGGCCATGCGTTTGTACTAGTAAACTACAGCTTTTTATGGAATAAATTCTAATTGCGAAAATTCCAGGGTGTTTAAAAACTTTGTGACAATAAATTATCCGTTCATATTTATTAACCCCCTGTATAATCACTACAAATTTTGTTTTCTGGATAGTTACTTTAATTTATAAGCTATTTTTCCCCGTACAAAAGTTTACTTGGATAAACGGTTAGGCCACAAAAAATATTTTCTGGCCGCACATTTCCACATCCCGAATCCTCAAGGGTAATACCGCAAGTAGTGGACATATTTTGGACAAATATTTTGCCGTTTCCATGTAAATTATTGCGTTTAAATTTCACGATACAAAATCATTTAAATGTGATTTTGTTGATTGAAATTTGCAGTAATTTCTATGGAAATGGCAAAACATAAAAGAATATATATTCACTTCGAGTGGTACCTATTTGGGACGAATATTTAACAATATTAATACATAACGATTCACATTATTGAAAAATAATCCAACAATTAATATAGTTATTCATTCTCAATTAAATTAAACGGAATACTTCTAAACCACATCATTTTCAAATTGTTAACGCAAGCCAAACTTTGTTTACACTGTTTGTTGGTGTTTTGTTTTTCGTAACCTAGCGATATCACTAAGAATAGAACATCGTTGCTAAGCGATATTTCGCAACAAGGCTACTTAGTTTTTGAGTACGTACATTGTTTTGTGAATATTTTCCATGGTGCCCAATATTCAGTGATATACTCTTCCTATTTGTTGAAACAAGCAAATCTCTGCAATATGATTGGATTCTATATTATAGCATTGAAAAGTCTTAAAAATACAATCGACCAGTAGAAAGCATCAAAAAGGAAATTTCACACAAATATTGATGTAATTGTTTTTCTGATAATTATAAAGTTTTACAACCCGTAAATCGACCTGGGTCGCAACATTTCCACATCCAGAATTCTCTTTAAAAATACAATCGACCAGTAGAAATCCTGCAAACAGCAAATTGCACAACAATATTGATTTTAAGGTTTTGCTGATATTTATAACGTTTTTCCCACTCTGCAACACCCAAATCTACCTGGGCCACAAAGCTCCCAAATTCCGAATTCTCTTAAAAAATACAATCGGCCAGTAGGTGTCCAACAGCTATCTTCACAAAAATATTGATTTTAAGGTTTTTCTGATAATTATACGCTTTCTCCATTTTACAACCCCCAAATCTACCTGGGCCGCAAAGTTCACATTCCGAATTCTTTTAACAAATACAATCGAACTGTAGAAAACTTCCAAACAGCGAATTACAAACAAATATTGATTCAAATGTTTTTCTAGCAATTTAATTATAAACTTTGCCCCATGTTGCAACCCCCAAATCTATCTGAGCCGCAAAATTTCCATATCTCGAATTTTCTTAAAAAATACATTCGACCAGTAGAAAGCCCTAAAAAGCGATTTTACACAGATATTAATTTTAAGGTTTTTCTGATAATTATAACCTTTTCCCCATTTTGCAACCCCCAAATCCACCCGAATTGTCTTAAAAACTCAATCGACCAGTAGAAAGGCTTCCAACAGCGAATTTCACATATACATTGATTTAAACGTTTTTATGATAATTATAAGGTTTGTTCCATTTTACAACCCTCAAGTCTATCTGGGCCGCAAAGCTGCCATATCCTGAATTCTCTTAACAATACGATCGACCGGTAGAAAGTCTCCAAACAGTGAATTTCAAACAAATATTGATTTTAAGGTTTTTCTGAAAGTTATAACGTTTTCCTTATTTTGCAACAACCAAATCGGCCTGATTCGCAATATTTTTTAAAACCCACAGATTCACCCACATACTGCCAAAACCGAAATTTGACATTTTTTTCTTTCTCCGTGTTTGTGCTAAAATATCCTTTTCTGCAAACGCAACTAAGCTTTATATCCTTGTAACTCCCCCCGGTGCATTGCCGACCTCAAAACACAGCCAGTACGATAAGCGTTGGTTCATCTTCTTTCAAACTAGCCGCAAACCACATTTGGATCTTTCAAACAGTATGCGATGTAACAGCACCGAACCCTTTCGTGTCCAAGAAATCGTTTTAACCCCCGTACTTTCACCCCCTCAAATCTTAGACTTTCATAAACTTTTCAGCAATGAAAATGACACCAACAACAGTTACCTGTAATACATACAACTTGCAAAAACTCGAGAAAACTGCTCACTTTCCAAGCGTCACACAAATCGCTTCTGGAGCCTCGTATTGGAGTCACACTTCTATTTCGTTAAACATTTTCAATGGTAAAATTTAATTCTCTTTATTTTTGCTTTAACTCAAAAGTTATTACGGAGTGCATTTTTAAAAACTTAATTGCAGCAGGCCATGGATTGCCTGAATCAGTTGGTAATACTGAAATGTATTGTTGGTGACACTGCAAGTCTATATAAAATTCGAGGTTAGCAAGTTGGGTTTTGCGTCAGTCTGTGTCAAAGCTTACGCGAAACCCAACCTGCTATACCGTTTGAAAATGTTCCAGTATTAGTCTATTGATTCCATTGCTAACTTTATAGCAATGTTGGTGTATAAAGATACTAGGTATAATGAATATATGATCATTTTAATTTTATTTATATATATTTCAAGTCTCTATGGGCTTTGGCTCTGTATTTACTTATTTGAATTATTTTTACTATAGTGATATATAGAAATGTTGATAACTTATATAATGGGCTCACCTAGGAAGTTGCTATTGGTTCAACGGGAAATGGCCATACATGTTAGGGGTATGTCCATTTTGTGGTTTAATGTTGTGTAAGTATTGTTATCTATATACTTATTTTGGATCCAATTTTATAGCATTTTACTATTAATGTTTTGTATTGTACTTGTAGGATCTCTTTTTACTTCCTTTTACAATAAAGGAAGTATTGGATTTACCCCAAAAATTCGAAATTGAGTTTCACCAGATCTTCACGTTTTAGAGTCCCCTGAACCCAAAAACATATCTTTGTTCATTGGTCTGCCTGTGTGTCTATCTGTCTGTCTGTCTTTGTGTCTGTCTGTGTGTCTGTAAACAGAATATCTCAAAAACGAAAAGAGGTATGGTGTTGAAACTTTATATATAAGTTTTGTGTACTATGTAGATGAGACAGCAAGCTTTTGAAAAAAATCGCATAACCGGAAGTAGCTGTTTACTCTTGTAATTTTTTAGTTTTTTTCGATTTTTTCAAAAACGGCTCTAACGATTTTTTTCAAACTAAACATTGTTGTTACATTTTGAATGTGTATTGATGTGAGATAGGTGATTTTCCACTTGAATACTTCTAAAATGGGTTTCTCTTGATTTCTTCCTATTTTTTTTTATCAACTCCTATTTTAAATAAAACATCCGGTATATTATTACATTTTTGAATTCAGCTTAAAATTCTAGAGAAAATTTGTATCGTTTTTGCAGAATTTGTAATTTTTGAAAAATTTTGACAAAATTCTTAAAAATTAAAAATCAAATTTTTGGCTAATTATAAGATCACTGTAAAAGGAAGTTGTGTGCTTGTATCACAATAGATTTTTTTGTATAATATGTCACGGTGTCATTTAATATCAGAATTTTTGGGGCAGGATTTTCTTATTTATTTTCACCGTTTTTGAATCTTACCAGATTTTGCTACAATTTCTTGATTGTGTTTCAAAAACTTCTAAGTGTTTTAATTTATATTATAATTGCTTTATTAAGTTTTAACATTGAAAATGTTTAACGAATTGGAGATGTGACGCTAGTACGGTGCTCTTTTAGCAATGTGTGTGACGTTTGGAAAACACAGTTTTAGCTAATTTTTGTAAGTTGTACGTACAGCAGGTGGATGTTGTTGGTGTCATTTTGAAGACCTCGTCAAGGGCGAACTTTCTGGAGAGGTTGTGAAAATGTAAGATTCTATGGGGCGAAAATACGGAGGTTAAAATGATTTTTTGCACACGAGAGCGTTCGGTGCTGTTACAGGTTTTGAAAGATTCAAATGTAATTTAGGGTTAGTTGGAAAAAGGATCAATCAACGCTCATCGTACTGGCTGGTTTGTGGGGACTGCGATGCACAGGCGCGAAGTTACAGGGGTTAGAAAGCTGAGGTGCATCTGTAGCAAATTAAATGTTCGCATAAACAGGGAGAAAGAAAAAAATCTAATTTTGTTTTTAGCAGGATGTGGATGAATCTGTGGGTTTTTAAGAATTTTGCGGCTCAGGTAGATTTAGAGGTTGCAAAATGGCTAAACCGTTATAATTATCAGAAAAAAACCTTAGAATCAATATTTGTGTGAAATTCACTGTTTGGAGACTTAATACGGGTCGATTGTATTTTTAAAGAGAATTCGAGATGTGGGAATTATGCGGCCCAGGTGGATTTGGGGGTTAAAAAATGGGGAGAATGTTATAATTATCAGAAAAACCTTAACATCAATATTTATGTGGAATTCGCCGTTTGGAGACATTCTACTGGTCAATTGTATTTTTTAAGAGAATTCGGGCTGTGGGAATTTGGCATCCCATGTGGATTTAGGGGTTGTAAAATGTGAAAAACGTTACAATTATTAGGAAAACGTTAAAATAAATATTTGTGTGAAATTCGCTGTTTCGGGACCTTCTACGGGTCGATTATATTTTTTAAGTGAATTTGGGATGTGGAAATTTTGCGGCCCAAGTGGATTTGAGGGTTGCAAAATGAGAAAAACCTTATAATTATCAGAAAATCCTTAAAATTAATATTTGTGTGAAATTCGCTATTTAGAGACTTTATAAGGGCCGATTGTATTTTTTAAGAGAATTTGGCATGTGGGAATTTTGCGGCCCAGGTGGATTTGGGGGTTGCAAAATGGGGAAAACGTTATAATTGTCAAAAAAACCTTAAAATCAAAATTTGTGTGAAGTTCGCTGTTTGGAGACTTTCTACGAATCGATATTCGGGATGTGGGAGTTTTGTGGCTCAGTTGGATTTGGGGGATGCACATTGGGGAAACGTTATAATTACAGATAAATTTAAAATCAATATTTGTGTGAAAAGTACTGTTTGGAGATTTTCTACGAATCGATAATCGGGATGTGGGAGTTTTGCGGCCCAGTTGGATTTGGGTGATGCAAAATGGGGAAAGTTTGGGATGCGGTTGACGGGGGGCGGATCACCTTATTTTCTCAATTTTTAAATAAGAAAAATGTGCATTTTTTTTATTCTGGCTCTTTGTGAAATTGTAAATTTGCAGGTAAATAGTAAATAGCGTGAAGTATTGTATTTTTCTCTAACATGAATAATATTACGTGGGTTAAGGTCGTTGCTACGCTGCACTTGCTCGCAGAATGGTAGTGGCCACTAGCAGGGTTGGGAGGGGGGCTTTTGATGCTTGCGCAGCAACCATTGTGTAAGGTGTGTGTCTTGATGATGTGTTGTCCTTGCTAGTCTCTCTCTTTGGTCTGTGGTTCTGAGTAGAGCACAGTTTATTTGGTGTCCAACTGTGAATGGTCTCACCGAGCCCGATTCCAATCGCCAAGGCTACGGAAAAATTCCGACCTCCGCGGGATTCGAACCGAGGACTTGCTTAATGCAAGCCTGGCGCTTACCCAACTGCGGCACGAGGGGTATTTAAAAATATAAATACATATACTTATGTAGGTTATCAGGTTAGGTTTTGCGTCAGTTTTGACACAAACTGACGCAAAACCTAACCTGCTAACCTCGAATTTGACATAATTGTTAACTCTTGTCATAATGACTTACAGTGCCACCAACTTTAAAATTTACCATAGGCTACTAATTTTAAAATAATTGTAACTAAAATGTCAATAAATGACGTTTAAAAAAACAAGTTTTCGTTTTAAATCTTCCTGCAACGTGAAAAAAATTATATATGCAACTCGGAGAGAATGCAATTTTGCTTCAGTGCAATTTCTCTCCGTCATTGCATAATCTACTAATATATGTGCGGAAAATAAAAAGTTACTTAGTTTAGACAATGTAAAAACTAGCCAAATAACAAATCTTTTTAAAATATATTTATTGAACAATTAACACAAAACTAAAGGTACATATCGACTGAACTACTCAAGGGTTATTCACATCTAATCCTTTTTTCACATTGCCCCGTTGCTCCTTATAAAATCACCTTCGCTCCAGTTCTTATATTTGTTATTAAAGCACGTTTTATGAGTAAACAAAATAAACTATGAACAATAATGTGGAGCCGCCTATCGGATGGCCTGCAATTCTCAGAACTCCTTTAAAACAGCTAATAAATGTACTAATAAGAATGGCTCATACAAGCAATACACCTTCTAAAGTTATATAAAAAAATTTTAAGGCAGTATCGAATTCAACACCTTGATCTAATTGCAAATTAACATTAAAGTGTACAAGATGCGGAAAAGGTTCAAGACTCTGCGTACTACTGCGTACTATTTATTAGTGATCTGCTATGGAGTAGAACCTCGCAGTCACATTACCCCCCGTAACTATAATAAAGAATAACAATACAAATGTGAACAATTTTAAAGCTTTTTTATTTCTATCCCTTGTAAATTTTTAAGATTTGCAGATTTTGACTTAAAAATTAACAAAATTCATTGCATTAAAGAAGGTTCGTAAATTGAAACTTTTGTAAATTTTTGTTCTGTTTCTTTAATAATTTTTGTACTTTTATGATTCGTTAAAGCATTGCAAATTGTTGATTTACCTTGGTTTTAATTTTTTTTCCTTAAATAAGCCGTTGCATGTTAAACTATTATACTTTCATTCTGATGTTTTTTATCACAGATGGGCTTCAACAGTCTCCATGATATCCACGTCAATGCCTATTTCTGTAAGGATATAAACTCTTCACCCGATTCATCCTCGTTACTCCTCAACACCTTTATCTCCATAGCTCTCATTCTTGATCCATTCTTTTTATTTATGACTCACAGTTCTGCTCCACATGTGGCAGTACTTTCTATAATTTATTGTTTTGTACATTTTTATTTTAGTATTTGTTGTGGTGTGAGTGCTCCATAAGAGACAGTTCATTTTTTGGATAGCCACGTTTCCCTGCCTTACTCTGCAAGTTATCTCATTTGTGCCAAGTCCGTCGTCTATTATTTTGACGTCTAGATAGGTATATTTATACCAATTCGTCTTCTTGATTATTTCCTAGTTTATGATTAGGTTTCCTCATCTACCGCCTGTGGCAACATATTCTGTTTTGGAAAGATTAATTGTAAGTACTGTAGCAATTGTCACCTATTTATGTTGTTAAGGTGACGATCAAAACAAAGATATAAACAGTTTATTATATGGGTTTTATGAAACAAGCATTTTATTCCAACCTCTGTAAATAATCATATTCATATCACGCCCAAAAGGCTACTAATCTTATATAAATATGATTATTTATAATAAACGCATTTTTCTTAAATATGCAAAAAGTAACTGCATGAGTTTTCCAATTAAGTAGAA
Organism: Agriotes lineatus; assembly: GCA_940337035.1. Taxonomy (NCBI): domain Eukaryota; kingdom Metazoa; phylum Arthropoda; class Insecta; order Coleoptera; family Elateridae; genus Agriotes; species Agriotes lineatus. The sequence continues at coordinate 126,502,136 of OW679194.1, forward strand.
TTAGATGTACATGTATTCATTTTAATTTTTCTACAAGTTTTAAAGTCCAGCACAGTAGTACATTGTTTTTAAGTATTTAGATTCTGAATCAAGAACACGGACGTTATTTAAGAATGAATGTATAAAATGAGTTGCTTGTGATTCACATAGATATTTGGACAATCAATTTATATTAGAAGTCAGACTACATAAACTTGAGTAGAAATGAGCACGAAAGCATGTAGGTCGATGTTAATCACAAAATTTACTGAATGGTTGCTGTTGATAAGTAAGTTTTGGCAGTTTCGCTGACAAATTACCGTCGACTGCGGCAAGCAGGTAAAAAGTTCTTAGTTGCCATTTTAGAAATAGTAAAAAAATCTACATCAATATACTTGTTCCACAGTAGTTTAACTTTGTGAATATTAAATTATAAGTAGTTGATATAGTTTTCCAAGGCCTCTTGTGTAAAATCAGTAGCAGTAATTTATCATCTTCTACGAACAAGTTTAATTAAAAGTTTTATTGGTACCTATACTGAAAACTTGACTGAACTAACTAACCAATTTTACGTTTCTTACATTGAATGCAGATTAGATGGAAGAATGATATAAAGGGAAAAGTCTGTAAAATAAAGAGGGGGCTACTAAAATGACGTAAATAAAAAATATATCGACATCTATCGTGTGAAAAGCAAAAGTAATATAAAAAAGTTTATTGTTAAGGGATACCTCTACTAATGCTGCTTTTAAAAATGCGATAATTTAATTATAAGCACATTAGCAGAAAAATAGACAAAAATCAGATATTCATCCTGTCGTCTTAACAACGAAACCAAACGGGCAACCTGACACGCCTATCCATTAGGTTGACTAACAATGGTGCTGTATTGATCTAAGTGTTTTCCGAAACAGCTGTGATAAGAAATATAAACAAACATGTCTAAAAATATGAACCTGTGTATTTATGAGAGACAAATTTCCATTTATCACAAGTATTAATATGATACAGGATGTAGGGGATGAAAGGAAACGAATCGCTTTTATCGTCGCTATTAGATAAGGTTTTCAATCAAACTCAGACCTTCACAAGCGTTTTCAGAACACCCCGCAAATAATACACAAAGTTGAATCAACACGGACACTATTTTAGAGTAAGTATTACTCTTCGAACACAAACTACATTAAAAGGTACATTATTATTCAGTAATACCCATTTACACATTTCCGTACTTCAGTATCACATTATAAATTATTATAAGGAATATAATTCGTCAAATAGTTTACACTTATTATTACGATAATTTCGAAACATATTTAATACCAGGTATTCACAATAACTTTGGATAGGGCTTAGTCATGGAAATCGGCACGTTTTATGTATGAACATTTTTTTTGCAAAAGTTAACAGAGCCACTCATTTTCGTTTTTCAACTAAAGATAGTGTTATATACTTCAAAAGACAAGGTCTCTAGAAATGTATTGCAAAACGATACAAATACTTGGTTCTAATAATCATTTTTGTTTAAATATTTCGTATTTTAGTAAAACAGTTGCCTGTCTGTAAAATTTCTATTCAGTCTATATGAAATTTCTCATCGAAAAAATTTATTAATAACAAGAGCTATAAAAATAGGGAAGAAATGAAGAAAGAGGAATAGATATTGCGATGGTATTAAGCCTTACAAACTCAACCCTGATAGCATTGCCAAAACTAATGAACATTTCACTGAAGCTCAGGGTGAGGTATTTTATATAACTGCAAGGCTAAAATTTGAATTAAAAGATTGAATGCATTGGTAAAGATATGCCAATTAATAGCAGTATGATTAATTAAAGAACGGTTTAAGCAAAGTTCAATTTTCACAAGGATTTAAGTTGAATGTAAAATAAAATTTAAAATATGAGGTTTCTGCAAAGTAATAGCCGAACTATTAATTACAAAATGGTTTGCAAAGGCAATAAATTGAAGAGAATAATTCAAAGAAAGTTAAACAGTGAAATATTTGTCAGGGTTTTACAAGAAAGGTAGGAAAAGCTAGATAAGCTAATGAACGTTGCAACGAGCAACTAAGAAGGCTGGAATTAAAGCATTTGATGGAAAATGGTAAGAATCAACAAGCCAGGGTTAATAAAATCAAGAATAGCACACAGCAGATAAACTTAAAATTTGTGTGGAATAGTAGACAGGGGAAATCAAGCGACGCTTGGTGAAGGAAGTACTTTCATAAATTTAATCAGTACAAAGACTTATGTGAACAGTTTAAAGCAAATTAACAAACGTGCAGTGATACAAAGACTTGATTAACTAATTATAAATGTGGACCATAATATTAGAATAAGTATTTTTAAATAAGTTGTAGATTTTAGGCAAAGTTGTATTTATAACTAAGCATTTTGAACTTGATTCACATCCGTGTTTATATAAGATTAAAACTAGCAATTGTTTATAGTGCATAATTCGGAGAACAAATGAAAAAATATTAGAATTGACAGGTTGTAAAATTTACTTCTGAATAAAGTTAATTTTCACGTTAAAAACAAATTTTTTTACAATAAAAATTATACCGGCCAAATCAGTGCAATTTTATGGTCGTGTAGTGCTATTTTCATCAAAATCCAACACCATAAGTGGTATAGTTCTCCGAAGCACGAGCACCATAACCTAAAATCGGAAACAGCAGTTACGATCTCTGCGTGGAGGCCTACGAGTCGAGACAGCCCAAAAGGGAACACACCAGTGCCTACAGCAGCCCGTGGAGAACGTCATCGAGGAGTTGCAGCAGCATCAGGTCGATAGCAGTCCGACAACGAATCCAGCTTCGCCTTCGAGCTCCGATATAAGTTCGGCAACAACACAGGTACTGTACATCCCTAAAATAAGCTAAGTGAGCACCGGGAAGTTTATGCATGTGCACCAAGAGTTTTACCCAAGGCAATAAGAGCCGTATTCACTGCCGTAAAGTGAATCCAGATTGCAAATTAGCCCAACTCCGTAATTTGGGGTTATGTGACAGTTAGATCCGAAAAAGACGCCAGTTGAAACAATTGGTGCGTGGATCTGGGCCCCCTTTTAACAAATGCTAGAAAAACAAATGATGTAAATGCCGCGAAACAGCTTAATTCAAATATTTACCGGTGGAACTGTGATAAATTTTCACTTTATTTTAAATTCACGATCGCAATCGTCAGTGGAAACCATTTTGATTTAACGTATGACCTAATTTAGAGTATTTGCCTTGTGCGCCGTAGTACGAAGGCGGAGTACAGATCCGTATTCAGCTAAATTAAGAATCATACATTCAGCCCAATTGAACCTAACCGAGAGAAAGGGTAATTGCTTACAGAAAATTTTGAGCTAGCCATAATAATTGATAATACTTGTAGATATACATAAAATATCAACAGGGCATATAACCATTTATTTTAAAGAGTCATTAAATTACAACTCCTTTTAATTGTCTTAGAAATAAAATATTTGCGAGGTGGTTCTTAATTATTTATTTAATTAATTATATTAAATTAAAAACTGTCATTAACCATAGCAATATAGCAAAATAAGTTACATAAGTGACAAACAAACATGCAGTAAAGAGGTATTGAGTAATTCAAAATCTGTGAACCTCACTATGCTGAGCAAAGTCTCTTCACCTCCGATTAAACTTACCAAAAATGAAGCCAATATTTATACATAAGGAGTAAACAACACTATTTCAGTATATTTTACAAATGCCGTAATGTAGAATTTATTAAGCAAGTGTCAAATCCATATATGCAATAACTGCAAAGAATTGCAAACCTAATAAAAGTTTAGGAGAAATATTAAACAAAAAATTAACCTATTGCTATCTCTAAATAGTGTTTTATATGTTTTGTATGGTTAATTTGCAATACGAAGCTCAGTTTTACACTTGGACCGAAATACGTGTAAAGGGTTCAGTTGAAATACGGTCTGCACATTCTTCCTTTTTTTTCGATCATAACTTTGTAAACACTACTAAAATCAGATTGTTGGTGAACGGTTATTGGATACCCTAATAAAAACTCTCTCCTTAGACATATATTGCTATACTGATTCTTCAAATGGAAACCTTCTCATATTACAAATTTTTTTATTGTTTTCCCAGTTCGTTGCCATTAGTATGTCCTCGAAGATAGTATGCTTCGTAAGAAAAAAATCAGATCTTCATCCTGATCTTCATCCTGGTCTTAACCCTCGTCTTCATCATTATCTTCTTCAACTTCAGCAGCATCTGTTAAGTCATTACAACAATCATTCGTACTGCATAAGCAAATATTGTGCAGGGTAAAGTAGCACTTTTGCAGCCACAGATAGCTTCGTATGGAGCGTTGCTTTTACAAGAGCATTTAATCAGTTCCAGAATGTCAGGATGTGCAACTTCTGTGTTCTTCGGGAAAGTTATGGCGATTAAGCATCTTGAACTTTCATCCCTGTTGAAGCCGTAAGGTAGTGGATCCAAATCTGGGGCATCACATTCCAGTGAGTGTTTCCAATATACGTTTGAAGGTGAGCACTGCGAAATACTAACAAGAGGAGAAGAGAAAATACGTGGAGGAGAGAAAAGAAGCAAATACCATATGAAAATCGCCTATTTATGGAAGAGCGCATTCAGTAAAATCATAAAATTACTTTGAAAGGAATGAAGCTAAAAATACAAAACAGTTATCAGTGTCTGGACATATTCGATGGATACCTCAATATGATAACTGTTTTGTCTAGCTTTTCCTGAATGTACTCTTCCTTACATAGGTGATGTTCATATACTAATTTGCTTCTTCTTTCTTCTCCAAGTTTTTTCTCTCCTCCCTCTTGTTGGTATTTCGCCCATCGATAGGCGCTCGATTTCTTGACGTTCAATGTATCTGCAGAGATTTCCAGTCTCCACTATTATTGTGAAAAGCGCGAATTTGATTTTTTACATTGTCAGCATCCACTTTCTTAATGTGCGGCATTTTTTATATTTTATATAGATTAATGAGCACCAGCAACACTAACAATAATTCATTCTGTCCTGCCACATCCATGTAATTGTCATTTGCCAAAGACTACTTTAACAAATACTTTTCTCATTTTGAAATTGATTAGTCCCAATTTGAAATTGTTTGTTTCCAATTTGAAGTTGATTAGTCCGAATTTGAAGTTTATTCTCAAATTGAAATTGTTTATTTCATTTTGAAATTGTTTATTACCATTTGAAGCTGTTTAGTCCAATTTGAACTTGAAAATATATAGTGCTTTAATCTCTCTCCATATACTAGCATAGCATATGTTGAAAAACGTATATCTCTTCCAAAATTCGCAATGCATATGTCAAATTTGAAGGTTGTTATCAAATTGACACTGAATGATAATGAAACAGTCATTTTACGAATTAATTACGAAGTGACTTACTGTTCTCAATGCTGGCCTGCTTTTAAATAGCTTTCCAATTTCTGATTGGAATTATATGCCACTCAATTTTTATCTTTCGATTCATGGTTTTCTACGATATCTTTTTTTCTACCTTTTCCACCTGACGTTCAAATCACGATCATAATAGTCTGAATAGTGAATTTAATTATGTATAGAACTATTCGATTGTTTGCTCACCTGTAGTTGAGTTAGACACCTGTGTGGTGTTCAATCGAAACACTTTGCTCTAATTTTTAACATTCCAATTTTGACTGAGTATGTTTGTAGTTTTCGTTAAATATATTTTTTAAGTTAGTGTCGATACTTAAACAAGTAACCGGCTGTCAAAACTTGTTAAGTACGAACGATGAGGTTTTGATTAAAATAGTGTTAATCAATAGCATATTATTTCACAGAAAAAGTATACGACATAATTTTTGGAAATGATGCATGATTATGATAGCAGCAACAGTGCGTATTAACTATGGTTGTCGCCAGAAAGGTGATACAATTTTTTAGCGATTATTCCATTTTTGCACCAAAAGCTCTGGTTTCTCAGGCTTCTGACATAATCGCCATTGAGTAGCACGAAAAAAAAAGATTTTATACCTTATACTGCAGCAAAAATTAGCCTATAATTTAACCCGGGATTAGTCGCTAGGTTTCGTTTCGCGTCGTTGGTCGCGCGTGAGCGTTTCGCTCACAGCTGACATTTTGAATGTATACGTTGTGTTTTTTTTATAATTGGCAATTATTACTTTATAATCATAATGTGGCAATATCTGTTAACGTCATACCTTAAAATTAAAATAAAAAATTATTCATTGAATATACAAAACTTTATTTTTTACACCATGTGTAAATACAACTCAAATCGTTAAATTCAAACCCAAAAAATATATAATATAAACTCTGCTTCGATCTCTAGTTTCTATCCGACTCATCCAAAACTTGTAAACAATTAGGGCAGGTATATGTGGTATATTCCGTTGGCAAGATCGCAAACTCAAAAATGTTTAGAACAAATACAAAAATATAAAAGTAAACGTGGTTAGTCGCGTAATGAGCGATTTGCTCACACTAGCGCACGCACCTACCAAACTGCTTGTCACAATTGCACTGTGCCTTGTTTTTTCATGATATAATACCACTAGCCGGTGCTTGACGAATAGGATGGGGATTAAAAAAATTTGCGGGGCCATACCTGCGATTGCACTAAAATGGCGAATTAATTTGTAAAAACGTGAGGGAATCGCTCATGTAGCGACCAATGCCGGGTTAAGTTGTGCTGCGGACACCATATTGAAAAATGGTGGCTCATTTGTGATTTTTCTTTATAATCCTGTAACCGCTGTAGATATTAAAAACAGTTTCAAATAAAAAATGTAGACCATAATAAAATAAATAAATTACGATGGCGTTCTCTACAGGGAAAACATTGTTACATTGGAACGTCTTAACGAATTTCCGTTTTACGACATTCTCTATTTTTAACGATTTGCATACATAAATTCTGCCCTTCGAATAATTTGAGATATAATTTTTGATATATTTTAGGATATAAAATTCCATTTGGGGATTTTATAATTCAATGTGCATTTATTATGCCGTTTTAGATAAATTTTGGTTGAAAAAAATGGCTTAACAAATTTTTGTGTTCAATAAAAAGATGAATTTAAGATCTGTACCAAACTTCTGGTTGTACTAATTTTTCAAGGTCAAAATATATTTTTCTTGCCCTATAGTCAACCCTTCAATGATATTAGGAAGATTGTGGGAATGTAATAAAAACTAAAAAGTGTGGAGTCGAAGATATAATATGTCCAGGGATGAGGAAGAATATAGAAAATGACTTTTTTCTAGAATTTGGCATTAACAAAATATTCACGTAAAGTATATAAGAATAAAAAGATGCTGCATTATATACGATCGACAAGTATGAACCTTTAGAAAGCAGCATTGCATAGCTATAGCTCCTGTAAGAATTAAATGATGTAGTGACACGGGCAATATATTCAGCCCTTTAGTTAACTACAACATATAAAAGCACTCAAATTAAATCAAATTTGGAAGAGTTGTTATAGTCTTGTAATAATCATTTTGAGATTCCTTTGATTTTTCGACCTGGCTTTATTGGCTTTGTTTGTATGTGTTTAGTGTTTACTGTATTTTGCCTTTGTAATGTTGCCAGTTTTATAACTGTTTTATTGCTTATAACGTTATAAAACCACAAAGCTACAGTTGTAATTTTTAAGTTCTTTTCCTTTTCTGATGAAGAGTATAGTAGCACAACTTTTTTACACATGAACGGTTACACTCTGTATGATGCGAATAGGTTGCCATATTAACACGTGCGTGTCTCCAATAATAAGTTGCAGCAGTTAGAAAAATTTTGAATAAGAATAATATTAATATCCGCTTAAATTTCTATTCGCTTTATACGAATTCTTTATTCCCTACTTTATAGAAATTGATATTTTCTAAACCCCAATTAACGTTACGCTTAAATTTCTATTCGCTTTATAGGAATTCTTTATTTCCAACTTTATAGAAATTGATATTTTATGAACCTCAATTAACGTTACTTGACGGCAAGTAAATAAAGGTGTTAATGTTGACGTTTTATAGTGCATTAAAAATGCTTCTGAATAGATGTCCTAGAAGTACCAGCCTTACATTTAAGTGGTTTATATTAGCAGGCTAATGTAGTTCTTTAGCAAAAGCCTAATAAAATTGTTAACGACCTACACAGTGCAAGGTGCTTTTGGATACAGCTCAAAGACGACTCACATTATTAGACTTTGGATTGCTGCTCCTTAGCAACACATTTCTTATTAAGTTACCTTTCTACATTAAAATAATTAAAAGGCCAATAAACTCATGCACCCATATTGCTTTTTTAAGGAACATTTTCTTTTAATTGCAATTGTAAATCCTGTGATTGTCGTAAAATAAATTACTTTTCTTGAAGGTTTTAATTTTAGGACCTGTCTGCTGAGGTGGTGCGGTATCTGATTGAATTAATTTTTATGGCATTAACAGAAACGGGGCATTACGGTGAAAGGCATTTATAGGAAGTTTTTACACAAAGTATCAAAAACCCGGTGGCAAGTTTGACTAATGGATATCTCTACAGGGTTTCCATTTATTAAAGTACAATACAATACACTTCACTTGTACAACAAATTTCCAACTTTAAGAATGAAGATAATGAAAATAGTTTTTATAATAGTTATGCAGTCTGCTTGCATCTATTGATCTTAAAATTTTGGTGATTCGTCAAAGATGATAGGCAGTTAACTTGCTTCCAAAATATAGGACGGCATTGTCAATAGTTTTTTTATTGTTTGTTAACTCAACTCATGAATAAAGATTAATTTAGGTTTATAGCCATCTATGAAGTAAACCAGCATTAAATTTTAGAGAACCAAATTATAACTAAAGCCGTGAAGTCATAAGAAATTTTTATTATTAAACTTTGCTTTTAATATAGATAGATATGTCTTGATCCAGCCGCTGGCCATTTTCGCCTACGTGCTTGCTGTCAGTTGTGTCAATATTGTCGGACGTTTCCTTTCAGCTAATATTATAGTATAATATTTACTTTTGTTTGTTGTCTAAATTGTAATTATAGGATATCACTGTATTGCAAACAGCACATTATCGAAACGCTAAATGGAATATTTTTCACTACTGACGTAAATAAAAATAATAAATATGTCGTTAATAACAACACTTTAATAAAATTTTATGTAATTTTCATATATTCAAATCGTACCACGTAAAGAATGCGTCGTTTGTTGCTCCCGATCGTATTTGCATTTACTTCTTTATTATTGCATCAGTGAAAAGATTATGTCAATTCAGCTGGTTTGAGGTCCCATGTTATCGAATAATAATAATAACGATAATAATAATAAATGACTTTATTTTCTCATATAGTACAAGAAAAAAAGCGAAGTTCAACAGATGTTGCACTTCCACTTAACCTAACAAAATATAAAGATTGAAATAATAATAATAATAATAGCCTTCTATGCTGAAATGTATTGAATCTGTACAGTGCATACCGATGCATATCCGAATCACCCAAATATTAGCCGAATTGTATATTTAGTATAGAGGCCTAGTGTATAAATTCTAGGCTGTGACTGCGTAGTGAACTAGTTATTTTCATTACAAGCGTCGAAAGTAGCAAATATCGTGCGAGTGTTGATTAGACAAACGAGGGCGTAGCGAAGCGAAGCCCGAGTGGATCTAAAACACGAGCACAGATATTTGCACTTTCGGGCGAGTTATGAACACTATTTTTTAGACGACCACTCAAAGTAAATTCTATTTTTAAGAATTGTTTTTATTTCGTTTTGCAAAATTGATTGTTATATTATTATTGGTACAATTGGCAAAAGCGTCTGGATGATTTGAATCACGGTCTGCTGAATTGTGTGACAAACGTCAAAGTGACGTTTGTCACAAAATTAAGCAGGCCGTGTTTTGAATAACTTTGCGCCGTTACGATATGACTAGTACGATATAATATCGTGTTAGTATTTGAAATTGTCAAATTTCTGTAGTAGGCTGCTGTCGCGATAATGTTACTTTCATATGTGGTCGTCTGAAAAATAGTTTTTTGTGGCATTTTTTAAAGATATCAGTATTTAATGTCTTGTATGTAGAGTGTACTGAATGTAAATGTTGCGGATTTGGCATCTAAAAGAAAATTTAAGGCTTTCAGTATCGTGCATGGGAGTTGTTAACAGACCCCTGGTGCGAACATTTACATTGTGAACATCCGATGTATACGTTATCTTTCTACGCAAATATTTAGGGCATTTTTCCGTAACCGCAGAGTAAAGAGTAACTCTATTTTGAATATTCAGCCAACCAGCATCCCCCAGTTTGTGAGATATTGGCATGTATTTACGAATACCATAAATGAACCGTAGACAAGGATATTGAACACGATGTAACCTTTTTTTATCCATAACCTTTAAGGACGGACCAATGAATACCAAGCACCTATTATCTTTTAGTAAAGTCATACCTTACCGACCGCTCGTATACTGTAAAACACAACAATCAACTATCTACATATCACTCAATAAAAGCAGGTGTACCACAGGGCAGCGTCCTAGTTCCCTTCCTGTACCTCCTTTACACATCTGATATCCCGGAAACCGAAAATACTTCAATCGCACATACGCTGACGACACCGAGGTACTTTCTACACATCAAGACGCAGCTGAAGCTACACTACATCTACAAACACACTTGAACCGACTCAGTGATTGGACCAACCTTTGGAGAATCAAGATAAACGAAAACAAATCTCTACAAGTAACATTTACAACTAGAAAAACCACATGTCCTCCTATAACAATTAAGGGCACCCCCCTGCCAGATAAAACAGAGACCAAGTATGTTGGACTCCTCCTAGACAGACAACTAACCTGGTCCCCACATCTTAGAGCAAAAAGGAAGCAGATCGATCTAAAATTCAAGCAAATGTATTGGCTGCTTGGACCTAAATCCCAGCTCTCAACTGAAAATAGTCCTGCTATATAAAACAATCATTATGCCAATCTGGAGATATGGTATCCAGCTCTGGGGGTGCGCCAAGAAAACAAAATTCTTCGAGCCCTTGTAAATGCACCTTGGTTTGTAAGTAACCGAACCCTACACCAGGACCTCAACATACCGTTCGTGACGGATGTAATAGAAAAGTCAGCATCAGACTACTTTGCAAAACTTCCCGGACATGAAAACCACCTCATCTTACAACTCATTAATCCTCTACCAACAAGAATCTGAGCAAACAATGGCCTATAGATCTGAACTGATGAGGAATGTAATTCAAGTCATCCCAGTAAACCCTAAGGGAATCATCGCTGGATAAAGACCCTTACATGCCTCAACAGGCAACATATTTACTTAATACTCTTATAATAAAGGAGTAGGTTGTAAATTTGCAGTTTTATTAATAAAAAAAAATGTTAAAGAAATATTATTTTGCTCCAAATTTGGTAGCTATAGGATATTTTAACTTTTTCGTAAAATTTATTGATTATGTGATATTTATTTAACTTGAACGATATGTATTGCCATGGGAAAGGACATAAAGCTGAGCTGTCATCGTGTAACAACTACTTATTGCTTCCATCTGAAATTTACAAAGTTTGCTAAATAAATATTGCTATGGAATGTTGCCTTGTATTAATAACGGGTTTATTTAGAATATAAATAATTATATAGGGCGAAATGACCACAATGCTCAGGGTATTTTTATTGGGTAAACTTTGTCTGTCAGTATTTTAGGCGAATTAAACTGAAATATATTTGTTACTTTTCAAATAAAATGGTTAATTGCCTCTATTTTCTATATTTTATTGAACTGCAATAATTTTCTGGGCTAGCTCCGTCAAGAACACAAAACTAATCCTTTCAGGTTAGGTTCAAATCTGTATGTTATTTGAAATGATCGTTGTTTAGAAAATTTGATTCAGAGTAGCTCGCATGCGCGATTTGTAAGCTGAAATCAAAAATGCAATAATATACCGGGTGTTTTATTTAAATTCGAACTTAATAAAAAAAATTGAAAAAAACAAAAGGAGTCCATTTTAAAAAGTATTCAACTGGAAAATCACCTATCTCACATCAATACACATTAAAAATGTAATAATAATGTCAAGTTTGAAAAAAGTCGTTAAAGCCATTTCTGAAAAAATCGAAAAAGAAACTGAAAAATCACAAGGGTAAACACCTACTTCCGTTTATGAGATTTTCTTCAAAAGCTTGCTGTCGCATCTACATAGTACACAAAACTTCTATATGAAGTTTCAACGCTGTACCACTTTTCGTTTTCGAGATATTCTGTTCACAGGCACACAGACAGACACACAGACAGACCAATGAACAAAAACATGTTTTTTTTTTTGGTTCAGGGGACTCTGAAACGTGAATACCTGTTGAAAAGTCAATTTAGAATTTTTAGGGTGAATCCAATACTTCCTTTATCGTAAAAGAAAGCAAAAAAATTTAAAAAAAAATTGTGCCTACGACCATACCTCAAAAGTTGATGTTGCCTTCATTTTCGGGGGACCTATCGCATGAAAACGATCCACAACTTCAGGAAGGTTCCTGGCGACTGGAATCGTGTACACATACGAACATAGAGTACGTTTTTTTCCTATAAAAATTTTGAAGGTCAAAGAATTTAGGGTTTATGTTGGCATTACTTGGATTCCTTTAAAAAGTATATGTTGGTATAATTTGTTTTAGTAACTTTTTAGAACTAAAAATTGGTGGGAAATTTAAAATCTGGCATTAAAAGGGTTTTGGTTTTTAGGTTCTATGTACATTAAAATCTCTTGATAATTTTTCGCAAACTTCTTCTTCTGGCATGTTAGGCTGCCGATCCAACAGTTCTTCTGCACACTTCAGAATTGCTTCTTTTACATTTAATTTTAAAAGACTCCGTTTTTTACGCCTATTAATTATTAAAGAAAAGTTGACAATTTAATTTTAAATGTCAAAATGACACAAGTCGTTTACAGAAAAACCTGACGAAAATAAATTTTCTAATAATTTTTAAAAAGCAGTTTTACCAATTTTACCTTGACATTGAAAATTTTCATAGGAAAAAACGTACTTTACGTACACCGCACAGCACGTTTAGGCATCCCCCAGTACGAGGTAGGGATCTAGTGGGCTGGGGTCTTCTCCAAAAGATCCGCACCACCGAGACGGAGATTTGGTATAATGTGTTCATTAGTCGGTAGGCACGAATTTTAGAGATGTTTGACTCAGAGTGGTTTTCGATATGAGGGAATTTCAATACTTCGTACACTTCGTGTCGAAGTAAAAATTCGCCGACACGTTGGAACGCCAGTTTGTAATGGTTCCTATGTTTTCTGTTTGGGACAAATTAAATAAACTAGAAATTCGCGTTTGCCAAGACGTTGGGCGCCAAATCATAGTTCCTTACAATTTCTAGGAAATCATTTAACGATTTAACGTTCTGCACTGCTACTGCTCTGGTGAACTCCGCTTCTAAGTGCCTTGATAGATGCTGTATGATCTCCTTTTCCGATAATTTGGGTGTTAGGTACTGCACTTTGTTGTATCGGTGCATGACGTACATTTCCCGCGACTTACCCTTCTCGACGTACTTGCCTGAAGTTAACTCGGTACCGATTTGGGCCTGGTGTGAATTACTCCAGTATTGCTGCACTAATAATTCTTTAAATTCCGCATTGATCGTGTATTTGCTTTTGATCATACTATGTCATATTTCTAAATTGTATCTCATGGCCATGTTAATTATTTGCAGCTTCCTACACTCAGTCAGTATCGTTTTCATTACGTCATCTAACTTCGCTAGAAAAATCATGGGCAACTCACCGTGCTTCCCTTCGAATCTTGGGGTCATTTCGGTGCTCATTGTTGATGTAGCAGCGCCTGCAGGGTAATTGTGTACTTGTTCTAATTGCTCATGTACCTCTTGTAGCTCTCGCGTAATTCTATTGTCCACCATTGCAATATGATTTGTATTTCGACTTTGTGCTTCTTGCGCCTTCGCCCATAGTTCATCTGCCCTCGAAATTTCCTAATTCCTGGTCTATGCTTTCTTGATGCCGTATTAACTGTTCTTGTGTCTTGGTTTCAACTCCTTTAATACTGCACTTTATTTCTTCTTCTTTCCTTTCTAACTTCTCATCGACCAACTGTGACAGCTCCTGTTGCAGCTCCTGCCTTGTTTCGTTCTCTGTCGTTTCTTTAAATTGTTCTAATTTTTGTTGTAGCGTACTGATCTCGGCTTGCAATTCTTTTCTGTTATTTACCTGCATCCTATCGAAATGTTCTTTCAAACCCACAATCAATATTTCAGTATGGACCCGTAACCTACTCTCTCTTTCTTCCGCATCAATTCGGATTGCTTCTTGTACCCTTCTCTCTCGCTCTTCTGCTTCGATTCTCAATCTATTTTCACGCTCCTCTGCATCATTTCAGGCTTCTTGTACTTCACTTCGGATTGCTTCTTGTGTCTTTCTTTCTCGCTCCTCTGCATCGATTTTCAATCTATTTTCACGTTCTTCTGCTTCTTTTTTCATTTCTTGGACACCCTGTGCTGTCTTTAGCATGATTTCTAATACTTGGCTGAGATCTGCTTGTTCCTTTGAAGCTTGGGCCTGTTGTTCTTCAGCCTGGTCTCCTTGCCGTTATTCTTCTGTAGGTTGTTCTAGAATTTCCCAGTTTATTCTGCTTGCTGCTCTTCTTCTTTTCCTTCTTCGTTTTTCTTCTGTCTTCTTGAACGCTTATCGGCCATGTTGTCTTATTTATTATTCACTTGCTTCAAACCAGAGCGCTTGCTTTTCACTGGCCTGTATTTTTATTAATAAACCTACGCTCATATTCAGTATGCACATAACCAACCAATTGTGTTATTTAATTTTATTTGGTCTGACTTCAAATATGCTCAAACCTATTGTATTACTTATATTATGAATCTTTCTTTTACTCAAACGTCAAATTCAATCCCTCTGAAATCTGCTTTGCTTATGCTTGTCTTTATCCCTCTAATTATACTTCTTGCATCTCATTACCAATGCATTTTATAATTTCTACTACTGTTTAGATTGTAATTACATAAAATATTTTAACTCTGTGCTTTAATTGACTTTGTTCAATATTTCTCACTGCATACAGTGCTAAATTGTGCGCTTAAAACATCTCAATATGTGGAGTAAGAAAAATCTCGTATAGTTACCACATTTTTAGCTAGGTGTGTCATATTTTTAACTCTGAGTAAGTGTATTTCATAAAATTTTTCAATATTTTATGCAGAAAAGGCAGTTTTCCTAAAGTGACTACGATTTTTCAACTGCTATCACTTATAATGCCGTTTTTTCGGACACACCTTGTATGTATTACTAAATTTGAGCATGTGTATTGTGTATGGAGCTGTTTAATTCAAATTTATTCCACATTGTCTATAGTTTCAGTCAGTTTCAGAATTTCAATGGAGAACGTTTTTAAAAATTTATAATATCCTGAACTGGCACAGTTAATAAGTTGTTTTTTATATTCGTATGTATAGTATGGTGCTAGTAACATGATTTTTCACTATAAATTTACTCCATTACCAGGTAACATTGTTAGAAAATATCATAAGAGTTTATAAAATACTTAACAATTTCTGATTTCCAATTTCTAACCATTTTTAATACACGACTAAAATATTCTTCGTCTTGCAGCTTATTCTTCCTAATTGAGAATATTAAGGTCTAATTCCAATTATGAATAGGTCTTTGTTGAATATTTAGCTGTACGATTTGAATATTTAATTAAAACGTTTCACAAAAATTGAGCTTTTGTTTTCACTTAACGAGATATTGCTTGAATGCAACAAAATTAATTCATTAAATATTTTGAATACCACATTTTTGCAGTAAGGTTTCCAATTAAGTAAGAAATTGGAATATATATCTTAAGAAATAGTCAACTACTGAAACATAACGTGAATTTTATACCCGACCGATATGGCCCTGACTTGGATTTCAGTTTGTAAAACTTGTTAATTTACGCAAAGTAAATTTTTATTGCTATTGTTCCTTAATATACCTTTTAACACACGCTTTATAGGACAACGTTACTTTACCATACTGTTTCAATTCTTTACAAGAACATCCTGAGAACATAAAACCTGTGTATACAAATTTTCATACATATTTTATATGCTGTTGGAGAACCCTTATTAAATACGTCAAACAAATTCTCTTTCAGACGCATGCATGCAACCATTCAACATTAATATTTAATTGGCTTCCATTACTTTTTTACAGGTCCTTAGGTTTAATATAAAATTTTAAAACAGTGTACTTTGTTTTCGTTGCTTTTGTAACTTTGGGGTTTGTGTTAGCCCAACATTCTGACCAACGTTATAAACACCAATTGTCGCTGGTACAACACGATTATGCAAATTCTTGCATCGAAGCGGATACGAAAAACCAAATTATTGTTTAAGTTTGCTGAAATCAATGTGTCTTCATTTAAAAACGTAAAATTCTTATAATTGAATCATAATCCTTAAATTTTGTTAAAAAAATAGTGAATAGAAATACAGCATTTAAGTTTCTAGTAAACAAATTAGAAAAAAAAACATTTCTAATTAGTACGTAAATCAAAATGACAATAGTTAATTGCATTACTTATGGTGTATGATAAAACGTGTAGTTTAACATTTTCCTTTTATGACCGCACTGTAGATATTGACCGATTCGCAGGATCTTTGTACATTTGTCTTGATTGCAGTATCTCACGTACAACGTTTTGTAGGTTACATGCCTCACGCTTCGTCTTTCTTGTGTTAGATCTTGTTTCTACACCTTGATCGACCAAATACAAGCTATATTAATTCGAAATTGAATCTGAAATTATGGTCTTATTTTTCTATATGATAAGCCGCATAGCGGCAAAAATAACGCTACTTTATATATTCATTTATTTACCTTTTTGTAGATTACATTTCAATGGGGTATATAGAAATATGCATTGTCATTACAGCTAGGAAGAAATCGTTACAATTCCAAACGATGGTCAAATCATGGATCGAATACCTGTTTGATTCTTAAGCTGCGTTAGAAAACTGCTAATTGTAACAGTTCTATTCCACGTCATAGCTGATTATTCTTTAAAACTATCAGAAGACACTTTTGGGGAAATTTATATAATCTAGTCATAATTCATGCATCGCTTGTATTTTTTGAGTTAGGATATAAAAGTAACTTTTTCAAATAAAAGTTGCAGTTTGCTTTGGCACCATCAAATAACGTCTGATTTTACCTTTGTAAATGTAGGTTATTCGAGTTGATTCTGGGAATATACAGGGTGTACTAAAAATGGCGCATAATCTTCAGGTAGAGCGATTCATTGATTAATTATTAGTCAAAAATCTTAATACATACTAAAATGTTGAATTGGTCTTCATGAACCCTCACAAATGGTAGACAGATAACATAATTTTTCAGGTAAAGTACCTTTTCTGTCTCAAATATGTGAAAGTATCGTTGAATAAAGTTGTTCAAAATGAAAGTTATGGCAGCATGCAAAATTTAAGAAATATTGGCTTACTTTTATGAAACCGTGTGTGCAAGATGAAGTAATTTTGTGGTAACATGGTTTAATAAAAGTAGCCCGATATTTCTGAAATGTGACACGAAACCACAATTCTACATTTTCAATAACTTTTCTTGATAAAATTTTGTCGTATTTAGAACAAAAAAGGTACTTTACCTAAGAAAAAAGTATTTTTTATCTACCGCTCGTGAGGACTTACGAAGATCAATCCAACATTTTAGTATTAAGACTTTCGACTCGAATTAATCAAATAATCGTTCTACCTGAAGACTATGCGCCATTTTTAATACACCCCGTAGATAATAGGGCAATTATTCTAACTTAATACATATCCAGTAATCCATGGTATACTACTCTAGGCAAAAAATCATTAAGAATTTCTAAATCGTTTAACGATATTTTGAAAACTAATTAATTGTGAATTAAGTAACAAACGACTTCCTTGTTACTTAATGACAATGGCCGTGGAAGCCTAAGAAATCATCTAATTAATTGTGTCTTCTGATATAATATTTAAAATATTAAGAAGATAAAGAAGAACAAGAAAAAGGCAAAGAAAAACAGAATGTGTTCCACTTCTTATTTTCACACCCCTCTATTCTCGTTGTATAATTTCTGACCGACTACAAATTATACTACACCTTATAAGATGATTATTTTTATAATCTTTAAATACAGTTACTATTAACAAATAACCTACTGTAATTAATAATAAATGTAAGAAACTTCAGAGGCATTGTAAGCGTAGCTTTGTGAGAAAAATTATATTAAAAGTTGTTTGTAATCACATAAATAGTCGGAATCCACATTTTTATCGAAAATTACTTATACATTTTTCTCCAACTACTGAATATTTATTTATGTATTAAGGGTATGATTAATAGATTATAACAGGGGCGGGGATGCTTAAAGCGCGACGCGAAGCGGAGAGCTTTTCATTTTCCTATGGCTATAATCGTGATTGTGCACGTGGTACATACAACGTTATATTTTATTTTAGTCCTCAAAATAGAAAAAATTCAAGGTTTTAGTATTTTGGTTAGAGATTACTACGTCATGATTGTACTGGCTCTGTGAATTTTTTGTGGTTATGGTTTCTATGCAGATTACTGGTGTACTATATTGTTAGTACTTGTTATACTGTTTAGCAATTTATAGGCCCTAGGGTCACGCAAGCCATAAAGCCCGATATCGATGGCCAATAAACAAGATTATGGTTCCAAACTAAAATAAAAGCACTAATTCAGTAAATATACGTATTCCAGGCATTATTTAATTTGTTACTTAGATTAACAAGTCACTTAATTGGCAATTCGAAAATTTAAATGATAGCGTCTAAGCCTTTTGTTTTCATGACACATTTTAACAAGACAATAATGAATTTTAATTCAATTAGATAACACTTCTAATTTTATAAATTACTAAAAATAAAAACTTTATGAAAATTTGATTTTGGACTATTTTGTTAATTTTGAGCATTTTTTAAAAGAAATTTCCTTCGATAACATTAACCCTACTCTCATATTTATATTATTCGTAATTTGTAAACATAACCCTTTCAAGGATGATATATTTAACAAGTTTAAGCGATTATAGAAAAAATAAGAGAGATGAAGGTATGTTATACTGAGAAACACACAGTGTCGGAAATGTTTGTTGTTCTGCTTTAACAACACTTGTACAAATTTTGATAGTGTGAATGTAATTTCTTGGTAGTAATCTGTAACCCTTATACTGTTTTACCAGCGAAAAACTGCTGTACTTAATAATGAAATAAATGTACACATTATTTCGTATAATTGGAGCAGAAACCTGGATAATTACACCTTTTATAGTACTATAACGAGTGTTTCACTTAAGGTGCGAACACAGGGAAATATCACGGGAAATCGTATATATCCAGATTCCTGCTTGCCGCTTGAATTGATAGGAAAAAAATGCGCTTAGTTTGATAATACTTTACTTGAATTTCTTGCTTGCTTAAGATAGAGATGCCTTAAGAACTATAATAACTATTTGCATTTTATTCGCAAAAAGACAGACCAGCGATGATTGAAATTTGTTTGTTATTTTCTCTTAGTTATCAATTCACGTATTTAACTAATTATTGTGAATAATAATTTTGATTTTTTTAAACAGTCCTATCAGCCAATAGTAATGAGAAATAAATTCAAATCAACCAATAGCATCAAAATTACACTGACTAAATAGTCAAATGCTAGTACCTAATTACACTAATTATTTGCTAGTAGCATCAACATTACACTGACTATTTGCTAGTAGCTGATTACAGCGACTATTTTTTCACAAACCATTCAAATCGTTGTTCTGCTGTAACACAACTAGCTAAAAGTGGAGTAGATGAGCAGCAGTTACTAAAAATAACAGGACACTCATCTGGAAGCTCCATCAAACCCTATCTACAACTTGGACTGTTTAAAAAATAATCACGCCGAATTACATTCGTATAATTTTTTTAAATATAATTTTAACTAGATTAGCACTCATCTTTGTTGGTATTAAGCAATCCTACTCATCCACTCGTGAGATTTCTTAGTAGCAACAAAGATTTGTGAATCTAGTTAAAATTATCAAAAAATTATCACCACTTGTGTAATTCTAATAAAGAGAGGGTATTTATTATCAAAACATTTTACAGTGGCGTCAGTTTACGCACAGTTCGTGATTTATTCTAGGTTAAATTTAATAATCGATTTATTCCATCTGCATAAACGATTCACAAGTTTGGAAGAAAACGATATTTTGCTTGCGGATTATATACCTTCTGGCACGAAACATAGAACATTTCGGTAAAGTATGTACTGGGTGAACACCTTAAAAAAATGAAATGCTGCCTATTTTTGCTGTAACTCAAGAACCACTACTAATATGATAGCAATACTTTGGAAATTGCTCGTGTTTTTACCTTTGACGAAAAGGGGCTTATTTTGGATCGAACATAACCAGGGTAAACACCTTAAAAAATT
>OW679194.1:126522748-126569932 GCA_940337035.1 Agriotes lineatus
CTCAACAGCAAGCTTTAGAATTCATTAACTGTCATCACTTTTGTTGTTATTGTAAGTTTATATTATACGCTGATATCGTGATTGAAAATTCTAAAGATTCCTGTCCCGAAAGCTTGCTGTCGACATTAGTTTTATTTTCCATGGCCAACCCTTATCTAATTTCTTTTTCAACACATGATATAAAGGTCTCTTGAATGTAAAAATGACTTCATTGTTACTTGCTTGAGTAAATGTTCTTTATTTTTGTATCTGATGTACGAATTCTTATTTCAATCAGCCGTATTGTAATCAATAATCATGCAAAGGAGGAAATTACATTTTAGTCCAGATTTATACATATGACACGTTTACATTTTATGATGAGAGTATCTCTTGTATTCAGCTGCATTCAAAAATATTTAAATATGAAAATAAGGGGCTAGTTAATCTATTACTGACCAATGAACAAAACGTATATTTTCGGGAAACACTTACGGGCGATAGAAAATGTCACTTTCGTATAAAGGGGTAAACATTTTTTTTTTTTAACTGAGCCAACAAAAAATGCTCAAGTTGCGACAATTGGATCGCCATGTAGTTCTTTACAAAATCTAAATAGAATTTTGCTGTCAAACAATTAAGAAATCCAATGCTGCACCCTGTATACTTAAGTAAGTTACCTATTTTCGTCATTCAGCCTCATGTTAGGTGTATTTAATAGTAGACTGTTCTACAAGTTCAGAAAAGTGAGAGTTTTTCAACATTTAATTTACGAGCGAACGATGCAAAGGGAGTGGATTAATTTTACACGAACATGGAAAAATTACTTTTATAACATTCAGCGTGCTGTTTTTTCTAATGCCATTACAAAATCTAGCCAAAATAAAATTCGACATTTCTTCGTATTCGAAAAAAAAGTATTTTTTTAAAGCGGCAGTGAAGTACTTCAAAATCGTCATTAAAATACGAGAAATCGGCAGTGAAGTAATCCATTGTTTTACGACTTTTTATAGGTGGCGGAGCAACAGATAAACATCAACAGACGTAAACATAACCTAAAAAAGTTGGTTGAAATGTTGTAATTTCACGATTTCTCGATTTCTAAAAAAACATAATGTACCCCTTGGCACTGAAGTTCCTATTTATCCCTCATGTAGTTTATTTGCATTGGCCCTACTGGCCTCGGCAACTAAATCCACATTCGTGATAAAAAGTTACAATTCAGTGCCGTGGTATACAAACTTCTATTTTTTTAAATCGCCAGTGAAGAACGTCGATATCGTCATTAAAATATGAGAAATGGGCAGTGAAGTAATCCATTGTTTTACGACTTTTTGTAGGCGGCTGGGCGATAGATAAACGTTAACCGACGTCAACATAACCTTTTAAAAAAACAATATGCCCCTCGGCACTAAACCCACATTCGTGATAAAAAGCTCAACTACAGTGATAACCTATGTGGAAATTAATAAAAAAATTAAAAAATACTAAGGTATATTAGGTTTAATCGATTTATTATAACCAAAGGAATCTATGACCAATCGGTGTCCCATTTTTTTTGTTGCACCCTGTATAATTGTTATCCTTGACTTTATGTATTTACTTACATATTACATCAAAACAAACTAAAAAGTTTTGGTTTTGATGAACGGTGCATGTAGCTACAAGATTTAATTGTCAAAAAACCTTCAAAAGTGATAAAAGTATGTAGGTTACTATAGTTAACAAAACATAAAAAGTAAGCATTTTTAGATTACGATTACGAATTGACACGACACTAATGATAGTTGCAACTTGCAAGAAAGTTCTAATAAATAGAACTAAAGGGTGTTTTTTTAGAGGGATACAACTTTAAATTGAAATAAAACACAGAAAGATGTTTTTAATATCCATGAAATTGGCTTTATCTGAAAGATAATTTTATGGCATTTATGTTTGAATATGATTTCGGGCATGTGACCGCCGCGGCTGGCGTGTACATGACGTAATCTGGAGGTTCAATTTTCACACACTCTTCGCAGTAAATCAGGCTGTATTTCGGCAATAACGAGTTGAATGTTGGCTTCCAAGTGCTCAATTGTTTCCGGTTTATCTACGTAGACATGCGACTTTACATATCCTCAAAGAAAATAATCTAACGGCGTCAAATCACACGAAAGAGGTGGCCAGTGAACAGATCCATTTCGTGGATCCATTTTGTAGATCTGTTAACTGGCCACCTCTTTCGTGCGATTTGAGGCCGTTAGATTATTTTCTTTGAGGATATGTAAAGTCGCATGTCTATGCCGATAAACCGGAAACAATTGAGCACTTGAAAGCCAAAATTCGACGCGTTATTGCTGAAATGAAATGCAGCCTGATTTACTGCGAAAAGAGTGTGTGAAAATTGGACCTTCAGATTACGTCATGTATACGCCAATCGCGGCGGTCACATGCCCGAAATCATATTCAAATATAAATGCAAAAAAATTATCTTTCAGATAAAGCCAATTTCATGGATATTAAAAACATCTTTCTGTATTTTATTTCAATTTAAAGTTGTATCCCTCTAAAAAAACACCCTTTATATAACAATTATTTTTATTGAAAGTAATTGAAAAAGTAATTGATGTTTACAATTACAATTACTAAGTAATTGGTACTTGAATTACTATTTCCTGTGAGTAATTGAATCTCTGGTAATTAAATTACTTCATTGGGCGGTAATTGGTAATTAGTAATTAATTACTTTTTTAAAGTAATTTGCCCAGCTCTGATTTACCTGCATCCTATGGAAATGCTCTTTCAAACCCACAATCAATATTTCAGTATGGTCCCGTAACCTACTCTCTCTTTTTTCCGCATCACTTCGGATTGCTTCTTGTACCCTTCTCTCTCGCTCTTCTGCTTCGATTCTCAATCTATTATCACGCTCCTCTGCATCATTTCGGGCTTCTTGTACTTCACTTCGGATTGCTTCTTGTGTCTTTCTTTTTCGCTCCTCTGCATCGATTCACAATCTATTTTCACGTTCTTTTGCTTCTTTTTTCATTTCTTGGACACCCTATGCTGTCTTTAGCATGATTTCTAATACTTGGCTGAGATCTGCTTGTTCCTTTGAAGCTTGGGCCTGTTGTTCTTCAGCCTGGTCTCCTTGCCGTTGTTCTTCTGTAGGTTGTTCTAGAATTTCCCATTTTCTTCTGCTTGCTGGTCTTCTTTTTTTCCTTCTTCGTTTTTCTTCTGTCTTCTTGAACGCTTATCGGCATTTTGTCGTATTTATTATTCACTTGCTTCAAACCAGAGTTCTTGTTTTTCACTGGACTGTATTTTTATTAATAAAGCTACGCGCATATTCAGTATGCACATAACCAACCATTTGTGTTATTTAATTTTATTTGGTCTGACTTCAAATATGCTCAAACCTATTGTAGTACTTATATTATAAATCTTTCTTTTACTCAAACTTCAAATTCAATCCCTCTGAAATCTGCTTTGCTTATGCTTGCCTTTATCCCTCGAATTATACTTCTGCATCTCATTACCAATGCATTTTATAATTTCTACTACTGTTTAGATTGCAATTACATAAAATATTTTAACTCTGTGCTTTAATTGACTTTGTTCAATATTTCTCACTGCATACAGAGCTAAATTATGCGCTTAAAACCATCTCAATATGTGGAGTAAGAAAAATCTCTTATAGATACCAAATGTTTAGCTAGGTGTCATATTTTTAATTCTGAGTAAGTATAACGTATGTCCCATAAGTTTTGATTTTACGTTGCTTCAATTTTATATGAAATTCAACTACAAGTATTTATTTCTACAGCTATATTTAATAGAAATATAATCTTAAACTATGAATAATGGTCCATGCTCTTCAATGGCGCGCACTGCAACCCTAACTCACGCCATTAGCTTATGGATGGCACCAATGTCGATTTCTCGAATTTTTTTGTAGATCCGGGGACCTAACTGTTCTATGTTTTGGGCCTCCCAGCCATCATCATAAACTCTTCTACTCAGAAGAGCCCAAAATTTTTCTAGATATCTTGATTGAGGCGATTAACCAATCTACCGTTTGTCTTGCGTAGTGACACGAAGCTAGGTCTGGCCAGAAGATAATGTCGTCAATTAGGTGATTAGTAGTTATCAACAGACGAAGTTTTGTTAAACATTGCCTTATATAAATGTCCGCATTGATGGCTTCACCATGAGCATGGCCCATGTACTGCTGAGAAACACCAGTGTCGGAAATGGCCCACCATACTAATATTTTTTCAGCAAACTTGACTATTCCTTTCAATCTAACTTCGGTTGGACAGTCCTGTATGTTATCCGTGCAGAATCTGTCATTACTCTTCATCTCTGAATTGGAAAATGTAAAGTACTTTTCATTATCCATGACGACAACTTTATCAACAAAATGAACACGTCGTAATGCAAGGCAACACCTCGGAATTTTTTGTAACTGGGTAGCGGTGTATTTGGAAGCCTTTGTTTTTTCTGTATTTAGGTTATATCGGGAGATAGTTCTACTTACTGTCATTTGTGAAACTTGAAATCTTCTAGATAACTTGCTTACTGACGTTCCCACCTTGTTTTTTACCACTTCAACCAGTCTTCGTTCATTAGCTCGACTTAATATTCTCGGTCTTCCACTTTTAGGCAGATTTACACAACGTATTCCCTCCTCGCAGTCCCTTATTGTTCGATAAATTGTGGCCAATCAAATATTTTGGTACCTGTAAAACCTTACAATTTCACGCTTAGGTACTCGTCCAACTAAATTAGAAATACTTTTAAGATTGTCAAGTATGTACGCCATTGTAATGATAACTGTTGATAAAAAGGACGTGTTATTGCAAACTTTGATCAATTGTTAAGTTTTGTTTTTAACACCAACTAGATTGAAATCATTTTTCCTATAATAAGCTTCAACGGATTTTTTTCTCAAAACTTATGCGACATACGTTATTTCATAAAATTTTTCATTATTTTATGCAGAAAAGGCAGTTTTCCTAAAGTGACTACGATTTTTCAGCTGCTATCACTTATAATGCCGTTTGTTCGGACACACCTTGTATATATTACTAAATTTGAGCATATGTATAGAGCTGTTTAATTCAAATTTAATCCACATTGTCTATAGTTTCAGTCAGTTTCAGAATTTCAATGAAGAACGTTTTTAAAAATTTATAATATCCTGAACTGGCACAGTTAATAAGTTGTTTTTTATATTCGTATGTATAGTATGTTACTAGTGACATGCTTTTTGACTATAAATTTACTCCATTACCAGGTAACATTGTTAGAAAATATCATAAGAGTTCATAAAATACTTAACAGTTTCTGATTTCCGATTTCTAATAATTTTTAATACTCGACTAAAGTATTCTTCGTCTTGCAGCTTATTCTACCTAATTGAGAATATTAAGGTCTAATTCCAATTATGAATAGGTCTTTGTTGAATATTTAGCTGTACGATTTGAATATTTAATTAAAACGTTTCACAAAAATTGAGCTTTTGTTTTCACTTAACAAGATATTGCTTGAATGCAACAAAATTAATTCCTTAAATATTTTGAATACCACACTTTTGCAGTAAGGTTTCCAATTAAGTAAGAAATTGGAATATATATCTTAAGAAATAGTCAACTACTGAAACATAACTTGAATTTTATACCCGACCGATATGGCCCTGACTTGGATTTCAGTTTGTAAAACTTGTTAATTTACGCAAAGTAAATTTTTATTGCTATTGTTCCTTAATATACCTTTTAACACACGCTTTATAGGACAACGTTACTTTACATTACTGTTTCAATTCTTTACAAGAACATCCTGAGAACATAAAACCTGTGTATACAAATTTTCATACATATTTTATATGCTGTTGGAGAACCCTTATTAAATACGTCAAACAAATTCTCTTTCAGACGCATGCATGCAACCATTCAACATTAATATTTAATTGGCTTCCATTATTTTTTTACAGGTCCTTAGGTTTAATATAAAATTAAAAACAGTGTACTTTGTTTTCGTTGCTTTTGTAACTTTGGGGTTTGTGTTAGCCCAACATTCTGACCAATGTTATAAACACCAATTGTCGCTGGTACAACACGATTATGCAAATTCTTGCATCGAAGCGGATACGAAAAACCAAATTATTGTTTAAGTTTGCTGAAATCAATGTGTCTTCATTTAAAAACGTAAAATTCTTATAATTGAATCATAATCCTTAAATTTTGTTAAAAAAATAGTGAATAGAAATACAGCATTTAAGTTTCTAGTAAACAAATTAGAAAAAAAAACATTTCTAATTAGTACGTAAATCAAAATGACAATAGTTAATTGCATTACTTATGGTGTATGATAAAACGTGTAGTTTAACATTTTCCTTTTATGACCGCACTGTAGATATTGACCGATTCGCAGGATCTTTGTACATTTGTCTTGATTGCAGTATCTCACGTACAACGTTTTGTAGGTTACATGCCTCACGCTTCGTCTTTCTTGTGTTAGATCTTGTTTCTACACCTTGATCGACCAAATACAAGCTATATTAATTCGAAATTGAATCTGAAATTATGGTCTTATTTTTCTATATGATAAGCCTCATAGCGGCAAAAATAACGCTACTTTATATATTCATTTATTTACCTTTTTGTAGATTACATTTCAATGGGGTATATAGAAATATGCATTGTCATTACAGCTAGGAAGAAATCGTTACAATTCCAAACGATGGTCAAATCATGGATCGAATACCTGTTTGATTCTTAAGCTGCGTTAGAGAACTGCTAATTGTAACATTTCTATTCCACGTCATAGCTGATTATTCTTTAAAACTATCCAGAAGACACTTTTGGGGAAATTTATATAATCTAGTCATAATTCATGCATCGCTTGTATTTTTTGAGTTAGGATATAAAAGTAACTTTTTCAAATAAAAGTTGCAGTTTGCTTTGGCACCATCAAATAACGTCTGTTTTTACCTTTGTAAATGTAGGTTATTCGAGTTGATTCTGGGAATATACAGGGTGTACTAAAAATGGCGCATAATCTTCAGGTAGAGCGATTCATTGATTAATTATTAGTCAAAAATCTTAATACATACTAAAATGTTGAATTGGTCTTCATGAACCCTCACAAATGGTAGACAGATAACATAATTTTTCAGGTAAAGTACCTTTTCTGTCTCAAATATGTGAAAGTATCGTTGAATAAAGTTGTTCAAAATTAAAATTATGGCAGCATGCAAAATTTAAGAAATATTGGCTTACTTTTATGAAACCGTGTGTGCAAGATGAAGTACTTTTGTGGTAACATGGTTTAATAAAAGTAGCCCGATATTTCTGAAATGTGACACGAAACCACAATTCTACATTTTCAATAACTTTTCTTGATAACATTTTGTCGTATTTAGAACAAAAAAGGTACTTTACCTAAGAAAAAAGTATTTTTTATCTACCGCTCGTGAGGACTTACGAAGATCAATCCAACATTTTAGGATTAAGACTTTCGACTCGAATTAATCAAATAATCGTTCTACCTGAAGACTATGCGCCATTTTTAATACACCCCGTATATAATAGGGCAATTATTCTAACTTAATACATATCCAGTAATCCATGGTATACTACTCTAGGCAAAAAATCATTAAGAATTTCTAAATCGTTTAACGATATTTTGAAAACTAATTAATTGTGAATTAAGTAACTTCCTTGTTACTTAATGACAATGGCCGTGGAAGCCTAAGAAATCATCTAATTAATTGTGTCTTCTGATATAATATTTAAAATATTAAGAAGATAAAGAAGAACAAGAAAAAGGCAAAGAAAAACAGAATGTGTTTCACTTCTTATTTTCACACCCCTCTATTCTCGTTGTATAATTTCTGACCGACTACAAATTATACTACACCTTATAAGATGATTATTTTTATAATCTTTAAATACAGTTACTATTAACAAATAACCTACTGTAATTAATAATAAATGTAAGAAACTTCAGAGGCATTGTAAGCGTAGCTTTGTGAGAAAAATTATATTAAAAGTTGTTTGTAATCACATAAATAGTCGGAATCCACATTTTTATCGAAAATTACTTATACATTTTTCTCCAACTACTGAATATTTATTTATGTATTAAGGGTATGATTAATAGATTATAACAGGGGCGGGGATGCTTAAAGCGCGACGCGAAGCGGAGAGCTTTTTATTTTCCTATGGCTATAATCGTGATTGTGCACGTGGTACATACAACGTTTTATTTTATTTTAGTCCTCAAAATAGAAAAAATTCAAGGTTTTAGTATTTTGGTTAGAGATTACTACGTCATGATTGTACTGGCGCTGTGAATTTTTTGTGGTTATGGTTTCTATGCAGATTACTGGTGTACTATATTGTTAGTACTTGTTATACTGTTTAGCAATTTATAGGCCCTAGGGTCACGCAAGCCATAAAGCCCGATATCGATGGCCAATAAACAAGATTATGGTTCCAAACTAAAATAAAAGCACTAATTCAGTAAATATACGTATTCCAGGCATTATTTAATTTGTTATTTAGATTAACAAGTCACTTAATTGGCAATTCGTAAATTTAAATGATAGCGTCTAAGCCTTTTGTTTTCATGACACATTTTAACAAGACAATAATGAATTTTAATTCAATTAGATAACGCTTCTAATTTTATAAATTACTAAAAATAAAAACTTTATGAAAATTTGATTTTGGACTATTTTGTTAATTTTGAGCATTTTTTAAAAGAAATTTTCTTCGATAACATTAACCCTACTCTCATATTTATATTATTCGTAATTTGTAAACATAACCCTTTCAAGGATGATATATTTAACAAGTTTAAGCGATTATAGAAAAAATAAGAGAGATGAAGGTATGTTATACTGAGAAACACACAGTGTCGGAAATGTTTGTTGTTCTGCTTTAACAACACTTGTACAAATTTTGATAGTGTGAATGTAATTTCTTGGTAGTAATCTGTAACCCTTATACTGTTTTTACCAGCGAAAAACTTCTGTACTTAATAATGAAATAAATGTACACATTATTTCGTATAATTGGAGCAGAAACCTGGATAATTACACCTTTTATAGTACTATAACGAGTGTTTCACTTAAGGTGCGAACACAGGGAAATATCACGGGAAATCGTATATATCCAGATTCCTGCTTGCCGCTTGAATTGATAGGAAAAAAATGCGCTTAGTTTGATAATACTTTACTTGAATTTCTTGCTTGCTTAAGATAGAGATGCCTTAAGAACTATAATAACTATTTGCATTTTATTCGCAAAAAGACAGACCAGCGATGATTGAAATTTGTTTAGGTCAAAATAAATGTTATTTTCTCTTAGTTATCAATTCACGTATTTAACTAATTATTGTGAATAATAATGTTGATTTTTTAAACAGTCCTATCAGCCAATAGTAATGAGAAATAAATTCAAATCAATCAATAGCATCAAAATTACACTGACTAAATAGTCAAATGCTAGTACCTAATTACACTAATTATTTGCTAGTAGCATCAAAATTACACTGACTATTTGCTAGTAGCTGATTACAGGGAGTATTTTTTCACAAACCATTCAAATCGTTGTTCTGCTGTAACACAACTAGCTAAAAGTGGAGTAGATGAGCAGTAGTTACTAAAAATAACAGGACACTCATCTGGAAGCTCCATCAAACCCTATCTACAACTTGGACTGTTTAAAAAATAATCACGCCGAATTACATTCGTATAATTTTTTAAATATAATTTTAACTAGATTAGCACTCATCTTTGTTGCTATTAAGCAATCCTACTCATCCACTCCTGAGATTTCTTAGTAGCAACAAAGATTCGTGAATCTAGTTAAAATTATTAAAAAATTATCACCTCTTATGTAATTCTAATAAAGAGAGGGTATTTATTATCAAAACATTTTACAGTGGCGTCAGTTTACGCACAGTTCGTGATTTATTCTAGGTTAAATGTAATAATCGATCTATTCCATCTGCATAAACGATTCACAAGCTTGGAAGAAAACGATACTTTGCTTGCGGATTATATACCTTCTGGCACGAAACATAGAACATTTCGGTAAAGTATGTACTGGGTGAACACCTTAAAAAAATTAAATGCTGGTCTATTTTTGCTGTAACTCAAGAACCACTACTAAAATGATAGCAATACTTTGGAAATTGCTCATGTTTTTACCTTTGACGAAAAGGGGCTTATTTTGAATCCAACATAACCAAGGTAAACACCCTAAAAAAATTAATTTTTCTTTAGTATTGCTATAACTGGGAAATAGATAAGGGTATAGTATAATACATAACAAGCTGCGAAAGTGGCGTATATCGTAAGAGTATATTTGATAAACGAGGCGAAGCGTAGCGGAGCCGAGTGACTTAAAATACGATCGTACGATACACTTTCGAGGTTATATTTCCCACGACCACAAAAAACACACATTTTTGAAATTTCTTGAATCACAGCTTTATTGTGACAGTTGGCAATCTCATTAGATTGCCCGTAATTTTTAGGTCAAAATGGCATGTTTTCATTAGTCTTTAGGTTAAAATGACATATTGTCAGAAATTCTTAGGTTAAAATGACATATTTATCCACTGTATAACTGTGAATTGTGCATTGTAACGCCTCGTTTCAATTTTACTTCAAAAGCGCTTTAATGCATTTAATACCGAATTTCGGACCACCTTGTAGCTATATTTTTTAGCAAGAGAATTCAAGCTTATCGCAGCAAGCGTGGGCGCGAAGCGATAAACACATGTACAGTTCCGCGTCTAAACTTGTCGATTTTCGATCCGCGTCGGCTGTGAAAACAGTGCAGTAGCTGGAATTGTATTGATTTTCTAGGAGAGGCGTTTATGGTTTTAAGCAAGCGAGCGCTGTAGAGTTCTTTAGCGGGCGTGCGCTTTGAGCATTGGTAAGACCGTTTTTTCTTTGATTATTAATGGTGGTTATTTAGGCTGGATTGTTCTGCGCTTCCGCTCATCGAAATCACTGCAATGCGTCTTCTAAATTAGGCCGTGAAAATCATCGGTAAGAATTATTTTGCGTGCATAATTTCGTTTTCCAATTTTGCAATATTTAGGGCGTTTAGTATCAGATAGTTTTGGCTAGAAACCGTTAGTATTGGCTCCCAAATCAAGCAGCTATTTTGGTTTTCCCAAAGTCTTAAATTCAGCATCCCGGAGCTAAAGTCTTGGCTCTTCCTTGAGCTAACCAGTTTTCCAAATTAGCACCTGTACGTGGCCAGGAATTTCCTTTCTTTTAATACTAGTTCTTTTTTCGAACATCGACCTTGTAATTCTGAGAATCATACAGTCAGTTCATAGAAAAAATGCAGCAAACAGGACTCCCCTGTCGATAGTTGGGCGTCATCATTAATTAAAGTGTAAGTACATGTCATTATCAGCTCTGTTTTTTATCGACAAAGACATGATGCCGCAAAGTTATGTCAGTTCTTAGTAATATCTCAGCAACTCAAAGTGAGCCTGTCAAATCAAACATTTTCTCAATTGTTATTGCCGCAAAAGTACGAGTATGTAAATAATTCGAAATTGCTGAAATATATATATATATATATATATATATATATATCTCAGATAGCGCCCTTGGCGGTATATGTTTATATCATTTCCGATTGCGCAAGTGTCAGCCTGAAGTTGTAATTTAAGCTATAACTAGGGAGTTCTGAAATGCTACTTCAATTTGAAGTTTTTTAGAATGTTGTTTTGTCTATTTTGTCCCGATATACAATTACATGTGTGTGTAAGTTGCGTGACGCCAACCTTTGTTTTTGTTTGTGCTGGCTATTAAATATTCTTTTGACTGTTACTGTTTGTATTTGTTTTTGCTAGCATTACTACATTTAGATTGAGGTATGCAGCGAAGCTTACAAGGTAGGTGCCGATTTATTTTGCTGGCTGGGTTTGTTTATTTGTTGTGAAGAACTACATGGCGCGCAATTCTTTTATTAATCTACTGTTCAATAGTAAAAACCCGAAGCATTTCTTAGCCTGATCCTTACGTCACTCCATATTCTGCCGATAGTTAAACGAGCTAGCTGAGGCCTTGCCATCGCTTCGTCTAGGGCTGATCAGCATTTTTTCATAACAAACACGTTCGTTATGATAGCGACCGGCTTGAAAAATATAATTTTTAAATAGCTCAGGCAGTACCTTTGACATACCTGGGACGCAACAGATACAGGTAAACATTGTAAATGAGACAAAAAGGGTTAACGATAATAGCATTATTTTCAAGGCACCCGCATCTCACTTATGCAGGTGTCCTCCGTGGTCGAAAAAAGCGAACGGGCGAATTGCTTACGAGCTATTGCCGAGAGTTTAAATTGCATTCGCAGGCACTGAAGTTCGAATACCATCGCTGATAATGGTGTTTTTATTTGCAAATTTATGTCATTCGCATTATTAGGTGTTGTCCATTATTGTTTCGGTATTATCAGAAACGTTAAGATATGTATTTCCCTAACCTCTTTTGATTTTTAAAATTGTGTAATGTCACAACCTCCACTTGCGAGGGCAGTTTTGGGTAAAAAGCCCTTTACAATTTTTTTATTTGTTAAGGTATTACTGTTAAAGGGATTCATGTGTTTTTTACCTACGCAGAATTAGCTTGTTATTATTATTATCCGATATTCTTGTATTCTCGGCTTTTGCCGGTTACTCCCTACAGAGACGGTGTTTACCAAGTCTATCCAGTGATTCTACTCCTTTAGAAATAGCCGTACTATATTGCATCATTACATATGATTCTTTTTCGAATGTGTTGGTGTATGAGTGGGTCTAACTGGAGCTGTTGAAGATGCTGTTTAAATGTGGAGTGTGTAATACCTGTTGTGTATATTATAAATGGGATGATGTCTCTTGTCTCCAAAT
Source organism: Agriotes lineatus (assembly GCA_940337035.1). Lineage (NCBI taxonomy): Eukaryota > Metazoa > Arthropoda > Insecta > Coleoptera > Elateridae > Agriotes > Agriotes lineatus. Next base: position 126,535,643 of record OW679194.1, read on the forward strand.
TCTTTCCAACTCTATTGTCAAGGGTGCATATCTTTCTATTTTTTCTGTATATTTTTTTGTTATGTTTATGTCTGTTGGTATGGCTATGTCAATAAGATATGTTTCTTTCTTTATTTTATCTTGTAGTCTAATATCTGGCCTATTGCATATGATAGTTTTGTCGGTATGTATTGTTACATCGTGGTATAGTTTGTACTGTTTATTTTCTAGAACGTTTTCTGGTGTGTAGTTATAATATGGTGTGTCATCTGTTGTGAGATTATGCTTAAGAACTATTGCTTGATGTATGATCTTTGCTGCGATGTTATGTCGTTCAGTGTAAGCAGTTCCAGCTAAGATTTTACAGCCTCCTGTTATATGTTGTATGTTCTCTTGGTACATATGACATTTTCTACATACATCGTTAATGGTTGCATTTTTCATGATGTGTTTTTGACAGCTTCTTGTGGCTATTGCCTGATCTTGTATGGCGAGAAGAAAGCCTTCTGTATCTGGGAAGATCTGGCCTTTCTGTAACCAGTCATATGTGCCTTGTTTGCTGATATTCTCATTGTCGATTATGTGTAGATGTTTACCATGCAGCTTCTTCTGTGCCCATTGCTGTATTTTGTTGTCTTGAGTCAATGTGTATGTTTGTTGTTGTTCGTTGTGTGATAAATTGAGTGGTGTGTATTCTTTATCTGCTTGTACTATTGTTCTATGCCGTGATGTGTTTTTGTTGTGGAAGTATTTTCGGAGTACTTGTATTTGTTTTGTATGAAGTATATTAATGTCTATCATTCCTCTTCCTCCTTCTTTCCTGTCGATCGTTAGTCTCTCTTTACATGATTTAGGGTAGTGCTTTCGGTGCTTTGTTAATTTTGTATCCGTAATTGTGCTGATATTTTCTAAATCAGTTCTTGGCCATTTTAAGATTCCAAATGGATATGTAAGGAGAGGTATAGCGAATGTATTTATTGCCTTGAATAAATTGTATTATTATTATTATTATTATTATTATTTTCAATGTTTTGTATTCCACGATAGTTTACACTATCGGACTTTCCTCCTTCTGAAAAGACAATTCAGTCTAGCCCAGAGGGGTAAAAAATTTTCTGACAATATGGCACGTTTGCAGAATAGTAGCCTTTAGGATATTATGCTTTAAATTGTCAGCTAGATTTAATTTATTTAAGTTTTTTATAAAGTGGTTAGATACTACTCCTTCGACTGACACCACAAGGGGTACTATTGTGACTGTGGTGAGTTCCCAAATTCGCTTAATTTCTAATGCCAAGTTTCGTATTTGTCACCTTTTCCGTTCAGTTTTTGTGACATTATGCGTCAGAGGTACAGCGATGTCAATTATAACCGCTGTTTTCTTAATCTTATCTATTAAGAGAATGTCAGGTCGGTTGTAGTCCACAGTCTTATCCGTTATGATTGGTCTGTCCCAATACAGAAGCGTGTCTCGGCTCTCTAGCACGGCAGATGGTGAGTATTTATAATACGGCGGCGCATCCATTATTATTATTATTATAAGAGCTAATAGTCTTAATATTGGCCTGTGTTGACCACTTCCATTCTTCTGGCATCTTTCTTCTCTGCGCGTTAGTTTTTCTTTTATTATAATGACCCCTTTATTATACCAATTCTCTTTTATACGTAATACGAGTAGAAATATCTCTTTAAAATAGCAATTTATTTACAGACCAGATTTAAATTGTAGGTAATCGTTTGTCTGCAGCAATCATCATACGTTTTTCAATGTACTGTCGTGTTCATTAATGTGTTGTACAGCATTGGTGCTTTGTAAATATTAATTAATTAGAAAAAGTTTAAAAAAGTGTTGTATACGCAAATATTTTGAAGGTATACATCTAGGTCTACCTAGTTATTGATACAGTGTAAACCTTAGATGAGTAAAAACACAACAACAAAAAAATTTCTAACTGCTTCTGTACAACACATTTTTGAACACGACTGTACCTAGGTGGTTGACTGTTAGCAATTTGCCCATAACACTGATAACATTTATTAGTAAACTCTTGTATTTATTTTCTTGGCGCATGTACAAATTAAAGCATTCTCTGAAGTTGCTATATTTTGTCTACAATCTTTGATTGTATTATATTTTTTTTATTACAGAACTTAATTCTGTCTTTTTACTTATACCATTAACAATTAACAACTCTTCTGTAAAATTTAAGATTAATATCTACGTGTGTGGATACTGCCTATATATGTAATTAAATTTACTTCAACAACTTTAGCTTTTATATGTTATAAAATGTCAGCCATTCTTTGTATTAGCTGCAGTGCATTGATCTTTAAGTGTTTTCATATTTCAGCTGACACTTTGCTTTGCACGTTGAAAAACCTTTAGATAGCCCGAAGAACGATACGATCCGTCTTTATGTATATATCGTAAAAATATTTACGGTATCATAACTTTGATGTCCTAGAAGCTACGAAATATGGCAATACGACGCTGACATATTATTACTACATCGTCCCCAGTTATTTTTAATCGATTTTTAATAGCCCTTACACGAAATAACAAATGAGAAACATTTTTATTATCAATTTCCGAGAAAATGTTATTCTTAATTAAAGATTCTCTTTTACTGCAACGAGGTACAATGGTGTCTAGGTTACGTTCTGTCTTGCTATAATTTATGATATTGTAGAAGACAAAGATGAGTGTGGTGCTTGACACGGTAATTGTAAGTTTATTAAACTTTAGTTAACAATTATTCAACAACTACATCTTTTACTCGGCTTTTGATGAAGAATTGCTTGGTGTAAAGATTACCCACTATTTAGGTTTCACCCTGCATACAAAATTTTGTATTTCCTCACATCTTCACATTTTAGGGTCCCTAGATGATTAAAAAAAAATTCTCAATTTCGTCAGTCTGTCAATCCGTCTATCCGTCTGTTGGTGGATAACGCCGATATTTTTCATGCGGAATAGTTGTCTTCCTGGCACGAATCCGTATTTATCTCCTGTCAAATATATACAAGGTGAGCTCCATAAAAAATTAAATGTTGTGTACTTTTGCTCTTACTCAATAACTAAGGGTTCAATAAATGTAATGTTTTGCACATAGCTCATGTACAGGGTTAGCAAATTTCTACGTTTTCATAGAGAATCTTGATAACTATAGGAGATATGGAACAATGGACCCACCATCCTCGATCTCTTTTTCCGAGAGAAATTTAATGTGAAATAGCACATTATTATACAAACTGCGAAAAACTATTTTCTCCATCCTTGAGGCACTTTTCTGATATGAATGCAGTGCTGTAGTTAGTTTCACAGAAAACAGTTTTAAAATTTGAGTTCCAGTATAAAGTTGCATTTATTTTAAATGGAACTCATAGTTGACTATTTATGATCACGAAGAAAAGGATTTGTTTTTCGCTTTTATTGGTATACTAGCTGTTACAAGCGACTTCGTTCGCGCGAGGTTCGCTATTTGTATATTAAATAATAACTAATTATTCCTTCCCATCCTATCCCCGTCTCCGTCCTTTTCTCTGTTCCTGTCTCCGTACCGTCCCATCCCGTCTCGTCCCGTCCCGTGCCGTCCCCCCAGCTTTCTAGGTCCAAGGATTTGGGCTGGGCGTTGATGAGTGAGTGAGTGAGTGAGCCAGGACTTTCAGTTTTATATATATACAGGGTGTCTCAAAATTGACGCCCGTGCTTCTGGAATTTGATTCAGGGGGCTAAAATAAATCGAAAATAAAGAGTGGAAAATTTTTCGTTTGTCTTTTGTTATCGAGCTATCAATAAAAAACAAATTCGAAGGCCATTTTTTAACGTGTTAAAAAATGGGATATTTATTTACGTTACATTGACGACGTGAAAAAATGCACTTCGCGAGCTAGAGAGCCAAAAATTTTCGCGCACTATGTCGCGAAATAATATTGATTATCTTGTTTGACGGTTGTAGAAAAAATATTGTTTGTATTGCGTGCGCGAAGTGTTTTTTGTGCGTTCGAATTACTTTTTTGTGGCATTCTCACGCACAAAAACACTCACTTCGCGCACTTAATACAAAAATTACTATTTAACATCGCCATAACCACCTTATAATTATGCTACACAACAAATTAGAGCGACCGGGCGATAGAAGTTATTATTTACATTTCCATCAATAACTCCAAAACAAATGACAATCGGAAAATTTTTCATTCTTTATTTTCGATTTCTTTTAGCCCCCTGAATCAAATCCCTGAAGCACGGGCGTCAATTTTGAAACACCCTGTAGATATACAGTGTGTCCCCGGATAGGTGAAACGACTCTTGTGAAAAGTAAAAAATTTTCGATTTAAATTTTTATTTCTGGGGTTCAGCCCTGCTTGTTTAAAAGCGAATTTCTAACATAATTTCAAATTGGAAAAATCAAGTATGCCTTGGAAATTAAAAAAAACATTTTTTTGTAAGGTAAAGTGCCTTTTATGTGACAAATACGACAAAAAGTTATTAAAACAAGTTGTTTAGAATCAACATTTAGGCTCCTACACCAAATTTAAAAATCCTCGGCCAACTTTGATTTCTCACATTTTCTTTCGAGTTTATTTCCCAAATCAAAGAATGTTATTTTTAACAAAGTTTTTTTATTGTGAAATAAAGAACTTTGTTAAAACTATTTGTTTTACCAATAAAAATCTTTGTTAAAATTAAATTCTTTGATTTGGGACCTAAACATAAAATAAATTGTGTGAGATCAAAGTTGGCCGAGGATTTTGAAATTTGGTATAGGGACGTAGAAGTTGATTCTAAATAACTTTTATTAATAACTTTTTGTCGTATTTGTCACATAAAAGGCCCTTTACTCTACAGAAAAATTGGTTTTTTGAAAATTTGTAAGGCATACTTGATTTGTCAAAACTGAAATTATGATAGAAATTCGCCTTTAACCAAGCAGGGCTGAACCCCAAAAAATCTAAATTTAAATCTAAAATTTTTTACTTTTCACAAGAGTCGTTTCACCTATTCGGGGACACACTGTATATATAGGGTCAATTTATTGGTTTTCACTACATTACAAAAAAACTCACAACTTACAAAGTAGTTTTTAATAATTTCTTGTTTTCTGGTAGAAGGCTCATTTAATATCGATTATATCTGATTAACCTAAGCAATTGCCATTGCTACCGTTTGAATGAAAGAATTATTCCCAGTTGATTTTTCCTTGTAATTAATATTATACAGATTGGTGGTAGATAATGTGAACATAGGCATTCAAATGAGCTAGAATACAGTTTATGGGCTTTATATACATTAAATACAAATAGACATATACGACTTAAAATCTAATATCCTATAAATCAGTGTTTTCTAAACAACAAAACCTTGATTCTTCGGATTCTAGATTTTAATCGCATATTAGCCTATTTCTGTCTAATGCATACAAAGCCCATAAACTGTATTCTAGTTCATGTGACTGCCCTTGATCACATTATCCATCACCAATTTGTACATTTAATTATATAATATACAGGGTGTCCAAAAAATAAAGGGACACTCATTAGTTAGAGATTCTTTAGACGATAAGAACCCGATTAAATCTAAAATACATTAGTACAAAGTCTCTCCGGTAAGAAGTTATAGAGCCTTAAAGCTGAATTTATTATTTTTTCTTTTTATATTAATTTCTACAAATGTAAAGATATCGATTTGCATTTTGGCATACACGCTTACTATTATGTATTGCATTAATGCAAACATTTTCATAAACTAAACTTGAATGTAAGAGGCACTTTACCTATCTTTGAAATCTTGCTTTAGCCCTAACCTCGTTATCTGTAGCATTTTTGTTTAATTTTAGTTTATTTTCCGAAAAAGAATTAAAGCGCGTTAAACCAATACCATTGCTGACATATTATTTTCTTTCGTCTCCGACAAATTGCTCGAACCGCAATTTCTCCAAAATGTTCTGCTCGAATTTATGTGATCTTAAATAATGCGTCAATACTAAAATCTTCAAAACCCTTTGTAGTAAGTGGTCAAAGACAGTATTATGTTTTTGTAACAGGAAAGTGATTATCATATATAATGCAACTAGTGGGTTCTTGATTATCAAATAATCATTTCTGTTTACACGAGATATATTGTTTGCCTAAAACAATATATCGATTGGAAACAGAAATGATTTGATAATCAAGAAGACACGAGTTGCATTCGGCTAGATTATATCACGAGTCGATAAACAATGTTTGAATAGTGTATTTTAAATATTAAAAGTACAGTTAATGTGGTTGTTATGACAATCGTACTGACAGCAGGTAAGATGTTTATGAAGGCTTGTGATTATCACCTATTAATCAGGAAGGTATGTGATTATCAGTTGCTATTTACATTATCAAAAGTTAGTACATGCGTAACTATGGATTTTGCAGTTTTTCATTGGTTGATGTTAGAGGGAGTGGTATAATCATTGGAATGTAATTACGGGTATTAATAATCAGGATAATGGGTTTGTTGTTATTACAAATAATGTTAAATAGGTTTTTCTTGGGACACGAAAGTGATTATCATCGGAATGTAATACATACCTATACCTATTTTTTTTATTAATAAAGGTTGTAATTGTAATTTTTGTTTTTTTATATATTTGATATTAATTGATTCGAGTTAAGACTATTTCACAACTTTATTTTTTTCGGGCAACAGATAATCGAGAAATTGCTGTTCGAGAAACTTGCAATTCGAGCAAAGTCACATTCGAGCAATTGACTTTCGAGCAACTGATTTCGAGCAATTCGTTTTCGAGCAATTTACCTAGAACCATTTTCTTTTATGCTTATGAAAATGCCGCACCGTTACGAAATTTTCAGCATTGGAGAATTCGTTATGTCGAGGCCCAAAAATAATTTATCTCTGAAACCCCTTTCACCACTATAATGTTTTAACTTCCTTCATGTTCACCGTCTTGGACTTAAAAATAAACGCCATTTTCGGAATCAACGTTCCAAAAAACCTCAATAACGACACCCATATCGAGTTTTAGGCTTATTTATCCCATTTCATTTCCTAAAGGGTTAATTTTCGGAAAATCACGAAATACGTGTTTGCTTATTTGTTTTTAGGAGTACTCCTACGAATTTTCAAGTCTAAATGTCTATTTAATATTATTTTTACCATACAATATTGGAACCTTCATTTTACTCATTTAGATGTTGAATTTCGAAAAATCCTTCCTCATTCCTTGTATACATCATAGCTGTGACCTACCCGGCGTTGCCCGCCGGGCATACTATTACGCGAACGTATGCGTGCATGTTTTGAAACATTATCTTTCCATTGTTCTATTCCAGTTTTTCCATCCTAAAAAAAAACGATTTTTCCAAATTTTACGAGTTTTCCACTTCGATGTTCCCATTTTTCTCTTCGAAAAGCCATTCAGAAACGAAAACATGCGAAATCCCATACAAAATCATCTTTTTCATTTTCCGGATTTTCCGACTTTTCCGGTGGATTTTCCCAAAATTTTTATTCATGCAAACCTTGTCTTGATAATTACCAACATAAAAAAATGAGCCAAATCGGTCGAACCGTTCTCCAGTGATGATGTAACATACATGCAGCAATTGATTTTTATTTATATAGATTAGGTGTAGTCGTATCAACTAAGGAAAGTATAACTAATCGGTGTCTCATTCTTTTTGGGACACCCTGTATATCACTGGAATGAGGGAAAATCTCTTTCTGAAAATACCACAGCGAACTATGAATATCATATAAAATATACCTTACTTGATGATATAGGTAACTCAAATTTCAACTGGAGCTAAACAATATCATTGTACGCTCTATTGTGCTTTTTCTTAGTACAATAAGTTAAGTAAATAGTTATAGTTCTTTTAAATAAACTTTTTAGATCGCAGCAATGTAAGAACTGAAGCGCAAGAATAGAACATGATTGCGAATCAACACAAAAAATCAAAATTGTTAGTTGAGTAAGAAGTGTAAGAACCCTATGCTCAAACAAGACTAACATCTTACACATCGGAACTTAAATATAGAGAACTATATAGAAAACAAAATACGACATCTAACAACAGTAAAGCAAAAACGAACAGAACAAGAATGAAAAATTTCCCTTTATACATCTGTATTATTTTGTGTGAAGGTCTGGAGTTCAAATCCCAGAATCGATGCCTGGTGGGCGGCCTACCCAGTCGCTTTAAATAGATTGGGGACCTGCGTTCGAAAGAACAAGGGGTAATAATGCGGTTGTCTAATGCGTGATGCTCACTACGTTTCATAAATTTGACACGCGACAGCCGGGTGTGAGAGCGAGGAGACGGAAGCTCTGACCTTCTGCCTTGCAGGCCAAGCTCCTTCATGAGGTGTTAGTGCCTCACCATTATTATTATTTTCTTAGTCAAAGAAAAATAATTCGGACTCAGAAATGGACTTTGGCAAATTAACTATAACAGGCAATCGATTTTAATGTTGTGTCGCAGTGTGCAATGAGATGCTGCCACATCTCTAACTGTAGGCTAATAAGGCATGAGTCCCATAACTGATCTTTTTGTGCTGTTTGGGTTAAATGTAATACTGTTTATTATTAAATATATTTGCAAAGCTCTTTTTTTTTGCAGAAAAGTCGACGGTTTCTCAAGGCGGACACCATGGTAGGATGCATGTTATTCAGAAGAGAGGAAGTTAACGATGGAATGTGTTGATTGGTTGTTCACTCTTTTAAGAGAAATTTTAATATCTTTATATCAACATTTTAAGCATTTTCCTACATTACGGGAACAAATATCATGTGCAACACGCGAGAAAAGTTTTCGACCGCACTCGATGTTCGGCGAAAAACTGCATTTCTCACTTGTACAATTAGTGGAGTAGATCTGGCGAAAAAAACCCCGAAAAACGAACTCTCTCTGTTCGAAAATTTTTGTTTGTGATTTTATAGAGTCGGGGTCCCTCTTTCAGATGATCACTATGGGAAGACTACCGGTGGTGCGAAGGGGGGGAAAATTACCGTTCAAAGATATGGGCAAGCGGGTTTTTCGCGAATAACTCGCTGAGTTTTATCCCGATCGGAACAGTTTATATGAGATGAAATAAAGGGCTCGTAAATACAAACAAAATGAACTTTGGTTGGTTGAAATCGGTCCAGCGGGTCGCGAGATATTGCGTTTTGAAGGTCGAAAAACTGCGCCCGGAATTTCGCCGCGGCGGAAACTCTCCGCGGGCCGTGTTCGCGTTTTTCGCGGGGAAGATATTGACCTAGCGACTTTTTCCCCTGTTAGGTAATCCCAATCAAAATAGTTTGTCCAAATTTCAAGTCGCTAGGTCAATTAGGAAGGGAGGGGGAGGGAAAACAATAAAAAAACTTTAATCGGGGCGAACTTTTTTATTTATTGGCGGATCCGGGTCATCCAAATTGGAAAATATTTTTTAATTTTTTCGCTACAAGATGAGTCGAGAGTGACCAAGATTTTCGCGAAAATGGGGAAATGGCGGGCAATTTTCCGATTTAGAAAACCTTATTTCTTCATTTTCGCGATGAAGTAATGGAGTAGAAGACAATTTTTTTCTGTCACCAGATTGCATTTTTTTCCCTTGAAAATTAGCCCCCTAAGAATCCGGTAGGACAATTATTAAGGGAGGGAGAGAGGTGAACGCGTTTTGCCCTGTAGAAGGGCAAGGGATAGGGCTAGCGATTTTGGACAGAGCTCATTCTAAAGGGTAATAAATTCCCTTTCATGGTTTTTTTTATCTTGAAGCGCTATCTTGATCAGGGGCTGCACGCGCGCGTGATATGTTTATCACGGCGAGCGCGAGATGCCGGTGGCAGAGCCTAGCGCTCCCTCTTCTCTTTCTACTCTCTTATTACAAATACATATTCAGTAGTTATATCCCTAGTGCATTCTATATATTCAGAAGCGTTCGAGAGAAATACTCGAATAATACAGAATGCACCAGGGGAATATTGCAAGACTATTCCCCGAAGAAATGTCATCCTTTGTATACCACACTATTCATTTTTAAGGAGTTTTCAATTTTCTTTCTGAAATTTCTTGTGTATCTAACTGGTTTGCTCTTCTTCCCGCAAATACTCGATAATGCACTTGTGCAAATACCCGGGTATTGCACTAGTGCAAAATATTCGCTGTATTCGACTCTGATTGGTTAAAATTTTGAAAATTGGTTGATGGGATCCTTTATCTAATAGACGTGTCTGTCTGGGACGCCGTTTTGTCTGTCTGGGACGCTGTTTCAGCAGCCAAACCGTAAGAGATAGAGAAAAAAGTTATATGTTTGGAATGGTCATGTCAGCTCAGGAAGCGAATTTCAGTCACGTGACACTTCCGGTTTTAGAGAAATCATAAAAAAGACCGTTTTTCAAATAGAACGCGTATTAAATAAAAATGTTTCAGCAGCCAAACGGAGCTGCGACCCTCTGCGCCTTAAAACGTCGATCGGTTAGGCAACCACTTTGACACCTTCCAGGTCTGGGTACAGTTTTTATTTAATACGCGTTCTATTTGCAAAACGGTCTTTTTTGTTTTATTAAATGAGACATTTGCCTCACTGGACTGCTAGTTGGTTTATATTATCTGAGGGGAATAGTCATGCTCATCTCGTCTGTGTGTACCGGTGAGCGTGAACTCCTGATAAACATATCACGCGCGCGTGCAGCTCTTGATTAAGATAGCGCTTCGCGATAAAAAACCGTAAAAGGGAATTGATTACCCTTGAGAATGAGCCCTGCCCGAAGTCGCTAGCCCTATCCCTTGCCCTTCTACAGGGCAAAACGCGTTCACCTCTCTCTCTCCCTTAATAATTGCCCTACCGGATTCTTAGGAAGCTCATTTTCAAGGAAAAAAAACTGCAATCTGGTGACAGAAAAAAATTGTCTTCTACTCTACTCCTTCATCGCGAAAATGAAGAAATAAGGTTTTCTAAATCGGAAAATTGCCCGCCATTTCCCCATTTTCGCGAAAATCTTGGTCACTCCCGATTCATCTTGAAGCGAAAAAATTAAAAAATATTTTCCAATTTGGATGACCCGGATCGGCCAATAAATAAAAAAGTTCGCCCCGATCAAAGTTTATTTATTGTTTTCCCTCCCCTCCCTTCCTAATTGACCTAGCGACTTGAAATTGGGACAAACTATTTTGATTGTAATTACCTAATAGGGGAAAAAATATAAAGTAGCTAGGTCAAGATCTTCCCTGCGAAAAATGCGAACACGGCCCGCGGAGGGTTCCCGCCGCGGCGAAATTCCGGGCGCAGTTTTTCGACCTTCAAAACGCAATATCTCGCGAACCGCTGGACCGATTTCGACCAACCAAAGTTCATTTTGTTTGTATTTGCGAGTCCTTTATTTCCTCTTCCATAAACTGTTCCGATCTGGATGAAACTCAGCGAGTTATTCGCGAAAAACCCGTTTCCCCATATCTTTGAACGGTAATTTTCCCCCCCTTCGGACCTCCGGTAGTCTTCCCATAGTGATCATCTGAAAGAGGGAGTCCGACTCTATGAAATCACAAACAAAAATTTTCGAAAAGAGAGAGTTCGTTTCCAAACCCAGATCTACTCCACTAAATATACTATTAGACATTTTATGGAGTGCCATTAATATTTAAGTAAAAACCTACTTGAAATTCTTTTTCATTTCTTATATGCAAAACAGTTCCAAAAAGAAAATATTACCTTTTGCGGGGTTTATCGACTATACTATCCTGCAGTCGTTAAAGGGTATAGTAGTACAGTGTGTCCCCGGATTGAGTTCACTATAGGTATAATCGACCAAAAATTTTACAATTTTTAATTTTAATGTTTTGGTATCCCGCCCTGCTTGGTCTGAAATAGTAGATTATGCAATAAGGGAGAGAAATGCGTTATTTTGCTGAGGTGCAATTTCTGACTCGAGGCCGAAGCCCGAGACTCAGAAATTGCACTGAAGCAAAATAGCATTCTCTCCGAGTTGTATATAGTATTTTTTTCACGTTGCAGGAAGATTAAAAACGAAAAACCCGTTTTTTTTAAACGTCATTTATTGACACTTTAGTTACAATTATTTTAAAATTAGAAACCTATGGTAAATTTTAAAGTTGGTGGCACTGTAAGTCATTATGACAAAAGCTCACAATTATGTCAAATTCGAGGTTAGCAGGTTAGCTTTTGCGTCAGTTTGTGTCAAAACAGGGAGCAAATGTTCTACTTCTGTCACAATTTTGATGCTATAGAAACGGACTTCTACTCCCGGTCGTGGAAAAACAATTTTAAGCAGAGTTTTAATTTTTAGAAATTAAGTCGGCCATGAAAAATGTGAAAAAACTATTTTCTATTTAGGTAAACAACCCTTTTAGTTTATGATACGGCAAAATTTTGTTAAGAAAAGTTGTTTAGAATGATAGTTTATGGCCCTATACAAAATTTCAGAAATATCTGTCGACTAATTGCATTTAATTTTCAGGTAAACTATCCTTTTTGTTCATAATACGGCAAAATTTTATTAAGAAAAGTTGTTCAGAATGAAAAATTATGACTCTATACCAAATTTGAAAAAGATCTGTTTACTTAGATTAAACCGTTATTTTTTAGATGAAACCTACCTTCCTTCTAATAAAACCGAAATAAAAGTGAATGTGTCACATGATCAAACAATTCTATAAATATAAAATAATTAAATGCGTAGTTATATTGCACCAATTTAGAAATAATCTCTCTTCAGACAGTATAAATAGTTGTAAATTGGGCGGCAATTCGCTCACTTCCTTTTCGGATTTGGTCACAGGTATATCGTTGCCATTTTGCTATGTAAGTTTTTCGTAGCTATTGATGATGACAGCTTGGCTGTCGAAATACGTATTTAGCGTTTTAACGAATTGTGATAATTTCAAACCACAGGCTTTAGCAGTGTTTTAATTTAGAATTCTCTAGAGAACAGCAAATATTCTAAAATGTAACTTCAGTTTTGAGCTATTAAAGCAGAAAGGTCTTTATATTACGATATAAAAAAGGTATTAACAGTTCCTTCATTAAACTTAACCACAGTCAACAGCTTTGAGCAAGAAGAAATGTTAGGCTTTTTTATATAAAGCGAGAGTGTGAGTTCTGAATACACCGATAATGTTTCTTTAAGTTTAGTATTCCTCGACTTTCTATGTCGACTACTGTGCTTAGAGCAATAATTCTCCTCATGTAAAGCTACTGTTCAGTTTTTGTCACTTGTGCCCTTTTTGCTTCTGAAAAACCAAGATCATTTCGTAGGAGTGGAGGGTGCTTTACGGAGATAGCTTCTATGCTCCCAGAAGGATTTGCCCTACTTCGGATTTTTACGTGCTTCACATTCCTTGCCCATAATTTTGGCGATTGCAACATTTTTCTGATTTTTAATGCATTGTTGCAGCTCTTATAAAATGTGCAGTTAAGCATCAAATTGCAAAAGAAGACTAAAAGTGCGCGAAAATAATAAATTGTCTATTTAAGCAACCCAAGCGCCAAATAATAACTAATTACATCAATTCGCTATCCTGCTGCTGTAAGTACAATTTCAGTAATTATTGTGAATAAAGTAAAAGACCCGCTTTGGGCTTATTTCAGGGTGAACAAACAAGATACGCTATAAAATCTGTGATTAAAATAAGACAATGGCTTTTGTAAGTCCAGATCAAAGACCCAGAAGATTATAAGGTTGCAATTCCCTTACGCTGAAAGATGAAAGTATATCGCGGTATTCCTTGGGCCATGAAAATAATACGTAGCCTGTTGAGAAACAAATCATTTGAAATAAATTTAATTTCAAAACAATTTTGGAAAACGTGCTGTATCGTAAAGTTTGTAGCCAGTAGTCAGTTTCTGGCTGTCAATGCAGCAGGGAAGTTGTTATAGTGCTAATGTCGTATATGTAGACGTACTACGCTCCTTATTATACTACAAAGAAGTACTTCTGCAGTTTCGTTCGGATCGATAAGGTCAAAGCAAATTAGTTTTTTTATCCTGTCGTCCTTTTCTGGCAGATTATCGCAACGTGCAAAAAAAACAATATACTAGACTTGTTTATTGACCCGGACTTGGTGAAGCATGCCCAAATTATTCTCAGGGAATTATTTTAAGGGTTTTCATTTTCTTAGAAGCTTTAGTGCGTGATTTCTGATAAAGTAATATTACAATCACCTATACCTACGTCTTTCTTATAGAGAGGGATCAAAAATAAGATCAATTGCAAGAGCCCGTAAAAAAACACTGGCTACACTGCACTCTAAAGAGCCAAGTTCATTGGAACTACAACTGAATTATTAGCTCACATGACTTTAACACATTGTAATAAGCTAGACAAATATACAAAAATATGTAATTTAAACCAAATTTATACATCACATTGATAGGTAACACTACAATAGCAATGAGATAAGTTAAACGACATGGAGTGATTTTTAAACTTCAAATAACAATTCTATGTCAAAAAAAGTATACATACAGATTAGGCAAGTTTTATTGTTTTCAATGGCTGCCGCGATCAAGTTCATTTTTGATCTCCCTGTATGAATTTGAGTTGTGAAAAATAGCTAGCACCTAAAATAAATTTATGCATTAATAACGTACAAATTATTGTGACTAACCTGAAATAGATTTCCAAAAGAATATAAATAAGAGAGCATGGAAGATCCACTTAAAATGCAAATGAATTGCTCAAGGAAACCTCCGGAAAGGAAAATAATTTCTTTCGTGGTTTCTTCAGTGATTGCAACTGATTTATTTTGCTGGGAAACAATGTAGTGACAAATAATACTAGGACGTTACCAGACTCTTCGCTTAAAATTTCTTATGCGTTATTTAAAACTGCATTTCGAACTACTACTGAGCTGTTTGTAAATGTGCATTAACCCTAATAAGTATTGCATTGCTTTGTAAATAGTTGCGTTCTAATGAAAGAAGCGCCATTGCCGATGAAAAATATAATTAATAATAAAAAAGTAGATTGCAATATAGAAATTCCTTGTTGTGCAAAATATATAGAAATTAGTTCTTTCAATTTGTGATAGTTCTCTTAAAATAAGAAATAATTAAGAGTCTGCACAATTTTCATTAAACTGACTCTGCTACATGAGGAATCTCTCTAAAACAAGAACTAATGCTAATATTTCTTTATGAAACCCAGACACTGTGATTTAAAAGAATTGTAGTGCGGTGTAGCAAAATCCGACCTCCTACTTCCTGAGCAGGATGGGGATGGGTTGTCCAAAATCGGCAATGGTTTGAGACTGTCCAAACCAGACGACCTGCATCTGTTGTTGTATATTTCCCAAAAATATCATTGTTCCCATAAAGCAACAAATAGAATTCATAAATTTCTGAAACCTAATGCTTATCTACACTATTATACAATCAGCTCCAAAATATGGCGTAATACTCGCCGATATTTTTAAAAGGGACAAAAGGGAATAGCGAATGTTCACATTTATGTAAATACCAAGATTTATTAAAGGTTTAAATCGATATTGGTATATATTTTAATGTATTTGTATTTTTGTCCTTATCTGAAGGTTTTATTTTGTTCTAAATATAGTAATTTCTGACGTTGATTTTATTTTAGGTATTGTCTCGCTTTGTATTAGTTGTTAATATCAAATTTGTTTATGTATGTACTAAATTCTCCCGTCAAAATTGAATAAACCGGCTTGAGGGTAAATTGGCGTACGACGTTTTTTTGTAACTGCTTACACGAACACATGTCTGCCAACCATGAACATGAACATGAACATGAAAACCGGGCGAAAACGGAGTGCGGATATTGATATTCGCATGTATTGAAAATTTATCTTAGGAACCTAGTTTTAAGCGCATTATGCTTCTTGAATCCATATATTTTGACTAAATCTCAAATTGTGTACTAGTTGTCCACTATTAACAACGCAAATCAGCTTCAGTATTTCCTTGCACTTGTCAATATTGCGTAAAGGATTGTTTGTTAAGCGTGCCCTGCGTGAGGTAAATAAACGCTACTAAATACTTCAAACGATAACATTTTTATTTTATAAACTGGTTTACAACTCAAAATAGAAGATCAACTACAAAAATGGGCTTTTTCAAAAGCACATCAGAACGTCTCCAGGTTTATATCAGAAAGTATGTTGTATTGGACCGTAACTTTGAAATGAAACGGTTATTAATGACGCATAAACTGCCGAAAAGGTAGGTTTTCATATTAAATATATAGACATGATAGGCAACACTTGCTCGATTTTTTCGAGAAAACCTTGAAAGTTTCGAAAAGGGTGCCTCCGTCCTTCATACACTTTCCTTAAAGAGCATTCTACATTGAATAACACTAGGAACTGCTTACGGTTTATGTGGAAATTTCTTACAAATTGTCTTTAAAACACCCGTCATGAAAATCATGCATTACTGTACAATATTTTGGCCGGAAAGTATTCCGTTGCAGGACGATTTTGAAATTTTTTTACAGGCCTATTTTGGAAAACTGACATTCTGATCGGTTTGCAATATTTGTTAACTGTGGTTATTAAGAAAATCAACTAGAAGTTTGTCTACATTTTTATGAAAGTATAATGCTTGTTTGTTATGCAATGTTTCGATATGTAGTTAAAATTAAGAAGAAACGCGAGCACCTAAAAAACTTTCGTAACTCATCCAGAGGACTTGTAGGCTTTCAGGGGTTGCCTTTGGTATCACCTCGAAATGTGCCTGCGCTTTTTGTAAAGATAGTCTTTCCGGACTTGTTACGTAAACTACTATTGTCAGCCCAAATGTTTCCCGATAACAAATCTCTGATGCTACACTTTGTTTATTTATTTCGGCACCACCTTTAGGTTTATAAACACCTCTCAGAAAACGGATTACTTGCAATTACATTTCTTACTATCCCATTTTTTAAGAATAAGGAATAAAACTTTTCACATATATTTTTAAGTTTAATTGATAAGGAAATATAAAATTTAGTCTCGATATTTTTAAGTGAATTTTTCGTGCTACAGCAGTCAGGTGCAAAAATCCGAATACAACAAGGTGTAAATGCAGTCACGCAGATTTAGATTTTTTCCGGCAGCAGGTGATTCGCCGATACCGCAGTTTTCAAATGTCACCATGACGTCAGAACAAATTACATTCGTAGAAGCTATCACAACCTGGCCGCCACTAAGTAAAATTCAAATAGCGATTCCTTTGTTTCAAAAACCTTTGGTGCCAAGAAGTTGCTGTCTGGTGGTTTAAAGGGCAATAAGCGAAGTTTTGATTTCAATCACCAACCACATACACGCACATGTGCAGAACGGCGGGAGTCAACATTTCCTTTAAACCGAAAATTCTAGAACACAAACAATTATAGCTGATTCCTCAAGGCGTACGTCATGGAACTCCAAGCAGGTGCGACCGTTAAAGATCCCTACCTTAATTTTCCCGTCTGGTAATTCAAAATAAGCGAAGCGTCAGTTTTACGACGCAGTCACTTTCTCGCCCACTTACAGTTCAGTCATTTCAGTTGTTTGTTCGCGGACCCCTGATTCTAAATCGCCAAGGGCCGGTTAAGCTGAGCATTCTTTTAGTTTGTGCACTGACTTCTACATTTTGCCGTTGCGACAATTGGTAGCTAGTTGACAAGGACACATTGATAGATAAGGTCAGTTCAGATTAAGAATCTGGTAGTATGAAGTGTCGAGTGACTTGCGACAAGCTAGAATCAGGTCAGCAAATGGCAATTAGGGAGTCTGGTTGCAGAAATTCTCGTCTCTTCACGCCCACACCCTAGTCTCAATTTCTAGGATTAGCACGTTCTTCCTCAGTGTTCTTTTCGGCACGAAAAATTCGGTTTTGACCTATGTTTATCAACTTTGCCTGGCAGTCACTGACAACAAAGGAATACACGTGTGTTGCATTCGTGCCGACATCAAACGGTAACACGTAGCAAGCCGTCAAAATTCTAAGACACTGTGTATAGTATTTAGACGCCCGGCCCGATTTCGCGATTTGGAGAGTGCCGAATAATAGGGGCCTGGACACAACGCTCACTGGTCACAAACCCCAACTCAGAATTTGGTCATAACGCCCAACTTCGATTCTGGTGACAATGCCCAACTTGGTCGCAACGCCCAATTTTTATTTTGGTCACAACGCCCAACTTGGTTATAACGCCCAAAAACGATATTGGTCACAACGCCCACCGACGCCTGTTATAGGATCGAGCTATCGACGCCACTGAAACTACCTTTTTGGTCATAACGCCCAATTTCGATTTTGGTCAGAACGCCCAACTTGGTCACAACGCCCACTTTTGATTCTGGTTACAACGCCCAACTTGGTCATAACGCCCAAGTTTGATTTTGGTCACAACGCTCAATTTTGATTTTGGTCATATCGCCCAGGCGCACAGAAAGTAAGAAAAATGTGTATCTAAAATGAATAATAATAAATTAAACTTTTAGGGTGAGGTAGCAAAATTTTCAAGTTCCCGCAAGTAGTATTAATATTATTTATTTTTGATAATAATTCAGTGGCGTAGTGTGTTGTCCAAAAGAGTTTCTAAATTCGGATTATAACATAAAGTTGTATTTTTTATATGGAACACATAGTTAGCTGTGGCATTATGAGAAAGAGGATTTTTTTCCCATTTCAGTGACATATGTCACATGGGATCGACTTATTCATTTTCACTGCTTTATAGTAACAATTCACAATTTTTAATATTTCGTCGTTTTCTAGTTGAATACTTCTGCCATTTAGAATATAAGTGATTAAACAAAGTTTTTGGGTTGTTACAATACCACCGTTTGATTGACAGAATTAATCACGTTTGATTGTTGCTTATAATATTATATGTATTGTCCTTCATACATCCATTTATCAGAACATTTTATTGTCCATTAAAACCTCTACAGCTTCTCAAATTAAAAATGCATTTTCAAAAATTTTAATATTCTACTTCATATATGAGGGAGGTTCGAAAATATGAAAATGATTGAAAAATAAATACCCTTATCTTTCCAAATACACAAAAGTGTTAATTGGAAGTATTTGTTATAACATATCTATTAAAAATTATAATTGATTTTAAATTGTTATTTGGTGCGTTTGTTATTAAATTATTTAAAAATTTTACACAAAAATAAAATTTGTTAGCATTAATTTCGAATCAGGTAATATCCTGGTTGCTAAGTGAGTGGAAACTCCGGTTTGACAGTACACGTTTATCGTATCCGCTGATAAGTTAACTTTGAAGTATTTCATTTGGTAATACACGGTGTGGTAAGAAAAAATAGGAGAGACCAGAAAAAATTGTTTTCGAAGCAAATAACTGTGACTTTATATTTAACACCTACTTTTAATTCTTCTTCAAATAACATTTTTGTCTATTTTGAAAAATAAGGGTACTTTATTCTTGAACCATTTTCATATTTTTGAACCTCCCCCATATACGAAAGAATATATTTACATTTTGGCAAGTGAATTTTTAGTTTGAGATGTAGAAACTTGTATCAGGAATAAAACTTTCTGATGAATGGATGATAAAAAACTCCATGTGTTACAAATTTATGAGGGACGGTATATGTTATATTATACAGATTGGTGGTGGATAATGCGAACATAGGCAGTCCATTGAGCTAGAATAAAGTTTATGGGCTTTGTATGCGTTAGACAGAAGTAGACATATATTATTTAAAATCTAGTATCCTAGAATTCAGTGTTTTCTAAAAACAAAACCTTTTGATTCTGCGGATGCTAGATGTTAATCGCATGTAGGTCGTTTATAGCTAACGCATACAAAATCCATAAAGTGTATTCTAGCACATTTGATTACTTATGTTCACATTTTCCTCCACCAATCTGTATATTATTATATATATCACTGGAATGGGAAAAAATCCTCTTACTCATGACAACACATACAACTATGGGTTTCATATACAAAAATACAACTTTATGGTATAACTCGAATTTCAGAACTTTTTTTTTTTGAATAACTGACTACCCACTGCATTCGTATCGAAAAATTTCTAGAAGAACGTCAAATTACTTTTATCTATTTTTATAAATAAAGGATATATGGTCACAAAACGAAAAACCGAAAAATTAAATTTTTGTTCATAATTCGAAAACAAAAGACGGTAGCTTATTTTGGTTTCCACCATTAAGTTTTTCTCGAAATATCGAGGATGGGGGTCCATTTTTCCATATCTCCTATACTTATCGAGATTCCGACGCCGTTTGTTCAGGTAAATAAATTTGAACCCGCTTAGTAAAAGAAACTATTATAGGTATCGGAATGTTAAGAATTTGCTACGTCTTGTAATGTCTATGACGTATTCTGAATTTCTACCCATTGAGCTTTCCGCCGGAATTTTAATGCCTCTAATGTTCTCTCGTAGAAGGCACGTTGGATTGAAATGACAGAATTGGTTAAATTGCTAGTTTTCTGTATACAGATTGGTGGCGGATAACATAAGTAATCAAATGTGATAAAAGATAGAATACAGTTTATGGACTTTGTATGCATTAGGAACTTTATAAATTTAGGTGGAAAGTTCATTTTATTACGTAAGGTAGTGCTAAGAAGGAATTATTTGAAATGCAACCCCTAAGAAATCGAAAAAGATAAAATTCGTTTTTACGAATTCCTTAATGTCTCTTACACCCGATGTTTACTTGCAGAGATTTTCAATGCAAATGCTTAAAAACGTATTTCAGGATTTTTCCATAATCAATCCCTAAAGGTGCAAATATGTGTTCGCTGTAAATTGTGAAATATTTGTCCCTAAGGGAATAAAAAGAGGTAAATGTGTTTTCACAAATTCCGCAATATCTCTTAGACCCGGTTATAGCCTCGTCAAAAGAAGTAACATTCTCACGTTCTAAAATCATTAATTTCGCGCACTTAATACAAAACTAGCCTTTTCCAACTCATACTATTATTGAGTTTTTTCCTAATTAAATTTTGAACTTAATATATCCAAAAAACTTGACACTTGACAGTTTGACACAATGATATCGTTAGTTACCAAAGTACACTGTGTTATTTCCTATGTTTTTTTATTTACAAAAACCACAATAATTTATTCGGTAGTGATTAATAGTAATTTACAATACAAGTGGGTAAAGCTAGTCTTTATAGTCACGAGTGGGGCAGAGTTAAAACCCGAGTGAGCGAGCGTATTAAGCTCCGCGAGTGACTAAAGATGCTTTACGCATGTGTATCGTACAATATTTTATCTACGATAAAATCTACCAAACACGTAAATATAGGAAAAAATATTTAAAACTAAATTGCAAACGGTCCTAATTTTGCGTGGTTAAAAATTATAACACCGTTGCTACTGACGACGTGCCGAATGAAATCTTTTAAACACGTTGCTGCTGACGACTTAAACTAATGAAAACATGTTATTAAACAGTCGTTTTACAAACTTAAAATTGCCATCTAAAAGTCAATTTTACACTGCCGTAGATAAAGTAAATTTTATCCACTATTGTCATTAAGGTGTTACTCTAGCAACGTGGCTTTAGTGGATAAAGCACTTACAACTTTATAGGTAGGTGTTGGAAAGTAGTTATGTATGGTCCAATTGAATAAAGAGGCATTTTATCCATAACGGCAAAACTTTAGCTCACGAAAGATAAAGAATTGCTTAGATACCATACAGATTTATAAATCGGCATTGGAAAAGAAAATTACTTCACTACTATAGCCAAATTCTCCTGACAAAATATATGGAAGCAGATAACAAAAACGTAAGTGTATCTAATAACTATTTATGCAACAAGTGCTAAAAGTTGATGTTCATGCACGAGACATGAAAATTATGAAACGTAGCCGAAGGCTGAGTTTCATAACATGTCGAGTGCAATAACACTTTTAGCACGAGTTTGCATACAATATTTTTTCTACGACCTTAAATTTTCTGTTATTAATCCCTAAATGTCGATTTAACAAGTCTTTGCATTTATGACAGTTATAATTTATGACATAATAAAGAGATGGCCTAGACGAGCAGGTGAATGTTTGTGAAGACAGTACTGTCAAAGTCAGTTATCAAAGGTAATTATAATAGTACACATCTGACTTTATTCATTAGATAACGCTTTAATTATTTTAAAAAAACACGTTACCTCTAACGCATGAAGTAACTAGAATAACATTACAACCTCACTTCCAGTTCGAAATTGTAGTTTTATAACCTCACTTCACTTTATAACACATGTGCTAAAAGTAAACAGCTGATCTAATTTTAAACACCCTAAATTATAAAACGTCACTTTTAGTGAAAAAAGCTAGATCTAAAAGACCTACTATTAGTGGTGGTCGTAGAAAAAAGAATGTAGGCACCACTCCGCTGCCGACCGAGCTTATAAGAATATTATTGGACAAACGCTCCAAAAAAAAACCGCGACTTTTTCCAACAATTTCAACACTTTCGTCTACAATATGTTTTTCAAAATGTATGTTTGCTTAATATTTTTATTGACTAGCAGCCCGACCACGTCAATTATGTTGCAATAAAAATAATTAAAATTCAATAGTATTCAATTACCACACACATATATGAAAGTATAAGGTCTGCACGCTTACTTGGCTGCCTGCACGTCTTCAGCTATGAACTTCAATCTAGCCCGAAATTTCTATGAAAATGTGCTTGAAAGAAAGTTGGGCGTTGTGACCAAAATCAAAGTTGGACGTTGTGATCAAAATCAAGCTTGGGCGTTATGACCAAGTTGGGCGTTGTGACCAGAATCAAAGTTGGGCGTTGTGACCAAGTTGGGCGTTGTAACCAAAATCGAAATTGGGAGTTGTGACCGAGTTGGGCGTTCTGACCAAAATCGAAATTGGGCGTTGTGACCAAAATCGAAGTTGGGCGTTATCACCAAAAATGTGGTTTCAGTGGCGTCGATACCTCTTTCCTATAACAGGCGTCGGTGGGCGTTGTGACCAAGTTGGGCGTTGTGACCAATATCGTTTTTGGGCTTTATGGCCAAGTTGGGCGTTGTGACCAAAATAAAAATTGGGCGTTGTGACCAAGTTGGGCGTTGTGACCAGAATCGAAGATGGGCGTTATGACCATATTCTGAGTTGGGGTTTGTGAGCAGTGGGCGTTGTGTCATAGCCCCGAATAATAATTAAGAGTGAAGCGCTTTGAAAGACATCACATAGCGCCAATAGTGAGGCAAAAACATTCATTCCTGTCCGACAATAACTATTTAAGGTTAGATATTCACAGAAAGCTAGTAGTACCATTTGAAAGCTGTTGGAAATGATTATTTAAGTTATTTGTAACTTCCCTATTTATTTAACTTTGATTTTAACTTCGACAAAGTAGATTAAACTAGCCTATATTTTTATCTGATTGTGTTTCCATGCGACCCTCCCCCACCCCGCTCCAGTATTAGTATATTTTTGTGTAAAGAATTTTAGCAGTAAAGAACGATCAAGGTAAGTCAGTTCGGAACGTGGTGGACGTTGCATGCACCCACTATTAGTGAAACTGAGGATTGCCTCTATCGACCCTGGGCGATATGTTTTACAAAAACGCAACTGAAGGCGGTGGCACCTGGAGCAATAAACACCTTCTTAAGTTATTCGGTCCTCCCCCGGTATAACGAATATCGAGATAAACCTACACAATTCATAACGAGTTAGCAGGCAAAATTTGGTTACACTAATACCACCACTCTTCGAGCGAGTGTCACTGGTTACGGATATTACCAATCGTCGATCTCAGGCCGTGAACCTACTATACATCGTAAATCGAATTTCGGGTGTAAAAGTACCTTGACTAAAAATGGTGTTAACCTTTAAACCAGAACGTATTTTTTAATCGCCCACCAGTATATCGCCAACGGCAATAGAAAAACAAGTTGTTTTATCCGAAATTAATATATCCGACCTCAAAGTAATCTAGTAATATTCTATTCTAAGGTGTATGTACTTTTACAGACGTATTTAATGTAGTTTAATGTAGTCACACGGTTTCCGTTTTCTCTGCTATTTAAAATTTAAAAAGAATAAAATGAGTATAGCGTTTTTGTGTATCTGCGACGACTGATACGGATATGCAAATCAAAAGCTACGCAAATGTGAACTGCCGAGATGCCTCACCCTGGATATGACATTTACTTTTAAGTTTAGGCGTCGTTTTCGCTAACAGAATTTTTACAACATTTTAAATTTTTTCTGTATTACAACTTTCCAAGATTATATTGCTAAATATGCAAATCCGTTTTTTTTCGGTTCAAACAGCAAGAGATCAGGCGACACCAGAAACATACAAATACGAGTCATTGAGTTGTAACTTGCCTTAAATAATTTTTAGTCCTACCATTGCAGATATTCCATAATTCTATTCCCAATTTCCTGATAATTCAATTTACAAAAGATGGAGCGTGAGATTGTCTAGGTTTTCCTACGGGAATATGTACATTAGGATCATAATAAAAGTACTAAAGATTTAATTATCGTACTGATTGGAATCTCAAGGTTACTACAGTGTTTGTAATAATTAGAGTAGCAACATATATATTTTTTGAAGGTAGTTGCAATAAAGATTTTTTGTTAAAATGATATTTTAAATCTGGCTATAATTTGTAAACTTTGTCACCTCTGTAGCAATTTGTTTTAGCAAATTATGAATATTTTCGTAGCTTCCGTAATTCCTAGTGACATACAAAATCGGGCTATAATAGTTTCACTTTTGAGAATAATGCTCGCGTCAACCGATTTCGAATCCATTACGAAAATGTTTAGCTATAATACCACCACTAGCTCTCCATAATACCACTAGAGAGACCAGATCCTAAAATTCAGTTTAGAGACTTGGTGTTTTTTGTATGATTAACTTGAAAAGAGGCTTCCACGAATGGGGCCCCCAGTTAATCCGCTGCGAATTCCGGTTCAATGGGATTGCCGGGAACTGCCACTTAATAACCCTTGACTTGGCTTCAGTTATTTGTTGGAGTGAAACAAGACTTAACAAACACGAGTATATTGAGTAACAACGATTACAAACGTCACTGATGGACCGATGGTTTTTTACAATAGCTTCAACTATTGTGACACGCTTGGATTGGCCACGCGAAAGTAACGAATTGCGCGTAACCGTCACACAAAACAACCTGGAAACGTCTTTACCAGGGAGCTAGACCGACCGCAAACCAGCACAAAGCATAGCTGAACTTGCTTACTCCAAATTCTGAATCTAACTGAAGCTGAATTGACAATGAGCTGAACTCGCAAATTCAACAAGGAGGGGAAGGCTCAAACACTATTGGCTGAGGCGATCCTGCGTAGCCAATCGGAGCGTCGCACGTTGTTTAGGAATAAATGCTTATTTTAAGAAATCTTAATGCTAAGCTCTCTCAATGAGGCATTGTATTGAACGAAATCCATAAACACATGAGTCCCAAATACGCTAAGTCGGCTTAAGTCCTATTAGAAAGTGTATCCATCCGCTTAAAAGCCATTAACGGAAGCTTACAAATTCCTTTCGAATATTAACAGAGGCAAACAACTACGGCAAGATGCAAATTTGACTTTACCACGACCTTTGAATGAGATAGAACAGTTATGACTTGAATTACATGAATAATTATAAGCAAAAAGGTTTTGATGCACGCATCTGTGTGAATCAAACACTTGGTGATTGCAGAAATTGTATAGAGAACGAGTTATCTTATCCAAGAGAATGCTTGAGTGCCAAAACAATAACTACGTAGTTTCAAGAAACCTCCAAAATGTTGACTGACACTAAAAAATTTGATTCCTCAAATTTGTAGGATACAATTATTGTTCATTCTATGTATAATTATATTCGTCTCTAATATACATACATACAATTTAAATACATGCATAACAAGTTGTTATCTTAGTGTATGTAAATATATTATACTAATCCTTTTCGTTTCAGAAGTAAAACCATTTCAAGTTGTACCATGGAGGAATGTATACGGAGCTTAGCAAGTAAACTTTTGTAAAAAATGTTTAATAAGCAATCGTATATTAAAGAAATTCTCTAAATTTACAACTTCCAACGAAATGGACTTATCTATTTTTGCAATTTAAATAAGTGAAGTGAAAATGGTAACAATTATAAAATATTCACCAAAGTGACAATGATTAATTTTGTTTTTTATTACTGATACAAGGAGCACTAGATTAGTAAACTACATAACCATGAAAATTAGTGGATATTACAGCAAACGCATAGGAATATCCTGAGTTCTAATCGTTCTTGTGCAAAATTTATACATCTACGGCATATTGTTGCCTTGCATTACTTTGTCATCGAAGATAAGTTTAGGTAAATTAGAGCACCGAAGTACACTAAAATCTTTACCTTTAGAAGACCACCGACTAAAAATTATACATGAGAAGTATGCTGGCAGTATATGGTGAAAATTGTCCAAACCGGTATCAAATAAAATACTGGTCAAAACAGTTTAATTGTGGCGCTGGATTAGTAGAAGACGGTACAAGATCAGGATAGTTGACTGCTGCAACTAATCATGAAATATGCAGAAAAATGTAGAGTCGACGGTTCTTGAAAATCGACTCTTTTAGATCTTTCATGAAAAGCTTATGATGGGCAAGGTGTCACCCAAACGGGTTGCACGATCTTTTGGATTGTCGTTGAGAAAACTATTAAAAATTTGAATTTATTGAAAAAGTATACAAAATAGTAACGGGACCCCTTATTTGAAACCTTAAATAAAGTAAAAATCTATGCAATGCGTCGAGGACAAGAGTCTGCAGACAAGATTATGGCAACAGTTTTTTGGAACCAACAAAAACTTATTTTAATTGAGTACGTGTGGAACAGTAAAACAACCAGTGCTTGCTCTGTCAAACTTGAGAAACTACATCGCGCTGTGTTCGAAAAGTGTCCAAATTTGTTGAAGAAAGGGGGTTCTCATTGTTCACGACAATACAAGAGTGTACAAGGCGCAACATTTTCAAGTTTTAAAACAAAAATTGGAATTTCTTGAGCTAGATCTTCCAGCGCATAGCTCCGATATGGCTCTCTACGACTTTTATTTATTTAGAAACTTAAAGAAAACCTACAAAGTCGCCGGTTCTCTTCTGGAGCAGAACTTTGCCGAGTTGTTAGCAGCTAGTTTGTTGAACAAGAATAATACTTATATTCTTAAGAAATTTGGCAAATCTAAGAAAACGAAAAAAGTTTGCAAAGTTGGGTGGCGATTATATTAAAAATAAGAGAGAGTTACTGCTCTACATTGTTCCCTCCCACTTTAGGTAGATTATTAATCTAGTGCCCCTCGTAATTTACAGATTGAAAAACTAGAGGAAAATAATTTATCGATAGGCCGTACACAATACTCCAAGGTGGTTCACCTATAATTTCGCATTTTTCGGAGACATCTAAATCCGTAAAAACCACAACGGTGAAAACCTTCTTTCCGCATCACATATGTAATCATCAACTGCAAGAAAATACTTTTGAGGAAAAATATGTGAAGGCTCCCACGAGCAGACTGACTTTTTTCTGTAAGTTATGCCTACAATGTGAATTTTGAATTTTTGCATTATTGCAAAGCCCACTACTTTTTCTCTATATGGATACACCTTACCAACATGGTAAAAAATATCTGCCTGTAGGTATCCTTCTTACTTTACATATTTTAGTTTCTTTGCTATTTTTGTGTTTTAAAGTAGGAATATCTCTTGAAACATACCTTTGTTAATTTAATTCAAATTTTCGTTGCGGAAGGAAAGCGTGTGTTTGATATAGTTTAGTATATATTTTATCAAATGTATTTTTTTGTTTTTTGTAGTTGCCAATTTTTTATATAAATAGATAATTTTTTTGTAAAATTCCAATTACTACTCATTGTAGAAATGTCATTTGATGTAGAAGATACGATGTCGATTGAATAGGCATAAAGTTGGAAAACTCACATTATTTTCTACATGAGCATGTTGTAAAACTTTTTTTGCGGTTCTACCATCCTCTAGTCTTACTAAGTGTCCTAACCAGCGAATCCTTTGACCTCTAATAATCCGCACTATAGATGGTTGTCCGCAAAGTTCCATCACCTGTGCCTTGGACCGTCTTTCCCACATATCCCCCACATTTTTCCTTTTGAATAAATGCTTCTCAAGATTTTCTTCTCCAACACTTCGAGTATTTTTTTTATCTCCCTTATTTAGCACCCACAGCTCACTACCATAAGTAACTACGGGCCGCACTACTGTTTTATATAGCCGCATTTTGGAATTTTGCAATATATTATTGGATTTAAAAAATGTGTTACAGAGCTCCCTTACTTTTATTTCCTTTCACCAACATTTCGTTAATTTGTATGCTATCTCCTCCTTTATTAAAAATTTTCACTCAGAGGTAGTTAAATTCACTCACTGCGGCAATTTCACAGTTAACTTCTTCCTCTGTTTTGAATTTTAAACTTCTACACTCGTTTTTGACTTCGGCCGCATGTATTTAGTTTTCTTCATATTAAATTCTTTTGCGGATTTTCTAGTCTTCGTATTAAACAAAGACTACCCTCCTAGAAAGTATTTATTTTCGAAATTAGGAAAATAAGAACTTTCCAACTCTGTAAAAATATAAAAATAGGTACCTGCGAGAATATTATCTTGATGACGATGTCAGGTAGGTTAAAATTTGAAACCAATTTAGAAATTTAAAATACGAGAACTTAAACATACTAAATAATAATGAAGACGGAAACTTCAAGAATTTCAGGAGGTGGCCACCTTCCTTCTAAATATTTCTTGTAGCATTTTAATAAAACATTAAAAGTGGTTTAAATTTTTTATGATCCTCGCATAGTCAGTTTTATTTTCTTTAAAGGTACCTGTGGTTCTTCACTATTGACAAAAACATTAGTTTTTTGTAGTACATTTTCGATTAACGTAATTTTATAGTTGCTAAGTGAGCGAACGTTGATTAGTATATTTCTATCGTACCCGATAGAAACTCCACTATAAAGTATCTTATATTCCCTAATACAAAGGATGATAAGAAAAAATATGGAAAAGCTGTGAAAATTGTTTTTCACATCTTCCTCTACTTTTAAGAAACTTTTTCAGATAACATTATTATCTGTTTTGAAAAATAGAGGTACTATATTTTTAAACAATTTTCATATTTTAAACTTCCCCCGTATACGAAAGTATTTATTTAAATCTTGGCAAGTGCATTTTAGTTTGAGGCTTTGCATGGTGTTTGATCAATAATGAAATTTTCTGAAAAATTGATAATACACAAATTTATTTGTGTCCAAATTTATGCCGGACACTGTATATAATTGCCACAACTATATTTTCAGTTATGTGAAAAATACCCTATTGAACCTCCGCATATATTCCTTCCCTCTAATTTCCCTTCATTTCCCTCCCGGGCGTGGGATGTGCCCTATTAACCGGCCTTTTCTCGGTACTACAGCGTTCCATAGTGTTGTTCCTTCCTATGCTGTTCTCATTACTTCATCATTAAATACTCTTTCTGCCATCTGCTAACCCTATAAGCCGTTTATTTAGTTCTGTCAAAAATTTGGAATAGAAACTATAAATGGCATTGCCTGCTCTAATTAAAATTTAATGCAGCAGTAACCTTCCCTGAGCGTATAAATTGACCTTCTTTACAATTTTTTAGCACAATTTATCTGAAATTTATTTAAAGAAATTAATTCTGCAAGCCTTCTTTAGACCGACAAGTTGGTAGCCTTTTGTATGATAAATGGGAAGCATATGCAAATATAATATTAAATTTAGAACTGAAAGCTTTGGAGTTAAAAGATATGCGCATTTATCACTCAAACATCAGCCCTCTTAATGGTATTCACTATTTGCATTTATTTAAAAATTGAGTTAATTTTTGTTCCGCCCGAATAGTATCCAAAAGTAGAAACTGCACAATTTTTTTACTTGAAATCCATCAGTTCACAAACGAGATGTTCAAAATTTTCTTTCTTGACGGAATTGATGTGCAGCGGAAATTAAACTATTTCGTAGTAAGATATTTATACGGTCTTAAACTAATTTTATCGTAAATGGCTACTTATAGTGTACACGTACTTTTTATTGTGTTTCTTTTGTTATCAAAGGAAACCAAAAAGTGATTATTTTATTGAAGCAATTTTGTTGCATGTCATTCGTATAGGACACATAATTGAATAATTTACTAACGCATTAGAGTACTTTTTATACGGCAATCAATATTTCCAAGTCCTGGTAGGTGAGTGTATTCACTACAATGTTCATCTTGAGTTAATTTTAAACTGAATGGAATTTGTCGTTTAGTTATGTAATAATATAATCGCTTTCCAATATTTAGCAAATGTATTTAGCAACGCTTTAGTGAAACTAAGTTGGCTCTAAATGTAAATATGTTAGTATCATGTAGCTCACTGCAACAGATATACAGAAATTGCAGATATGAGATCTATTACCATTATTCGAAAAATTCGTTACATGGTGTGCCTGTTTAAAAACAGAAAAGGCTTAAAGTAAGATAATAGCTTAATGTGGTATCAGAAAAAATAAATTTAAAAATTGATGATATAAAGCTAGCTCTTACGCGCGAAAACAATAACTTTAAACAAGTTGAAGCTGTATCTTCAGAAAGCTTTAAATTATGCGGAAAGGTGTTGAAGAATGATCGACTAAAGTATTAATCTAAAAGCGCAAAAGGTTAGTTAATTAATAAGCAAAGGATTTCAATTAAACTGCTATAGGGAATATTTTGTATATAAAAAAACCTATGTTACTGTGTGTAACTATCAATCACAGCGATTTTAGTTTTATTGCAAACATAAGTAGAAAAGCGTTCAGTTAAGCAAGTATTCATTTCAATAGTTAAGTGCTTTGATTTCATATCTTTATAAATTTGTAAATAATTAAGAATTTTATATTTTATGAAATCTGCTGTATGAGATAAAAAGGTGACTACTAAACTCTATTAATAGTGTATGTAGTATATATATTTGGCAAAGTAAATGGAAGATGACCAGGTGATTTACATAGATACATAAGTATTTGTCGATTGATCTCAAAATGAAGACTGAATTAATAGCAAACAACAATACAGAGTGATTCATAAGTATAGTAATCAAATTTAAGGGTAGTTAGAGGACATCAAGCAGAACAACTTTGCAAAACAAGCTATGCTTCATAAATTAATAATCTCTTCTTCTACATCATGACATCTTTCCAGATGTGTTGTGGATTTTAATATGATAGGTTTGGAAATGTCTCGTCCAGAAAATTTCTTCAGGCGCCTCTATCTTGGGTCATGCGTAAAACATGTTCTCAGGGTTCCTGGAGATCCTTTCGCGTTATGTCAATCCAGCGTTGGGGAGATCGTCCTCGTCTTCTTTTTCCATCTGGCTTTCCTTGTATTATGTTTTTTCCATGTTATCTCTTCTGGAGATGTGGCCAAAGAATTTGAGGGCTTTCTTAGAAACAAGTGAAGAGAGGCGAAGTTGGGGCTTAATTTCGTTTAAGATGGATTCGTATGCATTGAGCTGTCCATTTAACTCTAAGCATACGACGCCAGCAGTACATCTCGAATGCGTCTATTTTCTTGCTTCTCTGACCGTCCATGTTTCCGCCACATACATGAACACAGAAAAAACTAAGGCTTCTACAAGACGTATTTTGACGTCTATGCGAATATTTCGGTCAGCCCAAATTTGAATGATTTGTGCCATGGCAGTCCTTCTCAATTGTATTCTTCGCCTAATTTCCTTACCACAGTCTCCTAGATTGTCCACCAGTCCTCCCAGGTAGAAGTACTGCGAGACAACTTCGCACTTCGTAATACGGGTGATATTGGGATGGTTGTGATGTTTCCTATGTACGATTAGGATTTTGGTCTTGCGGTAGTTAATACTTAAACCATACTCGTTGCTGATATCCTCTAGTTTTCTTATGAGCGTTTCGATTTCTTCCTGACTTCTTGCTATTAGTGTTGTGTCATCGGCGAATCGGAGGTTGGATATTTTATATCCGCCAACAGTTGCACCGCCCTCCCAATCATCGAGTACATGTCTCATTAGGTGTTCAGTGTATATGTTAAAAAACAAAGGTGAAGAACGCATCCTTGACGTACAACTTTGCTAATTTTGCACTCTTTTGAGAGGACGTTGCTCACTTTTAATACTGCTTTGCTTTCTGCGTATAGTTGCCTGATTAATTCTATGAGGTGTAGGGGAACACCCATCTGTTTTAGTACGTCCCATAGTTTTCGCCAGTTGACGTTGTCGAAACGTTTGGTAAAATCGACGAAGCACAGATATAGTGGATTGTAGTACTTCTGGCTTTTTCTATCAGCTGACGAATGTTCAGTATCTGCTCCCTTGTCCCCCTTCTTTTTACAATCCAGCTTGCTCAGGTGCAATTTGCCAGACGTATATGTCCCTAGACGGGCTTGCATTATATACAACAAAATTTGCTCGCGTGGGATATTAATGCGATTAGTCTGTAGTTGTCGCAGTCGCTAGTTGAGCCTTTTTTGTGCAGAGCTATTGTAACAGATGTTATCCAGTCCTCATGCCATTGACATGTTTCCCAGACCATTTAACAAATTTTGAACAGCTCATGTTTCCTGGAGTTGTCCAGCAGCTTGATAATTTCGGCTGTGACGATATCGACTCCCTCGGATTTTTTTAGTGCTAGGTTTTTGACAACTGCTTCAAACTCTGACAGCAGTATATTAGGTTTCTTTCAAAACCTTCAATACGAATTCGTATAGCTGTACGTAACTGATTATTGTATAGTTTTTCGCAGTACTGCCTCTAAACTTCCAGGATTTGGTTTATGCCATTAACCATTTGACCGTTCATGTTCTTTATAGCCCAGGAGCATGGTTTGAATTTTTTTTTATTTTCTTCATGATTTGGAAGACTTCTCTGCCTTCAGTTCTATCCGCGTGTGCTTGTGTATCTTTGCATAAGACTTCGTAGTAATGGTTTTTATCTGCTCGACAGCCCTTTTGTACTAGTCTGTTTAGTCGGCGGTATTCTGTCTGAGATTATGGAATGTGTAGTCCCGATTCTTTCGCTCTTCTTCTAGCGTTTACGAAGTCTAATGTCTCCTCAGACATCCAATTCTGCTTTTTGTACGCACCGATAGGTGCTTGCGACTCTTCAATTGATTCTGTAATGTTTTTGCGCAGACCTTTCTACAGTTCGTCTGATGTTTCACCTTGTGGAATATGCGTCTTATTTTTTTCTTCTAATAATCTGTGGAAAGTATGCTTATCTGTTATAGGTGGTAGTTTGTCGACACGTCTTCCGTAGCAGTTTTTTTAATTTTAGTTCGAAGGTGGTCACGAGAAGCTGATGATCACTTCCGCAATCAGTCGTGCTTGGACGTGTTCTTGCATCGCTTATAGATGTGCTTCAACGTCGCCGGATTAGTATAAAATCAATTTGATTACGCGCTCGATCACCAGGAGAGGACCAAGTGTTTGGTATTTTGTCCACAACTTCCACGAGTGCGGCATAAAATTAATCTAAAATGTTGTCTTCTGCAGCGGCGGTAGGTTGCATATATTTGGATGAGATGGATATTTACAGGTTTTGCTCTAAACTTCATATATATAATTCTGTCATTTATGATTTCGTAACCCATTACGCATTCATTAAATCTTCTCGAGACCCAGATTGCCACTCCACTTTGACTTCGATCGTCCAATCCAGCGTAATATATTGTGTTTCCCATTTCAGTTTTGAAATGACCGCGGCCTCTCCAATGTGTCTCTGCCAAGCCGGATATAGATATATTGCACCGTGCCAACTCTCTTTCAACTATGGAGAATTTACCTACTTGCTAGAGACCTCTGACGTTCCATGTAGACAGTTTCAGTGCTTTACTTATTTTTTACAATTTTGTTGATTTCAGTTTCATCGCTGGTAACTGAATTTCCATGCTGGGCCCAGTGGTCCACCGTAGCATGGCCGGTCGCAGACTTCTCGTCTTCTACCCCGGAAGTACAAAAGCGACGATTGTCAATCGGATCGCGTGACGAAACCAAATTAATAATAATACCAGCAAAAATTAAAACTAGTTGCTTAAAATAATTGATGGGCTCTGGAATGAATTTCAATGGACTTAAAATCGCACAGGTGGCTGCTATAAGACCGAATTTGGGTTAAAATTTAGTAGGAGCAAGATGGCTGTTTTTTGGGTATTGCAATCACATTTGGTACACTCGCTTAATTTACTTTACTGATTTTTCCAGTGGTTCTTAAAGGTGTGTAACATATTGCATATTTTTTTTGTTAGTGGTTACATTTTATGCAGTATACTACTACTGATGTCAGTACACACTCGTTTATTTTGATTA
>OW679194.1:126570032-126827919 GCA_940337035.1 Agriotes lineatus
TTCACTGATAAGCAAGATTTAATACTAGTTGCTTACGAAGATCGAAATTATACAATTTGCTTTAGTAAGACGTTATCGAGATCAGTTTCATACGTAGTTTGAAGTAATTTGGCACTCCCTATGACCTCTGTATCTGAGGCAATCGTTAGAAATTTGCGCTTTAAAATTTTGAATGTATAGTATGTTACTATGCACTATGCACTATGAAATCTAAGAATCACAAACACACACTAGAGTTGGAACTTCTGATCTACTCAAAAGGAGAAAAGACTGCGCGTTCAAAAGAGCCCAGTGCCGCTCACGTATCATAGTCTGTTGCAGCTTTGAACCACTATTCTAGGAAAACTTTTATTTTCACTAAAAACTCCGCTACCGCGGCGCCTATATAGATTCGGCGCCGAGGTTCTTCGCACCCCCTGCACGTATGATAGTTACGCCACTGTTAGCAGGGTAGGTTTTGTTTGTTATTTGACACAAACTCAATTAAAACCCAAAATGCTAACCTCGAATTTGACATAGACTGGCACCAAAAAGGCACCAACAGTGATTTATGCTTTCTATCTGCCTATTGGGTTATGTGCCACTTTATGGGTCTAT
The DNA here is from genome assembly GCA_940337035.1 of Agriotes lineatus. Lineage (NCBI taxonomy): Eukaryota > Metazoa > Arthropoda > Insecta > Coleoptera > Elateridae > Agriotes > Agriotes lineatus. The sequence goes on from OW679194.1 coordinate 126,570,630, forward strand.
AATCTAATAATTACATCCTCATAACTAGAAGACGTTGGATAAAATAATAAAGCAATTCGATACATTAGAATGTGTATGAAGAGATATTTAAGAATTATACCGATTGGTCACTACACGAAACTTTCCTCGCATATGAAAAGTTTTAGCAAATTTTAAAAATACAAAAATGGTTAACCTGTACCCTCTGGGTTCACAATAAACATATTTGGGTCAAGGTAAATATTATTTCTATCTAACTAATATTTCAGCGGTTGACGTATCGAGTGCTGCACGTTTATGTCCTTTTAAGATGTTCGGCCTGTATCGGTTGGGTTAAAAACACGTCTTTTTTTCGTCAAGGATAAAAACAGAAACAGGATAAACGTTGCAAAAGAGACTAAATGAACAACAGTAAGTGGGTTGAATGTGACTGCATTACATAACCCACTTAAGATACTTTTACCCCTAGCTTCTTAACATTTTTGAAAATAATTAGTATCACAAGGTCCACTTGCGAGGTAAGTTCTGAGTAAAGCCCTTTAAACATTTTTCACAAGGTAGTTTTTTTTAGAGTTAGCTCTTATATCTTGTAAAATTGCCACTTGCTATAATTAGCAAATGATTTTAATGTAAAAAGTTCTTTAAAAAATTAAAAATTAGCTTTCGAATCTAACGACAACTTATATTTCCTATAAAAATCGTATTTCTCAAACTAAATATCGCGAATGAAATGGTATATTTCTGAACTATAATTATCTAACGTCAAAATGTTTAAGCAATACAACTATGAAAGTATTAAAGTATGTTTTAGTTGAATTTATATCCATCCGATTTTATACAAACCATCGTCTAGTTCCTCTACTGCTTGCATAAAGTCCCCCATCAATAACTATCATCATCATTTGGCAAAAACGAAGTTAATAATTATATAAATACTATATCTGCTAATGATTCTATATTAATAAATAAAATATACTATGTACATCCAAGAGTTGGGATAACTTTTCTTCACTAATGTTTTGTGGATGAGTAGTAAGGTCACTGCCCATCTTTCATATTTAATCTTTTTGATTTTCCAGTATACTCCTATTTTCAGTGGCATTTCCAATAGGTTATATAAGATGGTTATCAAAAAATTAACAATACATCAATAACAGAGATTAGTGATAATTAAATTAGATTAAATGGCCACAAATTATGAGCAATTCTAATGTTTACAACCGCCATTGCTTCTCGCATTTTTTACGCCATTGGATAAATAATCATAATCGACGTGAAAATAAAAAGATGAATCGGAAAACAAGGTCGATAATAAAGTCAGTAATTAATACAGCGCGGTGAGAGGGCTTCGACTCCAGGAGACGCGAAATAATAAAACGGATTGAGAAAAAACATTTAAAAAATCCTTCACTAGCTAAGTACATATTCATAATCACACCGTTTAACGGTCATTATTCAGTAATTTGTTTGGCAAGTCCATTCAATATTTCGAGGGAAGCCGGACAAACGACTTACTGTTGCCACTGGTATCGACATGTCGCATATTTTCTGCTCTTAAGGAAGTTGTTATAGTGGTATTAATTTTATTTCAATAAAATACAAGGGAAGCATTATTTTATCAAGTTGCAAATCCTGTATCTCAAATAATATGAAAAGGAGTGTGGTAATCAAATAATAGTTATTTACCTAACAAGTTCGGGAAGTTAATTTTCCCAAATGAGCACTTTGTTTAAAGCACGACCGAAGGGAGTGCTGCATGTAGTGCGAATTCTGGAAAATTCTTCCCGAAAGACGTAGGTACAATGTTTTTTGTAACGAATAAATCAAAATATTTAAAAAAGTTAAAAAAATATTATTTAGTGTTTTACAACTTTACTGAGTTGGCAGCACAAATTACTAAATTTTTATACGTATCCTAGCACCTGTTAGCTTTTGTTGACGTTTACAGCGCCCCTGGAACACACAATTGCCATAGTTTTTGTGGGAAAGTAAAAAACACCCCGGTGCGGGAAAAGTCATTTTCGGCGCATCGGGAATGACCGGGAAATATGAATTTTGAAATCATGAGTGCAAAAAATTGATATACATTATTTTATAGATTTCTTTAATTTTCAAGCCTTTCAGTTCACAGATTTACTGATCCAAATATCATATAGTTATTATAATAGAATTATGAAATTGTCCTGACAATTTCTCGTAACCTCGAATTTACATTGTTTATACTCGCTCTATGCTAACATAGTTTTAAATAACTTTTAAATAAATTATTTAAAGTACCAATTTATGTAGTAACTATATCGCAATTGACACAAACTATTGTCACATATGTTTGTTAAAGTACAAATACCAGTTCTATTCAGATGCTTCCCTCTTTCCTAATACGACCTTACCCAATCTCTCTTCGAGATATATTAACTGCCTATTCAGATATTATTAAATGAAACAGATTCTAGAGTAGCACCAAGCAACTGAGTTACATCAGTGAGTGCAATCGATAATATGGTTATCTCTAGATTATTTGTCCATTTACATAATGATGCTGTATGTACTAATTTCCTATTAAAATTCAATAATACGCAAATTTTTATTCTAGTCGTGTGTGGTTAACTGCGCTGTTACAGAATTGTACAAAGAAAGCAGTTTATTCATGCAATCCTTTAGGAACAGTATCATATTAAAAGAGTCGAATATTATTAACGACCATCGTCATCTTTGTTTTAAAGAAACGTTTGGAATAGGCGTTGATTATGAACGATAGGTTTTATCCACTAAAAAGGCGAATATTTATACATTTGCAGAAATAATTACACTGGTTTATAGTATACCTGGGGTTTGAGTTAAAGTATGTGCCAGTTATTTATGCATGTTTATTGATTACTTAACTGAAGTCTTTTTGTTTTTATAACATAAAGATGTTTCACCATTCTTTAACAATACAGAGTGTCACTTGGGTACTATACGCAAATATGAATTTAACTACAGTTCCGCGATGTTTCAGAAGTTTATTACCAATATATTCCATATGTGTCTCATATACAACGGATTGTGCATGATTCAACTTTTCTGAACATGTAGTGACTTGTTTTCACAGTCCACTCAACCACGAAGACGATATAAGTGGCACCTCCGTTACTTGGTTTCAGTATTCCTCGTATCCTCGTGTCCATCGTGAACTTTCGTTGTGTGCTGGTTTTGTTTTATTGTATGGCAACCAACTGTGTATAAAAGGTCCGGACATAATTTGTTACATGTTTGTTTTTCCTAACGCAAAAATTCCATTAAAGGAGAGTATCTTCAGTGGTTCCCAAATAAGAAAATTGGTTTTAGATGGTCAGTTACTATAACCGAAAAGAAAGCCTGGATTGCTTTTCAAAGTGTAATGGAAAACCTTCTAGGAGAAACCCTAAATCACGGAATTATGAGAAAATTCTTCAAAATATGCTCGAAAAGCTTCGGAATTTTGATTGCACTAAGAGCATCAAAAGTAAATTTTACCTTATTTTTTTCTGAAAAATCTTCGACAAACTAGCGAACAAGGGGAGAGATCCATAAACACATAAAGAACAATGAATAGAGGCACTAGAGAAGGTGGAATACAAGCATGATCGCCGATTACAGGTGGTGTTTAAAAAGGGAGAAACCTGGAGCTGACTATAAAAGAAAAACGATTTAAACAAAGAAACGAAGGTCTGATTAATGTAAGTTTCATAATTTTAGTCAATGTATTTTTTAAATGAAAATTTACTCTTGATAGTTTATAATTACTAAATACAATAAAGTTATATACCTTTGTAAAATGCGATACGTTTTCATTTCCTTAATTGTGATGTATCTGGAATTTAGATATTTGAAATCAGAGTAACATATTTAAACAGTAAGACCTATTCAAATACAAACCCCTGCCAAGAAACTCTAATTTTCAAACTAGTGTAGTTAAGTGGATTTAGTTACATTGATGTCATTGAAATTGAAATCTAGTATGAAAGAAGACTTTGGTTTTAAATTCATATCATATGATGAAGCACCAATTAGAAATATCAGTGTTTAACTATTGATTAGAAATCGGTTTTTTAATCCTTTAACACAAAAATTTTCGACAAAAAACTGCTTTTAAAATAGCACTTATTACAATATTTTAAAGAAGCTGAAAACGAGGATTGTTTTTTTCTTAAATATTTGTGATTTAATATTTTTCATTTTTGAATGCGGCAAAATACTCGAAGAACATTGAACAATTATAATGAACTAAAAAGTTTACGCAAACTTTGGTACTAGTTTCGAGATCATAAAATAGCTAACAAGAGGGAGGTTTCTAAGCACCCCTTTTAAGTACACCAGGCTGGAAGTTTATACTTTCGCACTTTCGTGCTGTAAAACTGGAACACTTTCACTTACAAAATGTTTACTTCACTAATTAATCACTAAAATAACGTATGTGACATCATAATCGCTCTGTATAATCTTTAAAATCTATTTACAATAGCACCTGATTTTATTCATTTTGGTATGACTTTCAAGATCGATAATTAGCTGAGTTGAAATATTTACAAACCAATATGCAATATTATAGGAATTGGACAAGTGATGAGCTAAATTTTTCATTGGTATGCAGTGACGTTTAAACCACACACCTGATTTATTTAATTTTGCAGATTTTGTTAATCAGGTAAACAATGCCACAGAACATATATTTTTTGAAGAACCGATAATATTTACGAAGGGTATATGTATCAACAATCCAATTTACATTTCTCCTGCCCTATGTTAACACGTTCCTTAAGAAATTCTTTGAAATGTAGTCTCTCGTTTTATCTGATTTCTTTTTATAAAATTCGTGGAATATGCAAGTTCAAGCCAAAGTAATAGGGGTGAAAATAAAAGCAAATGCATTCAGCACCTTTGAATATCTTTGAATTCTAATTCGGTCTATTTAAGTCTCGCTGTTCCCGACCAAATAAATATAGCAGAAACGAAAAGTGCTGAAACCTCGTCTCCAACATTTCGATAAATCTGCAGGATTTAGCAGTATTATTGCAGAGACACAGCTTGATGAGGGTTATCGAAACCTAATATTTCCTCAACCTACGTAGCAGAATAAAAATTGTCGAGTTAACTGTCAATCGTTTTGGTGATTCGTTCTAAAAACGTGCTTATTTTTCCACTTCCTCAGGATTATTGAGTTTGATGACTGAGCATACTGCTATTTTCATTTTTGTAAACTGCAAAACTCATATAAGAACAAGAAGAATAACTATTAAACAAACTTTAATAATCCAAAGGATAAGTTTATTACGCAAATATGTTGTCACTTTTACGTTGCTACTTCAGACATTTTCATCCAAACTTTGAAAATGCACGGTTTATTTTTATGAATTTTTACTCCTTTTGGAAAAAGCTGATATTAAAGTAAAATTAGTGTGTTAAATTTAACGGCACTTAATAATGCTAAATAATTAGCAAAGTTTTGAAGTAGTTTAGTTAGGCGCGGCGAAATGTTAAAATCCTACAATTACATTAGAGATAGGAGACAAACATTAACTTACGGTTAAGTTCTATAATTTCCCTCCGCCAAATTTCTTGTAAGTTCTAACGGGATTTTCTTCCGGATAAAGGGACACTGTAGGGTTTACATCTACTCGTAATTCCGAACGACGGCACACTGGAAAATGCGCGCTTGAGGTCTGGGAAAATCAGCACGCGCAAGCTTACACCGTTCGTTAACATTAACAGCTAAGAAGGAACCAGTTCGAAAATTCGTCGACTATAGAATTTAATAGTGAATAATACATTAGGCATTAACTAGCTATTCCTTCAAATTCTCAGAGGTAATTTATATTTTAACTTTTCCCCGCCAACAATGCTTGTAGTAGCTGTCACGATGCCCAGAAAATAAACGAGTGGGGAGTGGATAATCTAGATCTACCACATTTCAAATTCAATCTACAGATATCAATAAGCATACGCTATCTAAATCAAGTTTCAAAATTTGGATACAAGTATTGCATTTTTTAATTATTACGTATATAGTAAACTAGCTTTTGCCTGCGGCTTCGCTCGCACTAAGAAAGTGTTTCCCAATACAAACTCTGACACCCCGTTTCACCACTATAGGGTTTTAATTTTATGTCATGGGTACCATCTTGAACTTAAAAATAAATGCCATTTTCGCAATCAACGTCCCAAATAACCTCAATAACAAGAGCCATATCGATTTCTAAGCTTGATATTTACCCGATTTTACCCCCTAAGGGGTTGATATTCGGAAAATCACGAAATATGTGTTTGCTTATTTGCTTTTAGGAGTACTCCTACGAAGTTTTAAGTCGAAATGTTTATTTAATATTATTTTTCCATACAAAATTAGAACCCCCATTTTACCACTTTAGGGGTTGAATTTCGAAATATCCTTCCTTATTCCTTGTATATATCACCTCTGTGCAAAATTTGCGTTTGGTATGTCCAAGGGTTTGGGCTGGGCGTTGATGAGTGGGTCAGGACTTTTATTTATATATACAGTATGTCCCGGATTGGGTTACAAAGAGAGAAAAAAGTTTACTTTTGACTTCTCAAAAAAAGTCACTCTTTATAAAAAACCCTGCTTGTTCTCAAACTAAAAATGCACTTGCCAAAATTTAAATATCGTATATATATTTCGTATACGCGGTGGTTTGAAAATATAAAAATGGCTCAAGAATCAAGTACCCTTATTTTTCAAAATATACAATAATGTTAATTGGAAATATTTGTTATAACATTTCTAATAAAAATTATAATTGCTTTGAATTGCTATTGATGTTTGGATTGCGTATTATTGGTTTTTTTTAAAGATACCTGTGTTTTTGTTGACGCAAAAATGAGATTTTTAGCATCAACTTCGGGTCACATAAATTTCAGGTTAAGTGAACAAAACTGAAATTCGACAATACACTTTTATCGTATCCGTCAATAAATTAACTTTGAAGTATCGCGTTTGGTAATTCGCAGGGTAGTGGAGGAATAAAGAAAACCAGTGAAAATTGTTGTTTTGAGCAGGTGGCTGTGACTTTATATTTGACACCTACGTTTAATTCTAAGCAATTTTTTCAAATAACATTGATGTGCTTTATTCTTGAGCCATTCTCATATTTTCGAACCTCCCCCGTATACGAAAGAAGACATTGAAATTTTGGCAAGTGCATTTTCAGTTTGAGAACAGGCAGGGTTTTTTACAAAGAGCAATTTTTCTTGAGAAGTCAAAACTAAACTGTTTTTTCTCTTTGTAACCCAATCCGGGGACATAAGTATAAGATAATTCTTGTTTAACGCATTCACTTTGCTCACATTATTTGGTATTTTTTAAATAGCCGTAATTAAGTTTTAAACGTGACAAAATCAAATACGTCCCTACATCTACTCGATATATAGACCAAATGCTAAAGTATACTTCAATCAAAACCTTCAAAGGCTATTGCTAGAAAATGATCGAATTAGCTTTTCACGAACTCCGTAAAGTGGTCCATATAGAACCAAACTACCCGTAACTGAAACAAGAACCTCAAATGAGTAACTATTATATAACCGCCACTAATATTATAGCTTTGATATAGGTATAACTTCATGTCACAAATCAACACTAGCTTCGCGTAGCTTTTATCATTATGGTTACTTCGTTGCTGTAAAGGACTTGTATTTGTACTTTTCCGGTATTGGCAACGTCGTAGTTACACTTTGAATGACGTTAAAGTTTTAAGAACTAAAATATGGCTTCAAAACTCCGACTACTTTCAGGTAGAGTTTATAGTTGCTGGGATGTTCTGAGAATCTCCACTGTGCCTTCTAAGGCGTGTAACTGTTAAGTAATATTTATTAGTATTAGTAGTGTATCCGCTACCTCTAGAACGGAACGCCACTCTGCACGGTTACTATGAAGTGCGTCTAACTTCTTAATCTCACCATAAATAAATCTTTACCATCTATTGTTTATTCTTGATAACATTTTATGCTGTGTACTGTGTAGTGTGTAGTATTGTAGACAAGTACAAGACAAGCAGTGTAGTTCATAAAAATTATGACATATATTTACAAAAACAAAGTTGGTCATAAAAATAAAGTAATTTAATAATATTCTACGATTTTCTATAGAAAAATAAAGCTTTTCTTCTTTATGTCATTAAAAATAAACACAAAGACATTGTGTGTGACAAATCTGCATACATCTACTTGCAATACTGCATCCGCCAACCTCCTGGAATATGCCTCTTTAACCGATTGTCCTCCCCTGGAGCTCTCCCTTAGTACCACACAGCTTGACTTAATCCAATTTGCAAATGGGCTTTTCCAATAAACTTGACTTATTATTCTTCTCCACCGATTCACCTTTTTAGATTAATTCTGCTAGTCACACATTACTTAACGATATCAATTTTCCTCCTTATACACTCTAGTCTTATCTTATTTGATTTAAACCTACTAAATTTCTAATTTATTTTAGTCAAGTATTTGTCATTCCTTTCAAGCTCAAATTTATAAAACATTAGCTATTTTTGAATCCATCTGTTTTTCAAATAGCCTTTTTCCACTCAATTATAAATTCTCTTTTACTTTGTAATTGCATATTAGCCATTCACATTCCCACTTTATATTTGACTAGATCTCATTTTCACACACTGTAATCCCTTAACCTTTTCTAAAATTGATTCTAACACACACAGGAGTGTATATCATTACAGTATGTTTGTCTGGCTGTCTGTTTGCCTGTTTCCAGTATAACCAAAAACTATATCTTGGAGATAGTCGATATTTTGTATGCAGATTATATGCCTTCTTGACATAAAACCGAGAAAATGTCCGTAAAATAAACACAGCGTGGCCATAAATTCCCCCTATTGTTGCTGTAACTCAGAGACAATTACTGAAATTAAAATACTTGCATTTAGCTCTGATTTTTACCCTTGACGAAAACGGGAATGGTTGGACCCAACATATACAGGGTGATTACTGTAAACAAATTAATTGTGTTTGATTTTGCTTAACTCATAAATAGATAAAAGGAATAATCTACACATACCTCACGCTTTGTCCATAACCACCGTGGGACCCAACACATAGGGGTAAATGTAGTAAAAAACATAAAGGAGCAACGAATAGGTGCGTTATAATGCAACCGCACCGCACAGGAGGGTTCAGCGTTGCCGTATACGATGAGCGCTCAAACTGCTAGCGGGCTGCAGCAAAACGTTGGAATTGCTTTCGCAGGTTTTTTGCGAGCGCTGGAGTTCGAATCCCATCGCCGGTAATGTTTTTTTATTTGAAAATTGATGTAATTCGCATTACCAATTTATTGTTTCAGTATTATTAGGAACGCTAACATATTTTTACACCTAATTATCTTCGATTTTTGAAATTATTTAGTGTCATAACGTTCACATGCAAGGGAAGTTCTGAATAAAGCATTTACAAATTAATGTTTTTATTAATAAAGATTGTCATAATATTGTTTTGTCCATTTTACACTTTTATTTTTACCCAACTTTGCGTAGCACTCTTAACTCTCTATTTGCTTCCAGAGTAGCTTCCATCAGCATCGTCTTATGTTTCCTGCTATCATCTTCCATAATTTTTCGAACAGTTCTATTGAATTTCGTTTGCCTTCGTTAATTAGCGATCGTTTTTTCAACATTTTCTTTCACACTTATGCTCTTTTTAATCTTTTTCTATGTAGACATATTAGCTGGTGTTAGTTTTATAGCTTCAGTAATTTGTTATTTATATAGGTATGCAAACATTTACCTTAGCGACGAAACAAAAACCTAATGAAAAATACTGTATGCAGGGCATTTAATAAATACCGTCATTCGTCATGAAATTTAAGGGTAGATAGCGGATATAGAACAGAATAATTTTCCATAGTTAACAATAAGTCAAAAATTAATGATATCCTCACAACAAATTTACTTACTTAGCCATACTTATGAATCACCCCGTATATTAGTTACAACATGTTAATGATATCATGTCTTTAATATTATACCGTTTTAGAGGCTTTTCTTGCAGCTGTAAGTATTCCGAGCTATCAGCCTTATAATCAAAGTTTATGGCATATCAAAGATAATTTCCATCTAAGACCGAATATCAAAAGCAAGGATTAATTAAAAACAAAAGTAATAAGCTTTGGAACACGTTTACTGGATCTGCAGAACAAGAATGTACTAACTTTTGTATTCAAATACAAAACTAGTAGTATACTAAGAAGCAGAATTGCTACAACTTCGAAATCTGAGTTCTGATTTTAGCAAGTGTCTGCATGGAGTCGATTTGCTATTCGTTTTTATTTTGAGGGCGGAATAAAATTTAAGCAGTAATAAATTTGTCTTTGCAGCAGCAGTCGACAAAGATAAAGACGGGGGCAGGCTAAATCTCCCCAACTGAATATTGTAGATTACTCGAGAACAAAAAGATACTTTGTATATTGGCGTAATAATCGAAATAACTTTCATCACTTTGTATGAGTGCTTACACTTAAAATTGAATTTTATTTGTAATTTTTATGCAGAACTAAGTTACAAGAGCTTATCGATGTAAATTTCGCCTCTGCTGGTTCAATCACTTTTTTAATAACAAAATAGCTGCTCTCCTTCCAATAGTCCATCATACCCTATATATCACAATTATTTTTATACATAACTGAAGGCTTAGAGGGCTTAATGTGAAATCACGCACTGACCCCAAATACTGAAAACGGCGAAGTCGATATTTTAACCTCCCGTTTTAACTAAAAACGCAATTCTGTTAACGCTACAAACGCCGGAATTTAGTTGGAAAGTTTTATATAATGTGAATTTTCTTGTAATGTAGGTGGTGCATAGAAATCGGATTTCATACCTCATGTTGCATGCTACATGTGACATGACAACCTTGTAGTTCACATGCCTTAAGCCTGTCAAAACAACACTCGTTGAGATGCTCATCTTCTGGCAGGAACTCACATATACTAATAGTTTTTCAAAATTTTATATGTATGTGGACATTTGACTTCCAGTCAGGTACATTCAATCTGATTTATATTATTTCCAAAATTGATGTTTCATAAACATGAGTAATTTCTATGTCAATATTTAAGGTTCTCATAGAAAGTACGCACATCACAAAAGTTTAAAACTCTAAAGTAATTTGGTTTTCTTTGAAGTGATCTGCATGTAATAAATTAACGCTACACTTTTCCAAAATTCGAAATTAAAAATGTACTTTACAACAAAAGAAGACAGTCTGAAAAAGCTTTAACGAAACTTATTAGCAAAACGTTGACTTTATACAATCACAAGAAATTGAAGGGTCAGGTCGTAAAGTAAAGTTTAGTAGAGAATATTTCCTCCTCTTTGGTTTGTAACGGCTGTGCATCTTTTAGGCATTGACACTATTAAAATATCTATTGCATTTTGTGGTAACTGATGCCAGTGTCTTACAACAGTATCACGAAGCTGAATTCGCATATGAATTATACCCAATTCACTTTCAATGCTTCTTCCCAACATGTGCTCATTAACGTAAAGGTCTGGGAACTGAGCAAGCCATGGTAAAACAGAAATGTTTTCGTCTTCGAACCACTCGGTAACAGCACCTGCAACGTGGGGCGTGGCATTATCATGCATCAGTGTGAACTCTGGTCCAACAGCACCTCCGAATGGAAGTATATAGGCCGTAGTACCACATTTAGATACTCATCGGCATTTAAAAACCCCTCAAGAAAAACGAGATATGTTTCTTCGCCAATGCAGATACCACCCCACAGCAATACGGTTGCTCCTTTGTAAGAACGGAACTCCTGAACACATCTGAGCCTTTTCTAGGTACCAGGTCATCTCCACACTCTAACTTTTCGACTATCTGGGCGTATTCCAAAACAAGATTCATCTGTGAACATTACCCTTGACCATTACTCTTCGCCACAGAATATGTTCTTCAGTCCATTCTATTCTCCGTGCTCGGTTAACAAGCCGAATTGGTGTGTCTCTTATTGGGCGTCGCGACCTGGATGTTGTTCGCTAGGGTCTTCGAATGTCCTATATCGAATCCACAATCTCCTGATAACACTTTGAAAGGTGTTTAAAGCTGCTGGAACATCAACTTGTCTTAGTCCAGCTTCTAGCATACCTACAGCTCTATTAGTTTCAGCTAAACTTAAACGTTGGCTTTGTTGATTATCTTCCATAACACACCAACAAAACTGAAAACACCCCAAAATAAACTTAATCAACTATAAATGATGATTACTTTATTCCCTAACAACATTGGAATTGCTTTATTTTTAGTTCAACTGATAATTTAGTATTTGCATTTGTTTATTTATTATTGAAACAATTGCTATCGCTAACCCAAAGACTAGCACTAACATGCTGGATCAATGGCAGAAATATTTGATAACAAAATTAATTTATATCGATAAAAATTATATCTTTGGCCTTTTATTATGTGTGTGTATATGTACAAGTATATTTCATTAGTAGTTCCTTGTATGTAGTTAAGTATGTGTTAACAAAAGTATAGTTGTTTTTCTCGCTCTGTAATATGTAAAACCTATATAGAGTGTTCCGAATAGAAAGGGGTACTTTTTAGGAAGATAGTTTTTTCATTTAAATAGACCAATAGAGATAAAGACGCCTTAGTAAAAATGCACCCCTAAGAAGATATATATGAAGAAAAGACTCATTTCAATCTTATAATTGGAGATTTGAATGCAAAAATTGGAAGAAAGGAGGAAAGTACAGAAACTTGCATAGGAACATATGGACTGGGAGCAAGGAATGATCGTGGTAAAATACTGATAGACTTTTTGCTAAGCAGAAGAATGTACTGCATGAACACATTCTTCAAAAAGAAACCGCAGAATAAATGGACATGGCGTAGTCCCAACGGAAAAATAAAAAACGAATATGACTATGTGATCTCAGATCACAAGAACATAATAACAGACGTATCTGTTTTGAACTCATTCACAACTAGCAGTGACCACAGACTAGTTCGTGCAAAAATTAACGTAAACACGAAACTGGAAAGATTAAAACTAATAAAGAAAACACTGAAAAAACCAACAGAGAGCGAAACAATTAAGGCAAATAGTGAACAGTATGAACAACAAGTAAACAAGCATCTCGAGAGTATACAAAATAACGCAAAACGGACTAGTATTAGCCATATAGAGGAACTAAATAAAATAATATTAACTGTAACATCTCAGGCATCCTCAAATATCACTAACGGAAGGAGTTCAAAAGAAGAAAAATTAAGCACAAATACTAAGAAGCTAATAAACAAAAGAAGAGAAATGCGAGTGAAAGGACAATGGGACACAGTCGAGTACGCGGAACTTAATAAATTAGTGAGAAAGAAAATAAGAAATGACCTATTCGATTACAGAGAAAAAATAACAGAAGAAATAATTGAAAACAATAAAAGTTTAAAAGTCTTACGATCAAGATTAAGTAAGGGAACAACACAAATTAATAAAATAAAGGATAACACAGGCGGTGAAACAACAAACAGGAAAGAAATACTAAGAGTAGTTGAAAAGTTCTACACTAAACTATACAAGTCACAGCTAGAAGAAGAACACCTACAAAACCACGAAAACATAAAGGCACAAACAACAAAATTAAACATCATAAACGTTGGTTCCGAAGACATACCAGATGTCACCAAAGCAGAAATACAAAACGCCCTTCATCAAATGAAAAACTCTAGAGCACCAGGTCACGATGGGTTAATAAGTGCACAACTAAAATATGGAGGAGAAAAGGTGATGAATCTAGTAAAAAGATTAATGAACAAATGTTTGGAGACAGGAAACATACCAGACTCCTGGAATACTGCAGTGATCATTCTTATACATAAAAAAGGACCTAAAGACGATTTAGATAACTATAGGCCTATTATCCCATCTTTATAAACTGCTCACAAAAATCATAGCTAACCGTATAAGTAACAAATTAGACGCCTACCAACCGGTGGAACAAGCAGGATACAGAAAAGGATTCGGAACCAACGACCACCTGCAAAGCGTAAAACAGATAATACAAAAATGCAACGAATACAACATACCAATAGTACTCGCCTTCTTAGACTACAGAAAAGCTTTCGACACCATAGAGATACCACACATAATAAAAGCCCTTGACGATTGCCGTATAGACTCCAGATACACCCAAATAATAAAGAACATATATAAAAAAGCAACATCCATAGTAAAATTACACGAAACAACTGACGAAATTAAAATAGGAAGAGGGATAAGACAAGGTGACACGCTGTCACCTAAACTATTCACTCTAGCTCTAGAAAATATATTTAAACAACTGAATTGGGAAAATAAAGGTCTAAATATTGATGGAAAGCATTTATCAAACTTAAGATATGCAGATGACACAGTTTTAATCGCAAATGACGAGAAAGAAATGCAAACAATGTTACACGAAATATACGACCAATCTAAGAGAGCAGGATTAGAACTGAACATGAGAAAAACAAAAATTATGATAAATGACGAAATAAAAGGCACAGACCGGTTTATAATCAACAATGAGGAAATAGAGGTTGTCGAACAGTATACATACTTGGGGCACAACTTAACACTCGGCAAAGGATATCAAGAAGCGGATATTCAGCGAAGAATAAAATTAGGTTGGGTGGCATTCGGTAAACTGGCAAGTATACTAAAATCAACAAAATTCACCAAACGCCAAAAAGCAAAAATATACAATACATGTGTCCTACCGGTACTTACATATGGTCTTGAAACTAATGCAATCACAAAGAAAATAGCAGACAAAATGGCAAAATCCCAAAGAGCTATGGAAAGACAAATGCTGGGCATAACTCTTCGGGAAAGAAAAAGAAATGAATGGATTAGAAAGCAAACCGGAGTGGAGGATGTAGTAAAAAGAATAGCCCAACTCAAGTGGAGTTGGGCAGGACATGTGGCTAGAAGGACAGATGATAGATGGGATACAAGACTGCTACAGTGGAGACCAAGAACAACGAGACGAAGCGTAGGAAGACCAGTAACCAGATGGTCGGATGACATCCGGAAGGTGGCCGGTAAAAGTGGATCAGACTGGCAAATCAGAGAGAAGAATGGGACCGAATCGGGGAGGACTATGTCCAATATTGGACCAATAAAGTCTGAAGAAGAGAGAGAGAGAGAGAGAGAGAGAAGAAGATATGTATTTGAAATTCTATTTCTAGATTTTGTTCACAATTCAAGTGAAGTGGGTCCCTTATTTTCTGCACAGTAGGAATTATGGTGAATGTTTCTCTTGTGTAAATATGGTTTTCTTTTTCATTGTGGAGCTCACTGACCAGTAAAAGTCAAATTCATTATATTTTGGTGTGATTATTCAGAGCAGAATCCACTGTTGCCAGCTAAATAAATTTTGTTTTTGATATAATGATTAAAATTTAGATTGCATTTAATTTTATTTCCGATGTTATCTTTTAATTTTTATGTGTTCTATTTACAATAACGGCTTTTGTTGTAAGTGATATTTTTAAAAATACTGTATCATTTTATACAGATAGCTATATTTGTCTACCGATCTGAAGCTTACATAACCTACCATTTTAGTTGCCGTGATATACCTAGTTTCACTGATTTTCCCAAATTCTCATCTAAATGAAATTAGATCTGTGGTGATGTTAACGGTGCTATTCCTTTATTTTAACATTTTTTGTACTATAGGTACGATATTTAAATTTCGCATAAGAAAGGTATAAGTGATTTGTATAAAAATCTTCACTGTTTCAAAAGTGAATGTGTTTGATATTACAATTACACCCACAGAATTGCTCTTGACCATAAGCGCAAATGATACCCGTCATATTATGGAAATTGGAAAATGTGTGATAGTTGCACAGTTTTACAAAAATAATATTAATAACTTTATCGGAATACGTAAGTTTGGCCCTTGAACTTTTAAATTACACATCTTACATAAAAAATTGCCAATAGCTTAATAGTAATTTACGATACAAGTGCATAAAGCTACTCTTTAGGCACGAGTGGGTTAGAGTTAAAACGCGAGTGAGCGAGCGTTTTAAGCCCCGCGAGTGACTAAAGATGCTTTACGCATGTGTATCGTACAATATTTTATTTACGATAGAAAAAAAATTAAATGTAAGTTAGGATTACCAGCAACCGGTCGTAATTTTGCGTGTTTTAAAAATTTTAAAGCACGTTGCTACTCACAATGTGCCTAATGAAATATTTTAAATAAGTTACTACTGACGACGTAAGCTAATGAAAAAATGTTATTAAACAGTCGTTTTACAAACTTAAAACTGCCAACTAAAAGTCAATTTTACACACTGTAGTAGATAATAGTATATTACATATCGAGGAGGGAAGTGTTTCATTACTGTCGAGAGATTAGGTATCTCGAGACAGGGATGAAACTTTCCACCGTGGTATGTATACTATTTTATTTGCAATCATCTTATTTTAAAAATAACTAAAATTGAATTCTGAATAATAGATATCTTGATGTAGCTAATATTTTTGTTACCATGAAAACAACCCACTCAATGTTTTGTTACCATGGAAACACCCCACTCTTCAGGTATGTAATATTTTTCGGGGTATGTAATAATTTCCTGGCTAGTTTCAAGTAATCATCTAGTTCCCAGCTGTTGTCATGTCATTAAATTGACACATTACAATGTGATTGCACATAAAATAATTTAAAGTGTCCTTATTTCAAATCGTACTATAATATTATGTAATACTATGGTGACCAAGACATCAACAGAAAGCATATGTTTACGATAGTAGTTCTGTACAGAACTACTTTACGGTCTCTTTCGTTGAATACAGATACATTGCTACGGTGATCTGTGTTAGGGAAGCGAAGTAATTGTATGTGTAATGTAGTTTCTAATGTTTACTAACAATTCAATGTAATGAGCACTCTAGCAGTCTTTAAGGAACGATGCGTAGGTTCTAAACACATAAAAAAAAATATTATTGCTTTTAAAGAGTCTGATGCTGAGTACACACCATGAATAAGCGCACTAAATAAAACATTTATTCAAAAACCTGTATGTAATAAGGTCGTTACTGACTTTCTAAAAGTTGAAAAATGGGCTATTACCAAAATTTACTTCCCACCCCGGGCGGTAAGTGGGTTACCATGACAGTGGGTAGGAAGTAGTCATTTGCCGACCGCCGTCATGGCAACGGATTTTCGCCGCATTGTATTATTATTATGCTTAACGTGAGTTTTGAAGAACTGTCAAATCCATTTTTTCAATTCTTGATTAGAATACAGTGGTTGTGAATAATATAGTAGAGGTACATACCAAGGTGAAAGATTTCATTGTCGTCTCGAGATAAAGTTAACCTCGACGGTTCGCGTCTCGGTTAACTACTACCTCACCACAGTAATGAAATGTTTTTCTCCTCGGTATGTAATATATTGAGATGGTTTAAAGCTCACAATTTAATTCTGTATGCAGAGATAAATATTGAACAAAGTCAAGTAAAGCACAGAGTTGAAATATTTTATTTAATTGCAATATAAACAGTAGTAGAAGTTATTAAATGCATTGGTAATGAAATGCAAGTATAAAGGCAGGCATAAGAAAAGCAGATTTCAGAAGGATTGAATTTGAAGTTTGAGTAAAAGAATGATTTAAGATGGCTAATATAATATAAGTAATATGATAGGTTAGAGTATATTTGAAGCCAGGCCAAATGAAAGTAAATAATACAAAAGGTTGGTTATGTGTATAATGAATATGAGCGTAGAATTAGTAGTAAAAGTACAGGCCAGTGAAAAACAGGAAAGCTGAAAGGTAGATGGAAATCGAAGCAATATAAGATAGAATTTGGAAAGAGCACTACAGAGCGAGGGCAACTGAAATGAAGAATAATTAGTGACGTGTTTAAAATTGAACTCAAGTGCCAGTGCATTTTAAAACTAAGTGTCCATAGCGGAGTAGTGATAAATAACGTTTTATGTGACGAGAAAGAACAATTTTTAGGTATAAGAAGTAAAGACAATTAGGCAACAAACATGTTAATCAAATTTTATTCCTTTATGTGAAATTGTAACTAATACTTGTTTCCTTTAAACATAAGAAAAAATGAATTCCTGTAATTGTGTGTGCAAATGGTGCTCCTGAATTTTAATGTTTTAATACAATAAAAGTTATTTGCCAAGTAAAAAAGTATACAGAATTATTCTACAAGTTACCGGGCACATGTGGAAGTGTTAGCAAAAGTTTCTCCGAGTTATAAAATTAATCAAACTAAGTTTCGCCTGAATTTCGGCTTCGACACCTGGAAATTTCGAGCTGCGACACCGGTCCATTTGAACTTCAGAAGTCAGGGATTGCAAGTCCTACAGGCCAGGAAGAGATGTAAGAGCATCCCAGAACAAGATTTGCGTCCAGGGAAGCGATTTCCAGCGAATAAGGACATCGGCGTCACCTGCACCAGCTCCGAGGCGAGATCGGCGAGAATTTCAAAGGTACGATTTGGCATGTTTTTATGTGGTTGGAGTCCGGAAAGCTAGTGTACTTTGAGAATACATCTTGCCAAAGAGATTCATCGTATTTTCGGGCACCCAGATTTGTCCCAGTTCGAGTAAATTGCGTGGCGTCACCAGAAAACGGGATTTTGGCCAGGATTTGTAGCTATCACATGAAGTAGAACAAAAGACAGCGAGCGTCGTTTTACGTCACAATTTGGACCAAAATCAAGTTAGTTGTTGCTAAGCGGGAGATTTGCTTTAGTTTATCTGTGGTGTCTTGCAAATTTCACTTTTGAATATCAAAATAAAACCCTGTATGCACCTTTTGTGGTTAAGTCAAGCTTGTGAGGTTATGAGTAATTGAAGCGAGTAGCGCGGTTGTACTAAAATTTGGCGTATTTGAGCTACTCTGAGTAAAATAATCTAAATAATAATTTATAAAATATAAAAAGGGGCAATTAACCTTTTTATTAAAGAGTAATAAATATATTTCATCTTGATTAGCCTAAGATACTGACAGGCAAAGTTTTACATTTTTTAA
This sequence comes from Agriotes lineatus, assembly GCA_940337035.1. Classification (NCBI taxonomy): domain Eukaryota; kingdom Metazoa; phylum Arthropoda; class Insecta; order Coleoptera; family Elateridae; genus Agriotes; species Agriotes lineatus. Next base: position 126,589,650 of record OW679194.1, read on the forward strand.
ATTTAATATAGCTACCCAGAGTATTGTGTGGTGATTTGCCCTATTTAATTATTTATATTTTCACTAAAGCCTTTATTAGTTGAAGACAAACAGGCGCCTTTACAGTCATAACAATATAATTAGTTTACGACCTCATAAATTTAAATTATACAATTATTTAAAAGGTTAAAAAACCACCAATCCTATATATAAAATAATAAAATATAATAATATATATGTAATAATATATTTACTTGACTCCTTTAACAACACCTCTGAAAAACAAATTATGGGAATGCACAGAGTTAACGCGCTTAAGGAAAGGTTGAGTGAGCCCCAGCGATTGTGGAATGTTATTTCTTGACTGTAATCCTTTAATTCCCTGAACTCGAACGGAAACATGTATCTGCCTACAAGTTGAGGTAGGTAATGTTATTTACGTTTCCACATAGACCTACTTAATCTCTGTCGTTTTATACAATATATCTTAGTGAATATAACGCTAATAATGATAACGTAGTTCGTTTCAAAAGTAAAGTGCTGCCTTAAACAAGAGGAATGTGGGATTAGAAAATGTTTGTACATTTTCTCTAAAATTACGTAAGCTAGAATTGTCCAGGTTAAAGGATACTGCGGTCGGTTGTTTCCATTGTTCGTGGTCTTCCTCGCTCATGCCTTTTTTCAACCCTGCGCCAGCAGCCTACTTGGCTTGATACAACCAAATTTAATTAAATTTTCATGCGCCTATAGGTATGAAGTAAATAGTAAAAATCGTTTGAAAGACCATTCTTCCTCCATCGCAATATAATGCAAACTTTAATTTCTAAATTCTGTAGACACTCAATTAACAGCACTAATTACGGGAGTGGCTAGACGGATAGCTAAAAATCACTGATAATGTACAATGCAAAAAAACACAAGCATATAAGTAGTAAGGACAGACACAATGTCAGTAAACTTTATTTCCCACAAAAAATATTTTTAAATGCAAAACCAATAAACAACTACATTTGCAAATGTGCAAATTAGTCCTGTCTGAAATAATCACCATTTAATGTATGTGTTTTGTGATATTTGTTGAGCCAAATACCAGCACGTAGTTTGTGCAAATACATATAAAAAATTATCAATCTTACAAATGTTTCCAATATGTGGGCACAGACGATCAACCGTGCCCCAAAAAGTAGCCCAATTTGCGATAAGTCGCCCATAAAGGTGCATCAGGGTTGCGCCCACGGTTAACACGAAAATCGAATAATCGGTTCCCGGATAATCGCCAGTCGTATATGGTTTACTAGTTAAATAGTTAATTTAGGGAGTATTATAATACAAACTAAAACATGGTTGTCGGATGTCCGTAACTAAAATAAACTTTATAGATTTTGATAAAGCAGGATTTATTTCTATAGGACTGAATCAAATATTTACTAATGGTGGCTCAAAATGTTAGTTAAATGTTCACAATGTGCTACTGAATATTGCCAGCGCACTCTATAAAATCGATTAAAATAATTTCTCTTTTCGGGTTTTTGAAAATGAGCAATACAGAGTTTAATTGTTGGTATAAGTGTTTAGACATCACCCTTCACAAAAGTAAATAACAAGCTACAGTGACAAAGGTATTAGGAACTGAAAAGCATTTACTTAACCGTTTATACATTAAAATCAATAAAGTACACCTTCCATATCAATGTGCCTACGATGAAAGTAAAAATAGCCAATTCACAAATCACTTCGTCCAAAAGAACGATTTTCCCGAGTTGAGAGCAGTGAAATTATTCCACGTCCTACGCAACTGCTTATGAAATCATAATTCCCAACCTGATTTTAATACAGTTTAGATTAGATGAGTTTTCGGCAGATGCTGTTGCGAGATTAGTAAGTAAAATTCAGTTGGCAGCACTTGATTTCCATAAACCGTAGGAAGTCCTAAAAAAACTGAAACAGTCCTTTACAACATCTGGAGTCGAATATTTTTTAAAACCAACTTACCTTTAATATTCAGAACGGATAGATGTCAAAACTTGGATATAGTTTATACAGTTTCCGAGTTAAATCCCAATTTGCAATTATATACTTGTAATAAATGCAAAAAGGACTTTGAAAGTAGGCAAATAAAATAGTTTTGCTTCCATGCGAGTCTTATTGCTCGTGAAGATTAAAATGTTATGATGATTTTTTTTATTGTCGGGGAACATATTATTAGTTTATCGGTACAGTACTGCATGTTATTTTAAATATTAGTATTTACAAATGCTACGAGTACATGACACACTCATATTGTCAATTTCAGTGCCACTTTTGACGTATTTGGCAGTTAGTTTATAAAACGTGAAAATTGCTTTAATGGAACCCCTAAATAATTAATTTCTGTACAGCAGATTGCACTTAGCCACAGTCATTTACCTATATTGTATCGCAGCCAGACCAGTTACTTCAATTAATTAAGGTTAGAATTTTAAGAGTTCTAAAAACAAGGCTTTTTATATTGCCTGTAAAATATTCTATACAAATCATAACTGATGTTAATGGATTCTCATGTTAAAGCAACTTTCAGAAAATTCTTTGTATTGTAAATCTTGAAAAGTGAGAGTATCCGAAAATTTCGAAAATCAATAAACGAGTTTTCTAAAATGCTAAATGATAATGTGGAATTTTCTTCCTGTTGTACAGGTCTCTCCATAATTATGTAGAACTTTTAGCGTAGGTAGATAAACATATTGCAAAACTATAAGGTATTCAATTATTAATATTTTAATATAAAGCGTTGCTACTTTTTCTTAATATTACGGTGCACCAGTTCTGAACAAATAAGTATATAAAAAAAAGTGTGAGAAATAATACGCATTAGTGCAGTAGAAATGAGTAAATCATGTTAAAGTGATGGATGAAGACATATCTCCAATTTTTGTACGCCACAGTCGTAATTCAAGGAGGACAAAGAATGGTTTTAGCTCACCTAGGATTATAATATTGATGGCATGGCAATGCTATAACACTACACATTTTATTAGCACTAATTACGTTTACACATCCTCTTGTTTATTCACTACTATATATTTGAAATTAAATTATTGCAATGTCAGAATTTAGCGCAATATTTTTTTATAAAGAATTACATCGCCAACGAAAATTATTAGGGTTTATACAAATATCAACGTCTATGTTGTTCGTGGAATTTGAATCAGAATTACAGAACTACTTGTACTATTTTAGCATACCATTAGTTGCATTCCACTGGCAACCGTAAGCGTTATTCATTGGAATAGTTGCGCTTCAGCGAGAAGATTAAGGTAGTTGGCTGTGGAATATGGATAGTGGAAACTATGCCTAAGCCGAACTTAGTATTCTTAAGGTAACGCTATCGTGTACGTATACAGCGCGTCCTGTAATTCGAAGGACAAACTTATCAGGGTTATAAAGGACGTTGAAACTTAAACTTTTCTTTTTATATCTTTCCCATCGAGCTATAACCTCTTAAAAAGGGTTATATTAGACCTTTTTAATGGACACGAGTTTCATTATATTACAATATCTACTGAGTTCAAATCTAATCGTGACCGCAAACACTATATTGCTGCTCGCTAGGATATTAAAATATTAGGGCGATAGAGACTTTCAAAGCAGTGCACAGACTGTGCTACCTACAAAACCAAAGAAGTGCCTACTTTACATAAATATCTTAACCGTACTAAACTGACAGACGGGCTTCTGCCTGTTCTGTTTGATACCTACATACTAACTCTACGCAACCAACCGATAAATTAATACATGTTTCACCAATGGATGAAAGGCAAGCTCAACTTCCGGCGCTGACCAAATTAACTTCCCGAAGAAGATGCAACAATACTAAGCGCCGTCGACGGAATTAATTTGAAAGGTTACATTATCGCAGTTGAAAATATGGTCGAACCAAAAAAATATAATTGTCGCTAGAGATGGGCGCATGGCACATGGCATAAATTTTGGATTCGGATTGAGTTTAACCTTAAACCCACAAATGCAAGAACATGTTATTAATAGTTAAAAGAAAGGTTCTACAAACCCAAGATCGTGGTTTACAGTAGGGCATTATATAACCCTGAATACGCTTAGTAATTAATTACTAATCATCATAGGTTTTACTACGTCGGGTAATAAGAATTATTAACACAATATCTTGCAAGTAGGGGAATAATTAAGTTTAATTCAACCGAGTTGTTCAGTTACGCACTTGATCTGAAATAATAATAACTTGGATGGTACGTGCGACACATCCAAGATGTATTTGACATTTACAGGTTTTTAATGCAAATGGTGATTTGAATAAATCGGAGAAAAATACCCTAAAAGGGTTTCTTTTACGTTATCCTATATTTATCTAAACATAAAGAGAAGCTGATATTTGGCAAATACATTAACTTTAAAGTGAAACACTACGATTTACAAAGAACTACATAATTGCAGGTTAGGTCCAGTACTTTGGCGCAGGCGAAAATACAGTAGGTTAAAACAGACACTCGGTAGGTGAACACCAGGTAGCAATCAGGAGTATCAGGAGCCCTGTCGATAATCCTCAAGAAAGCTAAGTGTTTACGCCAGGTTTGAACGACAGTTCTACGCCGCAACCTTCGACTGCAGATAATGCATAGTTTCGACGATGGGGCTTCAAGAGTGAACTAACATCGAACCTCTTGCATCTTCATACACACAAAACCAAGGCGATCAGGTTGCGATAGCTCAAGGACAATAACTTCTTTCGCCAGTACGAAAAGGAGCGTTGAGATGCTATCTGGTACAAATCACAATTCCACGAAATAGTCCATAACCCAATATTGATCTCTTAATCTAGAATGCCAGCGAAATCAAAATTAAAGGAACATTGGCCAATCGTCGAAAAAATAAGGGCCTATCCCAAACATTTTGGAAAAAACCTTGAGAATCTGGGAGAGGCAAGTAAAATAACTCGGGGCATGAAATAAAGCGCGAAATAGCATAAAACCGTTTGGAAATATAATAACACATTAAAATATCAAACTTGTCTTGATGTTTAAATTATACTGTAGGTAATTTTCTGATTTAACAACTATGGAGGAATTAATTACGTAGATAGGTACCTATAAATGAGTGTTTACTCGTAACAATACTGTTAAAACAATAAGTTGCAATTAAATGTAACTTGCCAAAAGTTCCGGCTCTAATAACCTTACAGGTGAATGCGCCGAAACTATTAAATTTTAGAAAAATGTTCTATTAAGCCTGATTTATTCAATAATATTTTAGCTCTTTCAGTTTTTTTGTCAAACTCAAATTTTTTGTTTAAAAAATAAAACAGTTTATAATACACGGAACAGTTTTCGTCAAAATAAGGCTAAATGCTTTGCATCACAATGTATTTAATTTTTTAAGCAGAACGTATTAGTTTCATGATGAAACTAAAATAACTAAAAGACATTTAAATAAATAAGGGGTTTCTATATGATCCAATTTATGTCGATTAAAAAAGTATAATAAAAACAGTTAGAAGGGTTGGTAATTTCAACCCCTAAGAGTCATACGTAAAAATGAAGAAGCATTTTTTATATAGGTACACTATTACTTGAACGTATCTGCTAATTTTCACTTTAGCACCCTTTTTAAATGTCCCGTAAAATGGCAAACCTTAATTTCCCTCTCCCCTGTAGAATGGTGTAGCTTGGCGAGGAGAGATTTGAAGTAAAAGGTTTATATTCAAAATGTCTCAACGTCTTCTATAAACCCGAGAAGCTTATCGGTCAAATTACAAGACATCTTGTATACTTGGTCTAGTCAAATGTGGCCAAATAAGAAACTGGTTTCATTTTGTTAACCTAAGTGGTAAATACATGACACAGTCAAAATGTACATTTAAAAGGAAACAAATTGGGCCCAATGACTTATTTGAATAGAAAGGTCTACAATTAGATTATCTAACACATCGATTGAGTTAGCGATACCTAGGCCTGTTGCTTCCTCTTTTAGAGGGGGGGGGGGGGTAAAAATAAAGCCTATGAGAATCTTGTTGAAATTCATACATTTTTTTTCTATGATGAAAAATATTAAAATTACGATGGTTTAAATTTTTAGTTTTTTATGCGCTCCCACTCAAAACCGCTTAAACGATTAATTTTTTGTTAGTACATTTGAAAATGCTTATTTGGGAAAACAATGTTTTGAACCAAAGTTACAGCTAATTAAATTATCTATAATTTGTTCCTTTGACTTTCTATCAGGTACATTAGTCCAGTTATGGACACCCAGTTCTTCAATATTCATATTGAAAAAATACTATTATGCAAGATACGCCTTGTTACTGGTAAAAAGCATAAACCTTTAATGGTCCATTAGCTGTACTATACGTTTTCTAAATTTTTATATAAACGCTCGGCGTTTTAAGTTACCGATGTTGCCGAATTCTTTTTGAGTGGCCTAGAGAGCGAATGGATTATTGATTAGTTTATCATGCATCACTAAGTCAAGTATTGTTCAACTGTCTCCGTGCACCTGCGGCGATGTTTTTTGTTTCTTGTTCTCTTTAGCAAGCGTTTACTTCGTACTAATCATTGCTTTAGTTTTGGGCTAGTTTATAGTGACTCAAAACTGCAAGAATAGTGTCCTAGCTCTCTCACGCTACCGATGACTTGTATGGTTGGTTTATCAAAGGTATTAGGGATTTAATTATCTATTGCATTTGATTTCGGATCCTTCTTGATCCGCAATTCAGGACTTCGAGCTGTAAGCTGAAGGTATGTGCGTGGTTGCCCTTTCTCGTTCTCTATTCTAATGAGGCACTCCCGCATCGTTGATTTCAGTGTCGATCTTGAAGTAGTTGGAGATAGTTTGTGCTTCTAGTTTGGTAGCCGAGATTTTAGAACCATTTATGATTTAGTTGGAAGTTTATCAGATTTGCAGCTGTGTGCTAGGCCCTTGTTGTGACTTCTCCTGGTGGCTCATTGTTGCTGTTTGCTTTCCGGTGCCGTTTCACATCACAGCTTAGAGTTCTGAAACATGTCTTGTGTTGTGGAGGTAAAAATGAATCTGTATATTACGCGCACGTAGATATTAGAATTACTGGCCTGTGTTGCATTACTTTCGAGTTTGCCAGTAATTAATGACGCATTGGTGAAATCTTCTAAATTTCTACGTACGTGGTGGCATACTGTTATTGCGCCGTCATTATTTCTAATTGTCCTGTAATTTAATCTACCCAGAGATCTGCTACGTATCTAAAATTGGAACTCCTGTAATAGTACAGTCATTTGGTAGTTTTACCTGGAAAGTTTTCCGGGAGTTTTGAAAATGGGTAATTTTATAGATTTTAATGTGCTCTTTCCGAATTTAAACTTTGCCACCTCGTATCTTTGCCGCTCGCGCCGCCATATTGAAAAAATGGCGCCTAAAAGCAGTTTTTTGGCAATATTTCCTTTCCAACTCATTTCACTATAAAAACATTTATATACAAAATGAAACTAGAGAATATTTCCTACAATTTATGTAATAACTGTTTTTTCGTAAAATTAATAGTTTTGGCGTACGAGCGCGGCAAAGTGTAGTTCAACACGAATTTTGGCCAAAAAACTCATTTCCACACCACCTTGAGGTAGAGTAAGCGGCGCGTTTTTTTATCGTGGTATCCCTAGTAGGCCTAATCCACATGCAATTTACTATTCCAAAATTTAGCGCTTTCTCCTTCGCTTCACTGTTCTTGATGGACCAGGTGTTGCGAGTTCATTGTCTTTAGTACCGATCGAAACGTCACAGACCGACATTTTTTCCACATCATCCGCGATGGGATAATCAGTTTCATGGTAATCCTCTTCGTTCTCGATTTCATCATACGTTTGTTCGAAAATAGTCTCCGTTCCTTCCTCTTCATCGCTATCTTGTAGTGGAACTTGCGAGTTATCACAGGTACCACTACAATTCGTGCATATAACGGAGCACTTTCACCCAGCCTTTCTGCATCCACAGGCTTTCTGACATCTCTTTTTGCATTTGCAAGAAATAAGTTTTAACAAGCTTTCCGGAGCTGGAGGCTTGAGTGTAGTGACAGGAATTAGCCCGTTCTTGTTTCTTTTCCATCCTCATTGCTCTGCATTTTGTTCATTCCCATACCACTGCTGAACCTGGTGATAGGTTCGGAACGAATGTTGTCGTGCTGCTGCCTCTGTTGGTGGTAGCGACGCAATATTAAATTTTCTAAGGCACTTTTCACATTACTGTAACTGTATAATTCAAGAAGGAAGCTTTCTCCAGCTTTAGCTATAATCTCTGGATCAGCATTTGGATTTTTGAGTACCTGGATGACCTCGTTTAAATCTGGATTGTTTCGGAATACATTAATAAATTTCATTTTTTCTTGATTATATAATGCGTAGATGTATAATAGTTTGCGGCGCTCGTACGCCAAAACTATTAATTTTACGGAAAAAAAGGTTATTACATAAATTGTAGGAAATTTTCTCTAGTTTTATTTTGTGTATAAATGTTTTTATCGTGAAATGAGTCGGAAAGGAGATATTGTCTAAAAACTGCTTATAGGCGCCATTTTCCCAATATGGCGGTGCGAGCGGCAAAGATACGAGGTGGCAAAGTTGAAATTTGGAAAGAGCACATCGAAATCTATACAATTACCCATTTTCAAAACTCCCGGTAAACTTTCCAGGTAACCTCTTTTTTTAGAACCAAATGACTGTACTATAAACAGTAGCCACAATAGTGTGCAGCGCGCTTATAACTTTCCACCCATGCTACGAAGTCCCTTATAATTCGAGTGCTGTCATTAGATTTTCAGGGTCCCTAGATGACGAAAAACTGGTTTTCTCAATTTCGTCTGTCTGACTGTTTGTCTGTTGGCGGTATAACTCAAAAATTATTTTTTGCAGTATGACGATAATTTGCATACACATTATATATCTACCTACATGAAACCGAGAAAAGTTCATACAAATATATACAGGGTGAGAACATTAAAAAATAAAACTTTGTTTAGGTTTGAGTTAACTCAGCAATAAATACAAGTAATAATTTGTACATAGCGCAGGCTTTATTCTTACCAAAAGTGGGCACTAATAGATACAGAATAAATGCTGTACGATACAAGGAGGTGCAACAAATTAATGCGTTACTTAATACAGCTGCAACGCAGGAATTCGAAGGGTCGGTGCTCCGTACCTCAGGTAGAAATATCCCGATCCCTTGCAATACCCCACAAAATGTTAGGACTGCATACGCGGTCTGCCTGTCGTTCGAATTCGACCACCGGTAACGTTTTTTTTTTAAATTTATTTAATTTATTAGAAACGTGAAGTTATTTTTACTCCTAACTTGATTCTACTTTTAAAATCATCAAGGGCCGGTTGTAGAAAGCAATGTTAAGTCTGGTGTTAGCTAACATCGCTTCAAAGTGAACAAAATCGCATCAAATTTTGTTTACTAATGTATTAGTTACCATAAGCATTTGAGATTTGATTCGTTTTTGTTCACTTTGAAGTCGCGTTAGCTAACACCAGACTTAACATTGCTTTCTGCAATCGGCCCTTAGTGTCACAATATCGACGAGGGAAGTCCTGGGTAAAGCCTATTACACATTTTTACTTCTCTCCTCTGAAAGACGAAGGAAGTATTGTAATCATTAAAAAATCACCTTTCGAGATTTCTTCAGATCTTCATGTTTCAGGATATCTAGATAACGAAAAACAGGTTTTCTCAATTCCGTCTGTGTGTCTGTCTGTCTGTCTGTCTATCTGTCTGTCTGTCTGTCTGTATAACTCAAAAACTATTTGTCGGAGGAAGATGATATTTTGCATACATATTATATATATATACCTGGCATGAAACCGTGAAAATTTCAGACAAATATATACAGGGTGAGCAACTTATAAAATTTAATTTTGTTTATTTTTGCTTTGATTTTTAAATAGAATGAAGGAATAATTTTCACATAGGTCAAGTTTTACACTTGCCTAAAATAGGACTCAACAGATACAGGATGATGTCACAAAAGAGTCGAAACGTTTCAACAATAAGATCGTTCCCTTAAATACAGGCGCGCGCCGCACCCATTTCAATTAGGCTCTATGGTGCAGTTCGACTTATCGATGCAGTTACGATCGCTACCCAGATGCGGTTACGATCGCTATGCAGATGCGGCAGATTCAAAGTACAGCGGGATAATTTTTTTTTTTGATTTGCAAATTGATTTAATTCGCGCGAGAAAAGTTTGGTGTAGACACATTTACAGATTTTGTATTTAGGTAATTGGTCTTGAAACCACCAGTAGTTTAGGCAACTCTAGTTACTCTTGTATTCTCTTTGGATTTCTTGTGACATTCAGCCATGCAAAGTTTTTGGGCATATGTTTTTTGAGGTTTGATAATCCTGGAAAAAGTAAGTTAATTTTCTGCATTCCTTCGGCTTATTTCACCCTAGCTTGGCTGGAACAAAGTTGCTGCGCTGAGGGTAGTTGCTTCGTTTTAAGCTTTTAAATAACTTGCTCATTTTGGGGATTTAGGAATAGCAAAACCTATATTCTGCAAAAGTCATATTATGAACTTGACGCTTGGATTGTAAGTGTACGTAGTACTTCAAACAATGTTTAGTAGTAACGGTTATTAAGGCCAGAAAAGTTTAACTCTTTTTTTTGGAATGTTGAAGGTCCAGGAAAGTTGAACTTCAAGTAGTCCACTAAGATTTGCTATGAAAGATAATTACTATAGCAATGTAATGATGTTTAATATGTAATTTACGTAATTATTCGAAACATAAAATTAAAGTTACGCGTCACTTTTATGCGCTTTATGGGTCGTAATTTTAGTCGCATTTCAATTTATAATAGGTTAAATTGCAGGTATTTTAAAGCGCTACAAGTTTTATAATAACTACTTTTTCACACAATAAATTATTAATAAAAGGTCGTAACGTTTTTTTGAGATGGCGGAAGTTGCACATTGGAAATCTTGGACGACAACTTGAATATAAGCTCTCCTGGACACTTTCAACGCCACAAAAAAGGAATTTCAAATTTTGGTTCACTTTCAAGCAAAAATTACATAGTGACTGGCCTATTATTACATACATCTTATTGATGTCTGCTAGTACCTCCTTGTTCTTTGTTGCTAGTTCCTCTACGTTTCAGGTATCTATTGGTAACGTCTCATTTCGTTGATTAAGATTTTGAGATTTGTTTCTAATATTTTGAGGGCCTCAAGCGGGATTAGCTACGCGATTTCCAGAAAATATCCTGAGCTTACCAGAGTTTACAACAAAAAAGTGAGAGAAGAGATTTAATAATAACAATATTTTACACATTTTATAAACTTTAAATACCTCTTGGTGTAAGAGAAAATAGTATTAAACTTTATCACTTATTATGCACCGTTTATATACCAAAAAACTTACTTTATACCTTTGATTGCAATTTAATACGATATAGGATGTTAAACCTGTGCTGAATTTCGTAATTTTTAGTGTATGTTAAGTACTGTGAAATATGATTGTGAGTTTACACTGTTTATTGAAAATACATACATACATATAGCTTTTCTAAATGTTTTAGGTTTAGTTCTTTGTCCCCTGTTTCTTATATTATCGTTTTGTATGAGGTAGAAAAGCCTGAATTTATTTCAAACTGCAATGGCTATACTACAGGCAGTATGTCCAACTCTGATACAGTTTCTGATTAGTGTTGAGATATCCGCCATCTTTTATCGTGCTGCTCATAAGATTCTATACGGTCACATAATCTTTTACTGTTTAGTCAGCTATTAAACGCATTCTGAGGTCAAAGAAAATTTTAAAAAATTCGTTGGTAAGATAAAATATCAGATAATGTATATGCAAAATCTCTTCTGAGTCAAAAATTCTTTTGGGCATAAAAAATTAGATTATGGTATAACAAGAGTCTTCTGAGATTGGGCTGTGTCATCATTGAGACTAGAGAACTCAACCTTACGCCCACTTTTACAAGCGGCTTCATGAAGAGGTACGCAAGAGATCACGGTAATTCGACGTGTAAACCGCACCAGAGGCAAAACTCTTTTATAAAGACAGGCATTCTACCTTCGGCAATAGTCCTTCTTCCTTATTACCAAGTTACCGATCGCGTAGAGGAGCTTCTTCGTAAACAAAACATGAAGACAGTATTCAAACCCCCAACCAAGGTCTCACAGGTTCTTTTGAAACTGTTCGTTCAGTAAAAAAAACTCGTATCTTTTAACACCAGCCTTGCCTCAGGTCGAGTCTCGTTTAATCATCGGCCATTCCCAAACACTATTTTGGTACCGGCTATAAGATCCTTTTCTATGAAACTCTCAATTCTTCTTCAGCAGAAAGATTGGCAAAAGCGTTGAAATTTACAAACACCATAATAATCTCAACCGAGCCGGAAGCTTTCCTTTTCTCTCCATCTGGAAAGGGATTATTTCTAAACCGCCCACGCCCTCTCCACTTGCCTTATAAATTTCATTTTCCTCCTTCCGACCATTTTTGGACTTTCATCACCATTAGAAGAGTTTAGCCTTTGGAGTGGTTCTCACGTTGAGTTACCGTGTCATTATGTTTTTTGTTTTGCAAAAAGAGTTCTATACACAATTTTAAGCTATACAGATGCATTACTATGGAAGAATCTATGCAACTATGGTGAATTTAAATGGCACTAGTGGCCTAATTTTCCAAATAACAGAAAATCAATATTACGACTCTGGAGTCATTTCAAATCAGTTAATAAGCACCTATGAAAAATGCTGCACAATGTTAATCTTTTCAAATGATTATGTAGTGAGTTAGGGTAAACTCTGAAATATACTATAAAATGATTACTGCACGAATGGCTGGGAAATAATTTATTCACATTTCCGTCGAAAAGAAGTATTTAATTAAAAAATTAGAAATGAAATTTAGCATTTTTACTGGAGCTGACGAGTAACCAACCTCTAGTAAATTGCTTAACAACGGTCAATTGACTACCTAATTTGATCTTTTTGAGAATCTATAGCGAACTTTAAACAGTTTCAGTTGTTACTTTTTTACTTCCTTTTACCGTAAAGGAAGTATTGGATTCACCCCAAAAATTCGAAATTGAGTTTTCAACAGATCTTCACGTTTTAGAGTCCCCTGATCCCAAAAAACATATTTTTTTTCATTGGTCTGTGTGTCGGTCTGTCTGTGTGTCTGTCTGTCTGTGAACAGAATATCTCAAAAACGAAAAGAGGTATGGCGTTGAAACTTCATATATAAGTTTTGTGTACTATGTAGATGAGACAGCAAGCTTTTTAAAAAAATCGCATAACCGGAAGTAGGTGTTTACTCTTGTCATTTTTTAGTTTTTTTCGATTTTTTCAAAAACGGCTCTAACGATTTTTTTCAAACTTTACATTTTTATTACATTTTTAATGTGCATTAACGTGAGATAGGTTATTTTCCAGTTGAATACTTCTAAAGTGGGTTTCTTTTGTTTTTTTTTTCTATTTTTTTTTATTAACTCCTATTTTAAATAGAACACCCGGTATATTATTACATTTTTGAATTCTGCTTAAGATTTTAGAGAAAATTTGTCTGTTCAACTAACGCTCTATTTTGTACCGTTTTTGTAGAATTTGTAATTTTTGAAAATTTTTGACAAATGCTTAAAAATTACAAATTAAGTATTTAACTAATTATAAGATCACTGTAAAAGGAAGTTGTGTGAGTGTATCACACCAGATTTTTATTTATTACAGTTGCCGAACAATTGCGCTTTTTAAATTGACTTACATACGTGTAGGTGGTACTGAAATGCCTTACACAACACAGATTTATTAAATGATTATCAAGCACATTATGTAAGTAAGGGCAATTCTGTATGACCACCCTACATCTCATAAATAGGTCTTTTCAACCAAAATATTGTATTTCAAAACGAGTCCTTTTATTAGTAGCTTCAGCGTACTTATGCGAACGTTTTGTCCGTCCGTCTGTCTGTGTGTCTGTCTGTCTGGATTGCCTGTAACTTTCGAACGGCTACAGATATCGAAATTTTGAAAGGGGGCAACGTTGTTGCTAAGGTCCCGAGCACCTTCATGCGCTATTTGTTTTGGCAAAAGGTCAAACCGTTGTTTTCGCAGTGCTGAAGCTACTCTTTAGACCTGTACTTGAGCAGTTTATTGTTTTTCCAGCATAGATGTAAATCTAATTTCACTCTCCACAAAATTCTATATAACGTGCATTTTTAAAATTGCAAGATAGATAGTTTCAATGAAGTATCCGTTATGAATAACAGCTATAACTGTGATTTATGACGGTAGTCCATGAAGTAAAACTATACTGAAATGTCAGGTTTACACACTATTGACAAGAAGCGCAAGGTTGGGTATATCTATAAATCGATACCGAAAGGGTCGGTATGCAATCCATCATGAAGTTTTGCACCTGCTGTTGCATTTGAAGTTCGGTTAACTCTATACTTTTTTCTGAATTTAAAAGTTTGCGTCTGATGGCTAATTACTGATTATCATGTAATTCTACACTAAAGCAAATACCTCTGTCAGTCACCATTTGGAATACCTTACTGGTTTTAGGGTGAAGCAGGTATCAATATTAGTAGCAGAATATAATACAGGGTGTTCAAAAACAATGTAACAGCATTTATATCTGAGGTCAAAAGGAACTAATTAGCCCAAACATACATTTAGTACGCAATGCTCATTGTAAAAGCCACGAAGCTGTGAAACCATCATTTATATTTTACAATTTTCAAATTCGAGTACACGTACATTGATAACTGTTTATAGGATCAAGTTGAAACTTGGTATGTAAATAATTCGAAGATTGGTAATTATTTCTGTCATATACAAATTTTCAAGTAATTGATCTTCTTGCATCTTTAAATAGATATTTTTATATACAATTTAATTTAAAAGAGAAAATGCATTCTTGTTTTCTTTCTAAATAAATAGCAGATTATTAGAAAAGATGGGATGATAAAAATACTCTAAGTAAAACCTTCATAACTAGCGATCCACAGAAAATGCACTCTAGGTAGCTCATGGAATGGCTAGGCTGTAACATACACGTTAATATAACCTGACAAATAACAAAAGATAATGAATGTCATGATACATAGGAAAACAAATATAACTATATTATATGTTATTTTATAAAAACGGTTAGCTACATTCTGGAAAGCTCATTGAAGCACTCCGTTTGATAGTTCAAGCACCGACATCAAACATGACACAAACGGGCATAGAATAAAGACCTATATTAAGTACTTATACTTTTACATCTTTTTGTTCTCAAGTATGAGAACAATTAACTTTTATGTGTAATAAATAATAGCAAACCTCTATTTAACGATATGCTTATGGCACACCTTGTCAGGGCATTTTTAGGTGTTATGTAGGTATGAATTATGTAACTTTTAGCCAAGATTACGACTCCGCTTGTATATAGCTTTCTTTAATATTTCTCCGTTAAATTTAAGTGAGTGGCAAGTTTTATTTAAATTGCCGCCAAGCTGCTTTGGCCTTGAGCCGTCTCGCTAGCACCTGGGCTGTTTCGTCGCTTTATAGCTTGATTTCTGCATTGAATTAAAAACGCCAGACTATAAGAGCAAGTGAGAGGTGGTTGAATGTTTCGTCTGTCTGCGTTGCGCCCCCCAGTTTTCAATCCTATCGGCAGGGTGGCGTGATGCAGCTTGAGTTAGTCAGTAAGGAGCCAGCTTCAATCTCGTACGTTTGAGTTGCTGGGGCAGTTGCTGCCATCCTTGCATTAAGTTGACTGCTAGTGACCCATTCTGGGCCAGAATTCACAACCATATCCTTGCATCAGGTTAAATGTTAGTAACCTCTGCTGGGCCCATAGTTGGGCTAGAAGTCATGAGGCAGTACACACCGATTGTGTTACTTTCCGTTTAGCCTTACCCTTTAGATTTCGCCAAGGTAAAAAGTTGAAAGGTAGCACCATCTGATTCCCGGTTCCACTGTGGGTATATCTTGCATTTTCGTTCTTATTGATGAAATTGGGTGGCGCTCAATTTAATTTTTATATCTGTTTACCGTCTCTTAGTTGTTGCCCGTAGGTAATCTCAAATTGGACCACCCCTTGCTTCACTGAGTCTAGTCGGCATATCTTGTTACTGGCAGGGAAAACGGTCCTAACTGAGTCATTGTCCCGATTTTGAGTAATATTGTCCGCGCTGGCCGTCTAGTTCTTTGGTGACTTTTTGCATGAGCTGTCGCGGTGTCGTTAATGTCGTTTCAGACCGTAACAACCTGCCACTTGCGAGAGGTCGATGTGTATCTTGAAAACATCGAGTGTCCTCCCTCCACTTTTTTATATAATATCGAGGATTAATAGTGACGAAATAACCCACAGATCTCTACAGCGGATCTGTCCATTTCTAGAGACTCGGCAAATTTGCTAATCTGTTAAAATAGTTGAGGAGAACCCAAAGCCGACAGAAGGGATTCAGAGCGATTCTCGGGGTTGGACGGTTTTAAAAATAGCAAAAATATACGGTACCCCCCACCCAAGAAAAGCGCCCTTCCGTGCTTTCCAAGAATACTTCGATACTCAGCATCACTCCGTTTCGCTAATACAATGAAATGCTATGAACCAGTTATTTATCAAAAAAAAAAAAAACAAAAAAAAATTTTTTTGCCGACGACCATAGCTCAAAAGTTGATGTTGCCTTTATTTTCGGAGGACCTATCGTATGAAAACGATCCAAGACCTCAGGAAGGTTCCTGGCGACCGGAATCGTGTACACATACGAACATACATCCCCGCACAGCACGTTTAGGCACCCCCCAATACGGGGATTGATCTAGTGGGCTGGGATCTTCACCAAAAGATCCGCACCGCCGAGACGGAGATTTGATATAGTGGGTTCATTAGTCGGTTGGCTCGAATTTTAGAGATATTTGACTCAGAGTGGTTTTCGATATGAGGGAATTTCAGTACTTCGTACACTTCGTGTCGAAGTAATAGCAGCCGCAATGGTTTAAGCACTGAGAAAGTTCTTGATTAATCCGGAAGTAATCGATATACCTTTACGACCGTCAATTTCATTTTCGTCTGTTAGCGCATCATGATACGGGAGAACGTAAGCCCGCAACGGACGAAAAAGTAAGTCCGGTCGGTTTTGTATCCCACAACCTTCTCCAAAAATATTAAACCCATCTCGCACAGCGAGCACAAAACGAGCGTTGAAACACTATTTTCACGCGTTGCAAATTTTGCGAAAACTATGAAAAAGGTGTAGAGCATCTCGTCCTTTTCGATCTTAAAAGAAGATTCCTTAGCGGGCGCCATTATTTTTGGCGGAACTGCAATCGGTGGGTGGTCTCTGCATATGGGTTGCCTCTCTTACTGTTTGGAAGCTGGCTGCGTTATTGGCTAGAAGTTGGGTTTAGCGCCTGCTTCTGTGGGAGATGTCAATACCTAGAATGTTTGTTCGCGGTGAATGCGGAAAGACTAATTCCTTCTAAAGTGGTGGGGCATCCTCCAGCGGTGTGTAGAATTGCGATAGACTACTGGCGAAGATATCGTATGGGGTTCCCGTACTTTGCACGTCGCCGTGCTCGGTTCCAAACAGGGGATGAAGGTGCGGCTGCATGGGGTTGCTGATATCAATAGATTTAGCGACATTATAAGCTTGCTTTGGGTGGTCATGAAAGTGCCAGGTCCCATTGGCGAGGTTAAGGACTATTCCAGCATCTCGTAGAAGATCTACACCTAGCAAGGTGTTGGTATTTGCACCAGGTAGCACAGTAGGTCGAGTGGGACAATGCGATTGATTATCCGAATCATTACTTAGGTGACCAATGTCTCTTGCAACCTTCGTTGTCCATCTGCGAGCTTGAGCTCGATCATAAGGGGAGTGAACATAACTCCCTGTTCTTGAAGCAGCCGGTACAGTATAGTCCCAGCGATGCTTTGTTTCGCACCGGTGTCTATATAGGCCCCTCCTGTGGCGTCGAATACTTGAATTTTGACCATTGGTCGTTCCCCGGGCTTGTAAATTAGTTTACAATCATTTCGTGGTTACTTCGGTTGCACTTGGGGCAATTGCTTTTAATAAATCCTAGCGCTGTACCTATAACAAACGAGGGAAGGCGGTTTGAATTTATCCCAGGAGCTGTTGGTGTTTCAGTGGACTGAGGTCTCTCGTTCCGGTTACGTCTGCGGCACTTCTCGTGGGTGCTGCCGTTGTACTTACAGTACCCACATCTGTGTTTCTTGGACGGTGCGGTTTCATTGTCCTTGCAGCGATATACCGGTTTTGCCAAATCGTCGGTTTTCCTTATTTGTTCCAAAAACCTGTTGAAAACTTGTAACTGGCGTCCTTGGAATAACCTGGCGAATTTTTTGGTGAATTAGCTCGTATACTATGTCAAGCTGCAGCTCTTCATTGGGCATACCCGTGGAAGAAAGACCTGCGGTTAAAGCTCGCTTCTCTACGATAAAAAGTTCAGTGGCTTAGTCGTCTTGCTGTTAATTCTGAAAGATTTCTCTTACTATTGCGTGATTAGGACGCATGGGTCCGTATGTACTTTGTAGGAGTTCTGTCGCTTTCTTCCATGAGGTATCTGTGTTTCGGACACCGTTCCACCACGTTGCGGCAGATCCTTCCAGAAGGAGTTGCAGTGCTTTGATGGCATGAGCATCCAGGATGTTCTGACATTCTTATAGCTTTGGATTGTGTCAATGAAAGTCCGGCGTGCGTCCTGAGAAACGAGTGGTGCATTTGGTAAAACGATCCTTGAGGCTGCTGTTGAGTAGTCCATTGTAAGTGGAATAGTATGGGTGCCGGATGCTGCTAAGGACGTTTCCTCCACTTGCTGCTGGGGGTTGTACATTTCATGTTCTTCTTCTGCTTCTTGTTATCGGGGGCGTTTTGATCCGAAAATTGTGCATCGTGTGTAGAGCGAAGGTAACCTGCGTTTGCGCATACAACGAGTAAATCACGTTTTGGGACAATAAGTTTTTTCACTTGCACGAACTGGCTGAGCACTTGCAAGTAACCTTCTGTTTAAAACTTGGTTGATTCGAAGTACTGTAGTCTTGTAAAAACACTTTCACGTTTGAAACTGCTGATTAATGTCTGTAGTAAAAACGTTTTCGGTATGATGCACTTGCAAATTTTTTAAAATACTCCGATATTTAGTATCTGTGCGTTTGTCACGGCCACCTCCAGATGTCTCTCAGGCCTCAAGCTGTTCCAGACCACTAGTTTTGTGAGCCATATGTGAGAGTGTGCTGAATCCGGTGAAAATAATGTAAAAACAAGTTTATATACACTTTATTCGCCTTAGTTAAATATACATACAGATGCTTAAAGTATGACTAAACAAGGAGCACCGACGCCTATCTTAGTGCAAGATGCAGAGAACCTACGCGGCATGGCATACAAAGCAGTCCGTAGTATAACACAAGGCTATGTTCAATTGTTGTGATGTAGGTAAAGGTAAAGGTTCATTGTTATTTCAGTTCCCCCAACTGGGGGCGGGCTGCCAAAGGGACCTTGCGTCCTTCTTCAGCCAAGAACGAGAATTATAGGATGGGTGAGAAAAAGAAAAAATTGAGGATAGAAGAGAGGCCAGGAAAGCTGGAGAAATACTGCCCCGGAATTCGCCTCAGAGAAGGTACTCGGTTGACTCAGGAAAACCACCTAAAAAACCTGAATCAGAGCAGACGGCCAGGGGAATCGAACCCGCGACCTCCCGAATGCTATGCAGATGAGATAACCTACTACTCTACAGAGCTTGGTGCCGCAATGTTCTATGCCCGTAGCTTGTAAGCAATAAGTGTCCTAATCTTCAGTTCGACAAATAACCGACAACGGCATCTCGCTTGTGGTTGCCGCACTAAAGTGGAGCGCGGACCTTGCGATAGTTCGCTGTAGTTTGGCGTGTTGTGCTTAGTGTGCGCCCACGGCGGTAGGTGGCACTGGTGGTGGCTTGGTTTGTTACAAAGGGAAGTTATTTGAAGAAAATTGTATGCTGACTTTAGATGCGATGGAATTAAAAAGAGTATGGATTTTTGTGTAACTACAAATACTTTTACAGGAAGTGTAACTCTACCAAATCATGAAAATACTTTAGCTTCCAAGGCTTTAGCATTCATGCTAAGTGGAAAAAACTAGAGTAAGCTTAATTTTCATTTTAATTGTATATTGCTTTTAGGAGGTATTACAAGCAGATGGAAACAAACCGTTGGCTATTATTTCGCAGCAGATGGCACTAATGGAGCTGTATTGGCTGACATTTTAGTTAAAAATGTTGAACAAGCTACCAATATAGGCCCTAGCCCTCAAAACTAACTAATAATAATAATGAAGGAGCTAATAGTATTAAACCTAATTTATCTAAGCATGTTGTTGCAGTATCAAACTGATTTAACGGCACTCACGGACGAGCGAGTGCCAGATAACTAAACAAGTCCGAGAAACGTGCACACTTACCCTGGAAATCGTAAGAAACAGGCTAAAGGCCGCGGCTCAAATACGCTCAGGGAGAGGGCGTGATCCTAAAACGAGCGCCACAAGGCGCACTGGTGGTGGTAGTAATAGGCAACCAATGAGTTGTTTACTTCAAGTGAAAAAGTATCTTGAAAATAGTAATCTACGTTTAAATAATCACATTAAAAGGCTATTTTTCCTTTAATTATGAAAGTAATATTTGTATATTTGATAAGTGATAGTAACATAACATTCTTACGAATGAAGTTTGACCAAAGGTCACAACTATTATTCAGATTAGAACTTCAAGATCGTTTAAAGCCATTTGAAGTGGCAAAGTTTCACTTCGACCAGTAAAAACTGAAAGTGAGAGTGTTTGTGGCATGCTGTGCTACGGTATATCTAGATATTCAGAGGCAGAAAACTTCAGGGAGCTATTTTGGTCGCGAACAACTTAAAGGAGGTGTTTACAGGCTGTCATTCAGTTAGCAGCTGATAGAAGATACAGTTAGGTACAAGCGATTCTTCAAAGAAGGTTAGTGTGTTTCTTTTATTTCATTAAGAAATAAATAAAAAGTTTGGTACGGCAAAATTATTGGAAAACATTGTAATTTAGATTTAGAACGTAGTTTAGAATATGTATTTTTCTAAATTTACATTGATTCGGGTACTCGACATTTTCGGAAATTGTAATTAGAAATTAAATTATTTTGGATTAGGGTTTTTGTAATTAATTTTAACATCAAGTTGGAAACAGTATAACATTTGATTAAATAATTTGACAACATTTAGTTGATTGATTGTAATGTCAAACCAATCTCTATTATACTAACTAACTAAATAAGAAGAAGTTTTATTTGAAGTACTAAAGAGAGTGTAATTGATTAAAGAAGTCAATTAGTTAATATTTTATATAATTTAGTGTTCAGCAAGAAGAAGATTAATAATTTTAACATTAACTCATTCAGCTGAGGAAGAAATAAAGTCTCATTGCTTTAAAAACTGTCTAGCCGAGGTAAATATTTAAATAAGAATAAAATGACATAATTTCAAAAGTCATAATTAATGAGAGATGTCAATTGGATATAATTCAATAAGTAGAAAGGTAAGTGTTTGATAAAGTATTCTTGATACTACTTCTTCTAAATAAGGAAAGGGATAGATATCTATTTAATTTTATTTGTAATAACTGCTCAAGGGAAAAAGTAGTATTACACTCCTTAAAGAAGGTTGCTGCCTGGTCACTCAACTAACCGTTCGCGTTGGATTTTAGCTCTTCCTTCAAACTTTTAGGCACCATTTTCACACACAGCCATCGTTCATAAACTGTACTCATCCGACGATGAATTTTGGCTTTAGGGTCTTTGCCTGTAGCTAGAGAAAGCAAATTATGGCGTACACGCCAGTTCACACTTGGTGTGTGCAGAAAGCTGTAATTTGTTTTCTTCTGACTGAAGGGCCAAAGCTAAAATGGATAATGCAAACCAAAATTTATCGACAGGTGAGTACAGCTTATGAGCGACCGCTGTTTGCGAAGATGGCGTAGAATGTAAAGAAGAAGCTGAAAGCTAAAATAAACGGTTAGCTGAGTGACATGGCAGTAATGTTCTTTGAGGAGGGCATAGTACCTTCATCGAAATGGCGATTACTTAGAAATGTCGCTGAGAGATGTCCTAACATTTCCGATACAATAAAAAATATTTAATATCCATTATTGGATTTATTCCCACTGAACCGGAGGTTGAAGAAAACATTGTATTTCGTTAGTCGACAGCAAACAAGACAGAATTTCTGAACGGTCTTACAGTTAATAATCTGCTGTAAACTTGAAACGTTTGCCCTATCCTATGGAGAAGTGTGTGTATTCCGAGAGGAACTAAAGTTCACAGCCAAATGAAGTTCTGTGCACTTAAATCTATGAATAATAGGCACCGGTTTCAACGAAATTAGAAGCCATTCCTAAGATACAGCACATATCCGTCTAGTTTGTTATTTCACATTTACATGAAAAAATATCGCTTACTTATATTTTACTTTTGCCAAGTAAATGTGTATTTCACTCCTCTACAAGAAGAATCACGTATTATAATCGCGAAAAAATCACTTTTCGAGATTTCTTCAGATCATGACGTTTCAGGGTTCCCAGATAACGAAAAACAAGTTCTCAGATCTTTCTGTGTGTATGTCTGTTGCTGATATAGCTCAAAACATTTTTGTTGGAAGAAGACGATATCTTACATCAGGAGTATATGCCTTCCTGGCATTAAACCAGGTAAAATATGTACACATGTACAGGGTAAGTATCTTAAAAATGTCTTTTACCTATTTTTGCTTCAATACACGAACTGTTACTCAAATTTAAGTAATATTTTGCACATAGATCAGGTTTTTACCTTTGACGCAAAACGGCATATTTTGGGCCCAGCAAATACAAGCTGAGCACCTTCAAGGAATGTAATTTTGTCATTTTGGCTTTAAGTGAGAAATAATTAAAAGTAATAATTTTCACATAGCTCAGGCTTTACCCTTGACGAAGATGGGACCCAGCAGATACCCAGTAAATGTTGTAAAAAGGAGAAAAAAGGTCAACAAAAAGCATTGTATTTAAAGCAGTCGCATCTCACCGATGCTAGGGGTCGCCGATAACAGCAGCGGGCAAAAGGGGGGGGGGGGGTTACTAATGGGATATCGACAACCGTTGAAATCGCATTCGCAGACGCAGATTTTTTAAAAATTGATGTAATTAGTATTATCAAGCGTTTCCTATTATTGTATCGTGATCAGGGAGATATGTTTACCCCTATTTTCCTTTGACTTATTTAGTGTAACAAGTGTCACTCAGTATAGCCCTTTATAGATTTTTACTTTCCTCGACGGAATTGTGATCGCGAGAAAATCACCTTCCCAAATGTTTTAGATCTTGACGTTGCAGAGACTCTAAGCGACGAAAATCAGGTTTTCTCAATCGCGTCTTCCTGTTTATAACGCCCCGTTTCAATTTAGCTTCAATAGCGCGTTCTAGCAATTAGCATCTTCTTTCGGACCACTCTATATTTGAATAATGTAACGGCGGCAATGTTTTCTGAACAAGTGGCCGTGAACAGCTTTGGTAAAAATGCCTCTTATAGTTCAAACTAATTTGAATATAGAGACCGGTTTCCATGCGGCTTCTTCAGCCTCCTAATTTCACTTCTACAAGCTAGCCAGAAATTCCAGTATACCAGTCCGCCTTCCTGTCGCAGTTAGCTGCCCTCTTAATAGTGGCGCGCTTGGATTCTAAGAATTTTGTAGCCAAGTCCGGCTTCTTGGACAAGATGCAACATACCAGAATTTCTGCTCCCGATCGCTGGACCTTAGCAACAAACTAAATTGTAAGTACATGCACTTCCCAGGGTTTTTTTTTATCGACAAAGGTAATTGCCGCAACTGTATCAGTTATTACTAAGGGTTTATAATTTCAAACTCAGGCATGTTTAATTACTCTTCTATTCAATCAAATATTAGAGCTAAAGAGCGAGAATTTAATCGTTTCCAAATTGCTGAAATAAGCATCTACCTGTAACTCAAATTAGCCGCGTCATTTGGGCTTCGTGCACATACGTCAATTGCGATATCATAGGTTGTAATCCGAGCTATAATTATCTAAATTGCTGTCACTTAGCCTTCATAGCTTATGTACGTAATTCATGTGTTACCGCGATTTTTGGATTTGATTAAATGCCCCTATTGCCGTTAATTGTTTTGTGTTCTTTCCGCAACCCCTCTAGCTGAACAATTTATATAGGTATGCAGCAAAGCACAAAAGGTAGATGGCGTAGTATTAATTAGCTGGTTTTGTTTTTTATGTTGTGTGTAATGACAAGGCGCCGAATTTTAATAATCCCGTTGCTTAATTTTAAACCCTAAAGCATTTTCCTGTCTAGCCCTTACGCCACACCATATTCTGCCGAGAGTTAAAAGAGCTAGCCCAGGCCGTGGGCAACCCCTCGTTTAAGGGAGCAGTACATGTTGCCGATATAACTCAAAAAGTGTTTGTTGGAAGTAGACGATATTCTGCACACGGATTAAATGCCTTCCTGGCATAAAACCGATAAAATTTCGATGATATATTGAGGTGGTTTTAAGCCTACAACTTGGCTCTGGTGGCAGTGCAAGATATTTAACCAAGCCAATAAAGCACAGAGTTAAGATGTTTTGTGAAACTGCAATTTAAAACAATAATAAAAGTATTAAATGCATTGGTAATGAGATGGGAGCAGTAGTAATTAAAAGGATAAAGGCACGCATAAGCAAAGCATATTTCAGAGGGTTGGGGTTTGAAGTTGAATAAAGTAATATAATTAGTAATAGGTTTGTGCATATTTAGAAGCCAGACAACACAAAATTTAATTTACACAAAAGGTTTGTTATGTGCAGAATAAATGAGCGAACGTATTAATTAAACCAAAGGTCAGTAAATGGCAAGCAATCTCAAGGGTAAATGAGATTGGAATAGAGGAAAATAGAAAATTGCAAAGAGCAATCCCGAAATTAGGCAACAGAATAGAAGCAAAACAGGTAACGTGTGTAGATTTGAACTCAATCTCCAGTGCATTAATAATACAAAGTGAAAAGCAGAGCAGTGAATTTAAAAACATTTGTGTGCATGGCAGAAGGAACAATGATAGTTATAAGCAACAGACAATTCTTTTTAGATTGAAGTAAATATTAATTTAAGATTTATGTGATAAAATTTTACTCAATTTGTGTAGTTTGCTATTAAAACTAATTTCTAATTTACAAAAAACATCGCGGTGACATAGCAACGTGATGCCTTTTTGTTGTGAGAGGAGAACAATTGAATTAAATTATTTGAAAGCTTGTCGAATTTGTGATCCATCTATAATTGATGTTTTTAAATAATAAACAAGCATTTTACCATATAAAAAATGTGCTGTTTTATTCACCAAGTGTTCAGGCAGCTGTACGAGTGTTTGCGGCGAGTTCCACGAGATAAAAGTTAAAATTTTCCAATCCGACTTCGAGTGTGAACGGCAGCCGATCAGCTGAAAATTTCGAGGGTTTTTCCAGCACAATTAAGCAGCTGAACCCAGAGGTCTGTACTGCAATAGGTCGGCGGGGTCTGCAGGCGCACCTAGAGCAACATCTGCACCCAGGGGAGCGACTCCAGCAGAGGAATCCGGCAGTGTTAACTGGTGTCAGCATCGAAACAACATCGACGAAAACTTTCAAGGTAGGATACTGCTATTGATTGAGTGTCGGGTCCCCAGGAAGCTGCGGTACTCCAAGATTAGGCCTTGTAGAAGGTACTCAACGTGTTTCCAAGTATCCAGCTACCCCCCAATTTTCATAAAGTAGCATAACATCATCAGAATCTGCGTATTTGCAAGAATTTCCAAGCCACCAGATACAGTTGAAAGCTGGCGTAAGTCTACGTCATGCTAGAATAATGAAGGCGAGGTTTTTGTTGCCAAGCAGGATAATCAAATTATTTACCTAACGATTCCTTGTAAACTTCACGTTTTTTTTATAAATATCCAAAATCGCTGTTGCACTGGCGAGGATTTGACAGATCGTAAATTTTATGCAACAGAACCGCGTACATGAGCTACTCAAGAACGAATAATTTAAAATGAATTACTGATATTAAATATAGCCCATTTCAGAACTCAACCTGAGATAATAAGTTGCGTGTTTGCCGAGAGCTAGCTTAAATAATATTGCAGTTAAATAAAATATTAAGAAAGGGGCATTAAACCATTTTATTTGTGCAATTAATTAGTACATTTTATTTTAACTAGCCTTAAATTACTGATAGACAAAAGTAAGTACAGTATAAAAATTAAACTGAGAATTGTGTGTGATGATTTGCCGTAATTAAGTTTAGAATTTTGTACAAACAAACAATGCAAAAGTTTAATACAAATTTACAGGCACCGCAAAGTGGAACTTTTACAACAGTTCATCGCAATATATACTGCGTGAGCACTTTAAAAAACTACATATTTTTGCTTTAACTGAAGAACTATTATTTAAGTGAAACTAGCTATATAGCTCAGGTTTTGCCCTTTGTCAGGTCATTTTGGTATTTTAAATAGCTACCTAGGCTTTAGGGCAGCGTGCCCGTACGCTAAACCCTTTTAGTTCTTTATTTGGCTCCATCGCCTAATTCCAGAATCATGATTTCGCACACATTTGGCCCCCAAACGCAGCATTTCTCGTTGGTTGGAGCCCCCCTCTGATGGCGCTTTGGCAGCCGAGCGTATCGCTCGCAAGAATTCCGAATCTTCTAGAAAGCACGCCGTTGTGGCGTGATACCAATGTTGCCGGCATTAATTTGTTTCATTTTATCGCCCCGCGATTGGCTGCCGAGGTTTAGTCACGTGGGGACGCGATCAAGGTGACCTGTGCCAGCGCTTCCCTCTGGGCAGTTGACCGCAGCCCGTTGCAGAGAACGCTTGTGTGGTGGTTGTGAGTGTGAGTTTCGAATTGTCTTCGGCGTAGCGTGGGTGCTCGTTGAGCCCAGTTTCCTGCTTTCGTAAGTAAGGGGTCGTGCCCCCTTCATCTCGACCTTCGAGGATCTGTCCCGCAGAACGAAAGTGGCCCATTTTTCGTCGTCCCGTTGTACGCGTCCTGACGCGTCTCACGTCGCCATTATGGCGGATGTGCACTCATCCCTTTAGCCGTCGACCATCGAAGCTACCTGCCACCTAAGACTGCAGCCTGTCGCAACTCAACTGTACCAGGCTCCCCAACCGCCTACATATTAAGGTATGTGTCTTTGAACTGATTCCCGCTGTGAACGCGAGCGAGCCGTCACATCTCTTGTGCCTACAGGCACTGTCGTCATATTTGTCCATGTCGCGAGTGCTAATTTGTTCTTTACTGTTTGCTGCATAAGGCGTCGCGCCAGCATATTTATACATTCATTAAAGATTACAGACTCCATGTTGCGAGTGCTAATTTGTTCTTTACTGTTTGCTGCATAAGGCGTCGCGCCAGCATATTTATACATTCATTCAAGATTACAGACTCCATGTTGCGAGTGCTAATTTGGTCTTTACTGTTCGCTGCATAAGGCGTCGCGCCAGCATATTTGTACTCATTACTGCTCATTACTGTTCATTACTGTTCATTACTGTTCAACATCTGTCGCTAAGTTTAGAGCGCGCGCCAGCTGGTGTCCTTAGTTATAATCTATCTATAGATATAGTGCGACGCACTCTGCTGCACCATTGTAACCCGTTAGTCAATACATGATTTGTTAGCTAAGGGAACTATTGTTTTGTTTCGACTTGTGCATGTTCTGTTACAGATAAGCGCCCCCTTCAGTGTACTGATTATTGTGCGACGGAACGAGGGAGCTTTGAGCGTACAGGTGGGTAAGACAGCTGCGTAGTCGCGGTCGGATTGACACCTAATTACAATCCTGGCATAAGGCAATCCCGAAATTGTTATTCGACCTTGCATTTCTTGAGTAATCCTATCGGCGGAGTATTTTGCGTGCTTCGCTCCCGTCTAACCGTCCAGGCCCGGTTAGCCGGGTTAAGACAGGCTTGGTGGCGCCCTCACAATTTCGACATACCCTATATATATATTATGCCACAACACGCTTGCCCAGAACGTATCGTGTGACTCACGCCCGACTCCCTGAGCGTTCCAGCCGTGGCCTATTAGCCTATTTCGAACCGATTTCAGGGCAAGTGTGCCAGTTTTTCAGGACTGATTCCGTGGTGCGATGCTCACCTTGGGTGGGTGTCGTAAAGTTCTTTTAATACCGTAACAGGCTAATTTTGGCTATCTCAACGTGTGGGCCTGTTTTTTCTGATATTCGTCTTCTCGTTAAGCCCTTTCGTTGTGCGTCCTAATTTTGGCGCCCAACATCTGGGGCCTTGTATGTTTGTTTTTCTTATTAAGCCAACCGTTGGCTGCCTAATTTTGGTGCTCCGACGCCTGGAACCTATTGTTGCACGACAACGCCCGACCTCATTTTGGGGCTTTCTTTTTTTTGCGTTGTGTGTCTTAATTTTGGCGGCCCAATTGTTGCTTGTTGTTGTTATTGGACTGGAGTAGTCTCGTTAAGCCCATCCGTTGTGCGTCTTAATTCTGACGCTTTAACGTCTGAGACCTTGTTTTTTTTTTTCTCGTTAGGCCACCCGTCGTCTGCCTAATTTTGGGTTATTCTGACGTGTCGCCCCTTGTCGCGTGACAACGCGCGACCCCATTTTGGATTTTTTCGTTTTTGTTCTTTTTCTTTCGCTCGATTTCGGGCGCAGTACTGTCTGTAACCATTGTTGGTCGGTAGTAGGCTCGTTAAGCCATTCGTTGACCGCCTAGTTTTGGGATTTGCTCTTTTTCGCTTATGTTCGGTCTTTTCGCAAAGAATATGGACATATAGTCCCGTTAAGCCATCGGTCGTGTGAAAGATAACAAACCACTTTTTCCCGATTTCTCCCGTCTTGACCGTCTACGATTTGGTTCGGATATCTGACGTAACTGACTTACCAAACACGCGCTAACGTTTTCCTTTTTATACGACGTATAATATAAGTCGTTCCTTTCCCGTTTGTAAACATGGTGCTAAAGCTACATATTGAACGCCTGCTTCGCGCGGAGGCTGAATACGAGTTGAGAATCAGAGGCCGTGAGGCTTCAGGAACGGTTACCTTGTTGCGCTCCCGGTTACGCGACGTATTGAGAGAGGAGGGACGCGCAGATATGGATACACGACCGACGTACCCGTATACGTTCGAGGAGGATCTCACGGCCGTGACAACATTGATTGGCGAATTAGAGGAAAAAATTCAGGTATATTTAGCTAACCCGACTAAAGAAGTAGCGGCTACGATCGAAACGAAGTTTTATCACGGAATGAACCGTCTGACGAATAGTTCAGCTATAACGGAGGAAGAGCGAGCGCTCAAACAAAAAGCGTTCGCGGAATTATCACTCATACGTTCAACCTACGAACTTAACCAAGTACAGCTAGGGTCGTCTACGACTACGGCTGAGGAGGAAAGCGCCGTAACGCTGCCATGGACGTCCGGTGTCGCACCTACCATTACCGTCGCGACGACGACTACGACTACGACGGCGGCAACTATGTCGACTCCGAGTTTTGTTTCGCCGATGTCGCGTACGATCTCATTTAAGGCAACCCCTGTTTCGAAATGGAACATACAATTCTCAGGTGACCCGAAAGGTCTGTCGGTCAACGCTTTCATCGAGCGTGTTAACGAACTCAGAGTGGCCAGAAACCTTACCGAAGAAGAGTTGTTTATGTAGGCCATCGATTTGTTTTCGGGCAACGCATTGCTATGGTATCGCGCGAATAGAGCGACCCCTAACACGTGGCAACAGTTAGTCGATTTATTGCGTCTAGAGTTTCAGCCTGCTAATTATGATGAACGGTTGTTGGACGAAATTAGACGTCGCACGCAAGGCCCTACGGAAAGTATGGGCATTTATATCGCTATCATGCGCACAATGTTTTCGCGCCTGACCGAAGCGGTTCCCGAGGAGAAACAGTTGCGTATTTTGTTGCATAATATTTCACCATTATACCAAACCCAGTTGGGATTGACGGAAGTCCGGTCGATCGACGAGCTAGCGCTATACGGAAGATTGAAGAACGGCGCTATGCCATTGAAACTTACGTGCCACCTTCTAGAAAGAAGTCTGACTTAGAAACAGACTTGGCATACGTCGAGGTCGCGCCTATCGCGGAAACGTGCCCAGTTGATGTTGTCGAAACGCGTGACGTTAATACTCCCGAGAGGAGGAACCGAGAATCGGCACCCAAGTCAAGCATGCGGTGTTGGAACTGTAACGAACCAGGCCATAGAGCCAGTAGGTGTCCGCGACCCCGCGGCAAGAAATTCTGTTACCGTTGCGGCAAACCTGAAGTGACCGTAAACACTTGTCCTCGTTGTCGAGCAAGAGATAGGGGCAGGGAAACGACCCCGCGAGACGCTGAACGGTCGAGCAGTGTCCTCGCGCGTGTTTAGCAATTCGACTAAATTTATGAAGGGACTTATCGAGGAGCGCGAGAGCAAATTTAAAAAAAATAAAGTCATTCTCGATTACGTATTAGAAAGGTCATCTGATGACCGTCGACCGCATGTGACTGTTGAAATCATGGGTTTCGAGTTGTTAGCTTTGTTGAACTCAGGAGCGAATCGAACGATCTTAGGAGCTAAGGGTTGGGACGTGTTGCGTACTGTAGGCCTGCACATAAATAAGAAGCTGAGACCCGTTTGCTCAGTGGCGAATGGACAGACCTTAACCAGTCTAGGTACCCTGCACTTACCTATTCGTTTAAATAACAGAGTGGTAGCTATCGATGTTTTAATAGTTCCGGAGGTTCCGCACACCCTAATCCTAGGGATAGACTTTTGGAAGTCAGTGGGAATAGTCCCAGACGTGTTTCGAGGGGAGTGGGAATTCTCAAAACCCGGCTTAGCGGCCATTGATACTCCTACCGGCAATTTGCAGTCTATGTTCGACCTGAACTCGGATCAACGAGCCCAATTAGACACTCTCGTAAACCGACATTTTACTATCGCTAAACCCGAACTCGGCTGCGCCAAGTACGTTCAACATAAAATCACTACTAAGGCAGCACCGGTTAAACAAAGGTACTATCCGGTCTCTCCCGCAATGCAGGCGCATCGATGCTGAGTTGGACAGTATGCTTAAATCAGGCGTTGTGGAACGTTCTCGTTCAGCCTGGTTGAGCCCGATTTTACTAGTTAAAAAGAAAGATGGAACCTATCGTTTCTGCGTTGACTTTCGTAAATTAAATAGCGTCACCGAGAAGGACGCCTACCCGATACCTTACGTGTCTTCGATTTTGGATTGCTTACGCGATGCCCGGTTCATGACGTCGCTTGATATCAAATCCGCGTACTGGAAAATTGAAATGGAAGAGAAATCTAAGGAACTAACGGCCTTTACAGTACCCGGGCGCGGTTTGTTTCAATTTACTCGCATGCCCTTTGGGCTTCATAACGCGCCAGCGACTTGGCAACGTTTCGTCGACCATGTGTTGGGTCCCGAATTGGAACCTTACGTCTTTGTCTATTTAGATGACGTGATTATTTGTACCCCGACTTTCGAAAAACACGTCGAGATTCTGGACGAAGTATTGCAGCGACTAAACGACGCGGGTTTAACACTGGGTCGTGATAAATGTCATTTTTGCCAACCGGAATTACGATACCTGGGCTATGTCGTTAACGCCCAAGGACTTTTAGTCGACCCCGATAAAGTTTCGGCGATTCTTAACTTGCCGCGACCTAGAAACGTTTCGGGGATACGGCGAGTAGTCGGCATGGCATCGTGGTATCGGCGTTTCATACCAAATTTCTCAGCCATTATTGCTCCGCTGACGTCGTTATTGAAAAAGTTTCAGAAGTTTGAGTGGACCGAGTCATGCGAAGTCGCATTTACAACCATCAAAAATTGCCTAGTTTCGGCACCCATTTTGTCGTGTCCCGATTTTTCTCTCCCGTTTATCGTACAGACGGACGCTTCCAATGTTGGTATCGGCGCCGTGCTGACTCAGACCGTTGATGGCCAAGAACAGGTCATCTGTTACATTAGTCGGACTCTTACGAAGCCTAAACGTAATTTTTCGGTTACGGAACGCGAATGTTTGGCCGTCCTGTGGGCCATAGAGTAGTTACGTCCGTATTTAGAAGGCACTCACTTCACAGTCATTACTGACCATCATTCACTTATCTGGCTAAATAATCTTAAGGAACCCACCGGGAGACTCGCCCGTTGGGCTGTTCGTATCCAACAATACGACTTTACGATCAAACACCGGAAGGGAAAAGACCACGTTGTCCCGGATGCGCTATCCCGTGCTATACCCGAAATAGATGTAGTCTCAGTCGTCGATTCTGGAGAACCCGAGGCCGGCGTTCAGGCGCCAAACGACAGTCGAACTGACCGTTGGTATAGGCGCATGTGTACGCGCGTCGTAGAAAAACCATTCAAGTATTCGGCGTGGAAACTATCGCGAGGGAAATTGTTTAAACATGTTAACGTAAAATACCCCGAATTGGACGAAGGCACGAGTTGGAAAGAGGTGGTTCCGAAGCCTCAACGTGCCGAGATTCTTCGCAAAAACCATGATGAACCTACCGCAGGCCATTTAGGCATTTATAAGACCTACGGCCGTATCGCTCAGCAGTATTACTGGCCTAAACTTAAGGCGGATGTGACCCGTTACGTTAACCGTTGCGCGACGTGCCTAGCGCAGAAACCCGAACAAAAACGCCCGGCCGGCTTGATGTGTCGTCACCCCGTGGTGGATAAGCCGTGGCAAATGATATCTATCGACATTGTAGGGCCGTTGCCCCGTTCAAAGAAAGGCTACGTATATATTCTGTCCGTGGCTGACTACTTTACCAAATTTACCCTTTTCTTCCCGTTGCGTACCGCCACCGCGACCGCGGTGACTCAGAAGATTGAGAACGATGTTTTCTTGCTCTTTGGAGCACCTCAGTACGTCTTGGTTGACAACGGCGTACAGTTTTGCAGTAGAGAATTCCGACAACTTACCGATACGTATAAATCACGAATTATCTTTAACGCGCATTACCATGTGCAGGCCAACCCCGTAGAACGCGTTAATCGAGTATTAAAAACTGTGCTAGCGTCCTACGTGAAAGACAACCACCGGGAGTGGGATAAATATTTGTCGAAAGTCGCTTGCGCAGTGCGTACCGCAGTACACGAAGTCACCGGCATGACACCATATTTCGCCAATTTCGGCAGAGAGATACAGTTAGAGGGGTCGCGCGCCAATAACCCCGAGGAGGTAGATGTTTCGGAACAAATACGAGTAGAGAGTCGCGAAGACTTGTTACGACGGACTCCCGCGTTAAGGTCGGTATATGAAGACATAGTCAAACGACTAGACGTGGCGTACAAAGCCTCCAAGGCGACATACGATTTGCGAAGGCGCCCGGCTCAGTTTGCCGTTGGCGATACCGTCCGGCGACGAAATTACGTACTTTCCGATGCGGCGAAATATTTTAACTCCAAGTTGGCTCCGAAATATATACGGCCGTTTTATATCAATCGGCAAGTTTCGCTTGCCACTTACGAGCTGTCCGACGAGACCGGTGCCCCGAAAGGCACTTGGCACGCGAAAGACTTAAAACCCAATCCCACGGACGTTTAGTCTACTAGCGCCCGTTTTCCTTAACCCCCCTTCCTTTTTTTTTGTAGGCCTTGACGGCCGTACCGCCGGCTTAGAGCCGTATCTTCAGTAGTACCTGCCTTTCCCCGAGCTTCCTTGTTGTGGGAACCCCACAATGCGCCGATCCCGTGACGCGCAACGTGCCCTCTTCAGGTGGCTTGTGGGACAGGTTGCGAGGGACTTACCTCTTTTCCCCCTTCCCCATGTTCTTTTGGAACGGTTGGTCGGAAGTGTGCATGGGAGTAAGACGTTCTATTGACCCGATCTTGACGAGCGCTAACCGCGCGTTTTTTTTTTTTAGATATTTTTACGGTTTCAATTTGGAACCCCAAACCCTCCTTCTCTATGCTCTATCTTTACCTTTCTTTTCCCCTTGTCATTACTATCTACCGTGTCCCGGCGACAACTACCCAACCCCGTTGTTCGCTTTTTCTTTCCACCTTCCAAAACCGCACTGTTAGGCGACCGTCATGGACCCGGTGTTAAGGTCCAGTCGGCGTTTCGTGGCCGTCGCCGCAGTGCGTGCCACACCCGTTTCGGGTCTGGTCAGTTATCTTTTGTTTTATCGTTTTGGTGGTCGATTATCGACGTGGTTTTGCTAACCGTTGTTGTGGCACTCCTATTTTGTGAGGGGCAGTCGAGCCGGATCGGCGAGACTGTCCTCAGTCTGCCTAGTCTTTGCCCGTTTGGTTTCCCGAGGGAGCCAGACACAAATCGTTTTGTGGACCCCTGGCGGAGCGCCACTCCTTTGGGACAGCTAGTTTTCTTGTCGCCCGTCTTCCGTGGTCCGGGGAGTGAGTGCTAGCCATCAGCAAACCGCCAGGTCCTACCCAATTTTCGTATTTCCACTGGCGTATCCAGTCTTTCTTCTTCCTCTTCTCTCTTCCCTCCTGTCGTACCCTATCTGGTGGCCGGTGTGCGTAATTCCTTTGGGGGCCAAAATGCCCCGTTGATTTTAAGAGACTTCGGGGAACTCTCTTTCAAGTAAGGGGAGTGTCAGGTCATTTTGGTATTTTAAATAGCCACCTAGGCTTTAGAGCAGCGTGCCCGTACGCTAAACCCTTTTAGTTCTTTATTTGGATCCATCGCCTAATTCCAGAATCATGATTTCGCACATATTTGGCCCCTAAACGCAGGATTTCTCGTTGGTTGGAGCCCCCCTCTGATGGCGCTTTGGCAGCCGAGCGTATCGCTCGCAAGAATTCCGAATCTTCTAGAAAGCACGCCGTTGTGGCGTGATACCAATGTTGCCGGCATTAATTTGTTTTATTTTATCGCCCCGCGATTGGCTGTCGAGGTTTAGTCACGTGGGGACCCGTGAGGGGTTGCTAGTCCCACATCGGGCGCCTCCCCAGGTGGCGGATAGGGGAATGCTCACCAGATATGGTGGGTATCGGGGAAATAAAATACCCGGGGCGGACCAAAACTAGCGAGCACCGAATTACTGCCGGTATAAGCGATCCTCCTTTGTACTGCCAACAGCCGCACTGTGGGTGGAAGAGCAAACAGATGAATGGGCACTCCCTTGCCCTTGGGGTGAGAAACCGCCCCTAAAGGCGGAAGAACCGGAAAGGCCAACGGCATGGGAATGTAGAAGGCAAGGAGAAACCACTACATTAAAGATCCAAGGATATCTCTAGTATAATCAATATGGCTTTAAACCACAAGACTCACACAGTTACTACTCATGGTGCACGGAAACCAAGAGTCGGCAGGGGAGGTAATCTTCAAGAAGACCACAGGGCCTCCCAGGTCGTCATCAAGCGAAATCCCTGTGCAAAAGAAATAAACAACACATCTTGTAAGATCAACAAGAACATATCGTTCAAAATTGGTACCTGGAATGTCAAAACATTGTACGAAGCAGGCAAAATTCACAACGCAATTAAAGAAATGGAAAGAATGTCGGTGGACTTGATGGGCATCAGTGAGATGCGCTGGACAAATTCAGGAAACTGTCAAATAATGAATCATCACGTATATTACTCCGGAAATACAAATGGAGAACATAAAAATGGCGTAGACATAATCGTAAATAAACAGATAGCTAAACATGTTATGAACTTTGTTCCAATCTCAGAGAGAATAATTCTTATTCAACTAAACTCGACTCCTGTCAAAACCAATATAATCCAGGTTTACGCACCTACTAGTGACAAATCAGAAGAAACTATCGAACTATTTTATCACGATATAATAAGTGTTTTAAGAAAAATCCCTAAAAAAGATATAACAATAGTTATGGGAGATCTTAACGCCAAGATCGGCAGAGGCAGAAGTGGTGACGTAGTAGGCCCGTGCGGTCTAGGCGAACGCAATGAACGCGGAGATCGACTATACACTTTTGCAATAGACGAACAACTTGTAATCACCAACACCTACTTCAATTTACCCCCGAGAAGACTATATACATGGAAGTCGCCACAAGACAAACCAGGACATGTCGTCAGAAACCAAATAGATTATATAATGATTAACAAACGATTTAGGAACGCAGTAATATCAATGAAGACATATCCTGGAGCTGACATTAAATCGGACCACAACCCCCTTATCGGCATAATAAAACTAAGATTAAAAAAGGTTAAACCAACAAAATCCAAAAAATATGACATAAGACAAATAAAAACAGAACAAACAAAACAACAAATACAGCAACACATCAAAGTAAAAATAAATCAAATAACCAATAACAAAACAGAAACCGATCCAGAAGACGATATTAGGAAACTTGAAGAAATCAACCAAGAAATCCTAGACAAATATTTGCGCCCAGTAAGGGCGAAAAGAAAAATGTGGATGACTGATAAAATATTGGGAATGATGGAGAAGAGAAGAGAAGCAAAGGAAAAAGATAAAGCTAAAAATAGAGTGACTTATAAAAAAATTGACAAAGATATAAAGAAAGCTATTAGAGAAGCAAAAAACAAATGGTTTGAGGAACAATGCCGTGAAATAGAGAACTTAGAAAATAAGCATGACTCCTTTAATCTCCATAAGAAAATCAAAAAAGCGGCAGGAATATGTAGACCCCAAAAACCAATATGCCTGACAGACGACAACGGGGCTGTTATTGTCGATCAACAGGAAGTAAAAGATACCTGGATGAAGTACGTCAAAAACAACTTTGAAGACGATAGAAATAATACAACATTAACAATAGGTTGCAACACTGGGCCATCTATAACAAACGACGAAGTGAAACACGCTATAAGAAGAATTAAAGATGGCAAAGCAACAGGGCCAGACAACTTCTATGGTGAATTCTTAAAATTAATGAACGACGAAGGCATATCATGGCTTACCTCAACATTCAATAAAATTTATAATAATGGTATAATTCCAAGAAGCTGGCTACGATCGACCTTCATAACACTCCCCAAAAAACCTAACGCGAGAAAATGTGAAGACCACAGAATAATAAGTCTTATGAGTCACATTCTAAAAACATTTCTAAAAGTAATACACAAAAGAATATACAATAAATGTGAAGCACATCTATCACATACACAATTTGGATTCCGTGACGCTTTGGGTACTAGAGAAGCCCTATTTGCAATTCAGGTTCTACTCCAGCAATGCAGAGATGTCAACTGTACAGTACACGTATGCTTTATAGACTATAGTAAGGCGTTTGATCGAGTGAAGCATGATAAGCTAATGGCAATATTAAAGACAATCGGTCTGGATGATAAAGATCGCAGAATCATAAATAACCTATACTATAGTCAATCAGCTAATATCAAGATCGGAAACGAGCTAACAGAAGAAGTGGCAATACAACGAGGCGTGAGACAAGGATGTGTGCTGTCCCCCTTGCTCTTCAATGTTTATTCAGAAGAAATCATGAAATTAGCCCTGGAAGACACCAATGAAGGAATTCTAATAAACGGTGTACGTCTGAACAACATCAGATACGCAGACGACACAGTTATTTTAGCGGACAATCTAGATGGTCTACAAACATTAGTCCAACGTGTAGCCGAAGCAAGTCAGCAGTACGGCCTTCAATTCAATATTACAAAAACGAAATACATGATGATAAGTAAGGACCAAATTCCCCATGGACAATTGATGATAAACCAAGAACCAGTAACAAGAGTAACTGAATATACCTACCTAGGTACCAACATTAACGAGCAATGGGACCACTCAAAAGAGATAAGGCAACGCATTGAGATAGCCAGAACATCTTTCAGTAAAATGGCAAATGTCTTTAGGAGCCGTGATTTATCACTGGCAACTAAAATACGACTATGCTATGTGTTTTCAGTACTTCTTTATGGAGTTGAATCTTGGACACTGACTGAAGCAACAATGAAAAAGCTTGAGGCCTTCGAAATGTGGTGCTACAGACGGATACTGAGAATATCCTGGGTAGACCGTGTACCCAACATCGAAGTTCTACGAAAACTAAACAAAGAATGCGAAATCCGTCTCAGAGTAAAACAACGCAAACTCGAATATTTAGGTCACATCACAAGAAACAAAGAAAGATACAACCTATTGCAGCTAATTTTGCAAGGTAAAATATATGGAAGAAGAGGCCCGGGGAGAAGACGAAACTCCTGGCTCCAGAATTTAAGACAATGGTTTTCCTTAACAACTACGGGACTTTTTCAAGCTGCAACCAATAAAGTTAGAATAGCCATATTGATCGCCAGCATCCGTACCGGATAGGCACCGCAAGAAGAAGAAGGGACGCGATCAAGGTGACCTGTGCCAGCGCTTCCCTCTGGGCAGTTGACCGCAGCCCGTTGCAGAGAACGCTTGTGTGGTGGTTATGAGTGTGAGTTTCGAATTGTCTTCGGCGTAGCGTGGGTGCTCGTTGAGCCCAGTTTCCTGCTTCCGTAAGTAAGGGGTCGTGCCCCCTTCATCTCGACCTTCGAGGATCTGTCCCGCAGA
This sequence comes from Agriotes lineatus, assembly GCA_940337035.1. Lineage (NCBI taxonomy): Eukaryota > Metazoa > Arthropoda > Insecta > Coleoptera > Elateridae > Agriotes > Agriotes lineatus. The sequence goes on from OW679194.1 coordinate 126,628,184, forward strand.
ACGAAAGTGGCCCATTTTTCGTCGTCCCGTTGTACGCGTCCTGACGCGTCTCACGTCGCCATTATGGCGGATGTGCACTCATCCCTTTAGCCGTCGACCATCGAAGCCACCTGCCACCTAAGACTGCAGCCTGTCGCAACTCAACTGTACCAGGCTCCTCAACCGCCTACATATTAAGGTATGTGTCTTTGAACTGATTCCCGCTGTGAACGCGAGCGAGCCGTCACATCTCTTGTGCCTACAGGCACTGTCGTCATATTTGTCCATGTCGCGAGTGCTAATTTGTTCTTTACTGTTTGCTGCATAAGGCGTCGCGCCAGCATATTTATACATTCATTAAAGATTACAGACTCCATGTTGCGAGTGCTAATTTGTTCTTTACTGTTTGCTGCATAAGGCGTCGCGCCAGCATATTTATACATTCATTCAAGATTACAGACTCCATGTTGCGAGTGCTAATTTGGTCTTTACTGTTCGCTGCATAATGCGTCGCGCCAGCATATTTGTACTCATTACTGCTCATTACTGTTCATTACTGTTCAACATCTGTCGCTAAGTTTAGAGCGCGCGCCAGCTGGTGTCCTTAGTTATAATCTATCTATAGATATAGTGCGACGCACTCTGCTGCACCATTGTAACCCGTTAGTCAATACATGATTTGTTAGCTAAGGGAACTATTGTTTTGTTTCGGCTTGTGCATGTTCTGTTACAGATAAGCGCCCCCTTCAGTGTACTGATTATTGTGCGACGGAACGAGGGAGCTTTGAGCGTACAGGTGGGTAAGACAGCTGCGTAGTCGCGGTCGGATTGACACCTAATTACAATCCTGGCATAAGGCAATCCCGAAATTGTTATTCGACCTTGCATTTCTTGAGTAATCCTATCGGCGGAGTATTTTGCGTGCTTCGCTCCCGTCTAACCGTCCAGGCCCGGTTAGCCGGGTTAAGACAGGCTTGGTGGCGCCCTCACAATTTCGACATACCCTATATATATATTATGCCACAACACGCTTGCCCAGAACGTATCGTGTGACTCACGCCCGACTCCCTGAGCGTTCCAGCCGTGGCCTATTAGCCTATTTCGAACCGATTTCAGGGCAAGTGTGCCAGTTTTTCAGGACTGGTTCCGTGGTGCGATGCTCACCTTGGGTGGGTGTCGTAAAGTTCTTTTAATACCGTAACACCTTAACTAAGAGAGGCCTATTTTGGACCCAAGATATACAGAGTGACCACCTTAGAATGTAAAATGTTATTTATTTTTGCATCAACTGATAAATAATTAAAATTAGGCATTTCCACATAGCTCGGGCTTTATCCTTGGAAAAAATGGGACCCCACAGATACAGGTTAAATGTTGTAAAAAAGGGGTCAACAATAAACTCCTTATATTAAAGGTAGCCGCATTTCACCGATGGGAGGGTTCCTCGATAGCCGTATGCAGCGAATGGTCGGTTTACTTGCGGGGTACCATCGATCACTGAAATCACATTCGCCGGTTCATTTGCAGGCGCTGATCTTCAAATCCCATAGCTGGTCATGTTTTTGTTATTTGAAAATTTATATTTTATTTTACTTTTCCTGTATTATTGCGAACGATAAGATATATTGTAACAAAGGATGGCGAAGGGTCGGCCCTTACCTGTTGGTGAAAGTTATATTTGGTATTTTGCTGGCTGGTAAAAATCGGCCTAGGTTGGCTAACTAGTCGAGAGGATTGGAGTTCCAGCAAAGCTGTACAAAACTATGGGAGAAGGCGCCAGGTCCTAGACGTAGACAAATCCTTGGTTCGGAGCTCCCCAAGGTAAAAGATATTCCAGACAAGCCAAAATAATGGCATAACCAATACCCAATAACGGGATTTCCTTATGACTTGGTTATATAGTGCTAAAAATATACACGCCAACAATATACATATAAACAAACCAACAAACAATATAAATATATCACAGCAAATACATAATATCACAAATATATATCACAAGTTGACCTATAAAACAACGAATAGTGCTACGTAATTCAACAATAGCCAGAAGGGCGTTAGAAGCTTAGTAAACACATAGTTAAGCGTCCCAAATCTTAAATCAAATAAACAAAAGCAGAAGCATGTCTAATCATATACAGTGCAATTATACGGAATGCGAACATAGGCAGTCAAATGAGTTAGAATACAGTTTATGGGCATTGTATGCGTTAGACAGAAATAGACATATATGCGATTAACATCTAGCATCCGCAGAATGAAGGTGTTTGTTTTCAGAAAACACTGAATTCTAGGATACTAGATTTTAAATCGTATATGTCTATTTCTGTCTAACGCATATAAAGCCCATAAACTGTATTCTAACTCATTTGACTACCTATGTTCGCATTTTGTATAATAGCACTGTATACAATAGCAATCACCGTGAAGCGGCGTTCGACATCTCTAAGATCAAAACTAAAAAGCTCTAAATATACAAATATACTCCGTTAAGCGAAGTGCAATCTAAGGGGTGCGAATAGCGCAAGTATAAAGTAAGGCCAACGTTCAACCCCGAGAGTTGGTTTAGTTTAATTTACTTTACTGCAAAGAAAATTTAGACGGGGCGGTACCTGCAGTTTCTGAGATCTCATAAGGGGTACTAGGACCTAGAAATAGAAATTTATAAGGTGTTCTGAGGAGCCTCTAGTTATTACTTGCGGTCGGTCTAAACCCTAAACTTGAATCTGAATCTAGAAACGGGCAGTTAAATAAACAGAGCAAAAATCCCGTGGCCAGGCCGCAGCCCACAAATTGACAGAAGGCCAAATTGCAAAACGAAACTAGGTTAAAATACTACACGTACAATTAAAGTGATTACTAAAGCAGCCGCAAAACAAATCAAAGCAATCTAAAAGTGTCTGCACAACAACCGCGTAAGTATACGAAATAAGCAAAATTACTAATTACGCAAGTAAAGCACACAAATCGCCATACACAAAATACTATTATAGCAATTCTAAAAGACGATACTTATAAACGCAGATCAAGAAACAATACATAACTATAGCACTACAAAAACCTTAGGTACACACGGCACGTGGTGCATAGCTGGTGGACGTGGCAACCAGGCAGCTCGTGGGTCATGGAGACGGCCTCGTAACGGGCTGCTGATGAACCTCGGTGGAAAGCCGCGTTCTGAGGGAAATGGCAGGAAACCCCAGCCACAGGAATGGGCAGCAAGCAGGCTCGCGAGTGCACTGCATGTCCCCAGCAGAACAAATCACACCAACACGGAAACCATTCCAGGTAATAATAAATTTCCGGGTGGGTAAAGGAAGGCTAAATATACAAATTTCCAGGTAGATTACGGCGCTAAAGGAAGGAAACCGTAAGCAACAAACTTTAAGGTGTATGGTAGGCAAATCGTGCAGTCCAGCGCGCAGATCAGGGCTATCCAATCAAATCCGTCAACGACGTAGCGAATGTCGGTAATTAATATAACTCAAATTACCGGGGGTTACGATGCCTTTCAGATCCTTCGAAAATGAAGTTGGCTTCCAAAGCCGACAAGACAAGGCCGCCCCCATAAGGAGCGATCCAACTTACACGATACAGGACTGGCAAAGAAATGGCCGAAAAATTTGTCAAAAGCAGTCTAATTCAACTTATCAAGTGTTCCAAAATTTGAAAGTGGACCCTTAGAAAAACTGAGGAATGCAAAGTGTGGTTAAGCTGATAAACATAGGACTGTACCTTATTCGTAATTTAAAATGATGTTAATAGGGTTGCCTAACCATTAAGGAAAAATGTATTGTATATTTAGGGAATAAATGTGAATTGCGAATTCTAATTAATTATTTCAAATATTGCTTGCAAAACGACAAAATGAGCTTAACAATATTTATCCTTATTATTTCTTGATTTTTAAAATTGTTTAGTGTCACAAATACACTTGCGAGGGAGGTTCTTAGTAAAACCCTTTACAGTTTTTTTTATTGTATTTATGATCCCGTTGTTAGTTATAGCAAATAAAAAAGTCTGGCAAGAGGTAATTAGATAACCCACAGCAGGTTCCGGTTGAGAGATACGGGTGCTATGTACAAACGTTATCTCTGTCAATTGAACAATTGTCGCATATTAAAATTGCCAAAAGTCTGTTTAATTGAAATTATCACAAAGTACCACAACTATGTGCTTTGCTATACGAAAAATATTTCTTCAGTAATTTCCCAGCTTGAATATGTAACTATGCATCCAAATATTGTAAGTTCAAATTTACTTATAGAGAACTTCCAACTCGTAAACGTATTGCAGTAGGACCATATATCAAGGTAATAAATTTTGTGAAAATAAAATTAAATCAAAGTTTAAACATGACTTCTTCGTGATACAGGTTTTAGAACCATTTTTCGAGAGGCATTGGCTTTTACTCAACCACTCATGTCTGCATTTCTGTACCACTCTACTTGTTTCTGCCTGCTTTTGCGACCCCTATGTCATTAATTGCAGGATAAAGTGCTGCATGCAAAGTCTGAACACAGAACTTGATTGCGAAAAAAGTAGTATTCCAACTATCGAAGCCAATTACTGGCGCCACGATAACAGTTGAAGTCTTTCTGGTCTTGTTTTCGCAAATAAACTGCAAAAATTGTTAATGGCTCGATATTTAGTAAATAAGTGTAAGAAACTGTTGGTAATGTTGTCGACTTGAAATCGGAACTTGTTGAGCTAACATTTTAAGACACCTAAGGCTGTTACGAGTTGTTACGGTTTGTTCAATAGTTTATCAGTTTCAGTATGGTAATAGTTGCCATGTGCGGTAAAGGAATATTACCGCACAAATACAGTTATGACTTAGTTACCAGTCTACTTTTGTATATGTAAACAAAGGCTTAATATCCTAAAACCGGAAAAAGATAAATTTAGTGCCTATTTTACTTTATTATTTTGGGAGTAATTTTGGTTATGTATTGATTTTATGTAAATGTTACCTAGTTTATAATTTTTTTTTTAAATATTAGTATGATTCAGATATATATTTCTGTCTGTTGAAATAGGTTGCCAAATCTTAAGAATGCACGAAATATGCCTTCTCTTTTAAAGATATAGGAAATATTTCATCTTCATTCTTGCTAAAATATAACAAACCACTTTTCTTTGGAAAAGCTCTTTAATCTGCCGATATAAACAGTTTTCTGAAAGCTGGCTATTACATCGGCGTACCACTAAAAAGCAGCTCTGCGACAGACTTCTTTAATATATCGTAATGAAGGAAACGACTACCGCAAGGCAGGACATATTCTTGGCAAGATATTTTTATAATTAATTACTCCCACGCTAAACTTTTATGATTTCCAAGTCAATATATGGTATCGCATGAGGGTTACTGTAATAATCCGTATTACGCAGTACCAGTTTCTAATTATTGCTATAATTTTGGTATTACTTACAGATCATATTTATTTAGTTTTAACATTATGTTTTCTCAAACTCAGAAAAACAAATTACGTGAAGTTCCAAAAAACGTATAAATTCTATTCATTAAAAGCGTCTCATTTTTTTATTTTTCTGTCTAATGTTGCAATAATTATCATCGACCAAGTACATTAATTAAAATAATAAATATTTTCTAACGTACATTAAACTGCACATTGAATCTATTTCTACATAATAATCATACAGGGGACATTAAGACTGCCATATAGCTAAATTGAGGGTTAAAGTTCCACTATACACCGTTCAGTAGTTATTTTTCCGGTAGGTGGACATCAAATGTTGTTTCTATGTTTAATAAAATTAAAACTCCCTAGAGTCTCTTTCTGACACTTTGTCAGAATCAGCTGATATGTACAGGAGGTTCACGAAAGTGTCTCATTTGACATTTTGAGGTTAAACGTGCAATGTTGCCAGTGCTTTCATACTTTGATTGCCATTAGGCATAATATTTATGGACATGGGCGTCATGAATACATATCTGTCAAAAAATTGTAATTTATACTAAAACAGATATGCCAAAAGTGTTCAAACCTGACATAACATTAAAAATTACAAAAGCCTACAGGCATTGTAAAGCCGACAAGCCAGACCTCAGCGAAACGGAAATCTTTGCCCGGTTTAGTATCATTTGGAATGTAAGTATTTATGCAAAAAACTTAACTTATGGTTTAATTTTGGGCTTTGTACTGGTTTAGGTATCTAAAAATAGCTATTTATATATCTAGGGAGCAAAGGTATTTATTTCCTCCCACGTGTTAAACACACAAGGGAGGAAATGAACCTTTGCTCCACTCTTATATATTGTTATGACACATGAAACAGTGTAATCAAATACAATAAAGAAATATTTAAAAAGAATAAATTTGGAAGATGGCTATAATTAAATCTTGATGGATGTTAAATTTTAAACATTATAAATAAATTTAATTGAGATAATGAGAGAGGAGATTTTGATATTAATTAAATACTAATTTAATGGTTACAGAAAATTTGATAAAGTTCACGCCAAGGCTACAATTGACAAATGTATTTGTTAGAATGATAATAATTAATAGCATGCAATAATAGGATTTTTAAAATAAATAAGTGTGCAAGAAGAATTGTATCTAACATAAATGAAAATTCTGTTTAAGTTAGTTAGATAAACAACTCATAAAAACAGACATGTATTTTCTGAATTAAAGCATTTTGTAAATAAAACTAGAAAGTTATGCCTAAATTTGTATTATTTTGGTAAATACAAATTTAAAAAGGGTCTTAAACAAATATGCGTGGTGAGATAAAATGAAAATATTAATTGGAACTTATGGAGGTACATAATCGGTCAAGAGATTATACAAGTACAGTAAATTGGAAATAAACATACAGAAAGTTATATTAATTGAATACATTTGGATTGGAGAGTATACAAGATATTATTGGAGATTCTTACAAGAAACTAATTGATTTGGATAAGTTATAAGTGTTGCTGTAGACATCGGAATAGCTATAAAAAGGAACAAGGTTAGATTTGGAACTTCATAAGATTGGAACTTACCAGAGGTTGAATGCTTTGATGGTGACGTGTGCAAGGAGGGAGGATTGGATTCTGTAAGCAGTGCGGGTGATATTCTGGATAGATGCAGTCAAAGGGGTTCACGTGCCATCCTGGGTGCCACTGTTTGGGGCGTGAGCAGTAAGTTTTGCAGTCTGACGATATTGGGATCCGTTGTTGGTTGGAGTTTGGCAAAAAAAGCAAGAGAAGGTATTAAGATTTGTGTAAAGAGTTAATGAAAGTTTTTTAAATAACAATTAATACAAGAAGGTGTTCAAATAGACTTCATTTATTACTTACTTAGGAGAATTGATTAATATGTGTGTTAAGATAATATACAATTGTCAATACCTGGCTTGATTAGTTATGAAAATCGGTTTGACAGCAACTGTCATTAACTGTAATATTAAAATTCATTTAATAGAGATCTTGATTTGGCGAACCACCTGAGATAAGAGAACTTGATTTTAAAAAAGGAATTATTATTTAATTAGAAAGAGCATTGCATTAATAAAGGGGTAGTTTAAAGTGGTGCATTACATTTCATAAAATATATGGATAGTCCAACGTATAGCTTATATAGCCATTTACATAATAATATATATGATTTTTTCTTCGAAGGTAGGTTCTATAGCGCTAAATATTAAAAAAAATTGCTTTAGGAAATCATTATAGTGACTCTAGATCAACATAACGTTGTAAAGCTTTGGTGTGATATCCATGGTGACATAAACGCCAGTGCGGGAGTTAATAAAAATTGGCTCCCTCTGGTTCGAAATTGACAGTTTTGTTTCGTGAAACTAGCGAGCAAAAGCCGACTTTCTATACAGTGAGTAGAAAAAAACTATTAGAAGTACTATTGGGCGGGACAATTTTCGTGGCTCGTCTAGGACGTGTTCGTATTACAACTTCAGATGAAAATATGATGCGTTCGGAAACTGCATTACGTGCAAATACTTAAACTCTATTCACTATAATCCCGGATTGTCAATGTCAAAATTCAATTAAAAACAATCCTTTATATCATGGTTAATACCTTGAAGTCAAGCTATGGGTAACTAGAAACAATTAATTAAGTTAGTAATGTCAAAACTATAAATTGTAGATTATGGTTAAATAAAAATAGTTTTTATTTGGAACTGACTTAAGCACAAATAAATAAAAGGTAACAAACACGCAAATTTTAAAAATTACGCTTTTGCGTTGTCCAACCTAGTAGTAACAAAAAACAGTGCTACCATAAAACGTCATTTTTGATAATCCGGGGCTATAGTGAATAGAGTTTAGACACATTAGAGTCAGTAAATTTTCTGAAATGATGATTATCAGTATAGGCAGTTTTCATTCCATTATTAATACTCTTATTATCACAAAGGTCATGTTTTTAGTGCATTAAAACGATGGCTAAAGAGACAGCGTCTCACTGCGGCAGCAAAAGTGCAAATTGACGTTGAATAATGGTGTCCTTAACAGCCGCAAGAATTTTACCAGCAGAGAATGTATAGATTGGTACAATAGTGGGATTCATGCTTAATGTTAATAATTTTTTTTAAATAGAGTTGATAAAAACTATATTATTATATAATTATAAATAAGTTATTATATAACTGCATACTGAAACAATATATAAATTGCAATATCTATATATTTTTTATACAATTTATAATTAAATTAAAAAAACTACTTTCATTATACCATTATGCCTACTCAATAAAGTATGAAACGTATTCAGCATCAGCAAGTTGTCTTTCATGAAATTTATCGTAACCATGAAGAATAAAGGTGGCACAAAATCCAAAACCAAATCTGGCAACCACGTTTTGTACATTGACATAAAATTATCATTTGGTATAAAATGGGCATAGCCTAACTTTTGTTAATGACTAACAGCATATTTAAAGGGTGAAATTCATTACGCTAACAGAGCCTTCTATCGGGAAAATAACTATTGAAAGGTTTATATACTTTTCTTCCGAAATAAAACATTCTGTTAAACGACTACTGAGGTGGCTATATTAATATTTGGTGAACTGTTGTATATTAAAGAAGCCCTGATATATTTATTATAGTACTTGTGTTTATATTTTGATCTGCAAGTGTGATACAATCTATTAAAGTATTTATTCTGGTCATCATGCAAAGTGTACACAATATTATTATTCCTGGACTACTGCTCATACCTATTCATTAAAATTTACTTACCAATAATCTACTAAACTAGTTTGGAATTCTAGCTCTAAATGTCAAAATGTATTAGCTATAATTTGTCAGTCTAGATAGAACTGGACACCAAGTTGTAAGCTGTCTAAAAAGAGGAACTATCTATTTCTGATTTAAAGCAAAAATACACACATTTTTTAATGTGCTCACACTATATATTTGACGAAAATTAGGTTTGGTTATGATCTAGGTAGGCATATAACGCGTATGCAAAATGTTATCGTCCTCTAACGACTAGTTTTTGAGCTATACCGCCAACAGACGGGCGGACAGACAAACGAACAGACGTACTTTGTTTTATAGACGTGAGAAGTAAAGGAAAATATGTAGGTACAATCAATTCGGGTATTCAGTAAAGCGTTCCTCGATACTGAGTTACAGAAAACCACAAATTGCTTTCACTCAAAATTTTATTAATATTTAATGGTTAATAGTGTGTTTGGAGATCGGCAACTGCCAGCAATAAACAAGCGTCTAACAAGGTACAAAAGAACTAGGGCCATTTCTAAATCAATTAGTCATGATTTTTTTATCTGAATAAATTACCTTTACTGTCATGTAAATAATTCAAACCTATGATATGTCACATTACATTTTAATATCAAAAGCTATAATATACATACATAATCCTCAGCCTTTCTACCGTGAGGTGTAAGACTCAAAAGCTACAATATAAGGCAATTATAAAAATAGCCAAATGTGAAATTTTCCGACTGGTTCCACCAGTTTTAAGCAAGAAATAATCTTAGTTCTTCAAACTAAACTTATTCTCATAACCATAGTTTAAAGCTAGGTTTTGAAATAATGTTAAAATTATGCATATCTCAGTGGCCAATTAAAAATTCAGATTCATACAGCTAAAAAAATTTTATACTAGCCTTTTTTGCTAGTTCTAGTATAGTTTAATCCATACCGTATCGAAATGAAGAAGTTATCTGCTTGATGGGTACCCATCATATGGAATGGATTTCCGAGGGCTACATTTACAGACCAATCTGAAATTACTCTTATGCTAATCGGAGCAAACTTCCGCTTAATTCTATAACAGGCCATAAACTGTGACCACATCACTTTAACATGAAGTAAATAAAACATTCTATACAAACGCTCCCAGTACCTATAAAAAGGTAACACCTAATTAAATAGAAAAGCATTCCAAACAGTTTAAATTGTTTACCTTTAAATTTCAAAGTAATTGATTCTCTGTTGGCAGATAAACTAAATCAATTGAAAATGAAAAGTTAATGGGGCAACATTATTTGGAATCATTGAAGTGTAATACGTTTAATATAAACTATTAGAGAGCGTATGATTTGATACTATACACTATTCGCATCTTCTTTGCGAAATTCGACCTCCAGCGGTCGAGCCGTGCGGTCGCATTATTATAGCGCATTCTACGCGATATTGCCGTTTAACAGCATTTGTTTAACATATTGTCACATTTGTGTAAATAATATAACGTGCTCATAAAGTTCCTTAAATCTTAGCTGCCCAGCCCTCTGGGCGCTGGCAGCAGCCATGACTTCAACTAATAACTCGCCCCAAAAAAGGAAATCCGACAACCTCACTCCACCGATACCAGAAACAGCCAAACGCTACATATGGAACCCCGAGCACCTGATAAAAAGTAACCCATATTATCTCTTATCAACTCAACAAACAACAGACAGCAACGAGCAACAAGTAAGTCAAACTACACACACCACATCAAATATAAAATTGAATACCACCCATTTTTCTTCACAACGTTAATAACCATCAAGAGATAATTTAAGATATAAAGTCAATCACCCAAGATCGTGAACTTACAACAGCTATCAGTAGCAAATCTGTTAAAAGCAATGCCACCTCTGTTGAAGACTATCGTTCACTCACAAAATTTTACATAAAGAGTGGAATTGAATATCACACCTTCCAAAATCCTCATGATAAACCAGTTTCCGTTGTAATTAAAAATGTGCCCATTTCCATCACCGAACTAGAAATTACTAATGAATTGCGAGAAAAAAACTTAACCATAACTAGCGTTACACGCTTGTTAAACAAAGAAAAACAGCCGATTCCTGTATGCGCTGTCCTGCTGCCAGTAGGCGAATCTGCACACAATATTTACAAAGTCAAAACACTTTCTCATGCAATTGTTACGTTAGAGGCAAGACGCAAACCAAATAACATACCCCAATGTCAGAAATGCCAGCAATTTGGACACACCAAGAATTACTGTGCCGTCAAACCCAAATGTCTAAAATGTTTGAATAAATACCCACCAAAATCATGCCGAAAACAGATCAATGAACTGCCCCGCTGCGTAAACTGTGGCGGAAATCACCCTGCGAGCTACAGAGGCTGCCCACGACACCAACAGCTTCTAAAATTGCGATCACCTATCAGACAAACCAGATTAACCCAATCCCAGCACCTTAACCCTAAAAAAGTCTACAGCGAAGTTACACAAGCTGACACCTCAACCTTCTCTTCCCTCCTTGACAACATCCTAAAATTCGTAAAGCGCTTATTCATTTCCCATTTAAACCAAATTAAATCTTTCCTAATCGAACAAATACTTCCTAACCTTCTCAATGGAACATTCACACCACTCCCTACAAAACACTTCTTAATTGGAATGCTAATGGCTTAAAACCATAAAGAGCAACGTTCATATCTTTTTTGGCAAGGTACAACATAGATATAGCGTGGATAACCGAGACTCAACTCTCCGAAGGCGAGATCTTCAAAATACAGGCTGTCAACCACGTCATGGGGTGAAGTAGCTATAATTCTAAAGCACAATATTCAACATAGCACACCTGAGGACATAATTACCAACAGTCTTGAAACAATTTCAATTAACATCAACACGAGTAATAATAACCGAATAAAGATTGTCAGTACATATAAGCAACCCAACAACAACCTAAGTGAGACCGATATCATTAAGATCATAGGCGATCTCAACAGCAAAAGTACCTATTGGAGATGCCGTGTAACTAACCCTAGTGGAACTAAGTTAAACAACTTTGCAACAACTTACCAACTGCAAATAATACCATCAAATGAATTCACGTATTTCCCATCACCAGCCTGATATCTTGGATATCGTAGTCGCGAAAAATGTCTTTTATGCAATTCAACAGAACGTAATTTCCGAGATCGATTCTGACTTACCCGTGCTCATAACCTTCACGACTGCACCGCATTACAGACCCCAACTACCTAAATTAATCAAAGGGTACGTTAAATGGGAACTATTTAAGGAGAAACTCGACGCTCTGCTAAATATCCTCCAAGAATTGACTGTCCTCCAGTAATCAACGATCAAGTTACAGCTGTCGTTAGCCATTACTAAATATGTTCACCTGGTAATCATTCTTAATGGCAAACGCAAAATTAATAATCCCAACATCCCCCCGACTTACATCTTGGATTTAATAAAACCAAAAGGCAAACTTAGAAGAGAGTGGCAAAGAAGTAAGAATCCACTAAAATCAACTAAACAATATTAGTCATCGAATAAGACGTGAGATTTACACACACAGAATCAACAACTATAGAAACTATCTAGAGAATATTGAAGCAACGAGCCTCGAACAATGGAAAACTACGAAAAACATAACCAGATAGCATGCCGTATTTCCTACCGTAACCGAAAATAACTCCTCATACACCACGGACGAAGAAAAATGTGGGTTATTTGCAGAATATCTAGAGACAGTATTTACACCAACAATAGCCGATGAAAATCGAGTGCATGCCAACACAGTTCAATCATATATTGAAACTCACCAATTGTTACTGATTTTGACGATTCCACTTCTCCTAAGGAACTAGAACCTTGCATCCACGCCCCTCCATTAAAAAATGCTCTTGGGCACGACTTGATATCGAATTTCATTATAAAACATTTAACCAGCAAATCACTTGCATTTCTGGCAAGCTTATTCAACGCCTGAATGAGAATAGGTTACTTTCCTGCAACCTGGAAGGTTGCACACATTCTTATGTTTTCTAAACAAGGTCAAAACAAAAAGAATTACAGTAACTATCGTCCAATAAGCCTTTTCCCGACCTTATCCAAATTATTCGAAAAAGTTATCCCAGAACGATTAAAAATATCCTTAGACGAAAGACATCTAATACCGCCAGTACAGTTTGGATTCAGACAGAGGCAATCAGCAGTACATCAGATTCAACGAATCTCTAAAATTATTTCGACAGGATTTGAAAATAAACAATTCACCGTTATTGCCTTTATGGATGTCACCAAACCTTTTGATAAGGTTTTGATAGAAGGCCTGAAATATAAATTGCTACGCATTAATATCCCTCAGTACCTATTTGCCATTATTTTTTCATTTTTAGAAGATCGGAAATTTGTCGTACGCATAAATAGCACCATCTTTACAGTTCGGAATATACATGTAGGAGTTCCGCAGGGTAGCATCCTGGGACCGACACTATTTAATATATTTACGCATGATATACCTAGTCTCAATACAACTGAAATAGCGCTATTCGCGGGGGATACAGCTGTAATTTCCCAACATGCAGAACTTTTTACAACAATAGATCACCTCCAGACCGCAGTTAATACTTTAACGCAATGGTTAACCACATGGTGTATTAAACTAAATCCTACCAAATGCACAACAAAAATAATTAAGCTGAGACGAATCCACGATCATCCCAACATCAAAATTCTTGGAACAGACATCCCATGGAACCCACGCAGTGAATCTGTCAAGTACCTAAGGGTTTATCTGGACACCCGTTTGACATAGAGCAATCACGTTAACAAAAAATTAAATCTGTGAGGCTATATGTGAGGTTACTCCATTGATCAACAGGAACACCCCTCTTCGGCGTGAATGCGTCTTGCTTTTGTACAAAACCCTATTTAGGCCAGTTATCACTTACGCCTGTCCAGTGTGGTGCAACACCTCAGCTACCAACTTCAAGAAAATGCAGGCTTTTCAAAATAAAATTCGTCAATTGGCCATTAATGCTCCTTGGTATATGCGCAATGAACAAATTCATTATGAATTAGCAATTGACAAAGTCGACCAATTCGTATCCAGGCTTACTAAAAACTTCTTTAGCAACATACAAAACAGCAACATTCTACGACAACTAAACTGGAAAAATATTTACACCCGCTTGAAAAGACGCTTACCGCAAGACATCATCGCTTAGATCACGGATCAGTAGCCACTACTATATCAAGCAAACCCTTTTAGAAGATAAATTCCTTCAGTGCCATTTCCAACAAAGATATTACTATTAAGATTAGTATATTATACCAACCATTTATAACATTATAAAATGTTGATCTGGTTAGCTTCAAATAAAAAAAATCTTCTTTGTATGAATATTGGCCATGAAAGTTTCCCAAATTTACCTGTGTAAAATTATTTTCTTGTGTTTAAAAAAGGTTTACATTTGAGATTGGCTTCGAAATGCATTTAGGTTAAATTATGACAAAACCCCTTCAATGCAAAGTTGCCATATTTAAACAAAACATAACATATAGAACTTTAGTAATTTTTAAGTACGTATCCAGTTTCAGTAATTGTGTAATTAATCATATTTTTAATTAAGTACTTGGAAGATCTTACAATACATTGGATTTTAGATATTTTTCCACGTGTACTATCAAATTAACAGTCCATCTGGTAACAACGTCCAATTCTATCAAATGACACAACAAAATAGAAGTTACGATTACGTTCATGTGCAACTTAACAACATAAGTCCATGACCAACCTTCATGTAAAGAAGAAGCGAATGGATTCTACCACGGCCTGCTGAATTGTGTGACAACCGTCATATGGCCTGGGCATATGTAAAGTTTGGCGATTCTCCGCATTCTCCTTGCATTTCAAATTTGCAATTTAACATTAGTTACCACATTGACCACAATGCAAATATTTATCAGTTTCCTGCTAGTTTTTTTTGTATTTTCTTATTTACGTTTGCAGTTTAATTTGTTGATTAAGTTATTCGCTTTCATTGTTTAAGATTTGGTCTGGTGTTGTTAAAATGGAAAGGAGTTCTGCATATTGTACGTATAAACGTTGTTGTAATGCAACCTGCAAATATACAGACTGGAGAAGATCTTGTCATGATTTCCTTCAAATCAAGTTTGACGAAGGAAATGGTTTGAAAACTAAATTTAAATTATGGTACTGATTCTTCAAACCACGTACCTGCTAACAATTTGTATTTTCTATTTTTGTTTAAATACAATTAAACAGCGAAAACCACAAGAAAGGAATTATTTGTAGTTTGTATTTTGAAGAAAGTTGTTTGCGAGTAACTTCTGAGCGAAGACAATTAACCACCCTGCAGCGTCTGCGCTTTATTGGTACATTTATAATTACTACATTTACAGATGGGTGTCCAATAAAATAAAGAACTTTTACATTTTAATTTCAAATATCTTACAACAGTTTGTGACATATAAACTACAACCTTACAATAGCACACAGTACAAAATACTTCATTACTATTAGCACCTAGTATAAACTTCCAAATTTATAAGAATAATACGATTATCCAACAAATACTTGCCTGAAAATATTACTTTGTCCACTTACAAATTCTTGGAGCTCAAAATCTTTCCCAAGAACAATTTTAAAACTATAAATCTCTAAGATGTACGTACACAGCACTGTAAATAGATTACACCATTCATATTTACATTAAATTCAAAACAATAAGTCCCTATTCTACTGATACTGCATTTAAAGATTTTTTTTCGCATTTTGTATAATAATGTGCTGTTTTACTAAATTCAAAATCGCTTAATAAAATGGCACATTGGTGCCTAGAAATGTCACTTTACTATATGGTAGTGTCACCGTCAAATTCGAAGTTAGCAGATTAGGTTTTGAGTCAGTCTGTGTCAAAACTGACGGAAAACCTAACTTGATAACGTAGATTTTGACATAGACTTACAGTGCCGCCAACATATTATTCATATGTTTGAATTTCCACAGCCGCCTTTTTTAATATGCGTGTGGTATAATGATTTTATATAAATGTTTGTGTATAAATACTAATACAATATGCGAAAAAATACTATACACACTTCGTAAGAAAGGTAGTTTTACTAAACTTATATAGCTTTATAAGTGACTCGCTCGCTTCGCTCTCTCGTACCCAATCAAGCTATATTCGTTTAGTAAAACCTTACTTTTCTAAACTTGTATGTAATATACTATTAAAACACGTATTTGCCATGAGAGACGCTTTCATTTAAATTCCATCGTGGGATGTGGCGCCAAAACGGCCAAAATTTGCATTTTCTCAGAAATGAAAAGAATGAATTTTAAAAAAAATCCAGGCCGTATAGTGACGTTTTTCACACAATTTAGCTGACGGTAGGTTCTACAAATCGCTATCGTCATAGTAATACGTTTTTATGGGCCGACTGGAGTTACTACTTATTACAATAATTAACTGAACTTTCGAGTAGGGCTGAAATCAAATACATGTTTTGGCTTAGCTGAAAGGTTTTTTTAATATCACTGCAGTTAACTTTAACCACTCATTGGGGGAACATCAATTTATGTATTAAATTGTATACATACGTATTTCTGATATAACCTTTCTATTTAGAATTTGCTAATAGACTCGTTTGATTAAGCAGTGTGTTCTAAATATAGGAAATTGAGTAGTAGACTGTAACATTTCCCTTCTGCAACATCGATTGGGTAACAGGTGTTCTTGCATGCTTATAATTTCAGAATTATGTGGTATCTGTGCAGGCTATCAATTAGTTAACAAGTGGAGGTGTGTTAATGAAAATAAATTGCTAGGCGACCTTATAATGACATTACGTTACGGGCTAAATACTTCTGATGTCGCAGGGGAAAATGCAGGTGTTTTTTTCACGCTAAATGTGTTAATCTATCAACTGAACAAATATGATTATTTATAACGCCAAATTATTTCTGGGACTGTTTTAAATGTCGAATGGATCAAGTAAATAGTACCGCAATTATAACTGATGATTTGATATCAGATAGAGAAAACGTGCAGATTAATGCAATGCTGTTGCTACGATGTTTATGATTTTAAATCCGAAACTATAAAGTTTCTTGGTGCCAAATTTTAATGTGCTTTGTGTAGTTTTGTTCCTATAAAACATCGGATTTTGAAAATAACAAAATATCAAAAACAGCTTAAAATCCGTACATGCAATAACTGTTCAAAATAATAAATATAAAGTAAATCAGAAAATTTTAGAACTGGAGCAGCAAATCAGGCTAAATAATTTCGAGATTGTTACGCTCATTTTGTAGTTTTGCATGCAATAGTTGAAATAATTAATTAGATCTCGCAATTGGCATTTATTTCGTAAAAATACTATAATTTTCCCTAAGTGGTTAGGCAACCCTATTAACATCATTCTTAAATGTGAACAAAGAACAGCTCTGTCTTTATCAGTTTAAAGCACACTCTGCTTTCCTCAGATTTTCTGTTGGCCCACTTTCAAATTTTTGGAACTTTGATAACCTGAATTGGTCTGTTTTTAGGCAATTTTCGGCCATTTCCTGGCAAGTCGTGTTTCGTGTAAGTTGGATCACTCCTCATGGGGGTCCCTGTCTCAACGTTCTTGGTGGCCAACTTCATTTTTCGGAGGATATGAGAGACATCGCACCTTCTTTTGAATGTTCCGGTAATTTGGGTTATATCACCGACATTTGTTTCGTCACTGAAGGATTTGGTTGGAAGTCCCTTCGTTGTACGCTGGACTGAACGATTTGGCTGCGTTACATCTTACAGGTTAGTAGTTAGTAGTTGCCTACGGTTTCCTCCATTTAGCGCCGCAATCTACCTGGAAGATTTGTATTTTTAGTCTTTTATTTTACCCTGGAAATGCGTTTCTACTTGGATAGGTTCTCGTCGTGTTGGTGTAATTGGTTTTGCTTGGATCATGTGGTGCTTTACAAGCCGGCTGGCCGCCCGTCCCTGCAGCCTAGATTTGCTGTCGTTCCCCTCGCGATCGCTGCCTCGAAGCACATGCCGAGGGTCATTCGCAGCCTGGGGCAAAGCCGTCTTCATAGCCAGCTAACTACCTGGTTGCCACGTCCCCACCAGCAGCTCGACCCTACGTGCCGTGTGTATCTGAGGTCTTGTCGTGTTTTAGTTTGTACTGTATGTTAATTTGAATTGATTAGTATGACCTTTTAAATTGCTATATTAGTATTTTGCCTATAACAACTTCTGGTGCCTATTTGAGGGATTAGATATTGGATTAATTGGTTCACTTACTCGTTTGTTTAGCAGCCACGTTTAGATTTATTTGATATGTGTTGCGGTTGCTTAAGTAATCACTTTTGTTTGTGTATTTTTCACGCGTAATAGCTTAGTGCGTTGACATCAATTCGATATTGCTTAGCTGTCAAAATTTGTGTATTGTGTGCTGTGGCTATGCTGCCGCTTACGGGATTTTTATTGATTTTAACTAGCTGCTCGTTTTTGAATTTGTAAGGTCAAGTTTAAGGTTTAGGATGACCACAACTACTGACTTAAATCTTCAGAGAGCACCCTATAAATTTCTTATAGGGCCTAACAACCTTGTGAGATCTCATAACCTGGTGGTACCGCCCCGTCTAAATTTTGTTTGCCAAAAAGTCAATTTATTAAGCCAACTATCGGGGTTGAATGTTAGCCTTATTTTATGCTTGCGCTATTCGCACCCTTTGTTTTGCACTCCGCTTAACGGAGTATGCTTTGAGTATTTATAATTTTTGTTATAAAGTACTTGACAATTCCTTTTTGAAAGTAATGGATCGCTATATTCAATTACTTAATTACTTTTGAGTAATTAAATTACTCGAAAGCAGTATTTCTCAAGATTTTTGTATAGGCGACTCCTATTTCTTTAGTTGTAACTTGGCGATTCTCTATGTCTAAGCAACGTTTAAAAATATAAATTTTCTGATAAAAACTCTGCGTTGTCAAGCTGCGTACTGATTTTCTACACCTAAAGATGTTACTATATGTACCTATTTGGTTTCTGTTTGATCAACGTTGGCCAATTGTATTTTTTAAGAGAATTCGGGATGTGAGAATTTTGCAGCCTGGGTGGATTTGGGGGTTACAAAATGGGGAAAACGTTATAAATATAAAAAATATATATATTTGTGAGAAATTTGCTGTTTGCTTTCTACTGGTCGATCCTCTAAAGTGTACAAGATGCTGAAAAGGTTCAAAACTGTAGTAAGTACTATTTATTAATGATCTGCTATGCAGTAGAACTTCGCAGTAACGTTTTGCGTAGCGTATAATAAACAATAA
Source organism: Agriotes lineatus (assembly GCA_940337035.1). NCBI lineage: Eukaryota > Metazoa > Arthropoda > Insecta > Coleoptera > Elateridae > Agriotes > Agriotes lineatus. The sequence continues at coordinate 126,647,703 of OW679194.1, forward strand.
TAATACAGATGTGAACAACTTTAAAACTTTTTTTATATTTCCATCCATTGTAATGTTTTCAGATTTTGGAAATTTTACGCCAGACTTGAAAATTAGCATAATTCATTTTCAATGCATTTACGAAGGTTGGTAAATTGCAACTTCTGTAAATTTTTTATGGACGATTGGCTTAATTTGCTCACTGTATATCGTATTTTTGAGGACGTAACGTGCCACTCTACAGCCCAAGGATCAGAAAGTGCTTTACAGCCCGCTTAGTGCCTTGTTTATCTAAACTTTACAACTTTGGTTGTAATTGTGAATATTCCAGTCTGCACATGAGATACTGTATGCACCTTGTGCGTAACTAGCGCTTATGGCCCCAGTTTTCACGTCGCGGGCCATAAACGCCTTTTTATGCCCTTTGTCCATAAATTCCTATTACGGCCCTCTACACGACACTAAGCTAGCCTGAAGTACTAACTTAAAACCCGCGTAGTGTCTTGCTTTGAAGGCCACCGGCTGCAATTTGTTTTTCCTTACAAGAAAAGAATTGAACTTAAAGTCGGAAGTAAGAGAATATTTTAGGTTTAATCTCCTGAAGTCGCGAAAGCTTTTTACACAAATAGCACCAAATGGGATCCCATGCAAACACCATAAAATAAAAGTAAGGACTAGTTTAATCTAATTATATTTAATTTAAAAGTGTGCAAATACACTAAACATAAATAACTTAAATCAGTTACTGTCGCTATATTTATATGACGTCATAGGGTTTTTTACAAGCTGTTGAACGCAATTACCGACTCTCAGCAAATATCTGAATTTAGGTTACTTACTGTTTGACAAGAATGAAAAGTTATGCCCCGATGCCGGCGCTATACGGTGTTCTTGAAAGCGCTAATATTGGGTTAACTAACCGCTACACTTCACAGTAAAATCAAGATAAGCGCTTATGTTATGACAGCATAACATCTCTCGTCATTTTAGCGGCCTCCCACTCGCTGCGCGGAGGCAAGCACAGCTGTCACACCTCGCGTCGCTATCAGCAACCACCAACCTCTACGAAGCGGCTCGAAGATAATTCGGTAGCTGTGGGAATGGAAAAGCCTCACGCACCAGGCCTATGTCAGCCAGGGAAAACGCAGTTTCAATCTTCAAGAAGAGCACGGAAAACGTGCTATCCAAATCAGGAATATCCGGTAAACGTACTTTCTTAACAACTGTGGCACACTCAGTTTCTCAATAAATCCGCGATAAATGCGACCCGAAGACTCGGTCTTTTGTATGGAATTTGCGGCTGCAATAAAACATCACCACAGGCTGACACTCTGACACAGAACTATCTACGTCCTTAATTCGGTAAGATTCTTCCTTCGAATTCAAAGTTCTTTAGCCAGCTTTCACAACTCCTTACAGCGAGAGGGCGAAAATAACCCGCAAAATATAACATAAATGCTACCCCGAATGCGCTAGACCCGCACCCAGGACTGCGAAAAGCGTTATTATTTTTAGATGCTCCTGTAAAAAAAACTGCCAACTGTAAACCCAACTCCTCCAAGGCTGACGCTACGTTTTAATGTCGAATCCCAAGACGGGAGTAGAAAAGGTGAGGTGATCACACCTGATTGGTTAACTATGACACGATACCTATTTGACAAAGCTTGTTTGGTGAAACCCCGATATCGATCGAGTTCTGGATTGCTGGAATTCTGATCGGGTGGTTTTGTACGTACATGGCCATGCCTATTAATCCAATTTACGGTGAAACTAAAGAACTTTTGAATTGCTTTTAGCGAGACCCTTTGGCACCCGAAACTTACCAAACAAACGAATTGACAGTGGAAGTTCCTCCTATTGCACCCATATCCAACGTAAATATACACGTTGAATGAACGTTGAAGCATAAACGTGGACCAAGCGTTATACTAAAGTCCAAGTGTCGCAAAAATCAACTAGCTTATCAATGTTGTGTGGTTATGACGTCTAATAAACGATATAATTACGGAAACAGTAAACATAATTACTAGAATTCAACGTCTGATTTAGGTTGAAAAAGTGACGTTACTGTTTGACTAAAATTCAACGTTTAATTTTCAACGATAACGTCTTTTCAGCTGTGCAACGCCTTTTCGACGTGTTTTAAACGTACGTGTGCCTGGTGGGTAATAACGACACTCGTACGAGTGCAATCTGCCATCGACTTGCAGTACGTCATTTTACATTTGATAATACAACAGTCGCCACACCACAGAAAATGTCAAATTAGGGAGACCGCTTACCGCGGGGTAAACCCAGAACGGTTCTTACTGCATTTATGCGTCATTTTTTGCCAACTTACGTTAGCATAAGAAACTCACTTAACAATTTGGCAACCCCGGATGGTAGCTTCCCTACCATTTATACCTGAAGAAGATGTAAACCATGCTGCGGGCCAATTGTCCAATGAGTTGTGTACAGAAGAACATGCCGTGATCCAATGATTTGAGGATAATTATTTGGGGCGTCCGAATCGGCGAGGGAACAAAAGGTGTCAGCCAATATTTCTACTATGCCTTTATTCTACTTACCACCTTATTATTAATCACACCGACACAGCAAAAGATTATGCCAACAATATGGAAGTTAATTGATACCCTAAGAAACATACAATCTGACCGAAACCTGTTAACTAAATAATTCCTTGCTGGCTAATCAGTCGCAACTTAAACTGATAAAATATTGTGTTTTGACCAACGTATTAAGACAATAGTGAGTGAATATGAACAACGTAGCATATTTGATTACCTAAGAGCTTTGTCGCACAATTATGCAATGTATACCTGATTTTTTAAATACTTGCTTTTTATTGTTTTGTTTTTACTTTCCTCGTCTAAAGGCGAACGAAAGCAGTATTGTAATAGTAAAAAATTACCTTCCGGAATTTCTTCAAATCTTCACGTTTCAGGGTCTCTAGATAACGAAAAAACAGGTTTCTTCAATTCTATCTGTTGCCGGTATAAGTCAAACACTATTTGTTGGAGGAATACTATAACTTTGATGCAAATTATATGTCTACCTTGCATGAATTCGGGAACATTTCGGTCGAATTTTATATACAGATTGAGTACCGCTAGAAAATAAAACTTTTTTTCGTAAGCAAATATATTCTTGCAATTTAGTAACAATTCGATTTTAACAAGTCCAAATGGCTCACAATAGTGCCACGGGTGTCGTTCTTATCATCACCGATCGGACGCAGTTCATCCGTCATTAGTCCTATCGTCATCATGTTCTTCATAATGCAACGATAAACAAGGACGTCAGGTTGTGGAATTCAACAGAGTGGGTAAAGCGCCTGACTAGCAATCGAATTTCCCTTCTGGGAACCCTTAGAAGTATAGGTTTAAATCCTGCCGACTGCTTTTTTCCGAATTAATGTAATACTCATGATTAGGTGTTTACTTTTACTTTTGCAGCATTATTAGAAACTAAGATAATTTTACTTTTTGGAACATCATTTTCAACGCTCTTCAACAGTTATTGATCTATCAATCTAGCAATCAAATTCTATCTGGGGGAGGCAGGTTCGAGCCCCACCGACTGCAATATTTTTTTATTTGTAATGTAATTCGCATTACTAAGTGTTTCCTTCTACTCTTTCAGTGTTATTCGAAACATTAAGAAATGGTTAGTTATTTTATACATAAACCTAGAACCTACAACTTAAAATGTTTGCCCTAGTAAAAAGAAAACAAGCATTGCCTAATATTTGGGTTTGGCTACGGTCCTATGTTAGGTATATGAGTTTGAATACGCTCCAGCGTTAATTTTACAATTGGCGTAAATTGCCTATGTAGGTAGAATAAATTGTAGCTCACGACTGTTATACTTGCTCCTCTTTAAAAATATTCCGTATGATATTACAGGATAGAGATACCTCCATTTAGTAAGACAGTAAGAATCCACGTGGTATATCTATAATAAACGAAATTATCCTGAAAAAATTTCGGTAACCACTTCATGTGGTTTTTCAAGTAACCCCGATGTTTCCCACTTGACTTTTGAAACACTCTTAACAATCTTTGAATACCGAAGGAGCCGTCTAGTGGTGTATACCGTCTGTTGGGCTCCACATCGCATGCAGAACAAAACCTATCCTCTGGGAGCACGGATTTCTTCTCGTCTGATTTGGACTCCTATTTTACGTCACTCGTGATCAACGAATACAGGTTAGGGGTATTTTATTCAACCTTAGCTTGTTACATAACGTTTTTTGTGAATAATGCATATTGTACAACATGTTCATTAAAAAAGTTTATAAGGGTCGGCTTCAAACTTCAAACAAATGAACTATACAGGGTGTTAATTAAGTACGTAGGCAAACTTCAAGGGGTGATTCCTTGATCGATTTTAAGATAAAAAGTTCATACAAACAAGGGACCTAAACGGCTTCGCTTTCAACACCCTATGTGTTGAAGTTGAAACAAAAAAATTCTTTTTAAATCTGTTAAACGCCTATAGGTATTTCAATGAAACTTGGTGTAGGTTAGTATTTCATAAAGTGGCACTGTTTGGTCAAAATAAATTTAATTTATTTCCACCAGTGGCGTGCACCTCAGTTACCTTATTTTAGAAAAATCTGGTACGCCACTGGTTTTTAGTCAATACGACAAGTTTTGTAGCTTCATCCATTGAAACTATACGAAATATGTAACTTTTTGATTATAGAATAAAGCTTTTTCGAAAAAACTGAAAAATCTGTAACAGCAATTTCGTTCATTGGACGTTAATGGGATCCAAACGTCTTCGTTTTCAAAATGCCGCTTAAAGAAGTTTTAAAAAAATATTTCATTACAAACAATCTTACAATAGCTACAAAACTTTTTGCGAAAAACAGTGGTGTACCAGATTTTTCTAAAGTAATGTAACTGGGGTGGCCTCGATGCACGCTACTGGTGGAAATAAATTAAATTTATTTTGGCCGAACAATGCCACTTTATGAAATACTAACCTACACTAAGTTTCATTAGAATATCTCCAATTGTTTTCGAAATTTTTGAAAAAAACGTTTTTTGTTTAAACTTTAACTCCCTGTATTTTGAAAACGAAGCCGTTTAGGCTCCATATTTGTATGAACTTTTTATCTTAGAATTGATCGAGGAATCACTCCTTAAAATTTGCCTACGTACTTAATTAACACCCTGTATGTTGGTGGCACTGTAAATCTATGTCAAATTCGAAGTTACCAGGTTAGGTTTTGCGTCAGTCTGTGTCAAAACTGACGGAAAACCTAACCTAATAACCTCGGAATTGGCATATACTTACAGTGCCACCAACATATTCTTCATAGTCATACATTTGAATTTCCACAGCCGCTCTTTCTGGACTTTTTTAATGAACATGTTTAGAATGTAGGTTTTAAGTTGTTGTAATATGTAACTAGAATGCAACCATCAGTCGTTTACCAATTTCATTTGTTTGATGTAATTTCGGGATTGAAGCTGTATTTTCCTAATTGTAAAATAGCAAGCGGACAGATTTTAGCAGCGCACGAGTTTATTCTACGATAAGGGCGACAAACTTTTTCAAAACGTTTTCAATCTATAATTACGTCTCTTTGGGGAGACCTGGTAATACAAGGATGATGCGTCTTGCATTAAAGCTTTTTTTCTACGGCCACTACTAAAAGTAGGCCTTTTAGCACTATATTGTTTCACTAAAAATGACGTTTTATAAATCAGCGTGTTAAAAGTGAAATCAGCTGTTTACTTTTACTAACTTTGACAGCTACCGACTGCAGAAACAGTCACCTGCGCCGTGACGGCCATCTCTTTACTATGACATAAATTATAATTGTCATAAATGCACGCCTTTGTTAAATCGACATTTATGGATTAATAACAGTATATTTAAGGCCGTAGAAAAAATATTGTGTGCAAACTCGTGCTAAAAGTGTTTATGCACGAGACATGTTATGAAACTCAGCCTTCGGCTTTGTTTCATAATTTTCATGTCTCGTGCATGAACATCCACCTTTAGCACTTGTTGCACAAATAGCTATTCTACTTCAAGTAGTCAATTCTATCAAAAATATTTATCTAAATTCTAAGATAGTTGCGAAAATTACAGAGTTGGTGTTATTTGCTTAATAACAACTCGAAGCTAAACTGTTCATTTGATGCCCGCCCGTGGCAATTTTTAGTATAATAATTGTAGTAATATTTAATTATTTTCCGTATTTTCGAATCTATTTATTTCAACTCCCATGAATATTTAACTATTCTGCTTGTATTTATCTAATCGTATTTGTTAATTTGAAACAGTAATATTGTTTGAAAATTATTTCAATAATAATGCAAACCTCTATTTGCATTTCGTTATTTATTTTCATTAATCATAGTTAAATGGTTTATACGAACATATGATTTTTTTTTGTGTTCTTAAAATTGAGGTGGTGAAAGATGTTCTCGATGGTAGGTTACTTATATTTAGGTTTTTGGTTAGATTGTCTCAGCTAATCAATAACGTCTGCCAGCCATAATGTTTTAGGTTTTATGATCTACCTTACTCTAATCTTACCGAAGTACTTCTTATTAACGTCCTATATTAAACCAGCATCTCACGATCTAAAGTAAGCTTAACCCAAACTGCGTTTTAGATTAATACTTACTGTTAACCCGTATTTCTGACCTGCTTTATTAAAATAACACTATTCGGTATACGTCTGGAATATGCTTCTAATCAAAGAACGTGTATGAGAAACAAATACTTGCATGTATTGTATGCGTCATTAAATCTTATAACTTTTAATAAGAATTTTAAAAAAATATCAAGAGTGAAGCTTTAAATTCTAGCAACTTGGTTAACTTTTAGCAAAGCGTATATTAAATAAATAAATACTCATTAAGTCATTGACTAAATGCAATACTTATAATTTCAAATAGTAGTAAGTATTGCGTAAATTCAAACAACTCTTCAGAATATCAAATCAAAAATGGTGACTAATTGTTACCGAGACTTAATGCAAATTTACCCTTAGATTTTCGGCCGCCGCTCTAATTTGCAATGGTAAGACTAAGGAACGCCCAAGATTTTGTACTCGTCAACCCCTAAGGCACTTAGGCGGTTGTCATGAAACTACTCTGGGAATTCTAAAGCCCACAGAGTAGACTAAATTCTCTACAGGAGTGAAATTGAATCTATGTAGCTTAGGCCTATTTAAGTGCCGGCTTACTTACCTGCAATTATATCTTAATAATTCGCAAAATAAACATTTGCAGTTAACAAAAATCGTTTTAAAAAAACGTATTAGATATATCCTTTACACTTAACCTTAAGTTGGGTTACTTGGGTTGACGACAAAAGGTATTATGCTTATGCAATCATGTCCAGGAGGCGCCGCATGTTAGAAATGAACTAGTATTTACTGCATATTGGCAATATTGTACCTGCCTTCTGTTTTAAACTGGACTACACTACTTGCAGGAGCATTCTACGTTCGTTGTGCTTCCGTATATTGATCTGTATAGAACTAGTCTGGAATTAGTACACATTACCTACGCTTCTAGATATAATTGCACTCTTTACTTTCCATTTTCTTGAAAAATAATTGATAATATCGTAATTTATATATAGTATGATCAAAAATTAATCTCATCTAGTATGGCTATGGAATTGTTCCTAATTTATGAATGCAACTACAACTCACTTAAAAATCAAATGTCAAATTTGACATTCAAGTATAAATGTAGTTGAATTCATCAATTAGGAAAAATTCCATAGGCATACTAGATGAGATTAATTTTTGATCATACTTTAGAATACTACATGTAAATTTTCCTGTTGGTAAATTTCTCTTAAAATGATTAGATTAACTTTGTCGATATTCAAGAATTTACAGTCATATTTACCCGTAAAACAATAATTAGCTAGTAAATAAATATATAGTTCTGTATGTCATCATAAGAGATTTTTAATATTTTTGGTTTGTTGAATACAATACGATTTAGTCATATTTACTCCACTTTGCTTTTCTGCTTATTCCGTTTTGTACAAAACCTTCTTTTGCGCCAAAGCGTTTATGCACACAATATTTAATAAGTTAGAAGGGATTCTGAAATGTCACGTTCATCAATTATTTATATGAAAATCTAAACCTTGTCTTCTTTAATTTGGTTTATGGGAGTTAAACTACATCTGACATTTAAGCAAAGATTGTAGCAACATGGATTACACCACTACATCCATATGAATACCGAGTACTCTCTGTTTATTAACACTAACTTGTTAAATATAATTATTTATTTATTTGAGTTTCGATCTACATTCCATTAAACGTTGTCAATGTTACACTTTTTTAAGCGAATCGTCGAAGCAAATAACTGCAGAAATATTCATTTAAAATGTTTGGTAACTAGTGCTTGCGCAAGTTATTTTGTGAAGAAACGTGCAGATGAACATACGAATATTTTTTAACAAGGTTTACCACTGTGTGAGAGCTTTACTTCAGTTGATGTGTGGGATATTTTTCTCAGAAGCATGTACATAGCTTTGTTCTCTCCATAATCTTTTGAAGGTAAAGTACTGGGTTTCATATTATACATAGTGCTTATCTTTTGTGTGCTTTTCAGCCCAGTTATATAACTAGTATAGTTACAAAAAATATTTTGAAAAGATTTTTAAATTATTAGGAACCCAACTTTACAATGGTGCCACTATGTAGTTTCTACAATCTTCTGATTCTGAAATATAACATAGTACATAATTTTTTGATATTGAGGTCCTAGATATTTTCTATGTATTTCGTGAATATACAAGGTCAGAATGAAGTATCCATTTTAAATTGAGTTGTTTTTGTTAACGGCTAAATTTTTATTCAAAAATCAAACAAAAGGTTCTTCAGGAAACACGGAAATTTTATTTTTTAAACATTACATCAGTCCAGTGACCTCCTTCTCGCTGATGGTACTCTTGAAGCTACTCTTACCCTTTCAGCATTTTCAAGTATGCGTACAGAACGACTTTGTTACTTTTGCTTTTTCTTTGGCACATGAGGTAGTAGTGCGAAACTTGTGTACCCACTTTTTAATTGTTATTCGACTAAGAACCGCATCTCGTAGATTTAAATGAAAGTAACGACGAAATAAACGCTGGGTGGTAACAACAGAATTGTTATTTTTAAAATAAGCTTTAACCGCAAAAGAACGTTGAATATTTGACCAATGCTCTATATTCACAGCTAAATTGACATTTCTCGCAAACACTTTGACAACTTTCTTAGATTTCCATTTATCGCGAAAGCATGGCGACTTGATTTGAATTTATATCGCTGCATTATCCATCAGGAAGCATTATGTGGAAATTTCCTGAAACTAAACAACGTTATGAAACTGGTGGTAAAAATTGTGAACAAGATTAGAGCTCAAGCGTTACAAAGAAGATTATTCAAAACCTTGGCCGATGAAGTTGACTGTCAATACGGGGACCTACTCCTTCACTCTGAAGTCCGATGGTTAAGTAGAGGACGGGTGCTGAAACGTTTTAGTGATGTCCTATCTGGCATAGTTCAATTTTTCAAAAAACGCGATGAACCGACTCCGGAACTAGAAAATTCAATCTGGCTTAGAGATTTTGGTTTTCTCGTGGACATTACCGAGAAATTAAACGAACTTAATTTGCAGCTTCAGGGGAGAGACAAAGAACTAGCAGAAATGATTTCTGATATAAAAGCATTTATCAAAAAGCTGGAGTTTTGGGAACAAAACCTAATTAACAGCGATGCCAAGCATTTTCCTATTCTTTCAGAAAAAATATCTCAAAATCCATTAGAACCCTATGACAGCAAATATCATGTAGAAATAGTTTCTACCCTGAAGAATAACTTCAAAAATCGTTTTAAGGATTTCAACGAAATGGCTTTAGTAGCGCAGTTTGTTGTTTCACCCTTTATGGAAATTGATATCCAACAGTTTGCAACTTGTGTTATGCAGAACTTTGGCGAAGACATCGCTGCAACAGAAATGGAAGTAATTGATTTTCAAAATGATTTAGCCTTAAAATCGTTAGTCTCAAGTACCAAATGTATCTGGGCTATTGTTCTATGCCGTGTTGCCTTGAAAGTGAAAGCATTATTCAGTTCAACCTATTTGTGTGAATCTTCTTTTTCCAATATGAAGTTTATTAAGAACAAATATCGCAATCGACTTACAGATGAACATTTGGATAATTGTATTCGAATGGCTGTATCAAATTATACTGCAAACATTAAAAAAATTATCGATGAGTCTGAGTGTCAGCCTTCTCATTGAACGTGCTTTTTTATTTTTCAATGTTTATGTTCATGATAGTGCGTTACTTTTTTGTTGTTATTATTAACCATTTTTAAATCTTACGTGACATGCCGTTGTGGCTGGATAAAAGTTTGTGTTTATTTTTCAAACAACTTCGTTTGGTAGGTAGGAATGTAGTTATTATTAGTACCTATGTATTATGTATTACCAGTTAAATAAATAGTAAAATAAATACATATAATGATAAATTAACTGTGGATTATTTCATTTACGTTGCGTTACGTGGCTTCCGTGTGGGTAGCTCGCTGTTTATTCCAAAATTAACAAGTAGCTCAACACATTGAAGAGGTTGGCGACCACTGGTCTAGATGCTCTTTGTAATGCAACAAACAGAAACAGAAAGGCGAGTGGCTCGACTTGGTAAACTTCTTCACATCAGAAGTGGACACCGACGGTGACTTAGGTAAGAAATCTGTAAAGGGCTTTACTCAGAACTTTGTTAGCAAGTAAACGTTGTGACAATAATAAATTTGAAAAAATAATTACGGATAAAAATATTTGATATATTTTAATAATACTGAAACAATAAAAGGAAACACTTGGCAATGCAAATTACGTCAATTTAAAAAAAATCAACGGCGATGGGATTCGAACTGCAGCGCCAGCGAACGAGTCTGCGAATGCGATTTCAACGTTTGGCAGTAGTCCGTGAGTAGAAAACTATATGAAGAATTATATCTTTGAAATTGTTTACCCTGTATATAATTTATGGAAATTGCCTCCGTTTCATGCCAGGAAGGCATAGGTATAATTTGCTGCAAAATATTGTTCTCCTCCAACAAATAGTTTTTGCGTTATACCGGCAACAAGCTGACAGACAGGCAGTCAGATAGACAGATAGACGGAATTATCACTCAGTAAACATTAAGAAGTGTGCGTGTGTTCTGTTGTAATTTTCTGTATTCAGACTTTCAATAGTTTCAATGAAACGTTCGGGGGCATCCCTCCTCTGCAAGTTCGAGTATGTTTCACGGCAATTCTCTGTTTATACTGACAAAAGCCTTTTCAGCGCCTATAAAAGCTATACTGTTTTTTATTGAATTCTCTCCGTTTTTCTATTATTAGCACAAATATAGTATCGGTACATAGCGACCTTTCCTAGAGCCACTGTGTTATTTACTGATCAATAGCTCTTAGGCTAGTATATTTATTTTTTTGTATATTTTGTACGCAGCATTGCGTAGGCATATACTTCTATAACTGTCGTAGACATCTTTTTATTTTTTTCAAAAATATCTCGTGATATCTTCCACTCCCAGATTTGAAATACAAAATGGTTTGAGTTATTAAGTGGCATATATTATAGGTTCAGCGGTTTCTTTCTCGGTAATTTAAGATTTGGTTGGGTTGGCTGTTCTAGCATACAATTACAATTACTACCTTATTTTTGCACATTACGTCAACACGCTGCGCCAAAGCTAAAACATTGTTTCAATTTATATGATCCATTTCTAGCAATGCTGTCGTAGCCGTAAATCATACCTGATCTCTGCTCTTTTGACGAGCAATAAATTGTGAATTTGGCGGTAGACAGAAAAACAACGCGATCAGAACAACCAACTGAGGGCAACTATTTCAAATCGGAAATAAACTCAACACTGTTCACTAAAACAATACCAAGTATTGAAGGACTGGTATAGTTAATGACGAGTGTAATTATTGTACCAACATATGACTATTGAAGAGACGGCGTATTACAGTTACCAACAATCATACGGTTTTTCTGTGTACTTGATAATCCTTACATTTTAGTGAATAGAACGATATCGGTACTATTAAAGGTGGACGATAAATACCAATAACCCTGGATGAAATGCGATCGCGCTCGATTACGAGGCAGGCACATTCAATGCCAATCAAGGATATCATCATGTAATCGTGTTCCCGTAACTATAATTATTTATTGAAGGCGTTAATGTGCATGCATCGTGCAAGTCCAGGTTAAAGTTACCTGTTAAAGACGATACGTTTGTGTAAAATATAGTAAAATCGGTGAACTTCTTATTTAGTTGTTTTAGTTTGGACTATAATTGGAGTAGCTTTGACATACTTAATAGAGGTCACATTCTCTTCATTAGAAACCCTTTGCTTTAATTATTCGTCATGCAAATTATTCAAAAATTATCATTGCGTCAGAGCATTATCATTTTCAAAGCGGAGATCAGAATATTCACTGTTAGCATTCTTTTTCTAATTTCGAAAGTACTGCGAACCAGAACACCGTTAGGGAAAATACTTAATTAGGTTGTGCATTAGCGTCTTTAAAGTTTTACGAATATGCGTAAAGCATTTTTGTGAACTACCTATTAGAAATCTTTAACATTGATACAACCCTTTTACTTTAGTAGTCTCAATTATATCAATAGCTTCTTAACGATGTTCTCAAAATCTGAAGAAGAAATTTTGCTTTTTTGATTAATGAATTTAAATTCCATTACAGAAAAACTGTTTTTTAGCTGTCTTCAGCAGATTTACAAAAATTGCAAAATCATATTCCACTTTTGGCTTTAGGGCACCTGAAGCGGGTTGAGTCTTTCTTTGTTAAACTAATTCAAGTGATATGAATATCCAAATTGCATCCAACATATATAATTGTCGACTTTTGGTACGTGGCCATAGAATAGTTCGGACAGACCGACATTGCCAATCCGTTGATCAAGTGTTCTGAAAAGCGGTAGGTGAGAATCGACAAGCGATGTCCGCAAGCGTATTGAACATTCCATGGAAAAACTGGTTTTCTCACATCTGTCTGTCTGTCTGTCGATCTACCTACCTATTGCCGGTATAACTCAAAAACTGTTTGTTAAAGGAAGACGATATTTTGTGTGCGCATTATATGCCTATCTGGCATGAAACACAAAAAATGTTGGTCAAATATATACAGCGCGAGTAACTTTAAAAAATAAAACCATTTATTTTTGTTTTAACTGAGGAATAGATAAAAGTAATTATTTGCACATAGTTCAAACTTTACACTTGACAAAAATAAGACCCAACATGTATAGGGTAAATGTTGTAGAAACATACAAAAATGGGCGGTAAGCTGTGGAATGTAATGCAGTCGCATCTCCGTGGCAGGATGCGATCAAAGGGTGCGCTATGCGCGGCTTGCTTGCTTCCCGTTAAAATACCTTCGACAAGCATTGAAATCGAGCTGAGCTCGAATCCCGTCTGCAATACTTTCTTTATTTGCAAATTAATGTGATTTGCATAATCAGTTGTTTCCATTTATTGTTTCAATATTTTTAGGAACGTCTGCCTGCCTGTCCGTCTGTTTGTATATCTACCTGTATATACGTCTATCTGTCCATCTGTCTATCTATCCGTATATAGGGGTTACACCTCAAAAACTGCGTTTTGGAGAAAAATAATATTCTGCATGCAGATTATATGTATAACAGGATCGAAACCGAATATCTTTTCGGTTAGATATACACAAGGTGGGCACCTTAAAAGAATAAAATTTTGTCAATTTTTACTTGTTGTTTTCAATGCCGTCTCACTGTCTATCCGTCCGTCGGCGTCGGTCCGTCTGTTGGCGGTATAGCTTAAAAACCAGTTATTGGAGGAAGACAATATTTTGCATGCGGATTAGGTGTCTACCTGGCGCAATCCGGAATACACCTTCAGTAAAACATATACAAGGTTAGCTTAAAAAATCTGTCTGTTTTTGCCTTAACTCGCGAACTCTTCGTTAGAAAAGGGCTTCGCCCAGAGCATCCATCGTAAGTGGACGTTGTGACATCTAGCAAATCTAACAATCAAAGAAAACTCGTGGTATAAATTCTTAGCGTTTCTAATACTACTGAAACATAAAAGGAAACGCTTGGAAACGCGAATTACATCAATTTTCAAAAATGAAACGTGCCGGCGGTGGGATTCGAACTTTAGCACCTTCGAATGCGATTTCAATGCCCGAACATTTGTAAGTAAAATGAAGTAAATGTTATATCTAAGTTTAAAAATAAAATAGTATTTAGTTACTGCTGAATGTACTCCGTCAAAGCCTCTGGCAGAATTAAATTTTGTTTGGAACTGTGTTTCAATTATACAATTTTACTAGCGTTCTTTGGTCTCTAATCGGCCTAGATGCAAAAAAATCACCAAAAATTTACGTTGGTTGTACGTAGTTCCGGCTGCAATAAAAAGCTGAGCAAAGTTCAATATCAGTACAACTTTCTCCAGCGGAACATGTAAATGGCATTAGGTGGTTAAAGTAAAGGAAACTTATACCTAAATGTAGTTAGTTGTCTAAAGTTTAAGAAAGTCTCTGCCATCGAACATTCATACCGGAGAGGAAAGTTCGAGAAGGGACTTTCAGCTTAGAAAGGCATATAGCAAATTATTCTGTGTTGTAAGGCATATAACAAATAGAGAGCCATAAAAATAAAACTTTTACAGCCCTCTGCATATGGATACTGGATATTCCTATAAACAAAATTAGCTTTTAGAATTTTTCTAGTGATTGGAGACTATACATTTTTATATTTTATTTACAATTGCTATAAAATAGATGTACAACTATTATTAACAATAAAGATTTCTATATTCTGATGTCTAGGTTCGACTTCACCTAAAAAGTTTTGAATAATAATGTTGTATTTACGATGAGAAGGCGAGAGCTGATAACTGAGCTAAGAAGATTTTGTAAACTTTTCTGAAATAAGATTCCGCTTCCTATAAAAGTTTCAAGATACATATTAGTTTAACCCTTTAACAAGCAAAATTAGTTTACAAAAAAACAAATCGAAATTTAAATTGGTATGCTTTCTTTGAGATGCCAGGAAACCGAAAAACAATGTTTTCATCAAAAATCTATTTTCAGTTTTTCAAAAGATGCTGGTAAACCGTTCTACCAGTGAGCATTCAGGGCAAAATCTGTTGTGAATGTTCATTGCTATACCACTCCATATTGTCGAGTTATTTATTTAGATGCTTACTAAATTACTGAATAACATAGCATTTCCTACTCGCGATGAAATACTTTTTTTTTCGTTTATGAAATCAAAATTTTCAATTCACGAGAAACCGGTTCTATGATCTCATGTAAAAGAAATTTACAGAAATTGCAATTTACCAACCTTCGTTAATGCATTGAAAATGAATTTTGCAAATTTTCAAGTCTGGCACAAAATTTCCAAAATCTGAAAAAATTACAAGGTATAGAAATTTAAAAAAATTTGAAAATTGTTCACATCTGCATCGTTATTGTTTATTATACGCCACGCGAAACATTACTGCGAAGTTCTACTGCATAGCAGACCATTAATAAATAATACGTATTACAGTTTTGAACTTTTTCAGCATACTGTACACTTTAGTATTAATTTGCAATTAGATAAAGATGTTGAATTTGATATTACATTAATTTTTTTTATGTAACTTCAGAAGATGTATTGCTTATATAAGTCTTTCTTATTATTACATTTAATAGCTGTTTTAAACGAGTCCTGAAAATTACAAGCCTTCCGATCGGCGGCTCCACATATTATTATTATTCATAGTTGATTTTGTTTACTCATGAACCGTGCTTTAATAGCAAATATAGGAACTGGAGGGTAGATACTTTTAATAGGAGGAGTAGGGCAGTGTGAAAAAGGAATTAGATGTGATTAGACCTTTAAGTTGTATCTTTAGTTTGGTGTTAATTTTTCAATAAATATATTTTAAACGGTTTTGTTGTATGGGGAGCTTTTACATTGTATAAACTAAGTAACTTTGCATTTTCCGTATATATACATATGTATCGTATTTATATTATTAAAGTCCCCATCAATTTTTTCTATTACAATCGCGCATTAAGTTTTAGTACAAAGAGCTGACACTAACATTCCAACCCTGCTAGTGGTCACTACCATTCCGCGAACAAATGGAGCCCGGCAATGACCTTAACCCACGTAATGTTATTCATGTTAGATTAAAATACGATCCGATACGCTTTTTTACTATTTACTTAGAAGTTTACAATTTCACAAAAGGCCAGAATATAAAACATATTTTATTTATTTAAAAAATGAGAAAATAAGCTAATCCCGCCCCTTCACAACCGCATCACCGACTCTCATAAAAATAGAATCGACCAGTAGAAAGTCTTCAATCAGCAAATTTCACAAAAATATTAATTTTAAGGTTTTTCTTATAATTATAACGTTTTCCCCATTTTTCAACACCCAAATCCGCCTGGGATACAAAATTCCCAAGTCCCGAATTCTCTTAAAAAATTCACTCAACCAGCAGAAAATCTCCAAACAACGAATTTCACACAAATATTCATGTTAGGGTAGTTCTGATAATTATAACGTTTTCCCCATTTTGCAACCCCCAAATCCACCTGGACCCAAAAATTTCCTCATTCCGAATTCTCTTAAAAAATAAAAACACGCAAATATTAATTTTAAAGTTTTTCTTATAATTATAACGGTTTTCCCCATGTTGCAATCTACAAATCCACCTGGGCCGTCATATTCCCACCACTCAAATTTTCTTAAAAAAATTAAAGGGACCAGTAGAAAGTCTCCAAACGGCGAATGTCACACAAATATTAATTATAAGGTTTTTCTGATAATTATAACGGTTTTCCCAATTTTACAACCCCCAAATCCACCTGAGCTGCAAAAGTCTTAAAACCCCACAGATTCATCCACAATATTATTCCGAGTTCTCAACATGGCTTTGTACCAGGACGATCCGTGATCTCTAACCTCTTAAATTCAGTCAATCTGTGGACGACCTGGTTGGATAGGGATGAGGCAGTGGATGTGATATACCTCGATTACAGCAAAGCTTTCGACAAAGTCCCTCACAATAGACTGATACAAAAAATCGAACATATTGGGCTACGAGGAAAGTTGTTGAAATGGATAGCCGAGTTTCTTACAAACAGAACATTCCATGTTAGAATTGGAAGTGGTTTATCTAACTCTTTACGAACAACGAGCGGAGTACCACAAGGATCTGTCTTAGGACCAATTTTATTTCTTATTTATGTAGCAGATCTTCCTAGCTTACTTCAAAGCGAAACAGCTATATACGCCGACGATACAAAAATCTTTGGAAATACTACATCACACATAGATCTTCAACGTGATTTAAACATTGTCAACGAATGGAGTTCTGACTGGTTACTGCCTTTAAACACTGACAAATGTTCGGTACTACACGTAGGTAAAAAGAATCCTCGTCTTCCTTACTTCATAGGAAACGCTAAGGTTGACGATACTGATATCCAACTGGATCTGGGAGTTACTGTAACATCCACTTTAACTTGGTCTGACCATATCACCGGTGTAGTTAAAAAAGCTAGATCTAAACTGTATCTTCTGCAGAAAACATTTCCGAATCCATCTCCGCAGTTAGCTGCTAAATTATATACCACCTACGTACGTCCTATATTGGAGTTTTCATCACCTGTATGGTCTCCTTGGCTAGTTAAAGATATACAGCTGTTAGAAAAAGTGCAAAGAGCAGCCACTCGCTGGCCTCCTAGTCTTCGGAACTTATCGTACGAAGAACGACTGGCAAAACTAGGGATTCCTAGTTTAGAAAAACGGAGAATCAGAGGGGATTTAATTCAAATTTTTCGTTTTACACATAACCTTTTTCCGTATACGTCACCCATGGTCCAGCTCAACGATGATAGTCGTCTGCGTGGTCATCGTTTTAAACTACGCAATGAGCAGTTCAAAACGTCTCACCGGCTTCACTTCATCACAAACAGATCGTTTGAACACTGGAATGCTCTACCTGAAAGTGTTGTTTGTGCAAGCTCTGTCAGTGCATTTAAAAAACGTTTGGACCGAATTTTCAGTTAGTTAATAAAATCAGTGTGTTTGTACCTATCTTACTTGCATTTACCTGTTTGTTTTTCTACCGAAAATTGATTTTCTTGTGGAATGATTGTATTTTCTTTTCTTTTATTATTTTTAGTTTTGGGATTACTACATTTACCGCATTATATGTAAACATATCTAACTATATATAACTATATGTTATTTACTGTATGGGCGCATTTGTATCTGTATATGGTGCTTAATAGGTGTTTACACCTCAGCACTAACCTTTGCAATAATAATAATAATAATAATAATACTGCCAAAAACATTTTGTTTTCGACATTTATTTCTTTCCCGCTATTTATGCGAACATCCAATTTACTACAAACGCACTTCACTTCATACCCCTGTAGCTTCGCCACCGTGCAATGCAGACACCAAAAACCAGCCAGTACGATGAGCATTGGTTCATTCTCTTTCCAACTAGCCCCAAATCACATTTAGATCTTTCAAAAAATATGCGATGTAACAGCACCGAACGCTTTCGTGTAAAAAAATAGTTTTAACCCCCGTATTTTTGCCTCCTCGAATTTTAAAGTTTCACAACCTCTCCAGAAAGTTCGCCATTCACGAGAACTTCAAAATGACACCTACAACATTCACCTGCAGTATGTACAGCTTGCACAAATTCTTAAAAACTGTGCATTTTCCAAGCGTCACACAAATCGCTAAAAGAGCACCGTATCTCCAATTCGTTAAACATTTTCATTGTGAATACTATTTGCTACTGTTATTTCTTTCGTCTTAGTAACGAATACATTTTTCTCCAACCACACGGATAAGACGCCATATTGTCGAATAATTTTGTATAAAAAAGTAAGCCATTTCGGGATGTTCACCAATTACTTACCTTGGCAACTGTACACTTTTCAATTCATATTTGCACTAGTATAAAAATGGTAGCAAGATGGGGTTTTACATGTTAAATTTTAAATAAAAAACAAACGCTTCGTCAATATTAGGTATTCGCCGTCGTTGTTTATTTTCCACGTATAGTGATTGTTTATTTGAGCCATTACAGTTCTACAATATAACCTACAATGTTTGATTCTAAATAATAAGTCATATTACGGAATTTATGAGTAGTTGGAGATAAAATAGTATATTTCGCACAAAAATGCGTTTTCGGGACGCGTAAGACTCGGCGAACTCCGCTGCGCGTCGTCCGGTGATCTGTCTTACTTGTCCCGAAATCATGCATTTTTTATACTAATGAAACAAATAACTATTGCCTACTGTTAGTTCTTGTTATCTAGCAACCACGTAAACATACCGCCACCATGCATTCTTCAGCCTGGAAACACGACTGAAAAATATAGGTTTTTTTGTTGAATCGGAGACAAAATACGTATCTTTCGTAAAAAGCGTGAAAACTTGCTGTAAATAAAAATTTATATTTTGAAGTAGTCTCCTGGTACAATATCTAACAAAGAATTCTATTACATTGTCATATTTTTATTAGTATAACTAGTAGCGACTGCTTGATCACTTACAAAAAAACCTGCCTTGAACAGAAATAACATACACTTTTCAAAAGGTTGCAAATAACATGAGTTACTTGAATGGACAAAGTAAAATAGTTTTTGAAATTTGAACTGAATAATATAAACAGTTCCATTGGAACACTAAAGTTCTGTTGAAAATTTATGACTACCCCATCGTAAACAATCCGGGCCGCCGCGACCTGCTCCAAAAACATCAGCTAAAATGCGGCCAATATTGGTTTGAACGTAAATATTTTCCTAGCGCAACATAGTAGCAAAACCAATTCGATTATATATTCAGTAGATATGTTTATAAATCCTTGAAATACAGAAATAAATTGTATAAAACGTACGTTATTACCAAAAAAATGGACATAAGTATAGACTATTTTTGCGACGTAAATAAAAGGTTTCCAAATATTAATTTATTTTTTAAAATCAGGACAAATTACTCTTTTCTACTTATCGATATTACAGTCCTTACATATTACACTAAAACGCTTACCAGCACAAAACTTGAAAGTTGCACGCACAAAATAGTAAGAAACCAAAAACTTCCCCAATTCGATACACACTTCAAAGTCGTATAACGGAATGCACGCTGGTAATACTGTCATACCAGCTACACATTTACACCAAGATTTATTGGGGTAGTTTTATAACTACAATAATTCTAGAAAATATAAAATTAGACAAAGAAACTGCAATGTCTGTAGAACGGAAACAAGACGTTTCAGAGCAGTATTAAGTTTCGTTTCAAACAAGTATTATTGATTATTATGCACAGTGTTATTAACTTGTTAACTTGTTATTATTAACTGAGAAGCAAGAAAATGGAGATATATTTTAGGAGGACGAGATATATATCATTTGACTCAGCTTGCAGAGTAGATTCCAAAAATATATAGAAACCGGAAATCGGATTTCTTTTCCGAGGTCGACTTCCGGTCAATTTTTTTTTAACTTTTAACTTTTTCCTTTATAGCTCCTGCAGTTTTTGCGATATTTAGCTCAAATTTGGAATACATGTTACGCTGCAGGGCTTACATCATTGAGCATATCAAATAGTTGTGAGAATCTACAAGGAGATATTTTTTCAGGGTCATGCTTCCTTTTCTCCCCTGAACTTTTTTGCGGTGAGCCGCTGTTAGATTCTAAAATACAAATTGAGTTTGAGTTTTCTGTTTTGTTTAGAATCTTTTTGTTCTCTTGCAGTTTTTTCGTATCTGCAACCGTTATCGAGAAAAAAAAGTATAAAAACGATTTTCTGTAATTTGCTAGACGAAATTAAATGTTTAAAATGGTTATAAACGTTAATTATGTGCTAATAAGTACACGGTAACAATTTATAAATTAGTTCAGGCACATCAGTTTTGAGTCATTATAATTTTTACCGCTACAATAACTTTACAACACATACGAGGGCTGTTCAACATGTTCTCTACTTGAAATAAAAATGAATTTAACGAAATTAAATATTTTTTGCCACTTGTAACAGTCATACCAGGGACCGTTAAAGGGTTAATAATATTAAGATAAAATAAACCGCCTTACATTTCCTCAATTTATTCAAGCGAATGACATCAAATTGTGTTTCACTTTGGATGAAAGCTATGTTGCTCAAGCATAAATTAAGTCACAGAAGGAAGCATTTAATATAATTTCTCTTGATTTACCTTGTATTGCACTGAGCAAGGTACGCTATCTAATTGTCGATCAACTTCCTCATTTCTCATACACAAATATTAAAAATCGCTTGATTAATAGTATATTACATACCGAGGTGGGAAGTGTTTCATTCTCGAGATAAAGTTAACCCCGACGCTACGCGTCTCGGTAAACCACCTAATCTCTCGACAGGGATGAAACTTTCCACCGTGGTATGTATACTATTTTATTTGCAGTCATCTACTTTTAAAAATAACTACAATTGAATTCTGAATAATAGATATCTTGATGTAGCTAATATTTTTGTTACCAAGAAAACAACCCACTCAATGTTTTGTTACCATGGAAACACCCCACCCTTCAGGTATGTCATATTTTTCGGGGTATGTAATAATTTCCTGGCTAGTTTCAAGTAATCATCTAGTTCCCAGCTGTTGTCATGTCATGAAATTGACACATTACAATGTGATTGCGAATAAAACTTATTCTGGCACGACATTTGAACGAGTATTCATGCTATTGAATGAAACTCAATTGAATAATTTAATTAAGAAGTTAACTGACAGCTGTCCTGTCAGTAAATTCTAAATTCCAGGCTCATCATCTTAGATTGAATACACAACAAACTTTTGCAAAGGCGCGGCTTATTAACGTTCAATAATCATTCAGAATATGCTATTATCATAGTCGATATGGGAACAAAGCCACGCTGTGCTAACCGCCGTGCTGTTTTCACTTATAATTACACGAGAGCTTTTTTTTTGTCGAAGTAAACTTGACATTTTAATGAGAGTATTTTGCTTGGCAATTTAACGAAAGAAACTGCCTCCAAAAAATTTACTAGTCCGAAGGATGAGTAATTTTTTCTGGCAGTTTTTTGAGTTGAATTGCCCAAAAGCAAGGAAACTCCAATTATAAATATGAAGTTTACTTTGATAAAAAAAAGCTTGAGTGTAATTCGGTACGACAATTTAATGAATACCTACATACTTAGTTTACATAAGAGGTAATTTAGAAGTCACTAAATTAACAAACAAGGCAAACATTATTTTAAAATTAG
Source organism: Agriotes lineatus (assembly GCA_940337035.1). NCBI lineage: Eukaryota > Metazoa > Arthropoda > Insecta > Coleoptera > Elateridae > Agriotes > Agriotes lineatus. Next base: position 126,670,057 of record OW679194.1, read on the forward strand.
ACCGTTTTAAAAGTTAGGTTCCGTTTTGTCGCTGGAAAAGTTAGGGCTAACTTTTGCCGCTGTCATAGTGACAAAAAATTCGCGGCTTATGGGATTTTTAGTGAATGCATTAAATTGTCACTAAAAAAACTAAATTTAAGTCTAGAAAAACTCTGTGTCCTTCCAGAATCGCAAAAACAAGGGGTAGACATAATTACATTGTTTGACTAGCGAAACAAGATAATAGCTATTTATGCAACAAGTGCTAAAAGTTGACGTTTATGCACGTGACATGAAAATTATGTAACATATCTCGTGCATAAATGACTTTTAGCACGCGTTGCATACAATATTTTATCTACGACCTTAATTTTACTGTTATTAATCCATAAATAACGATTTAACAAAGGTTTGCATCTACGACACTTCTAATTTATGTCATAATAAACAGTAGGCCATGCCGCGCGGGCAAATGTTTGCGAATGACAGTAGTCTAGGTCAGTTACAAAATGTAATTATTAATACTCCACATCTGACTGTATTCATTACATAACTCTTTAATTATTTCAAAAACACTTTACCTGTAACGCAAGAAGTAACTAGAATAACTTTACAACTTCACTTCCAGTTCGAAATTGTAGTTTTATAACCTCACTTCACTTTTAGCACATGGGCTAAAAGTAAACAGCTGATTTCTTTAACCACGGTAAACTATAAAACGTCACTTTTAGTGAAAGAAGCTAGCGCTAAAAGGCCTATTTTTAGTGGTGGTCGTAGATAAAATTCGTTGTTTACACTAGCTCAACGATCTCGAATATTCCAAAACTATTCTTACCTGAAGGTTGCCGTGTAGTGAAGCTCTCGAGGATATTTCAAAAAATAATGTCATTTTCCTTGTATGGGTGAAAGGACCGATAAGACTGCGAGACTGGCTTCCCAACAACTTTTCTGGGGGCCAGAACCCGTAATCCTTATATCCCTGACAACATTAAGCTCTATGCTATATCAAAAAACCTTAAACAGCTTCATACAAAGATGGGTTAACATGCAAAGCTATCGTCAAGCAAGAGCTGCTATTACAACGCGCTCGCCAAAGACAGCCAAACATTGCTTGCAACTGTCCCGAAGAAACCTTCAACTAGTTGTGGGTTTCCTATCTGATAATCTCTGAAACTTCTTTGTGGCTTGAATTCATAATTCATTTTCTTATTTGGGTATTTCGCCACTCTGCTAATTAAAAATATTAAATAACGAAAATATTCATAACGAACGTTTCGAGGGACAATCTGCCCTCGTTATCAACGAATAACAATTAAAAAGAACAAGAAACTTAGCTTTTTCACTGGAAGGAAAAACGACCAACCTCCAATGAATTGTTTGACATTGACGTTTGTTGATATCTATACCTACTTGATCTCATCTTTAAGAATCGATAGCCAACTATTGTCTAAAAATATTGAGAAAGACGACACGCATTTTTCTTCGTTAAGTAAAATATATGCCGTTTCCTTAATTTTTCGACTAGTTGACATCAATTCTTTATACAAGATCTTTGTGTTGTGCCATTGTATTTTATGGTTTTCATCCCAAGCATGTTCTGCCGGCTTAGACTTCTTGAATTGATAGGATTTCATCATATTTTTATGTTAGGACGGTATTCAAAACGATGAATACCTTGCGGTCAGATTAATTTGATGGTACATACTGTAATACATCCTATGGAAATTGTAGGACCACCGATGTTCGTAAAATGCCGGAGAATAAATTCTAATTAACTGCTATTTCTTGAAAGTAACTGAAAAGATCTGTTGGACGTCAGCATAATTGAACGATCCAGCAGTGCCGGGGTTTCTGCAAAACTTCTGGTTTCCAAAGCAGACGATTCTTATCGAGTGTGCGGCGACTAAATACTGCTGAATGCAATAACAATTCCAGACATGTTCCCTGTGCCGGTCATCAAAAACTTCACCTACCGGATTGCTGGGGCAACCATCTTCACGAAGTTGGACTTAAAAGAGGCTTACTTCCAAATATCGATAGCATTAAAGGATACGGACAAACATTCTATGATACCTCCTCTTAGAGCATTTCGCTATAGGCGGCTTAACTGCGGTTTACCAAATGGGCAGAGTAGCTGATGTGAATTGATGAACCAAATATTTACAGCTATACCTTTTGCATTTTACTATCTGGACGCTATCTAAATATGTATTGGTAGCGTTGAATAATATTTAGAACATATTAAACAAGTTTCTTACAAATTACAACAAAACGGCTTACTTTTGAATATAAGTGTAAATTTGGTCGAATCAACCTTCATTTTCTAGGGCATAATGTTTCGAAGGAAGGAATAACAACTCAGAGTTCACAGGTTGGAGGAACTTTCCTGTGCACTCAACACAGAAGCAGCTGAGTAACATTAGGAATGATAACCTAGAATTATAGATTCATTCCGAAGTATGCTGAGATTCTGGCACAACTTCATGCTTTAGTTATTCGGGACAGAAACAGCACTAAAGCTGTTTGTTCTGATAATTGTTATATTAGACCTTTGAAGCAGCTAAAAGTGCTTTAATTAAAGCTACACTGCTTATGCACGTGGTAGGAAACGCTAGGATTCACATTTGGTCAGATTCTTCGTTTGTAGCAATTGTTGGGGCACTTCAGCTACTACAAGATGGTATGTGGAAGCCTTTATCCTTCTGCTCAAGGAAGTTTACCTCGGCAGAATGCAAATATAGCGTATTTTCAGAGAATTATTAGCAATTTACTTTTCTTTTAAGAAATTTCGTTACTATGTTGAAAGTTGAAATGAGTTACTCTTTGATAATTCAGCAATAACTTTTTCGGTTTTGTGTAAAATACTGTAATTATCAAAAGTTTATTAAAAAGCGTTATCGGCAATCTTTTCTGCAACTTGAATGCAAAGTTTGAATATGTGTAATTTAAAATTCTGCTGTACGGTAAATTGGAAATACATAGTTTACTATTTTCATATGCCCACTGTGTTTCTCAAACATAACTTGTCTTTTTTGTATATTCTTGCGATACGTCTAACATTGGAGGTTTAAGTTCGACCCGAATTTCGGTACACTGATTTAGAGTTCTACTTGAGAAATTAAAGACTTCAGTAGCTTAAAATATGTTTATCTACAAATTATTCCGTAGCGATCTATCCTCTACCGAGGTCAGTTAATATCTGCCTTCACCAAAATTACCGCTTTTACAGGTAAACTTGTAAAAGCTATTTAGATTATGGAAACCTGCAAATTGTTGCGATCCCACGCAAAGAGGCACGTAAAAGCAGTAATAATTACGATTCATGTCTCGGCCCTTTTTCTGGAAGAACCTGTGACACTGTTCGGCACGTTTTTCCCAGGACAAGTATGATGATAACTTCGTCCTGATACCTAATTACATTTGAGTTAGACATTAAGCTAAGATTAAATAATATTAATTACTAACGTCCATTCTCAATATAGTCCAGAGTTTATCATGTTACAGTTAGGATTCCTAACAATATTAGTATTTGAGAACATTTCCAGCAACTTTCCTCAATGTACTTTTTTCATATATTTGATAACTGTAGCACTTTACATGAAACCGAAAAAGTTATTGATGAGGTCAAGGAGCACTTGATTTCAGCTGAAATGAGATTATGATTAAAATAAGTTTCAGGGCAAGCTGGAACGGTCTCCCAATTATGAAAAAGCAATTCCAAAATTTTTGGGCCATCATACATATGTTAAACTCAATTGGGGAGCACGCTGTATACTGACCATTGTCCTCTTACATCAGCAATAACAAAATAATCTGGCGTCTTGCAATACATTTCGCAGTTTTTTTAGCGATGTTCGATACGTCAAGGACTGAAAAACGGTATAGGAGTTGCTTTGATACGTGTTACATTAATTCATTTAACTAATACTGTTGTTTATGAAGAACTGGCTTTATATCAAGAGTCAGATACATAATTTCAACATTTGTTGAGGAAATCGAATTTTTCTTTTACTAATTCCAAGACGCCTAAGGACGCATCGATTTGAATTTTCAAAGTTCCGGATGTCGTCAGACCGTACATACCTGAAAAGTTTACATATCTCATTTTCAAAGCGATTCACGGGACAGCTCATCCCGGCATTAAAGGAAGTAGGAAATTGCTTTCCAAACGTTTTCTGTGGCCTTCGATGCACAAAGATGTAAAGGCACACCCACAGGTTCAACAAGTGTCCAGATTATCACAGACATAAAATAATTCAATACACCAAGACGCCGCTTTTTGCATTTGAAGAGACAGACAAGCGATTTAAACATGTCCTCTTAGATATTGTTCATTTACAGAAATTCGGTCAGTACAAATACATTCTGCCAATAATTGGCCGCTTTTATAGGTGGCCCCAAGGAATTCATCTCGCTTCTATTACTGCAGAAGTGGTTATCACTGCATTCGTGAACAATTGCATATCACGTTAAAGGGTTTCAAAGATATTAAAAAATGATAAAGCGCAAAAGATTTTGTCAAGGTGCTGCCCAAATGTTATCTCAACGGTTGGTATCTAAAATGTTCGAAGCAGTGTATATCATCCTATTAGCCAAGAAATCGTATCAGGTTTAATAAAGTTCTCAAACAAGCCATTTCTACTACAGGTGAATTTTCATGGGTTGATAACCTGCCCTGTATTTTATTGACTTTGAGGGCAACTGTAAGAGCAGGTCTTGAATTTAACCCTGCTGAAATTCAGTTTAATTCAGTTTTTCAACTTCCTAATAATTTCTTTGAAGAAGAAGCTCTTCCGTCGTTGTCAAATTTATCACCTTTCGCTAATGATTTAGGTCACATGTTGCAACATGACAGTATTTCTTTACAAAGAATTATCCCTACTCAAAATACTATATCAACAAAGATTTGGCCTAATGTACACATGTGTTCTTACGTTATAGCACGCAAAACGGGGTCTTAAGCCTATCTATCTGAGCCCTTTTAAAGTAACTAAAAAGATCGATCAGTACTATACCTCATACAGTCTGCAGAAGACTGTTAAGGGTACTGTAATTATGATCGCCTTAAGCCTGGTTAAAGTATTGCATATGGTAACCCTGCTGCTTTCGAAGTACTTTTTAGTTCGATGTAGCTAGTACATGTTTGATTTCAGAATTCTTCAAGAATCGTTCACATACAACCACTTGCAGATATGAATTAAAGCAACAGCTGCCGGATTGCAGCTCTCAGCAACCTGTGTTGTGTAGTTGTGCAGTTCGTATTGCTATATTCTTCTGTTTTAGTTATTTTACTTTATTGTTATTTATGTCATTATAATTTGTTGAAAGGATAGAAGTTGTTTGCAGCTAGGCATAACTATTTGCTTATCCATACTTTTTTTCACAAAAAGAAATTAACCCCACTTAAGTTAGACAAAAAAGAAATTGGGGTGAGGGAAGCTATATGTAATGATCTAGTGCACCTAACCTAGATACATATAACTTGGTTACAAGAATGCTGATAAATAAAGAAAATTGTTTTATAATTCAAACGATACATCTGTGCTTTATTTTACTGATGCAATTCTTGATATAAATGCATTTAGTTTGAGTTGGTATAACCAATAATCCTGCAGTACAAAATATGGCATAAAAATAATTTTGCCGTTGGGCTGTCTATAAAATGTAACTTTACGGACGCATTTAGAAATGAAAAATGTGACTTTTTGGACACTAATTTTTCGTCGAAGACACTTTTTCGTCCGCAAACGTTTTTCACCCGCAGAAGCTCTTATAATTCACACCCCTCGTTTGATTTCTTTTTAAATTATGACGGTCGACGGAAACATTTAATATGCACATCAGACGAAAACTGCGGCACTCAAAACGTTTGTTTGCATTTTCAGCGATGTTTTATAATAAAACTACGAATCTGAGGCAAATAGGTTAGAGAAGTTTTGGATTTCGTTTTATGTTATGATGCTGACAAAAAGGCCTACATAGATTTAGAACAATGTAATTATCTTTTAAATAAGTCAAGAATGAAATATATACATGTGATTCTTAATGTGGGATCTTGACCCAAACAAGAACTATTAACATTTAAAAAAAACACAAGCAATTTTATAAAATATGTTCTTTGTGATAATTCTTTATCATTAGAACTGCCGGTATCCGATGAAGAATCATCTTCGGTAATGCCAACGTTTATAATAGATGGTGCAATATCCACCGCATCCCACTGTTTCACAATCTGCCATGCATTCCCTATAATTTTCTTCCATATGCAGGAGGTAATTTTCCACTTAGTGGATGTTACTTCTTCAAATTCTGCAGCCCAGGTGAGCTATCGGCATTTTTTATTTTCCCTATTTCGTTGTCAAATTTTCTTTTCACTCCGACCAATCCATCTCAATTTGATTATACTCGCAGTGATATGGTGCTAAGCGAAGAATTTTGTGCCCCAAATTTTCAACATAGAGGGTGCTTTATAACGTACGCAGGAGACTGACAGGGTAGCTAGTTAATGCCCACTTGTTAAATACCGCTGGCATTAAATAGGAAAAATTAGAAAGAATATCATTTCTTGTTCTTTTCCATCGCAACATAATTCTTACAACGACTGATAATTTGCTGTTAAGGTAGTTTAATTTTAAATTAATTCAGATAAGTTCTTACATATATTATTATAGACCAAATGAATTTGATTATTTTCAATCACATCGGTCAAGTTGACAAAGCACATCACGCTTGAAGTGAAAACGACCCTAGGGTGATTTTCAATCACTTACACCATTACTTGCAGCACATCTGGAAGGAACCTTCACTATTAACATAACAGCGAATAATCCGGACCAAATGAAACAAATAAAGGAAGGAATAGATAACTACACCAACGAAAAACCCATTGAATTTGAACCTACATCGCCCAAAGAAATAAAAAGCTATATAACTAAACTCCCACTAAAGAAAGCCCCCGGCCCAGATCAAATAACGAATGACATTCTAAACAACTAACAAAAAAATCACTAGCCATATTAGCAACGATATTTAACGCCTGCTTAAGACTGGGGTACTTCCCGAATAAATGGAAACATGCGTACATAGTCCCATTTCACAAGGCTGGTAAAGACAAGCATAAACCAGATAGCTATCGACCAATAAGCTTGCTGTCAACATTATCTAAGCTACTAGAGAAGGTCATATTAATCAGAATCCAAACGTTTTTAACTTACAATAATATAATCCCACCACATCAATTTGGATTCAAAAAAAAACATTCCACCACACATCAATTATTAAGACTAACAGAATTGATTGAAAAAGGATATGAAAACAAAGAATACACAGTTATAGCGTTTATTGACCTACAAAACGCGTTCGATAAAGTGTGGCAGGACGGCTTGATATACAAAATAATTAACCTCAGAATACCTAAATATCTAATAAACATAATTAGCTCATTCCTCAGTAACAGAACCTTCGCTGTCAGAATTAATGCAACATTATCTAGAAAAAGAACAATTAAAGCTGGGGTCCCACAAGGGAGCATTTTAGGACCAGTGCTATTTAACCTATACGTGCACGACCTAACGACTACAGATAATACCGAAATAGCATTGTTCGCAGACGATACAGCCATAATAGCCCACAATAACATCCTGACAGAAGCAGTTAACCACCTGCAAGAAGCGCTAAATAGGATAACCAGATGGATGGATCAATGGAAAATCAAGGTTAATATTACAAAAAGCCAGGCTAAAGTATTCACCTTAAGACAAATAAGAACATTGCCTAACCTCTACTTAAATCAATCTAAAATAGAGTGGAACGCAAGAGACAGTGCAGTCAAATACCTTGGTGTACACTTAGATACAAGGCTAGGATGGGGAATCCACATAAACAAAAAACTGAATGAGTGTTACTCAAGACTAGGACTTCTATATCCGCTCATTAACCGAAAATCATACCTAAGAACCGAATGTGCACTGCTAATATACAAATCCATCCTCAGACCAATTTTAACATACGCGTGTGTAATATGGACAAATACATCTAAAACACATAAAAGAAAGTTACAAGTGCTACAAAACAAAGTGATAAGGATAGCAGTTAACGCCCCATGGTTTGTGCGAAACAAACAATTGCATCATGAACTGCAACTACCAACGATAGAAGAATATATTAATAAAGTGACAACAAATTTCTTTAATAACATTAGTGAATGCTCTAGTGCTATGTACTACAACATTGGTGAAACTGACATTCATGTTAGACTAAAAAGAAAACTACCACAAGACACCCTCTTACAGCTGGACGATATAGAATAATTAAAATTATAAAAACTAATAATAAGTTGTAGAGATACAGAGGAGCATAATTTGTAATATGCCGCCCTCATATAATATTAGTAGTCATAAGTATAATAACAAAACCATGTATAGCAAAGATAATGCTGAGCTGGTTAAATAAATTTAAAAAAAAATTACTGATGTAATGGCTTCACTACCTAACGGAAATAGTGTCGAATGATGTAATGACATTCGCTTACTTAAATGCTTTGGAAGATGACAGATCTGACATTTTTCCTAATGCATTTTTCTCAGTTCTGGCCAGTTGTAGATATTTTTTTTACAATACATCTATGATAATGCATCATTAATATACTTATGTGCTTATATACACGTATATTGATGATGCACTTATTCCACTTCTATAGTTGATAACTGATATATTAGTTCGAGCCTTTGTAAATCAGCATCTATTTCTTTTTATAAACGGAGATGCAACGTATTTATAGTTACATGTTCTGTAGGTTATTAAACGTATTTTTTTAAGTTTTTACAGACCTAACTTTCTCCCCCTATTTGTATGATATTCATGGTCAGATGTTCCACTTCTGATCTCCAAAGGATATAATGTTGTCCGTATAACCTATAGCTTTAGCGGCCCTTTCATAAATTAATGTCATGGGACACGGCAATGTCTCACCATGATTAACGAAAACCCCTTTCAGTTTAGGATATTCAGAACATTCGTGAGTTTGTTGGCCGTAGCGCATTTTAAATCAGGATATAATAACTAACAAATCGAAAACACAAAGTAAATTAAAAAAAACAAAAAATAACAATACCAGTATAACGTTTTCTAGAAGTTTCTTAAGTTTAAATAACAATGACAAGTTTTGAAGTTTTGATTTTTAAAATTTGACGGTGACATTTGAAACTGTCCAGGGATACAGGCCAATTTTAGTTTTTCTTTTATTTCACGCAGTCAGCATATATTGAAGAGAGTTAGAAATGTCTCAGTTGGTATTATTTCAACTATAACTACTATTATATTACAATGCATCTCCAAAAGCCACACGATCGACTTAATAACCACCACGTTTTACTTAATTGAAAAATCAAACGTGTGCGTTGCTCTTCCATAAAACATAGAAATACATTTACATGTTTTCTCTCTTTATGCTTCACAAATTCCATTTGGAAAATCGATGTAACAAATACTTTTGTTTATTGCAAAAATTAATAATAATAATGTTTTTATTGACTTAATAGGGTTACAGTAATACAATGCAGTACAAGTAGTTTTTTCTTTGTGCGTCACAAGCTGTAAAACAACTGTGTGTGTCTTAGCAAAATAGTTAAAGAATTGATATTCTCGAAAAATAATTATAGAAAATAACATATTTCAAGTATATCCCCACTGAATATATATCGGGTGACAATGATACCAGGACCATGCCTATATCTCCTTTACTTATGAATAAATTTGAATGAAATTTGACACAAGACTACTAGAGATAATTTTGGATTGATACACAAATATAATTAAAATGGCCGACTTCCTGTTTCACCGGAAAGGACACTAACTTTAATTTTTTATATGGATCACCCTATATGTTTTGTGTTTTCCGGAATCTACTACGCAAAATACATAAAACAGTGTTGCCAAACTTGCTGAAGCATTGCAAAAAAATATTTTAAAAATTATTAATGAATTATTTTTCAGTTTTAGGTAAAAATAAAGTAGTACATGATGCATATCGTTAGATTGGTAATTAAATTTTCTATCTAATGGCAAGATGGCCCTTAGTAGGTGCCATTTAAAAAAAGTTACTTTTTCTAAAGAGAACGTGTTTAGCAAATTTTGTTATTTTATTAAGGGTTTGTTATTGACTTAATTGCTAAAATAGCTATTATTAGGAGTTGATAGAGTCACTTAGAACATATTTTCTCCAGTCACGGCCTTCTATGGTGAAAAATAAAATTTGAATAAATATTTTTTTGTTTGAAAAAATAAAAATTGTGTAAGACTGTTGCATGTAGTTTAACTCTTAGATTCAAAAAAACCTAAACATAAAACACATTAAAGTTGGTGCCATTTCTGGTGAAACCGGAAGTGAACTATTTCAACTATTCAATTGATCAATTAGAAATTATGTCTATTATCTTCATATAAAATTTTATCTAAATCGATTCATAAAAAAATTGAGATATAAGCATGGCCCTGATCACATTGTCACCCGGAATGTCCCACCCACCCCATGAAGCGGATCCAGTCCACGAAGAGCACATCCAGCCCATGAGCCCGTGCACTATATCAGATACACATGGCCTGTAAGTATTTTGCCTGATAAGATGGCCACCCTTACAAACCGAACCCACCCCATCAAGTAAGGGCGCCACACACACTCACACTCCCACAATCCTTCGTACTATAGTAGATTAAAAAAAATACGTATGATGCAGCATTATTATTATTAACCCACTAGAATCGTGCTCTTTACAAATAGTTTAGATATTTTCAGAAAATGTCTGTCGTTTAGTGTAATATTTTGATTCAGTATAAATGTTTAAAATAAGTTACATGCATGGTTATGTAGTACGTGCAACACCTATGACCAGTGCCGTTTTTTGTAGATGTGGGACAGTATCACTTCTTTTTCTAGTATAATACTGTGTTGGTGGAACAGAACTGGGAAATGTTTTAATATGTTTAAGATTTCTACATAACGTAATTGTATTAGAGAAAGGACATTTGTTTCACAATATTACTTTTCAGTGGGATATAATAGAGGTGTATGTAAAATCGTTTTTAATCATATTGTGGACTATTTTCTTCCTCTATAGTCACTAGCAGTCCTATTCCAACCTATAATTCCATACGAAATTACAGACTGCATCACCCCATAATAAACGAAAGCAGTTGCTTGGAAGTCAAAATTGGTCTAAATTTTTGAATATATACACAGTTTTTCTGAATTTGTTGCATACGTTAACAGTGTATTTACCCCCCATCTCATGAAATGGCCAAAAACTGTCCCAGATACTTTACTGACGATGATTTATTTATTTTTACACTGCAAACACAATAATTTCCGTTGCATCCTTTTTCATGTATTAGCAGTTCTGTAAAATTTGGTTCTTTGTTTTGGTGTATAGAGAAAGTGACCAAATGTTCAGCCAATTCTTGACAGTAAGCGAGCCCTGCTGTGTCGCTTCCTTGACCTTATTCCAATTATCCCCTTCAATTATTAGCAGAGTATCATCCGCATAAGATATTTAGGTGTTAAAAAATTGAATTATCCCAGTTTATTTCAAGTAACTCGAAAACTATCCATTTTTGGTACATCAAAAATGGTATATAAAATTAATCTTCATAAATGAAATGTTGTCAAACCTGATATTAGCGTACAGCGACCCAAAAAACATTAGAACCAAATTATAAAAACTCCAAAGCTTTCCCTTATTTATTATCGTTTGACTGGACTATAATTTCGCGGCGCTCTCGCTCGTGAACAATTACTTGTAGAAAAAAATCTCTCCTACATGAAATGTAGGAGATTTTATTCTCTTTCACATCATATTGGTTCAACATTTACGAAATTGGATAATTTTCGAGTAATTTTAGAAAAACTAAAAAAAACTCGTTTTTTCACCGCTTTTGCTTAAAAAAACGTATTTCCGGTCAAAAATTTTCTTGGCAAACCCGACATTCGTGTACAGCGACCCAAAAAACATATAGGAACCAAATATTAAAACTCCACCAAAACATTCCTCTATTCGCCCCTTTTGAGCACCATTTGACTGGACTAGTTATTGAAAATAGGGAGTTACACAATCAAAAATGGTTTTCGTGACTCAATATCAGGCGCTTTTTTACGTTTAGTTTTTTTATTACATTTGGAACCTCTACAGGATCAGTAGGACTTAAAAAAGAGGAATCTACATTTGCACATACCCCATTAATCATAAGGTCAGTTTCATCTTGGTCAATGGGATGGTTTCTGCTAACTCCTAACTAACATTAACGAAGTATTTGCTGAATTCTTGACATAGTCATCTCTCCTTACCAACGTTTACATTAATATGGCTAACTTATCGATTTTTTGTTTATGACTGTCTATATTTAACGATTGTTTTGCTAACTACCGCATATTTTTCATATTATTCTTGTTAGTGTCTATTTTTGTCTGGCAATGGTGCGATTTCGCTTTATGAATAAATTTATTAATGGAATTCTTGTAAAAACCCTTTTTTATAATAATATTCCTAGGATATACCAACATCTGTTGATATAAGCTGTCTCGAATGTTTATAGAATTTACTATACCGCTGCTAATTCAAGGCTTCTTTGTTTGAAATTTGAAATTAATAATTTTAGTAAAACTACAAAACTTAATTTCCTCTTGTATTATCTTAACCAATGGGTCAGTCGACTGATGGATATTTTTAGTGACAGTATGTTACCAATCATAATCATTAAGCGAAGGAACACTTCCTGCTTTCTTCTTTTGTTATCAGAACTAAAAGTGGTAAGTAACTGTCATAATTTACATCAAACCACATCAATCTAAGTATAGTTTGTAAAAATCTACCTTCGTAATACAATTTTAACGAAAATACTCAATTATCAATAACAAGTCGGGTTGACAATATATGTGTTGTCAAATAATAGTTATTTATTGTATAAGTGTTTTAGATGGTGTTTTATCCACGCAAGAGTGTTTAAACGCTCGAACTGCGTTCTCGCGTTTAAACATTCTTGCGTGGATAAAACGCAACTAAAACACGAATGCATTACAACGTTTTATGCAACAACTCAATTAAATATCTAAAAAAACATACGTTTTGTATTGACAGCCATGAAAAGTCATAGTGACAATTTGGAAAGTACCGAAAGATCAAATGTTATACGTTTGGCAGTACTGAAGTGTATTGCCAGTCTATGTCAAATTCGAGAGGTTAATAGGTTAAGTTTTGTTTGTTATTTGACACAGATTGACGCAAAACTTAACCTACAAATTTCGAATTTGGCATAGCTTGACAGTGCTACCAACAATGCAGTAGTAAGTGACATGGTTTTATCCCACTAGTGGAATAAAGAAATTTCATTATTCCACTAGTGAATAAAGTGGTACTTTAGACGGTTTATAAGTGTGGAGAAAACTTCAATTATAAGGTGATTGTGGATAAAAATTATTTTATTTGATTTTCGTACCTAAATGTCAGCCCGATGACACCATATATGCATAATATTTAGTACTATAATATATTACGCATTCAGAGATCCTACCAATACCATGAACAGAACTGCTGAACCTACATAGTAAACTTTTAATAATTTTCAATAATTATGTAAACATTTAGCTCCAATACTACTAATCATACATATTTTAAAGTGCGATTTTCTAAATCCAATCGTTTTCTATACTGTAAGTACTATATGTCTTATTTTTCACTAAATTGGCATTAACGTCACCATAGTCCTCAATCTTTACTTAAACGTGAGATTCAAGTCTAATATACTGCTGAATCTAACGTATGAAGCCGAAAATTTTGCATTTGTTTACATAGCGTACTTTGAACAATATTACAAGGATCCTGGGCGCTTGAATATAACCAACGCGGTCTAACAATGTAAATCGCCTTGATACAACACTATTTAATAGCTAAACTAGACAGTGGAAAAAGTCCGATAAAACATATCTTAAACTAGTCAAATGCATACAAAAATGTATTTTGCAGAGAGCACATAAATTATACAACTTACATTTCCAATGTTAAAATACTGATTAAAGAAATCAGTGGATATATTTTATTTTAGATTAATTATTTTATTCTCTATACAAAACACAGATATACGCCTTTTACGAGTGAGTACACAAAATAGAGCAATTACAATTAAAAGAAATTGATATGAACAGATGATGAAATAAGGTGCATCTTATTAAACAGTGTTTATAAAGAGTTGGAAGTATAGCCTCTTTCTGTAACTATAAGATACTGAATACGTAGTGGCACGCCTTGAACAACATTGCTGATGTTTTCTTGGTAGAAGTTGTTCGATTTATCAGGGTGAATTAGTCCAAGCTCATTTAGGGTTACTGAAGCTTTAGAATGAACCTTAATACATCGTCCTAATTCTCCCAAAAAATGTTATATGTATGTATTTCGTATTAGCATTTCTCTTGTAGATTTTAGCCCGTAGGATATACATACTTGAGTACTGCTACTTCTTTTAGAAGGTCATAAGCTATCAAATCTATAATATTCAACTAACTAAATTATTTATGTACAATATACCTACGGTAGAAATGTATCAAGATATTTACAATGTATACAGTGTGATTATTTTATCTTGTAATAAGTAGGTAGGCAACACACATTACAGCTGTTTATATTTTATAAGTATCTTGAAAACCGTGTATATCAGGAGCTAGACATTTCTCTATAATGCATGTAAATGTATCTGCCTTCCCTTAAATAATGGATTACCACTAAAATTCCCTTCTTCGCTAAATATTCACCCACATATCTTGATCTGGTGTTGCCTATGCATTTACGTCCATTCCATGATAGACGCAATTCTTAGACTAGTTCAAATGAAGAATGATATTTAGTGTCAATGTTTCTCCTAGTCAAATAGTATCTGCCTAGGAAGTATATATTTTCTCTTATTTAATTCCCAATCGTCGTGCAACTACTATTAGACAACACAAATAATATCTATAAAGACATCTAACCATCAGTAGGTTTTCGCAAATAAAAAGTAGGTACGCAGTATCAAAGATATATTACAATTAATTGTGCGTACACAAAATGCATAACAAAACCTACTAAATATGAGAAAATCCGCGGTAACTGTGATAATTCGTAGTTTTTTGCTCTTAAAATAAACTTAGACTTTAGCTGAGACATAGATAAATGTATAAATTTAATAAGTTTAAAGCAATAAAAATGTATTCAACAAAATGTATATTAAAATGTAAACTCAAAAATTACATAGTGGAAAAGAGCAAGCTTAAGAACAATTATGTATTTTGGCAAGTATTACTAAAATGACATTCAGCATGCAAAAAAAAGAATATGTGAAGATTTACATTTCTACTTGTAGGGGTGCATTACCTACTCTTGCTCAGTTAAAACTCTGATGTTTACTAAACAAAAATCATTCAACTCTGTACGTTTAACTAGTCTACTTAAATTAAACGCCAATGTCCAATAAGTGTTATTAATCAACAATAATTCCAAGTAACGGCTTAAAAATTGTTAAGATAATTGTTAAACGTTAACAGCCCCGTTTTTAAAGTAATATAGAATTGATTAGTTAGAGGCACACACGTGTTTTGTTTTTAGAGCAAGGTATACATTTTCAAACATACAAATCATAAAACCCTACAGAGAAACGTTTTGTCACGTTCACACGTAGTTAAACACAGAAGCGCTCACTCAGATTTTAACCATTCTTTTAGCAAGTTGTTTTTCCCTTTATGTTTTACAACGTTGAAAGAAATTATTTTTAATGAAGCAATGCTGAAGTATATAGAAGAAAATACAGTATTAATATATTAAGTATCTATATGTTAACAATATAAACAACATGCATTTTTTACACCATCTTCTTCTACATCATGCAAATATATGCCACCGTTAGCGCAAGAATGAGAATATTGCTCCTCTTTTTGCTTTTCAAAGGTAACGGATTAAATCCACAGAATTTTATTTAAACATCAAGTGCATTTGCTCAATAAAAATAATAAGTGACAAGTAAAACTTTTTTAAGATAATACATGTTCAGTAAAAACAATAAATGCACAGTAAAAATCTTAAACATTCGCTAACAATTAAATGTTTAATAAAATAATAGCTGTTTCGTAAAATAATAAATATTTGGTAAAAATACTGGACCATCAGTAAGAACTATTAACCTAATAAATGTTCAGTAAAAGCTATAGATATTATTACAGTGTTAAAACAGTAAGCAACTAGCTACACCACATAGATCCACTTACTACACTTAAAATAAACTGTATTTTTAAAATTTAATAGTAAATTAAAATGTTAGGGTAGAAGGAAAACATTTTATCGTCTTTAATAAATCAAGCCCAAGAATGTTCAACATTATATATAAAACAGGTAAAAATTTCTTGGCGTTGCTAATAATACTCAAGCAGCGGAAGGAAACAATAATGCTAATTAAATCAACTGACAAATTATCACCCGTGCTTTCTAGCGGAATTCTATTGCTAATAAGATGCTTTAACAACTCGCTCACGATCGCACGCATATTGTACTTGCTTATAGCTGCATTATAACGGACGCGGTGAAAACACGGGCGATTGCGAACAAAGTGCGCCCGATCGGTGCCGATGAAAGAGTGCTTTAATTTTTCACACCTTTCATAGCATCAGGTTTATTCGAAAATATTTGTTCCAGTTTTCAATTTTTTACTTTTCTATATCGTACCGGCTTTATTGTTCTTTTTTAGGTTCTGAGGATTCAGCCTTGCCAACGTAATATGGAATAACCAAATTTTTGGGAACCACTGGCTCAGCCACTTTCTATTATACTAGCAACAAGGGCAAAAAGAACTTCTAAAATAAGCTTACATGATATTTTTCATAACTGTCACACATCTACTTTCATTTGCTATATTATTTTTCATCATTTCTGTTACAGTCAGAGAAGTATACAAACAGCCACGTAAGGATAAACCTAACCTCAAATATCCAACAGGTAAAGGAACAGTTATTATTTTTACCCTGAAAATTCAATTAAATGCTGTACGTCTGCTATCTTTGTAATATGCTCTTTAAACTGAACAAAACATAACAAAACACCGTGCATATTTTACTGGCCGCTTTTAATTGTTTGTTTCCATATTTTACTGATATATATTCTGTGCAAAAATTAGTTGATTACTGAACATACATGTTTGTTTACTGAATAAGACTGAACTGAACGTTTTATTAGTACACCTTTTCAAAACAGATGCTGGTGATTACGTCCATTGTTTACCTTTTTATTACAATGATAAATGAGTGCTGGAAAACCCTTACAAACAGTGATGACGCGGAAGTATATCCTGAGTGATTCCTCACAGACAAATAATAATTTTTTTATTTAACCGCAAAGTTACATAAAATTACAGAAAAAAGTTACGCAACAGTGTGTTATAACGTAACATTGAAGAAAAATTATAAACACCCATACATGCATAACTTTTACTAAAAATGAGGGCTACGAACGTTTCAGATTTGAAATATGGAACTGTGCACAAGGTGTTATAGAAGATAAATTTTAATTTACTATTTATAATGTGTCAGCAGCCAGTTTTATTTTAGCATTGATCATGGAAAAGATGGTATGAGTGATAGACTCATAATCACAGTGGTCCCGGGTTAAAAACCCGGGGTAGGCACAAGTGTACGTAAAAAAGACATACAAAAAAAATCAGTCTTTCTCAGGAATAACCAGGAGTTTATGCACCTAAGGACAGTAGTAGACCAAACACTCCCAAAACATCGTGTGGTAAACACCTGAGACAGTGGAAAAGGTCCGATGAAACATCTCATAATAGACCACTGTCATCATTCAGAGAACACATACATTTATTGCTCCAGAACAAGATGTCATACCAGCATGTCTTTATTATATTGGCAACATAGGAAATGCTTATGTTTATAACGGATGTCTACACAAAACGGGTTAAGGGTGGTATAAAAAAATTTACATTTAGCTGACCAACGATCCACTGTTAAACGTCAAAATATGGTTCTGTTTCTACTCTGTAGGTAATAAAAAAAGACTTAAAATAACTGAATGATGGCACTTATGACACTTAATCACAAATTTGAAGTTAAACTTGACACCTCCAAGTGCTACACGCTATGCCGTACTACGGAACGTAGAGAAAATTTTCTTAAAGCTGCTTTTGAAAGCTTTTACGAAGAAAACTAGATTTGATAACCGTTCTTTATACAGGGTGTTTCATTAATAATTGGAAATATTTTAACTGTAGAATCATGGGCTAAAAATATTAATATTTAACCCAAATCACTTAGATAAAATGTGGCTCCTTACTAAGATATAGGGTGTTTTATTTAAAAATTTAAAAGCGATTACTTTAAAACTATTTGACGTATCTGTATCATATTTGGCAGAAAGTGTAGACACTGTAAACCGTACTAAATTATGTTAAATAAATGTGTCTGGCTACTACCAGAGGCGTACGACAGGGGCAAGTGATTGGTTGACCCTTCCCAAATTCTACGCCACTGGCGGAATTGTCATTTTGGCACATTTTTTAGATTCTCCAATATTTTTTACGTAAATAACATACTCTTCCTTCGTAACGATAAAGTCAGTATTTTTCGAGATATTTAAAGTTAAACATAAAGCTGAACAGTTATCTAGATTTTAATGATTTCTATTATTATTATTATTGAAGGTAGAAAGGCAGCTGTAAGCTGATATATCCACATATAATACATGATATTGCATTATGTTGTATCATGTTTGTTAATAGTTAGTTGTTTTATTGTATTGTATTTGTGTTAGTAGTATTGTTTGCAAAATGTTTGTCCAGTCTATTTTTAAATTGATTTATGGATGTGGCATTAGTTACTTCTTCAGGTAATTTGTTCCAGTCACTCACTAGGCGATTACACAGAAAATTATGTTGAGGATTAAGTTCTGCTCTGGTTCTTAACAGGTGCATCTTGTGTGCTCGTAAATTGGTTCTTGATTGGAGTCTGAACATGGATTTTAGCTCTGGGCAGTCGTAATAATTGTTTAATATTTTAAAGGTGTTTTTTGTCATAAGATTGCATTTATTACGCAAATGAAACTTTAATCCGTATTAACAAAAAATCTCTGGTATACTCACAAGAAATAAATAATCGTCAAGAACTATGGCAGCTAATAGTAAATTCCGCTAATTTTATTGCCAATCAGCAAAACATATTTTTTAAAGTTAGAAGATCGTTTAGGAAAAGAATTGATAAGCTTATTGAGGTAAACGGGGGTCACATTGAACATTTGGTATAAAAGGTTTTTGATATTTTCGTGTTATTAAAATTGTTCTTTTACTTAGATTATAACAAAATGGTTCTTTTCAGAACCACATTTTGTTTTTATGTTGAATGCATCTATGTATTCGTTTCAATAAATTTTATTAAATACCATTATGTTTTTTTGTTAATACGGATTAAAGTTTCATTTGCGTAATAAATGCAATCTTATGACAAAAGACACCGACATAATTAATACACATTAAAATCAAAATAACTGTTCAGCTTTATGTTTAACATTAAATATCTCGAAAAATAATGACTTTATCGTTACGAAGGAAGAGTATGTTATTTATATAACAGGCATTGGAGAATCGAAAAGTTGTACTAAAATGACAATTCCGCCAGTGGCGTAGAATTTGGGAGGGGTCAACCAATCACTTGCCCCTGTCGTACGCCTGTGGTAGTAACCAGAAACATTTATTTAAGATAATTTAGCATGGTTTACAGTGTCTACACTTCCTGCCGAATATGATACGGATACGTCAAATAGTTTTAAAGTAATGGAGAAAAATAATTTTTAAATTTTTAAATAAAACACCCTATATCTCAGTAAGGAGCCACATTTTATCTAAGTGATTTGGATTAAATATTAATATTTTGAGCCCAGGATCCTAGAGTTAAAATATTTCCAATTATTAATGAAACACCCTGTATAACGAATCTTCTACCACCCTTATATGCGATTATTTTTAATGCTACAAATGCTAGTCTAATTATTTTAACTCTTACAGCACTGTTCATCACTCAGTATGATATAAGGTTAGCAAAATACTTACAAATAAAATTAACCCTTTTACTATGTGCATTATTTGCTTTTAGTGACTCTATCCCCTCTAAAAGTTCTCATATTCAATTATACAGCGACATATTCATATAATGAGGGATTTTGAGTTAAACTGTAAACACGTCCCTTATTTTCTACATTTCAAGCACTACATAAAAAAGCAATTTAATTCTGATTTAATTTCAAACGATTTTATTTTGACAAAAATGCTACAACAACATTTAGAACTATATGTACGTGTAATAACCGTAGTACAAGTTGAGCATGGCAAATACTTAACAATGTCGTTCTAAATACATGACTTAATTTTAAGAAAATATGAACGGGTTGTTGTGTGTATTTTATAAATGTGGACATCCCAGAGGCAAGTTAAATTGAAACTTCACATTTATTAAGTCATCATTAACATCAAACATATAATTACTATGACTATTAAATATGTTACTGCAATTTTACAAAAAAAAACTGATCCTTGTCATTAATATATTTTGTATGCACTTATTTTAATGAATTACTTTCTTTCGTTGCTGTACAAGAATATGCGAGGCACGCACTCTGATACTACAATCTAATATCACCTTCATTTCTTACGATCAAGACTAGATAATATATCGAATTACTATTTTAAAAAGTTTTAACATTAAACTTATATTTCCACCTGAGCAACCTGTTTACTTATAAATACTGTAATTGAAAATAAGCAGTTAGAATTAACTGTCAATTGCTTACTGTTATAAGCTAGAAACAATAGATAAAAACGTAAGTCTTAATCGGAATTCGAATTCAAATACTACATTAAATAACTAAAGTGAACCGAACTGTATATCCGGAAAAATGAACGTAGTGCATGTAAAGAAACAGCAGATTCTGCGCTCCAGCTTAATATTTTCCTAATTTATTTACATTTTGAATGGTTACTGTCGATTGCACTCTGTGCAAAATGTCACACATTGAAAGAGCTACATGAGTGTAAGCTGTATGCTGTAGAATGTTTATTAAAATCTTTTATACATGACGTATTGTACTATTGCAAATGCTACGTCAAAAAAGACATTTTAATATTGAAAGGACGATTTCGTCGGCTATATTAAATATATCGAAACGTTGCCTATAAAATGTAAATAAAAAAATATTAAACGGAGAATAGGCACTTGAACATTTCTAAATTAATTCTTGTATTGGAAAACATCGCCACGCAAGTAAAAATCTAACTAAATTCTAATTTGTGTTTGTCCATTTGTTGCTAATAAATCGTCTTCAAGTCATACATTCTACCATTGCCTCATTGCATTGTAACGTTTACAGTTTTTCACTTTTATATTGGAAATATTTGTAGGAACTGGGATTTTTATCATTTATATTTGGCATCGTACAAGACTTTGTTAAAGTTCTATTTGCATCGTCGAACTCACTTGAATATTCAGTAGTACTGAGCTTGTTATAACTTCTCTTTTCCGCGCTGAGTTTTATCTGTTGCTGCCGGAATATCTCTATATCCACATCCGAGCAATTCTGCCAATTCGTTTTTAGTATGCCATTTACAGTAACTCTGGAGGATGATTCCAAGTTATGTAGTTCAATAAGCCCAAAATCGGGGTTTAAACTACGCCAAGCCACTTTCTCGCGATGCGGGACATAATTGCATTTCCTGACACTCGGTCGTGGTGTTTTGAGAAATCGACTTTCCCTTTCAATTTTTTTAGATTCTTCGGACAAGCTGTCCAGAGCCTTTTGTAATTCAACGTCCAGAATTGTAACTTGCTTGATCTTCTGCATGGGGGGTTGCTTTCGCCGGAATGACACGACCAACGGCCTACGAGAGTCGCGCAGACGTCTCATTTCCGTCTCTAGGTATCTTAAAGAGCTCTGTTGGCTGCAGGAATCTGTATTGCTCTGGCTGTTCACTTGCGACGACCTTGCGGATAAAGCCGAGTAGCACTTTTCTCCTACAGGACGCCGCTTTCTTCTTAGGAAACGCATTACAGTATCCTGCAAAAAAACTAAGTTAAATAAAATTCCACTCGAATCTACAATAAAAGGGTGTAACAGCATGGACGTAATTGTAAAAATGTCAAATAACTTGCTAATTTCATTACATTGTGAATTTGCTTATAATAGCGTAAATGGCGCTTTCCGAAAAGTTTTACATAATATTTATAAAGTTAAAATCGACATTAATTACGAAATTGGTATTATATCCTGTTCACTGGAGCATTTTCAGAACCTGAAATGTAGCTGTAATTATATTTGAAATCAAACATGATAATGAGAGTATCGAGATAGAAGTACGAATTAAATATTTAACATCATATTCAATTAAATAAACCCTAAAGTAAAACTTGTTATTAATCATTGGAAACCAATACAACGTCTTCCGGTTCGTTGGATGTTATCAGTTGAAACCATATAATATTTTCGTTTATCAAAACTAGTAATTTCAACCGTGATCAGACTTTCTTCCCAATATACTTTTATCTATCGAAAATATATATAGTGCGAGTGTAAAGTCTGGAACTATCTAGAAATAGAACCTTTATCAAATGTTTTTGAAAGAAATCCTGAAACCTCAATTTTCATTTTAAACTAGCTGACCTGGTAAACGTTGTTCTGCCCAAAAATAATTTGTCACTGAAAGCCCGTTTCACCACTATAAAGTGTTAACTTTATGCCATGTCCACCGTCTTGGACTTAAAAATAAATGCCATTTTAGCAATCAACGTCCCAAAAGACCTCAACAGCGACACCCCTATCGATTTTTAAGCTTATTGCCCCATTTCACCCCCTAACAGGTACATTTTCGAAAAATCACGAAATACGTATAGTCTATTTTTTTGCTTTATGATTCAGAGAAGGCTTTGAATTTATATTATTTTAGCAGTGTACAACAGTTTAGTTACAAAATATAACTAATGTCAAAATCCAGGTCGCCGGGATTGTCAAGTTGACACTTCAGCAAATCTTAATAAAATGCCACGAAATAGCAGTATTAGATAATAGTAAAACCAAAGAGGCTATAAAACGCCGTTCTACTAATATAAAAGATATCAATGATAACTTAAGTAAAACAGCCATCATTGGAAGAATTGGTCAAATCTTCGATGTAAGTATTAAGAATTAAGCAGATATAACATTTCTAACAATTTTTTATAATGCTAGGTTTCGAATGCTACACAGAAATCGAAACGAAGTAAAATCACAACTCCAGCAATAACCGAATGATAATATGAATAAAGAAAAGGAAAGTCTAACTTGGGAGGAACAGCGTTTCAGGGAAGATATTAAGAAAAATTTTTGGAATTTTTTACTTTCGATAATTTATTGCTGTGTGCAAGGGAGGAACTGAATTATACTGGCAGTCGTTTTAAATTATACTACACATTAACAAATATGGGATATAAATACAAAATTGTGAATGGAAAAAAATTGTGTGAGAAGAGTCATATCATTTCGGCGGATTGCATTTTAAAGGAAATATTTACAATTTCGAAATTATAGTGAAAAATGTATATTCATGTTTTTGGATGAAACTTTACCAGGATGTGACTTACTGTTGGACTCGGACAATAATGACAGGGGCTATCATAAGTGTATCAATGGTGACATTTTGAGGAAATGTAGAAAAACAGTTAATCCCTGCTTTGGCCAAATTGAATGGAAAATGTGTGTTAATTATGGATAATGCACCATATAATTCGGTTCTTATCGATAAACCACCCAATTTCTCGTCCAATAAACTACAATTACAGGAATGGTTAATTAAAAGTGACGTACAATTTGATGACAAAATAATAAAGCGACAATTATGGGAGTTTAATTTTACTTTACATATTGACCAAAGCAATACTAATTGACAAAAACTACATGGGCATGAAGTTCTTAGATTACCTCCATACCACTGCCAATACAATCCAATTAAATTGGCATGGAGTTTATGTAAGAACTATTATAATAAGGACATAAATTCTCAGCCTCCCTCAAAAGACATAATTGCTAATTTATGGCTTAAATCTCTATCACTGTGTACAGCAAACATATGGGAAAAAACGTTGAACACTGTGAACTACTAATATAAAGTGACTGGGCAAAGCACATTGTTAAATTGGTGTGGATGATATACCTCCTGTTATTATTAGGTTGGAAGAATCTGATACAGAATCGGAAGACGAGTTGTATTCCTCTTTTGGATCAGATTCTGGATGATTATCCTGAAGTGTATCCATCTAAATTCTGGTAAATTATATCTCTGAAAATAGTTCTACCAGAGTATTTTGTATTATCTCTTTATTTTGAAATGCCTGTTATATGTGTAGCATAAATAATAACTTTAACAACACAGTTCTACAAACAAAAATCATTAGCAAATTATTAATAATATATTTATTTTTACATTAGTACATAAAAGATAGATGTCTAGAAATTTTATGACGATTAAATAAACGTACTTAAAATAAAGCAATACCTTATTTAATGTCAATGGTTCAGTAATTTTAGCTCTTATTAAGTATAATAGTGCTTATAAGTTAACACATTGACAGTTCTAATGGTTTTTGACATAACTAGTGTTTTTTACTTTGTCACTAACTACCTACACTGTTACAAAAATGTAAATGCAAAGCCTGCTCTGAATCATAAAGCAAAAAAACAGACTATATTTGCTTATTTGTTTTTAGGAGTACTCCTAGGAAGTTTCAGGTCGAAATGTCTATTTAATATTATTTTTCCATACAAAACTGGAACCCTCATTTTACCAGTTTAGGGGTTGCATTTCGAAATATTCTTCCTTATTCCTTGTATACATCATAGCTGTGACATACCCGGCGTTGCCCCGGCATAATATTACGTGTACCTGTGCGAGTTACGTATCTAGAAACGCTTACTAGCTTAGCGATAAGATTATATTGTGCTAGATCTGCATGCTGTTCTTAGAACATTTTTGATAACGCCTGTGAGACCGGAAACTAGCTTGCATTCCCTTAAGATAAGAGTTTTCCTTATTGTTAAGATACTTCTTGTATCCAGTTCTGTTTCGACACTCAGGTTAGCATGTCCTGGATTAACTGTGTGGAGCAGAGCTCCGACGTCTGTAATGTGTTTAGTGTTTTAAGTACAAATAAATGCTTTTAAAAACACTAATCGTCCTTAAATAAACATAACTGGCACAGTCTTTCCGATATTTGCAACGGTCTCAAGAGTTTTCGACCATCAAAACCAATAATTTTGCACCGCGGGTTTCAACCCTTAATTGCAAGATCCCTGCCTCCGAAGATCTACTACCGCACCTGTACCCTCGAGCCGACCATAGGACAAGCATCGCCGAAGCGTCGAGCCCGCTGGTTGCAGTTTTCAAGCCGATCATCGCGATTAATCCAGTTCATTGGGAACAACTCCGTCTATCAAAGACAACTAGATCCACCGATATCGACAACTAGATCCTCCAAGACCAACAATAATGGATAAGTAAGCAAGTTACACATATTATTTTGCTGCAAGTTAATTTAAACGAATATTTTAAACTGATGCTAACATAGCTTTACATTTTTTTAATTATAAGCTCAGGTGGTTGCAAACAAGATGAGGTTCTAGCGTATACGTTAGGTATACTTAATAATCTCCAACCGACTTTGCATCCATGCGTAGGAACCCTGAATTCAATTAGGAACCCCTAATTCTAAGTAGATTACACTGTTTACTAACATAAATGAATTTTAAAAACACTAGGTTTTAAATAGTGTTAATGATTAATACAGACACATCGTCTGAAAGTGAATCTGAACAGTTTAACGATTTAACAAGTCAAGTTACAACTCGAAATAACTCAACATGAAATAACTTAACTCAAAATAGAATAACTTCAAGACCTCCCCGTTTATATCAAATTTAACAATGGCAAATGAAAGTCAAAACTTAAACCAAACTGGTGCTGCTGCACAAGTTTTTAATGGATACGCTGTAGGTTTTCATATGTGTACTTTAAATGAAATTCCAACATTTCACGGCAACCCCGCCGTACTTTGCGAATATATCCGCGCTGTAGAGGACATATTCACTCAATTTTGGCAATCAGATGTCAATGCCTATATTAATAAATTACTTTCATCTGCTGCTCGCAACCGTTTAAAAGGTGCAGCCTTAGAAATTGTGACAGGACACATGTACATTTCATGGATAGAACTGCAACAAGTTTTAATAAATAGTTTCGGAGACCAACGTTCCGAATTAAACATTCAAATGGATCCTTCCAGACTTAGGCGAAAGCCAAAAGAAACCCCTATCGACTTTTTCAATACAATTAGATCCCTTTTAGCCATCTTAAATTAAAAAATATCTTTAGGAAATGAAATTCAAGGAATTAAAGGTTGTAAATTTAGGCCAGTCACCGTAGACACAAAAATCGCGTTAGGTCGCAAAAAATTGTACGGTCCTGATTTTTTGGGATGTTTTTAGTATAGATACCAATAGTGTAAAACCAAGTTTGCAGTTTCGAAAGACCTGTGCTAACTGCGTGGTGCTCAAAAAACCGTTTTTTTCGGAAGTTTGTTAGTTTTTGGCTTATTACTTCTAAAAGGTGCGTCCTACCGAGAAAGTTGCTCAGTACACTTTTAGAGTACACAATATGAGTGTAACAGCAGCTTTGTAGATCCAATACGTCTTGAGATAGAGAGCTTAAAAAATTGGCTATTTTTCCCAAAAAGTTCTAAATTGTAGTTTTAGCTTTATTTCGAGCAGAATATCGGTTAAAATACTCATCCTATGAGGAAAGTCATAGAAAATAAAGTTGTTACTTAGTTACTTAGATTTAATTTAAGTATAAACGCAACCTTATAGGACCAATAATTCCCTTGTTATTAAAAATAAACGAAAAATTAAGGAAATCTGATTTTTCAAGAAATTGAACTTCTGTTATTAATATTGTACAGATTCCTATAGAATGTTATAAAAATGACATTACATTTATAAATTTGATTTATTGTTATATACAGTGTCCGCCAAAACGTCGGCATAATATGGGAAGCATTTTTATTTTTGATAAAAAAAAAACTTTTTACGTCAATAATTTGTGCTTGTCTGAAAACCTATTTAGCCTCTATCACATATACCGAGTAATTCTTACTTATTTAGAAAATGGAGTTTTTTGAAATTGTCGAATTTGTTTTAGTGTTAGTTTTAGCTAACTGAACAATCCCAAGCCCAGAAAGCTTTAGCTAAACATTAACTTTTAAATTTTTTAAATATTTTTCAAAATTTCCCATACTAAGACTTAATATTAAAGTTATAATTTTTTATGTGAACACTTTAAAGATTTACAATTGGGAAAAATAATATAAAATGTTAATTATTTCTTTAGATTTCTTATTATTTACCGAAAGGTAGTATGTTTGCATAATTTTTCCGTTTTTTATGCAAGGCGCTTTTAAGGAGAAATAGTTTTCAATTCTAATTAATATCTACTTGAATTGCTTCTAGAAACTCTAATCTAGCCCTGTTAATCAATTACTGTTACAAAATTCATGTAAATGTTCTTTTACAGTTGTCTAAATGAGAAGATTTTTCTTTGTCCAATTTAGATCTTCTAAAAAATCTCTTTATTTAAACAACTGTAAAAGAACATTTATAGGAATTTTGTAACAGTAATTCATTAACAGGGCTAGAATAGAATTCCTGGAAGCCATTTATATAGAGATTAATTAAAATTGAAAAATATTTCCCCTAAAAAGCGCGTTGCATAAAAAACGAAAAAATTATGCAAACATACTACTATTCGGTAAATAATAAAAAATCTCAAGAACTAATTAACATTTTATATTCATTTTTATTATTATAAATTTTTAAAGTCTTCACATAAAGAAATTTGAATTTAAATATTAAGTCTTGGCATGTGAAATTTTTTAAAAAATATTTAAAACATTTAAGAGTTAATTTTTAGCTAAAGTTTAAAAAATAAAGGTGTTCTGGTCTTGAGATTGTTCAGTTAGCTAAAAATAACACACTCTAAAAGAATCTCATTGAAATATTACTTAATTTCCGAAAAATAGCACTTTTCGGATTTTGACAATTTCGGAAAACATTTTCTAAATAAGTAAAAATCACTAGGGGCTGAATAGGTGTTTAGACAAGCACAAATTAT
The DNA here is from genome assembly GCA_940337035.1 of Agriotes lineatus. NCBI lineage: Eukaryota > Metazoa > Arthropoda > Insecta > Coleoptera > Elateridae > Agriotes > Agriotes lineatus. The sequence goes on from OW679194.1 coordinate 126,698,287, forward strand.
TAACGTAGAAAGCTTTTTTGAAAAATCCAAAATAATTTTTTTTCCAATATTATGCCGACGTTTTAGCGGACACTGTATATAATAATAAATCAAATTTATAAATGCAATGCCATTTTTATAACATTCTATAGGTAACTGTGCAATATTTATAACATAAGTTCCACACTCAAATTGTAGAAAATTTTATCTACTCTAAAAGTGTACAGGGTGACTTTTTCCGTAGGACGCACCTTTTAGAAGTAATAAGCCAAAAACTGAAAAAAGTCCGAAAAAAAGGTTTTACGAGCACCCCGCAGTTAGCACAGGTTTGTAGAAGCTGCAAACTTAGTTTTACATGATTGGTATCTATCCTAACAACATCCCAAAAAATCAGAACTGTGCAATTTTTTTCGACCTACGACGTTTTAAATGACTAACCTAATTGCAAACTTCAAAAAGTTGAACCTTAAAAGTTTTTATAAGTGGTTTATTAGAACCTCTTGGCAGCTTCATAAGAAGTGCACCAAATTCTTTAGAGCAAGCACTAACGTTTGTAGAAGATGAACTATACATTCGTTATTTTCAAGGAAAAAATGTCTCTATTAGTAATAATACTAGTCAATCACAAAATAAATTTACACCACAAAATCAATCTAAGACATCATCCACTACTCAATATTCTCCAAATCATTCACAAAACCATCAAAAGCCACCACAATTTCAACTAAATTCTAGATTCCAAACCAATCAAAATCCATTTCCAAATTTTAGATTTCCAGCCTATCAAAAATCTAAGGTGGTATATCCACAAAACGCATTTGCTCCAAAGCCAAATTTTAAGCCAACTTTTAAACCCGAACCCATGGAAACTAGTACCATTCAAAAACGCCCAGCTTCACAACAGTTAAGCACCCGAAATCAAAGAAATAACTGGCTGGCCATTCGACAATCTAATCAAACAAGGTATTTCCATTCCGAAGAATTATTTAACAAACATGTCGCTAATCAATCACAATATGAACCCGAATATGACCAACAACCTTACTATAATGGGGAAACTCTCGAAAACTTTGAAATGTCAGAAGATAATAATTGCCACACATACTGCAATGAATTAGACCCAACCACAGATTGTTTCTCTTTACCTGATGCAGATTCAGACATCGAAGAAGACCCCAACAAAGCCGTAAATTTTCATGAATGCCTCGGCAGAAACTTTTTCATTGAACCCAAAATCAAATTTACCCTGTGTTATACCTCAAACTGGGGATAAATTACTAATCGATACTGGCAGTTCACGTATTATCCTTTCACCAAAATGTGTACACACATATTACCCCGACTCAATTTATGAACATTCTTCGAAATTTCCAGTTCTCATGGAACTACTTATCACAATTTGGTAGCAGAAGTACCTGTTCAAAATTTATTTTCAGAAGATGGAACACATATTTGTAATTTATTTGATTTTCACGATGAATATGTAGGACTAATAGGCACAGACCTCTTAGCTAACCTCCCTGCAAATATCGACTATCAATGGATGCATATTCAAACTGAAAAAACAACCTTTCTACTACAACCATTCAAAACTAAAACAAGAAAAACAAAAATGCAATCAGTGCAATTTTTCCAAAATTAAACCTTCTAAGGATATTTTAAGACATATTACGTTACCACCTCGAACAGAACAATTTGTTACTTTACCGGCAGTGGGAAAATATGAATATAAATTAGATCCTAAATTAAATTTGACCAAAAACATAATAATTCCCTCAGCACTAGTTACTTAAAAAACAACTGGTTCCAAACAAGTTTAATAAACACATCAGATACATCCCAAACATTAATTATATCCCAACCTCTCATTCTAGCAGGCTATACTCCTGTAAACGAAAATATTCAAATAAACAGTCATTTTAATTTAAACCCTCGACAGAAACAAATACTTCTTCAAAATGTAGAAAATAATTTAGTGCTAGATTAGGTATTTAAATTCAGAAGAAAAAACTTTATTAACTAACCTTTGTTTAGATTATAAAGAAATGCTTTATACCCCTGAGATTCCTCTATCGACTACAAATTTAAATAAACACCGCATCCGAACGAAGACAACCTGATTTTTACTAATACATACCGCTATCTACATATACATCGACAAGAAGTCAAACAACAAATTGACAAAATACTAAAAGAAGATATAATCGAACCTAGCGAATCACCATATAACTTTCCAATTTGGCTAGTCCCAAAACAACGTGATGCCTCAGGCAAACAAAAATGGAGAATCGTTATCGATTATAGAAAACATAATGGACAGACCATCGACGAAAAATTTCCCTTACCCCGAATAGAGACAGTTTTAGACAATTTAGGCAGAGCAAACTACTTTACGACTCTTGACTTAGCGTCTGATTTCCACTAAATTGAAATAGACCCGAGATAAAAAAACAGCTTTTTCAGCAGAAGACGGACATTTTCAATTCAAAAGAATGTCTTCCAATTTAAAAAACTCTCAAGTTACTTTACAAAGACCCATAAATATCGTTTTAACAGGATTAACACGAAATCAATGTTTAGTATACCTTGACGACATTATTGTTTATTCGACTTCATTACATCAACATATCGAGTGACTCAAAAACGTATTTCAAAAATGTAAAGACACCAATTTAAAAATTCAACTAGACAAATCCGATTTCTTAAAAAAAATGTAAAATATTAAGGCCATATAATAACACGTGACGGGATAAAACCTGATCCTTCTAAAATAGAAGCCATTAAACATTTCCCATTACCTAACACTAGAACAGAAATAAAATCATTTTTAGGACTTTTTGTATACTACAGAAAATTTATAAAAGACTTTGCAAAAATCACTAAATACCTCACTTATTGCCTAGAGAAAGACAACAGAATTATTCACACCCAATATTTCAAAGATTCTTTGGATTATTGTAAAAACCTCTTAACCAACGAACCAATTTTGCAATATCCAAATTTTAACAAGCTGTTTGAACTCACTACTGATGCCTCAAAATATGCTCTTGGTGCAGTTCTTTCACAAGATGGTAAACTCATTAGTTGCGCTTCACATACATGAAATGACACTGAACCAAAATACAGTACCATAGAACGCGAATTATTAGCCATTATATGGGCTACAAAACAATTTCCACCTTATTTATTTGGAACTAAATTCATACTTTTCAGGGACCATAGACCTCTAATTTGGCTCCGTAATCTTAAAGAACCAAATTCAAAACTTACCAGATGGGCTTTAAAACTAGAATAATTTAACTTTGACATTAAATATTTACCTGGAAACACAAATAAAGTAGCAGACGCTCTTTCTCGAATTCAAATTCATCCCTTAAGCATTGGCGAAGACACCCACAAAATTTTAAACGACTCTGACCGACTAGATACACCCGAACCTTTACCAGGCAGTTTTAGCACAATACCGAATCGTGCAGAGACATCAAACTTATCAGATTTATTTGATACACCAATTATTAGAACACCATCAAATAATGAAAACGACTCTTTAGTAGACACAGTACACACCCAATTAAGTTCAACACCCGTAATAGATATTAGCGACAAACCTTTGCAAAATTTTAGTAAACAAATAGAATTTATTGAAGCCAATTTGCCTAGACAAATTGAAATCACAAAATTGGACGGAAACATTCATTATTCAGTTTTCGTGAACTCGAATAATAAAAATTCAAAATTTCATGAGTTATTAATAGAACACTGTCAACCTAAAACTCATTATTATTGCTATTTCTCTAACGATAGGTTATACCAAGAATTTTCTCAATATATCAGTTCAATAGCAAATAAAAACACCCCCAAATTTCACAACATTCCAACGACATTAAAAATTTTATTAACAATTGTCAAATTTGTAGAACACAAAAATATAACAGAAATCCCATAAAGCAACCCCTTCAATTAACTCCAACTTTTAATCGACAATTTCATACAATTCATATGGATATATTTCAAATAAAACTAATTAAATATTTAACATTATAGGCGCTTTTTCCAAATTCGCTCAAGCCTATCAATTACGATCCAGTAACATGATCGTAGTGACAGATCGAATATTATTTTTCATTACAACCTTTATGGCCCATAACACATTATTAACAGATAATGAATTTAATAAACAACCTTTCCTAAGCTTTTTACAAGTACACCAAATTCAATTGCATACAACAAGACCTTATCATCACGAATCAAATTCCCCAGTAGAACGTTTTCATTCGACATTAATAGAACACCATAAACTTTTAGGAGAAATACAAAATCGTGTAATGGCTTACAATCATACTATTCATTCGAATTTAAAATTATCAGCTTTCGAAATAGTATTCGGACCTACCGACAATAAGAAGGCTTTCGACCTAGACTATGAAAAATCATTTTTTGAGTTAATCATAGAGAAAAAATTAAACATCTATACAACGCTCTTCAAAATAAACAAAGCTCCACAAAAGAAGCACGAAAGGGTGAAACCAATAAATCCCGAAATTCTAACTCATTCAAAGTTGGAGTCCAAGTTCACATTAGGACAGACTCACACAATAAAAAGGATCCTAGATTTATAGAACCCTGTATAGCAGACAAAATGTATGAACATGACACGTACGATGCTAAACACGTACACAAAACACCATATTAAAAGGAAATTCCAATGATTTTATGCCTTTTACAGTACATTATCGATCATCTTCTTTGCCATCGCCTGGCACCACCTCAAATGTGAAATAACAATTGAGAACTTAAACAATAATCCTGAACTGTATCCTTTACAAAAAGGTAAAGCCCTATTAAAGGAATCCGAATAGACCTTAATAAAAATCCTTGACTATACCCCTTTATTGACTGACCATCGAACTTTTAAAAATAACCTTCTAACGTCAATTTCACTCTTATAGAAAACAAAAACTTTTCAATGGGTCATAGACACTTTGTAGACATAAAGGACATTTTAATTAATCACAACAACCAGTTTGTAATTCTCAAAAAATATATTAATAAAGCAGATCAGCTGCTATTTCAATTATTTCCCGAAATGCAAAACATCAAACAAAAATATGGATTAATAGATGGACTTGGCACAGCAATAAAATTCATCACCGGCAATTTAGACCAAGAAGACGGAAAACGATACGAAGAAATAATTTTTAAATTGACTCACAATTCCGAAACCCCAAAGAATGTTTTGTTAGAACAAGCTCAAATCCTTAATAGCACCCTATCTACAATTCACGACCTCTCCGAGAATCAAAAACGATTAAATCATAACTTAAATAAAATCTTACTAGATAACGTAAAAATGTAACAGATACTAGCCGCAACTTCTACCTATTCATTACAATTGTTTATTAATATTTGGCTTGAATTAGAAAGCGCATTAACTTTCGCACAAAAACAACAACTTTATCTTTCCCTCATTGACACTAATGAAACAATCCAATCCCTTAACCAAATAACAAAATCCTTAACCAAACTTCAAAGTAATAATAATAAGGGTTTAGTTCTTTTTTACTCTGGAGAATACGAAAACCTCCATTTGTACGAATCGATTAGAACGACAAAAATATACCAGAAAGATAAAATCTTCACGTTCATTTTCGAAATCCCGCTAATTAGAACATTTTCGGAATACCAATTAATTAAATTGATTGCTTTCCCGGCATACAGCACGAATAACGAATTTCAAATGAGAATCCCTTCATACAATACTTTACTATTTAACTCTGATTTTAGTGTACCTATCGATATTAATCAATGTGAACAACCTTCAGTAAATAAATACTTCTGTTCCCGAGATAATCATTTCAGTATCCCAAACTCGAAATTGTGTGAAACACTATTGTTGTCCTTTCACGGCAATCAAACTTGTCGACCATATATTTTCAATTTAACCACAAATAAAATTTTGCATATAGATTCAGTTACGAGGCTTATTAGTTCACCCATTAAAACAATTTTAGATATGCAATGCAATGAGATTATTACAAAAAGAGAAATTACAGGATTAAATTTAATACATCTAACTCCTGACTACTCAGTTCTAATAAATCACGACGAACTACTGTTCATCATGAAATCTATGTCCACAAAACAGATTATTTTACAATTGCCTAGTATAAGTAAATTACGAATAGATGAATCAAAACTAATTAATACTTCAAAAATTGACCTATCCCCTATTAGCACACAAGAGTTAGTCAATAACCAAATAAAACTGATAAACCATAATGATAAGTTGATAAACAACAATATGCATTTTGTAAATAAGTTAAGTTTAATTTCCTTCATTATTATTATATTATCCTTTATCTAATAGACGTGTCTGTCCGGGACGCTGTTTTGTCTGTCTGGGACGCCGTTTCAGCAGCCAAACCGTAAGAGATAGAGAAAAAAGTTATTAAAGTTATATGTTTGGAATGGTCATGTCAGCTCAGGAACCGAATATCAGTCTCTAACACTAATTATTATCAGAAGTAATACTCTAAGTACTTCGATATTATCGGGTTATATGTCGATAACTTGTTGCACAATAATAAAAGAGTGTCAGTTTGACAGGTTAAATAGTCCGACCGCGTCAGCGGGAGGAGTATTCTGTCAAACTGACACGATTTGTTATTGTGCAGGAAGTTTGAGACGTATAACATGTTCGAAGTACGCATTGTATTCGATTTGATTATTTTTTGAGTAAATTTTAATATTAGGATCAAATAAATATTTTAGTGGCAGCTCGATTTGTTTGTATTAACCTAGCTGAACGTCATCTCCGTGAAAACAACATCAAGTTGACAAAAGTTATGTATTGCGTCGCCTAGTGAAGTTACTGTAGTATAATCGATTTTGTATAATCGAAATTATACAAGATAACTTAACTAAATCCAGCCTTCTGATTGGTTGAGATCGCTACGAAAAAAATAATCTTAATTATATCCTAATCCTAACTTTTTAGGTTAGATTCTAGGCAAATTTTATCAAGGCGAATGCGACTGGTAGTTTGCTACCAACAATGACGTCATATACGTACGTGTGGTGAATACGCGTTCTATTTGCAAAACGGTCTTTTTTGTTTTATTAAATGAGACATTTGTCTCACTGGACTGCTAGTTAAATACTATGTTCATAATCATCATATTATTATATTTATATTGTAAACGTGACTCTTTCTAATCAAAACTAATGAAACTATTGCGAAAATCGCAGAATGAAGTGACCGTATTAAACGACACTCAAAATTCTTTACTTCAATGTCAAAATATAACTTTAATACAGCTTCACGGTATTGAAGATACTCAGATAGGAGGAGTTATGTATCTAGAAATACTTACTAGCTTAGACATAAGATTATATTCTGCTAGATCTGCATGCCGTTCCTAAAATATTTATGATAACGCCGTGAGAACGGACACTAGCTTGCATTCCCTTAAGATAAGAATTTTCCTTATTGTTAAGATGCGTCTTGCATCCAGTTCTGTTTCGACACTCAGGTTAGCAGAGCTCCGACGTCTGTAATGTGTTTAGTGTTTTAAGTACAAATAAATGCTTTTTTTCGTTGACCGCTTCTTAATTTCAATATTAATGAATTATTTTTCCTAAAAAAGGATGGATTAATAGACGCCATTAATACACTGTTTTGGATTAATACACTCTTTTTCATTAATTAACTGTTTTTTTAAAAAGGATGGATTAATAGAGCCATTAATACACTGTTTTTGATTAATACACTATTTTTCATTAATTAACTGTTTTTGTGATTTTGACGTTTTGACGATAGTTTTGCATTGAGATTAGTTGTATTAATCAAATTAGAGTACTTGATATAATTATTTTATATTAATATTCACAACAAAATTAGTAATACTGCAATTTTACAAATTTTTTCACCACAACAAAAGATTTTGTGGTCAACGAAAAAATTTTGTAATCAACTCGTTTGTTAATGGGCGACTAATAATCTCAACTATTAAAGGCACTTACTCGCTATCGCTCCTTCGTGCTTTAAACAGTTTCGATTATTAATCGCCTTCATTAAAACACTTGTTGGTTAAATAACTATTAAAAACACTAATCGTCGTTAAATAAACATAACTTGCTTGTATGTTTTGAAACATGACTTTTCCATTGTCCTATTTCGGTTTTTCCATCCTGAAAAAAAATTCGATAATTCCTAATTTTCCGAATTTTTCAAGTTTTTGTACTCCGATTTTCCCATTTTCCCTTCGAAAAGCCATTCAAAAACGAAAACATACGAATTCCCATACAAAAATTCCATTAAAAATCATCTTTCTGATTTTCCGAATTTTTCGGTTTTCCGGTGGATTTTCCCAGATATTTTTTTTATACAAATCTTGTCCTGACAATTACCAACATAAAAAAAATTAGCCGAATCGGTCGAGCCGTTATCCAGTGATGATGCAACATACATGCGGCAATTGATTTTTATTTTATAGATAAGACATACTTCACTGCAGTTTTGACTTTTAGATTGTCTTTTGTTTTTGAGTTATGACGTTCACGATATTTTTTTTAAATTGAAACCCTAAATTATTATGATGAATTTGGACATATCATGAAATTATAAGGCCAAATACGCTAAAAAAGTATGATACGGTATTTTGAAATATTCGAGAAATACGCTTTTAAAGTATTAAAACAAAAATCGAATACAAATCAAGTAGACATGAAACAATGAGTTAGCCCTAAAATTATGACACTTCTTCATAGTTTGTTTATCGATTTTTGTTGTGTGCTCTTAATTAAATAAGTAATGGTGTAATATTTGAGTGCAAAAGAACGAATTGAAATTTTAGTATTGAGGGAATGTGGTAACCGTACGATATTCTTGATAATTTCAAAATACAGTATCATACCTTTTTTAGCATATTTGGTCTTAGAATTTCATGCTCTGTCCAAATTCATCATAAAAATTGAGGGTTTAAATTTAAAAAAAAATATCGCGAACGTCATAACTCAAACACAAAAGACAATCTAAAAGTGACAATTGCAGTAAAATATATATTTTTTAAAATGAAAGTTGACTTGTTCGAGGATTTCTTTCATAAACATTTGATAAAAGTTCTATTTCAATAAATCCAGACTTTACACTCGCACTGTAGTATCATAGATAGATTTAAAAATCATGAAAATTTTAATCCCCACATTAAACTCTGATTACATGCATACTTTTCTTTGCCCATCATTGCGAGCTTTGGATTTTTTAGCTTAAAAATTTATGTCTATAATTTGATGAAAGACAATATATGAGAAGCATTCATCTTAAATCGTATTTCTAGATAAAATTGCAGATCGAGTATATAATTGATTTAAAAGATTGCTGTGTCAATAGCTATTCAAAAATTACATTAAAATAACGTTAGCTCAAAAATTTTCCGTTTACTGTAATGAAAGTCCTTCAATATTATCGATTGTATTAAGCAAGGGAGTTGTCAAAATAAAATTGTTAGGTTTTTCAACCGGAACTTTCTAAATTTTATTTAATGGCGATGTTTAACTGCAATCCTCAGAACTTTTTACGTCGATTCGTAACTGTGGCCGAAATATGGATCCACCGCTATACACCTGAGTCGCAGCAGCAGTCAAAGCTGTGGACAACGAGTAGTAAGTGCGTAAAAACCGTTTTACGGGATGAGAAAATAACGCCAACCGTTTTTTAAAAATAACAATAAGAGCATCATATTATGCAACATTATTGGACCGTTTAGAGGAATACGGCCGATTTGCGCTCGACAGATTTGCGCTCCCACCTGAAATCGACCAGCTTGCGCTCTGCGATTTTTATTAACCTACCCTATAATCTCCGATCGACCGACTTGCGCTCTCTTGAAATATAACTTCAAATATTTTGAAATTATTGAGATTATTGTAAAATAGAAGATATATTTCTGTGGTTTGGTACATACAAGGGGTACCAAAGGTGTGTTAAATACTTTAATAGTCTTATCTGCGAACCCTTCAAATACAATAGACTACATTACATACTGTATTTTCTTGCAGGTAGATTTTAAGACAATGCCAATGTGAGCCTATTGTATTTAAGGTGTTTACGGTCGTTAAGTTGTTAATAGGGATTAAAATATTTTCGTTTGTTATCTACATACTATCATGGATTTTAAACTTTCCCCTGCTAATTACATCCCTCCGTTAATGATCTTGTCTACAAATTCTTGTATTGACACTGGCTTTATATATAGGTGCATATAGTGATATTCGTATTGTTTTCGAAAAATAAAGTGAAATGGATATTCAAATAATTGCTACCTCAAAAGGAAAACCGTGTATTTTGTATAAAGGTTATAGTTTTCGTATGAAAAAGACAAATAAGGATGGGTCGGTTTTTTGGAGTTGTATGAAAGAAAAAACTGAAAAGTGTCGAGGCAACCTCACTATGGAGAACAACAAAATAATTAGAGAAGCCGATCATCTATGTAAGCCTAGTGTTGCAGCAACGGAAGTGAAGCAGTGTATGTTCAATGCTAAAAAAAGAGCTAGGGAAGACGATGTCAAAAATATATCAGGATGAATTTGAAAAATTATATAATTAAGGACTGGATTTAGTGACAGAAATACCAACATTTTCTTCAGTGAAAAGTACTTTGAATGATTGTAGAAAACGTGCACATGGTTTGCAGAGAGATCCTACTACAGCATCAGATATTTTGTTTCCAGAAGAAATTATAACTATGAGAGACGAAACGAAATTTCTATTTATTGATGAGAACACTCCTTTGGGGGATAGAATCTTGGTGTTTGCCAGCAACAAAGCTAGGGAGATTCTAGCTCATAGCAAGGGCACCGTATTTATGGATGGGACATTCAAAAGCTGCAGTAAGCAGTTTAGTCAAATATATACTATCCATATCGATATTGGTAGTACACCAGATGAGACAAACACAATTCCAGTGCTATTTGCATTACTTCCTAACAAAACCAAGGAGACATACGACATATTGTTATCATCAGTTAAATAAAAAATCCCGAATTGGGAACCATCATTCGTAAAATTGGATTTTGAGCAAGCAATGATAAGTGCAATAAAAGATAATTTTCCAAAAGCTCAAATTTCTGGATGTAACTTCCACTATAATCAATGTTTATGGAGAAATATACAAACTATTGGACTTGTTCCTGAATATACGAACAATGAAGATATACGACTACATATAAGAATGTGCGCTGCGTTAGCATATCTGCCTATCGAAGATATCGATGATGGGTGGATGTGCATCCAAGAAACCTCTCCAGTTTCAGAAAAAATGACGGAGTTCTATGATTACTTTGTTATTCAATGGTTAGACAACAAAAACATTACCAAAGAAATATGGAATTGCCATCAGCAAAGACATCGGATTAACAACGCCTTAGAGGGATGGAATAATAGATTAAATAAATTGATAAGACCACATTCCCATGTGTTCCGATTAGTAAAGTGTTTACTCAAAGAAGCAGAGTATTCTGATCACATTTATGACCGAACCACTTTACATTTACAAGGAAAACGGCGCAAGAAGACTTATATTAATCTGGATGAAAGAATATCAAAAACCTTGAACAAATATAAAGATACAGGAGACCTACGATTGTGTTTAGAGACCTTAGCTTATATTCAGAAGTTGGAATAACTATAAAAAAAGTTGGAAATAAAACCCAAAAAACCAACAAAAAATCTTTTAAACACACCAAAGTTTATATTACATATAAACTTTGCCAGTCCTAAGTCTGGAGGAAAGTGTGAAGGGAGGATTATCTGTTATATTTTGTCAGATATCACATTTTGTCATTTGATGTTTTGTTATTTTTTTAAAAGCAGATTTTTTCAAATTATTGAGATCTCGTAGATCATTAAATACGACTTTTTGATTATCTTGATAGTTTCAAAACGTTATATGTATTGTGAAGAAGCTTTCAAATACCAAAAAAATAGTATTTAACATTACAAGCCAGGTTTAACAGTTTTTACTGGCGATAGGATTGGGATGACTGGCGAGTCGTTAGGCGAGCCTCTCATATCCTTGAGCCAGTAAAAATGGTTACCTGGTGTGTTTTGTTGAATATTTTATTTGTTTCTCACTTGTAAATAACTAGAAATTTACCATTTATTCAAAATGTCAAACTGACAAGCAACTAAATTCATCAATATGACACATACTAAGGAAGACAACTCTGGCTTTGCACGCTATCATTTATCTATAGCACGCTTGTAAAATATAACTGGCTAGCCAGTAAATTTTTTACTGGCTAGCCAGTTAAGAAACATTTTCAAGGTGAATACAGTGACTTGATAAATTGATGTTTACAAGTGAGGAACAATTAAAAAAATTAACACACCTTTATTGATACCCCTTGTATGTAACAAACCACAGAAATATTTCTTCTATCTTACAATAATCTCGATAATTTCAAAATATTTGAAGTTATATTTCAAGAGAGCGCAAGTCGGTCGATCGGAGATTATAGGGTAGGTTAATAAAAATCGCAGAGCGCAAGCTGGCCGATTTCAGGTGGGAGCGCAAATCGGTCGAGCGCAAACCGGCCGACACCGTTTAGAGTAGCTGAAACAAAAACAGCTGAGATTACAGCAAAAAGGTGCTTTTTTACCAAGACCCATAAATGAACCATTACAATGGCAAAATTGTACCATTTATGCTGCTATATGATTCCTCGTCCACCATATTCGCCGCACTTGGCCCCGTGCGACATATTTCTGTTCCCAATCTTAGAAACTGGGCAGGATGGAAATAAATTCTTATCTATGAGGACGTTAACTCCGCCATCTATGTTTATCTTGCAGCCTTTTTGGAGAATCTACTTTTCCGACTGGATCCAGAAAATTGGAAATTTGCTGAAGTGTATACGTTGCCCTTAATGGAGACTATATGCAGAAAAAAAGTTTTTCCAGAAAAGCGGTTTATACCTTGCTTTTTTACCATACCTGTCCAACTATTCTAGTATTGTTAAAACATACATTTCACAATGTTCACACTCCAGCTACCGGTAATTTAGTATAAAAAGTAAATGAAGTTCTTATTGGTTTACTACACCTTTGCATGTATCAACCCATGCTGGAGATATTAAAAAAATTAATGTTTCAGAAACGCATCAAGCCGCCTTCTGCCGAAAGCTGTTGTAGGGAGTAAGACAATATACATTTTGTTGTTTCAACAGATATATATTTTTAAGGGCGTGCATCAAATTTTAAATTATGAAACTAATAACATTCACAAAATTCTATATGTACCAGGTACTGAAGAATATTGTCGATGCAGATTTTTTATGATTGTAACATCATATAGTCTACCTACAAGATGCTCTTTTGCTTATTACTTTTCCTTGCCAGAATGTTAAAAAGGGTTCCAAATGTTGGCAAACTTTTGAGAACCACTGGCCAACACCAAAACCTTTATTAGGTAAACCAGATAAGAGTGCACTTTCCAAATGCGATTGGAATACCCAAACAACTGCTTTTTGCATCGCGATTTTATCCAAATTCGATGTTATCGCAATAACCTGTGTGAATGTATATTTATAGAAATTCATTCCAGTGACGGTTACATTTTATGCGAATCTTATATTTCTTATGTATATCCTAATAACAATACGATTGTCAATACATATATTAGAAATGTTTATCATAATTTGAATGAGCATTCCAACTAAACTGATATATTTGAAGTATACTAACGTAAAACTACTAAATCCATGGTCTCGTTTAAATATTGAAATTAAGTAGCTTTTTAATAAAATCCTAACGGTTAATTAACATTGTAGCACGATAACTCTTATTACTAAAGCTAATTACTTCCTTAATAGTCTATTAAATTTCGAATAGCAGTGTCTCAAACCCTCAAGGGTTTTTATGTCGAGCTTCTTTGTACATTACCCTTAATACTAAAGTATCAGCTTAAGCAACGACTTTGAATAGCAGTAGAGTTGACAGGATATTATTAGGTAATATTTCTATTAAAACTTTCATGAACACTAAGGTACGTTGCTATCTTATTTATTAGAAAATCAATGACTGCGTTTAGAGTCAGCTACGCTGCGAGCGAATGTGTTGGAGCGCAATTAACGTACCATCTGAACATCTACAAAGTGATAGTGCACCAAATATTCAATGGAAAAGTGCTTTTTACTTAAATTCTAAATTAACAATCAACAGCAGAAACCAAACCATCAGGCCATAACCCTGATCCCGAAAATGCTATATCTATTTAACAGCGCGACATTAATTGCAAGTAATAAATATTCAGACCTTCAAGACGATCAAAAAGCACAACAATCTACGTCGCAGACTAAAACCAAAATTGTGTCAACATTTCTACATGATTCTAATAATATAAAACGTTGTTAAAGGTATAGAAAAAAATCGTTAAAAGTGACTTTACTACTTACAACAAAAACAACAAAAGTTATTCAGGTAAAAATTAACCAAACAGCACTGGCACCCCCGAGAGTAGCACGAATGTTGACGCGGGGTCCATAAAATCCGAAATAATGTTCTTATTGTGGTGGTCCTAGTTAAGTTTTTTACAATAATATTGCTATAGTCTCTTGTACTTGTTATTATTCCATTTTATTTAAAATAGATAATTTTCTGTCTGATTAATGTATGTAAAGATATGCCCTCATTTAAATTATTTACTATTTATTCTATTTTTATAACTAGCTCCGGTAGAACACTAACTCTTACATAAGGTTAGGTTCAAGCTTTATAAAAATATAATTAATTATTTGAATTTATTAATTTTTGTAATCGTCTTAATTGTTATTGATTATTAAAATGATTATATCTCATGGTTATTTGGTAATATGGAAATAATATCAAATGACACTTCTGTTAACTGTTAAAGTCAAATTATAAACATGAAACGTTAGCAAAACTCATAGTTTTACAGTTAATATCATTTTTAAATACTGATAAATGGTAAGTACTTCTTGTCCATATCTTATTTGCTCACTTTTATAACTTATTAATGTTTACTTATTTACATATACGTGTGATTACTTTCACTTAAGTGCGTTGACCAGATGTCCCTGTCCAGCAATGTACATGCGAGCTGCTTATTCTGGTGCTCTGAAACGGCAAGGTAAGTAATGCTCCTATCAACCATTTACAACACCTGCTGTTACTAATTGCCCAATTTGTAGCTCCAACTATGATCCCAGCTCTGCAACTTGCTACCCGGCAGAAACCGCCTCACTTAAATCTGCGACTAAAACCTCAATCGGCAACCCAAACTGCAACGATGAAGGGAATACAGATCCAAATCCGCACAGCAACCCAACAAAGCTGCTTCCCTATTCAAACCGCTATCAATTTCTCAACCTCTGTCTCCATCCAAATCAAGCCCAGGTGTAGATTTGTTTTACCCGAAGGCGATTCCACCGCAGTTCATCCAAATCAAACCGGAATACTTCAGACCAGCTCTCCTACCAAAACCTCAAACAGCATTTCCAACACAGTCTACATCCAAATCACCACGCAGACTCCACAGCACCAATCCTTAATAATAATTAATGATTCTACCACAGTTAGGCTTCAACCACATCCGATTGTTTATGAACCAAAGGCTATTCTGTTTCTCGTAGCTATTCACTTCTTCTTACAATCATTATTTTTCATTCTTCTTCCAGTAGTCGTTTTACAACTTTTTAATATTAAAGTTTGTTTAAATTTCTTACTTTGGATTCATTTATTTTTATTTTTATCACTTATACCTTTTTATACTATTTAAATTAGGAAATTAATTATATAAGGCGATTATTTTAAATTTTTGCTTCTTACAAAACTTTATATGTACATTTTTCTAAATCAGAAATTCGTTGTTATTTTCTTAATAAAATTTTACCATAGTAATCTCTATTCATACCTTTTTAAAAACTAACACTCTTGGATTATTTACATCGCAAATTATTTAAAATTATTTTGACATATGTGACTTTTTAAAACGTTTATTTTGCTTAGGCCTTTCACATTTACTCAAACTATCTTATAGTTTGTTTTAATTGTTATCTAATATCAGTTATGACTTGTCCTCTGATACTACTAAATAACAATTTCTATTACGCCAAATATCATTTTTTAATTTATATGTTAGAACTTTTTCCTAAGAATATTAATTGCTTCTCCAGATTTCCATTACATCTGTATTTTATTAAATAAATTCTAGAGAGCGTTTTATATTAAATTCGCCCTTTATAAAATATAATGTTTTAACATTTAGGTACTTTATCATTATATAATTAAACTTGAGGTATGATATTTACTATTATTAAATCAATATTAAATCGATATCATTGCAATATATATGTGACGATATTATTTCAAGTATTCTTCACTTGGAAAGTCCAGTAGTGCACCATTATTGATGTCAGGAAAAATATAGAAAAGTGAAAATCATACAGGTGCATCTTCATAAAAATACGCAACAAGATATTATAAACCTAAAGTTTTAATGAAGTAGCTCAACCATAAATACAATTTCAATTGTTGTAACTTATTCAAACTCCTTCAACAATTTATAGACCTAGACCCCTCTGGCAGGGGGTTTGTAAGACTCCAATATCGAATTACTTCGAAAAATAAGAAGTCAGAACAGACAAGGTTTCGGTAACTAAAGCACAATCTCTTTTGACGAAGGCACGCCAAAATTCCCACTCTTATCACTAAACGGCATACAAACGCAAAGTAGATCACTACAGTCACCTAACAAAATGTTATGATGACAGTTTAATTCACTTGTCATCTGTAAAAAATTGACCAATGAAATTCCAGAATTTGATACGTCTTGACAAATAGAAAATTGCAGGAGGCATATCTCCATGAATGATATTCAAGTGAATATTTTAAACAAACGTAATTTTTATTAGCAAAAATGTAAATGAAAGTTTACAGTTACTGTAGAAATTGCGTGGCTTGTTACTAGATTTGCCTAAAAAAATGAATGCAATGGTTTGCTTCATCGAATACCATTTTTACTTCCTTTTACGATAAAGGAAGTATTGGATTCACCCCAAAAATTCGAAATTGAGTTTTCAACAGATCTTCACGTTTTAGAGTCCCCTGATCCCAAAAAACATATTTTTTTCATTGGTCTGCGTGTCTGTCTGTCTGTGTGTCTGTCTGTGAACAGAATATCTCAAAAACGAAAATAGATATGGCATTGAAACTTCATATGTAAGTTTTGTGTACTATGTAGATGAGACAGCAAGCTTTTGAATAAAATCGCATAACCGGAAGTAGGTGTTTACTCTTGTGATTTTTCAATTTTTTTCGATTTTTTCAAAAACGGCTCTAACGATTTTTTTCAAACTTTACATTTTTATTACATTTTTAATGTGTATTGTTGTGAGATAAATGAATACTTCTAAAATGGGTTTCTTTGGTTTCTTTTCTATTTTTTTTATTAACTCCTATTTTAAATAGAACACCCGGTATATTATTAAATTTTTTAATTCAGCTTAAAATTCTAGAAAAAAATCGTCTCTTTAACTAACTCTGCATTTTGTACCGTTTTTGTAGAATTTGCAATTTTTGAAAATTTTTGGCAAATGCTTAGAAATTAAAAATCAAATTTTTGGCTAATTATAAGATCACTGTAAAAGGAAGTTGTGTGAGTGTATCACACCAGATTTTTTTAGTCAAACTTAGCTGAACTATTTTCTGCGGTTGTATTACTAATTTTCGTTGCACTTGGAATTAGATTTGTGCAAGCGCACTTGTCCTAATCTTATCGATGCGGAATCGACCTTATAAGTAACATAAACCTAATTTTTGCAATTTTTACCACCCTGAAAATAGTTAACTTGAAATTGTAATTAGAAATGTCTCCATTTGATTATGCAATGATGAAATACTTCATGTATTATCCGAATTAGGTCATCAAGTAAATAAGGTAATTTAATGAAATAGGCCTACTTGCGCTCGGCTCATTTGCGGTTTTCGGGCTATTTTCGCCCCAGAGAAATATAAACAGTAGGTAAGGTCTCATTGGTGCCCTGGCTTAAACCTCATTAGTCATCACAACTTCCGAAGTTGGTCAACTAGTGAGGCAGTCTCCTACATTCTAAATAGTTGTGAGGACATTTTTCATGTTTATGGTCCTAGGTCTAATTTGTGCTATTTGCCCATCTCTGAATTTAAAATCCTGACTGTAAAGAAGCATTTCGCATCATGTGCAGGTCTTCGGCTGTTTAAGTGCACACATTCGGTTTTACAGCTCTGGAAGGAATCGATTGCTGTGAGTGCAAGTGAGGCAGACGAACACGTGTCTTTTATCGATCCGTTTCTAGACGTGAATATTGTTGGAATGCTCGCTTTTAAATCACGTATTATGTCGCTGAGAAAGAGTATTTGTGTGTGTCAGAATGAGAGGGAGCGAACGTTTTTCTCGCGCTCTTTCTGGTTTTGTCGTGACATGTGTGAAAGTTTCGGGCTTCTTGTAGGGGATCCTTACGCTAGCCTCCCGATAAGCACGAAATGTTTTGCGAGCTGTTTTCTTCCCCGGCGCGGCCTTTAGACCTGCGTCGAGGTGTTGCGTTTGTATGTGTTATAATTAACGGCTAACGGTTGTTACTTTTGTGTGTGCGTACCGCATGTTTAAATGTTCCCATATTTGAAGTCTCGTCGGTTAGAGACAACGAGTATTGGTGTTTCGAGGAAAGGTATCTTTTCCCCCATTTTCTGTTTGAACTGCACGTAATGGTTGACGGTCCGTCTTGAGGTTTTGTTAAGAGTCGTTTGTTGGTGTCGTCGTAAGCCAATGGTTTGCGTTTGATTGCGAAGTGGGCAGCTTCTATTCACGCCGCGTGGCGAATTATTTGTGTGTGAACCTCTTTGGTGGCTTATTTCACATCAGGAAGTTCCGTCTCTCTCGTTTAGAACCCTTGCCATGTCGTGACGAACTTTGTATTACCCCTTCATTAAGGATGTTAGTATTGCCCAGACCTCTTCCGTAGGCCGCATCTTTGTGCCATTTTGCAGTTTCTACGAACGTGTTCGGTCAGTTGTTTGGGAAGCGATCACCTGCAACTCCGTTGGACGTCTAATGCAGCTAAATGTGCACAGTGCACGTAATGTGTTGCCGAAATGTCGGAGTTTCTGTGTAACGTTGCTGTCAATGTAGCATTTACTGTTTGAACCATTGTACTTGTCAAATCGTCGAATCAATCCATTGCCGTCAAATTTTGTGTTTTGCTTAACCTAACGGTGTGGCAGTATGTATCGCATTTGAGCCACGTTTATTTGTTGATCGTCATGAGTTATTGTGTTACGGTGTCAAAATGACTTAACGTCACCCACACGGGGTGAGTATCAAAAGACTAGTCAAGTCCGGGAAAAGGGGGCACGCTCGCCCTGAGAATCGTCAAGAACAAGCTAAAGGCCTCGGCTGGTACGCTCAGGGAGATGGGCGTGGTTCAAACGGTACGTCACCGGGCAAGCGTGGCGAGACATATATAAGATGTGTCGAAATAAATGGGCGCTACCAGGTCTCTCCACGTTCAACCGGACCTAGACGGTTAGACGGCACGAGAAGTACTCACGGTACTATTTCAGGAAGATACTCGAGTAACTATAATACTCGAATAACTATTTCGGGAGAAATACTTGAATAACTATTTTGGGGAGCACGGGATCTCGGCTTCACAATCCTGGTCGTCAGTGCGGCAAGCGTCGTCAAACCTACCTGTGTCGCTCCAGCATGCACAGATTCGCCGCAATGATAAGGCCTATGTTCAAATATTCGTCTATTAGTCTGACGTTAATAAATGGGTGATTTTATAAGACTACAAAGATTAAACTACACTTAAATATAGCGCCCCAGCTGGAGCGGCGCTATTTATCTCTAGTACAATACATACATAATATATGCCGAATATACAACCGGCCGTGAGCGGTCGACATAACCTCGAATAATCCTTGCTCTGCCAGTTACGTGAACTTTAAATTATTAACAACGCCGGCGGCCACACCATTCGTGAACCAAGGACAATATCCAAATTAGGCCATGCAAGTAACAGATGATTGATTGAGAATGCCAATGGTCAAAATACGTTCAATGCGCGGCCACAGTGTCCCAATTTAGGCCACACAAATCACTGTGTGATGAATAATAAATGATTGCGGCCAAAATACATTAGATTAGTGAGCACAGTATGCAAATTTAAGCCATATGATTGACAGGTAATTAGTTACGAATGATTGCGGCTAAAATATATTATATTAAGGAGCACAGTATGCAAATGTAGCCATATAAATAACAGGTAATTAGTTAAAGCTATAGGTACACATGCTACCTTAATATGGGCGTCCCCCAAGCGTGGGCGAACCGGTTGCAGACGGCGTGCCTATAGTCTCGACTCAGGAACGGGAGTGTCGGAGGCAGTGCGATACTTGCTAGAATTCACCCAGGGGTGCGACGGCTGGATCATGTCCCCTTACGGGACAAAACGACGGCAAGGCCAATGAATTCGGAAATACTGCGAGTTTGATCCCCTTTCTCGGGAGGAATGGCCCAACATCGGCCTACGTTAATGAAACAGAACTATCGGCCATCAAGGTACGCAAGCATCCACGCACCAACGGTGAAAACTCACACCACATAACGCTCCTCGTGTCACAACGACTCTCTCGTGACTGACTCACTGCAGGAAAAACACGGCACTCAAGCACCCTTCGCGGCAACAGCATCTTTTTAAAAGCAAGCGCCCTCCCCCAGCAACGCAAGGGGACACCCGCACGGTATTGCACTAACCACCGCTCAGATCAACGGCCTGGGTTCGGCTGCCTGAATATCGACCGTTAGAAAAACGCGCGCCAAAAAGGAAGCGTCATCAGGCCACACCAAATAGCCAATCGCTAGGCGGAACGCCTGCCGGGTAAAACAAAATAATGTTGGCGCGACAAGGAAGACTAGAGGCCCTCTCATTTGCTCTAACAAGAATTCTTAACTAGCCTGTAAACTAGCGTTGCGGAACTAAATTCAGACAGCCACCTGCAAGAAACAGTAAATAAAGGTTGGCCGAAAACGTTGCCAAACCGAGATAACTACGCTAAACTACAGGGTGTTCGAATTTATTATTGCTAAAGTATGTGATGAAAAGTTAAATAGCTAAAGGCGGGTTCAAAGTACAGATAAGCTGTTCTGAAGGCTTAAATGGTTAATTATATTGCTGTAAGCTGCCAAAATGACCTGAAAATTGTTGATGAGTGAGTTCTTTGCATATCTATTGTCGTTACGGTTTGCGAGTCATTTCGTTTATTTGTTGTCAAGCTTACCGCATTTGGCTATTTTAAGATATTACGCAATATAACCTAACCCTTACTAACCCGTTTAGCTATATCGATTTACTAAACCATGGTTCATTTAATACAGTTTATTTTCATTTAACTGTGTTTTTCTTTTTCATGCTTACGTTTTTTGCATGCGATTTTGTATGGGTTTTCGTTTGTAAAAGAAGTTTAGAAAACTGCACAAGAGTTTTCCCACAAGGGGGTACTACCAAGGTTGAAGTTAGAAGGTGTACTCATTTGCTTCCACTTTTCGCAGTGGGCTTACCTGTGTATTTCTTTTAATAGGCCGTTGACCTGAGTAGTCTCGTATTGAACCACCCTGGCTCTACTGAGCTACGCCAACGCTCCCTTTTATTGCAGGTTCGGGCAACGTTCCTATGTAGTTCTTTTCCGATATGAGTCATTTAACGCGCTAGTCAGTTAGCTAATTAGCGTCACGTCGTAAAGTCTCGCTTATGTGCAACAAACTGTCCCTTTGTTTTAAAGTAGTTTTTAGGTTGTAACAAACTTTTACTAATTAGAACCTTGTCGTTAGGGACGTTTTAGCCCTTACCATAGTTATTACAAAAACACTACCTTCAACAGTTTTGCGCTTAGCTGCTTTAACTTTAAGAGTTTTTATGCTGCAGATCTGAGGCAAATAAACCACACTAGGGATAAAAAGGAAACTTCAGTGCCAAGAGGCAAATTATGTTTTTTTTAAATCGAGAAATAATGAAATACAGTTTATTTAACCAAGTCTGGTAAGTCATGTTGCCGTTACTCATCTGTCGGCCCGCCAACTGCTAAGACTAAAACAATGGATTACTGCGTCATTCTTAGCACTCTAATGACGATTAAGTAACAAGCGCCTTCCGGGATTAGACCGTGTCATTATTGAGGTCGGAGAACTCAATGCTTCGCCCACTTTCGTAAGAAGCTTCATCAGGAGGAAAACAAAAGAGCAGGGTAACTCAACGTGTAAACCAAACCAGAAGCGAAATACTTTTGCAAGGGAAGGGATATAAGAGCAGTGTTACTTAACGTGTCAACCACGCCAAAGGCAAAACTCTTTTAACTATCGGAAAGAAAAAGGCGAGAAGATCCACGATCTAGCTATATGATGATTCATGTGTCAATAGGCATCTGAATCGCAGCAATAGCAAAAATTCTGCATGACGAACTTAAGAGGAAAAAATTGTAAAAGGTTTTATTCAGAACTTGTCTCGCAAGTGGAAGTTGTGACACTAAATATTTTAAAAAATCAAATGATACTAGAGGTAAAAATATCTTAACATTCCTAATAATACTGAAACAATAAAAGAGAACACTTTGAAATGCAAATTATATAAATTTTCACATATAATCTCATAAGAGCATTATTTTTTCCGGAAACTTTTTGAGTGCGCGGGACGCGAGGGCAAGTTAGGACGTTGTTGGAATGCACGAAAAATAATTTTCGGATATGAATTAATGCTCGAATGCAGATTCGGTAAGAAAATCGTAACGACACAGACCCTCACAGTTAGGTTGGTCTAGCTACAAAAAAATTCCAAGAAATTTTGTTGTTGTATTGGTTACGGCTCGTGAACTAATTTTTCTATTGGTCATTAATGAGTGTTGTACGATTTTCCGATAAAAAATATTGCAGACGCGATTCGAACTGAGCGATTCTAACGCCTGCAGAAGGGATTTTACCGCGAAGCAAGCAGACCGCGCGCAGCACGCCCATCACTTCCAGCCTGTCACGAAGCAGTGCTTCGTGTCGCTGCGATTCGACTACATTACATACAACAAGCTAATTGTTGCTGATATTTGTTTTTTTTACAACAATGGCACTGTAATTGTTGGGTGGCATTTTTGCCAAGAGTAAAGCTAGAGTTATGAGCAAATTACTAGTTTTATCTATTTCTCAGTTACGTCAAAAATAAACAACGTTATATTTCTTAAGGTGCTCACTTGTATATAATTAACCGAAATTTTCCAGGTTTCATGCCAGATAGAGATAAAATCTGGGTATAAAATATCGTCTTCCGCCAACAATTAGTTTTGGGGTTATATCGGCAACAGGCACTCTTTTAGACGAGGGAAGTAAACATAGTTTGTTGCTGGATGCCGCATCAGTTAACAAATTTTTAAAAGTTAGAGTGTGTAAGGATAAGTCGACAAACGCCGCAAATGGTCGAACATGGCGATCACCGTATTATCAGTAGTAATATCATAAGTACTTCGATATTATCGGGTTATATGTCGATAACTTGCTGCAAAATAATAAAAGAATGTCATTTTGACAGTTTAATAATCCGACCGCAAAGCAGGAGGATTGGTCTGTCCAACTGACACGTTTTATTATTGTGTAGGAAGTTTGAGACGTATAACCAGAAAATGTTCTAACTACCCATTGTATTCGAATTGATTAATTTTTGCTTAAATTTGAAAAATAAAAACACGTAAATATTTTATTAACAAGTTCACTTGTGTGTATTGACCCAATTGAATGTCGTCTCCATGCAAGCAATATACAAGTTCACAAAAGTTATTTTTTACATTGTCTAGTAAAGTTACTCTCGTATAATCAATTTTGTATTATCACCTCTTGTTGGAACGTAATTTTTTTTTAAAGTTATGACGTTCGCGACTTTTCTTTTAATGACAACCTGTATTTTGTATTATTGATTTTGGTAGTAATTTTTAATTTGTTTTCAATTATATAAAATTTTCAATATGTTACATCTGACAAAAATCGATAAAAATTGTCTTAAATGTTAAATATTAAAAACCAATAAAATGGGCAAAATGAATCTACTTACCAGTGGATTAACTTTGAATGGAGTTTTAGTTGTACCGGGTGGCCACAAATATCTGAGATCCCGGTAGCCATGTAATTAGATACTTATAAATGTTGGTTAGCATTATATTTCAATTACGATAAGTATTGGTACCTATGTAATATAACAAAATGCAATAAGAGGAGGGGAATGTTTCCCGGATTCTATAGTTTAGCCTACGACTCGATTATAAAAATCTCCTGTTCTAACTCCATTATTTATTGCAATCTGTAATAAATTTTGACAGATAGGAATTTTAGTTGTCATGACATTTAGTTTAGTTGGATTCATCACCTTAATAAAGCGGTGTTGATTCCAAAGGTAATGTTATATCAGATATTTATGGCCACCCGGTATTTTTCAACTGTTTTTTTTTATTTCAATAAAAACCAATGTAACTTCAATGACTTTCCGCCAAACGTAGGTAACTAGATTTATTTTGCTCATTTAATTGGTTTTTAATAGTTACATTTTAAGACCATTTTTCTCGATTTATTCAGATGTAACATATTGAAAATTGTATATCACTGAAAACAACATAAAAAGTACTACCAAAATCAATAATAAAAAATACAGGTTGTCATTTAAAAAAAATCAATAACGTCATAACTTTTATAACAAATGACGTTCCAACATAAAGGTGGTTGTAGTGTAAGTCCTACAATTAAATCGCTGTACCCCTTCAAGATTTTTTCATAAAAATTAATATTAACAAAGTTAATGAATTTATCCGGTACTTGTATAATGCAACTAGTGGGTTCTTGATTATCAAATAATCATTTCTCTTTACACGAGATATATTGTTTGGCATTGCTTAAAACAATATATCGATTGGAAGCAAAAATGATTTGATAATCAAGAAGACAGGAGTTGCATTCGGCTAGATTATATCACGAGTCAACAAACAACGTTTGAACAGTTTATTTATAAATATTGAAAGTACAGTTAGTGTGGTTGTTATGACAATTGTACTGACAGCAGATAACGCGTTGTTTGTGAAATCATGTGACTATCACTTATTAGTCAGGAAGCTATATGATTATCACAGTTGCTATGTACATTATCAAAAGTTAGTACATGCGTAACTATACATTTTGCCGTTTTTCATTGGTTGATGTTAGAGGGAGTGGTATAATCAAAATTATACAAGATAACTTAACTAAATCCAGCCTTCTGATAGGTTGCTATAGGTGAGAAAACAATAATCTCTAAAATGGTTAAGGGTGATGAAACCAATAAGCCATTTTAAGGTACTCCAACACGTTAGAATCTCGTAATTGGATGCACGGAGACGACCCAACACAGATCACGCCAAAACGCCAAACCAATGAAGAAATATATTTTTGTTTAGTTTGTCTCCCTCAAATACTTAGCGAACTTCAGGTTAAGGTAGTTAATGCTACATCATGGCAACGATTTTTCCGATACAGCTAAAATGATAGTCAAGTTTCTGACAGATATAATCTTTACAGTAATTGAGCATTCCCCTTGTTCACCGAATTTGACTATATGTGTGACTTCTGTTATACCATGCTTTTATAAACTTCTAGGAACCCACCCAAAACCACTTTATCTTAATACCAGAACCAATACCAACTCTACTCACCAATATTTAAACACTAAACATAAATGCTATGTGAAGATGCAGGCTGGCAAACCCGGGGTGGAACTGCACTACTTGTTGGCTCTCCGTACAAGGACAGGCAAGAATAACTGACATATTCTGATTTAATATACTCATATATAGTTCCTTTTCCTCTCGAAGATGTCGAGGTTGGTTCTGTTCTATTTTGTTATGATCATCTTGTCTTGATGAATTTACGCCACTCCTTTCTGAATTGCTGGAGTCCCTTAACCTGTGACCGCCTTTTGCTTTTTTCCTCCAGTAGCTCCGCCACTGCGGTGTTCCGCTGGTCTTCCTCCATCTACTCTTACTTGAACCTTTCTTGACTCAGTTTGGTGACAGGTAGACATATAATCCGTATGCAAAATATCGGCTTTCTCGAACAAACAGTTTGTGAGCAATAACACCAAGAGACGGACCGACAGACAGACGGAATTGAGAAAACATGTTTTTTGTCATTTAGGAACACCGAAGAATCTTTTTTCTCTCCCTTCGTTTTTTAGACGAAGGAAGTAAAAATAACCTTCAAACATATTTTAAAAATAACTTAAAAATAACCTATATACCAAAAAGACGGTTCTACCACATTAAACATAGGATTCTACGATTCATCCCATATCAAGGTTCGCAACTTTAGTGGTTGATTAAGCAGAACAGCAAAAGTCGATATCTAATCGTGCCTAAGAGATATTGAGGAATTCGTTTTACATTTTATTCTTTATCACTCTCTTAGCGGTAGAATTTCTGACACTTAGCACTTCTCTATGTAGCTAAGGAAACCTTCCTACCAAATTTTAAGTTCTGGTATCAGGGGTCACGGCTCTGCATTGATGAAGCAGAGCTTTGTCTTTTATGGACGAAAATGCCCACCCCGTCAAACTTTTGGATACGTCAAAATATTTTTGCCAAATTTTAGAGTTATAAACTACACCAATTTGAATTGTTTTTAACTCATTTTAGGTCAATCACAAGTTCCAAATGGCTGTTCGGCTTTATATTGAATATTTTTTATATAGTAAGAGAGGGCATGTAGTACCTTATTTGAAAGGTCTTGTTGAGTAAAATATGTACCTACCTATAATTTCAGAGAATGTTGATAAATATTTTGTTTTAAATGCAAAGGCGGTAAAGTGACACTTCTTTGAAAAGTTTTTCCAACGAATAATTTCAAAAAATGGTGTTGTGTCTTTTAATATATGATTAGGTACGGATCAAAGTGAAGGGCAGAAAACTAAAGCAGAGGCCATTCTGTTAAAGGTTATAATAATTTTCTAAAACTGTAGGTATTTATCCTGCACAAGACATTTCAAACAAGGTGCCGTTTTTTCCATTATAAAGGAAATGTTCAATAGGGCGCCGAACAGCGTCAATTCTCGATTGACCTGAAAAACATTTAAAATTGATGTAGTTTTATATTAATCTCAAACCTAACTAACATATTTTGACGCATTTAGATATCAGGTTCTGGGAGAGGAGGAGTACTTTTGGTCCTCACTGTGTGTAAGAGTAGATTAAGATTTAAGTAGAAGAAGTATATCAATTACTAAACTATAGAAGAAAAACAATGGTTCTGCCAATTAAAATAAAAAGTATTTACTGTATAATTTTATAAATAAGATATCTTTATTAACCATCTTAAAGAGATTTAAGATCTAAATAGGTAATATCATAAAGCCGACCTTTATATGTCAGGCAAAAACCCTATTTGAACTGCAGCAATTTGTCGAAAACTTAAATTAAATTTTTTTTAAAGGGTTTTACTCAGAACTTCCCTCACAGATGAACGTAGTGTGTCAGGACATTTTCAACTTATATGAATGTGCGACTTTTGGAATATTTTTCTAAGCTTACGACCCCGCTTGTATATAGTTTTCTTTGCATATTTTTTTCGCTTAAATTTAAGTATGCATCGAGTTTTATGCAGGCTTTTGGTTTCTGGCCATTTTACAGCTGTCTTCCTGCCTCGGGCCGTCTCGCGCACACGTGTGTTTGGTATCGGTTTGCAGCTGTTGCGAACTCGCATTCCAGCGTGTTTTCTACCCTGAATTTCAAACGAAGGTCTGTGAGTGCAAGAGAGAGAATATGAATGGGTTAGCTTGGTTTTCGTCTGTCTGACGCGAGCTGCGACAGCCCCTTCCATTTTTCTGGGCTTCGGTCTTGTGAGTAATCAGTTGGGAGCTGGTCACGAACCTCGTTAGGTTACTGCAAGCGGTTTTTAGAGTGTGGCATTTCGCCGCCCCTGCGGCTTCGGTCGTGGGAAGCGGCGTCTTACATAGTAAGTTACGTGGCGTGTTTTTGGAGAGTGTTTCGAGACTCGAAGCGAATAAGTCGGGTGTTGGTGATGACCCCGTCGTTTTGGACTAACGCTTCTCTGTACCGTCAGCCGTCGGCCAATATAACCACTTCTGTGGGACCAAACTCTAGAGCGTGCCCTTGGTCATCTTTCACATGCGGCATGTTGTCATTTGTGACCGCATCGTGAGTTCGGCTAAAAAACTGTGGGTCCACAACATCAACGCCTACGCTTGTTGAAGCATTTCGCCCCGTTTCGCATGCCTTGTGACACCGCCGTGTTGCATACTGAACCCGGTCGGCCGCCGCAAGTGAAGTTAATAATTTTTGTGTACTATTTAATGGCAGTTATCATATTTCTCCTACTAATTAATGCTAGCAATCCTATTTGTGTACTATTTAATGGCAGCCATCATATCTCTCGCACTAATCGATGCAAGTAACCATATTTTGTATACTAACTAATGTCAGCAATCATATTATGTGTACTATTTAATGGCAACAACCATATTTGTGCAATAACCAATGCCAGCCGTCATATTCTGCGTAATAATTAATGCCAGCAATCGTATTTTGCGTAATAATTAATGCCAGCAATCATATTTGATTACTAATTAAAGCCAGCAATTATATTTCATGTACTAATTATTAATGTCTGTAACTATATTTTGTGTACTGTTAAGCGGAAAAAATCATATTTGCGTAGTAATTAATACCAGAATACCGATTTTGTATACTAATTACTGTCCATAACCATATTTGTGTGTAAGAACAATAGACCCATTTGTTAAACGCTATCGATGTATTTTATTTGTGTACTGCATGCCGAGTTTCAGGTTAAGCAGTCTGTAGTGTAAGATTGATATAAAGCGGATCCTGGACGAAGTTGTGGGCGTCAAGGTAGGTTCGAACGCTGCAGTTGCCGGTTCCAGGAAATCACAAGACTGCAAACATACCCTACCCCGTTTAATTTTTGGGTGTCTGCCAAGTGAAAAGTTGAAAGGTAAGTTCATTTGTTTGATGGTTCCTCTATGAGCTTATCTGTGCATTCTGGTTCATTTTGATGGAGTTTTGTGGCGCTAAAACTATTTAAATCTGTTTACCGTTCATTAGGCCGTTGCCCTTGTGTTGGACCACCCCTCGCTTCACTGAGTCTAGTCGGCACTTTTTGTTACGGGCTGGGCAGCGGCCATATGTTAGTTTCTTTCCCGAATTTGCGAAATATCGTAAGCGCTAGTCGTTTAGCTTTTTCGTGGTTTTCCGTATGAGCTGGCGCGGTGTAGTTAACGCCGTTTTCGTACCGTAACAAGTGATACTAAATAATTTTAAAAATCAAACGAAAACAGGGGTAAAAATATCTTCACGTTCATAATAATACTGAAAGGATAAAAAGAAACACTGGGCAATGCAACTTACATAATTTTTCAAATCAAAAAGAGATTTACCCACCGTGGGATTAAAACTTCAGCTTCAGCGAACGAGCTAGTGAATGCAATTTCAATTATATACGCTTAGCCCGAAATAAAGCACGCGTTCGCTGCTTCGCTCACAATTGCGCCTCCGATCAGTTAGATGCGGCTGCTAATAGAACGCATTTTATTTTTAAAACATTTATGGCGTGTCTGTTGGTTTCAACTTTCGTCAAGGGTAAAGTCTGATATATGTGCAAATTGCTACTTTTATCTATTTCGCAGTTAAAGCAAAAATTTTAAAATATAATTTTTTAAGGTGCTCACCCTGTATATACTTGTCTAAAAATTTTCGCTTTCATGCCGGGTAGATATATAATTTGCATGCAAAATATCGTCTGCCTCCTTAAATAGTTTTTGAGTTATACTGCCAACAGGCAAACAGACAGTCAAACAGGCAGGCAGACAGATAGAATTGAGAAAACCTGTTTTACGTCATCTAGGGACCCTCAAACGTGAAGTTCTAAAGACATATCGGCCGGTGATTTTTTCGCGATTACAATACTTCTTTCGTCTATTAGACAAAGAAAGTAAACACCGTTTAGAATGTACATATGATGTGAAACAGTATGGGTGAGAACCTGTCAGATATGTCATTGAGTGGTTTTCCTGACACATGGAAAAATCACCTTACAGTGATACATAAACCTTCTGGCTACATCATCTAAATTATTGGAATGGATAACCCTATGACCACTCACTGAATACAAGGATAATAATTTACTTTTCTGTTTTCAGTTGTGACGTAGAGGTGGTCACTTTTACAATAAACCATCAACTATTTAGAATCGAGACACAAAAAGGTACTGCTGTTATCTTCTTAGATGTCGCGTACGTAGACAGCTCATTGTATCTCAATAACCTAATTACACCTAAAAACTCAGAGAATGAAAATGCCATTGCCACTTTAAGACATCATTAAATAACTTTTAGCCAAAAGAATATATGGAATTTTCGTTTGCACAACACTTTCCACAATGATTCGTATTAACACCGATTTTACACAAAATATTAATAGTAGGAACCTTCAAGCTTAAATTTCTAATGCTAACGATGATGCATTGAAACATATGCTGATATTTAAAAATTTTTAGTTTATATGAATTTTAATTAACTTTATTGCAATATAGCGGGTGTTCAAATTTGAGGTTGGATTTTGAATTTCGCGGAATTTGCTTTCTGTCAAACATACAGCGCTAATATTTTATAGTAGTCATTTTGATACATTTAAGCTATTTAAGCTATGGAGCGGTTCACGGTTCAGCAACGCATAGGTACTTATTGTAAAAACCCATTACAGATAAGAGAAAAGTTGACCTATCTCTCGATATGGTGACATCAATTGGCCGTCAAGATCTTGCGAATTGACGCCTTTGGATTGATTCCTCTGGGGTTATGTGAAAAGGAAAATCTATGCCAATAGTCTACAGACAATTACAGACCTAAAGGCCGAAGTTACACGCGTAATTGGTGAGATAGACCCTCGTTTATGTTTAAATGTCGTGGAAGACTTGAAAAAACAAATTCTTTCATATCAGACGAGCCGAGAGGGCATTTATCTGAGATTACCTTCGATGTTTAATCGTTAAGTATATGCTTTAAGTTCTCATTAAAATATCTTACATTTTCCAATTATTTAAGCGTTTTATTAACGAATTAAGATCCAACCTCAAAGTTGGAAATCCTTTATTAAGCACTAAATTTAACCAATGTTCCATAAATACAAAAATAAGTAATGGATTTTGTCTTCTCCACAACTTATTATTTGGAATTACACCATAATGGTAGTAAATTGGTTAATTAAATAAATAAAGATAATTTTCATAATTGTCTGTCACAATATTTGCATGCCTGAATGAATAATGATGCATTTAAACAAACGTTGATACTCGTAGTACCCGTAAAATTATTAGTGGTTATCCCTTTTACCTATTCAATTTTTTATCAATATGTCAGGTATCCTTTTTTATAAAAATTCATGATAATTATATAAATAATTTAAGACGATTTCCTTTATAATGTAGGTACCATAACTGTGGTAAACCAATTAATTAAACTTAATTAAACAAAGATAAGGTAATGCTCATAACTCTGACACAGTATTTCTTTGAATTTCACCATCTTGCTCTGGAGTAATTGAGTTTTGATATAAAAATTTAAAAAGCATATTGGAGAACAAAACACATGCGTCCAATGAATAACAATAATTTAATCAAGTAGAACAAGATTGCAGATACTGCAATACAAATTCCCAAAAGCTCGAAAGATATCAACGGGGGCACACGATTGTAATAAGTTTACTACTGAAAATCTACAAGTAGCTATACAGAACAAAGTTTGTGGGAATATCGATCAAAGTGAAGAACCTGCCACGGTTTCTAATAAATATTTTTCATAATCTAATTGAAAATAGAACATTACGAAACTAGATGTTATTTGCTGTGTAGTCAGGTATTTCGCTCTATACGGATAATTACATTCCAGCAACTACTAAAGTGGCACTATGCTCTCGCTTAACGCAATTACAAAATAGCTAATTTCATCCACTACTTCTTACACCAGGTAAAATGTTGAAATAAATCGAAATTTATGTTCAAATCTGATGTAGAGGTCTAGATTAATTTACACTACTATGTAAAAGCCGACAGGTAAAGTCTTCAACTAACGATATTTGCAGATGTTAAGTACATCTTTGTTACAACACCTCAATAGAGGTACATAAACGGTGTTATTCATTAAGCTTTAACTTAAAAAAACTAAAGGTTAAATGTTTGCTTTGTAGCTAAACAATTTATTTCAGAAAAATTTTCAAAAGTGGATATTTGCTGAGTTATATAGGATACTCTATATTTTTCCTAACCCTTTATACATATCTATATATATAAAAATGAATTCCTATTTCTCTTGGTCACGCCATAACTTGAAAACGACTTTACGGATTTCGTTCATCTTTTTTTTAAGTTTTCTAATGCTTTGTAGAAGGTTCTTACAGAAAGAAAAATTAAGAAAATTGCGCAGAAAATTGGAAAATTTAAGGTTCTTAAATTTTGTGTTATTTATTAATTTCTTTTTGGATAGTAGTGGTTTTAATTTATTATTCAACTATAGAAAAAGAAAATTTTGTTATTTAACTTCCCTCTATAATTAAGATATAAAAGAACTTTGTTGTTAAACAGGTTGATTTAGATGACCTCATATTTCTACCCCTAGTTAGGACATGACCTCATATTTCTACCCCTAGTTAGGACATCAATTATGAAGTTGTTATGATATTTAGTTTAAGAATTTCAAATGCTAAAAATAAAATTTTTTGTGTGCATAAACAATTTTAAAGGTGAAGTCTTAACCAAGGTACATATAATGAAATCATCTATATCAACCTTTTCACAACAGAGTAAGTTCATCTTAATTATAGAAAAACGGTTAGCTAACCAAATAAGTTGTCTTTTCTATAGATTAATAATAAATGAAAACAACTACTATCCAAAAAGGAATTAATATATAAAACAAACAATTTCTTAAAAGACTTTAAATGGAAGTAGCCAAAACTCGGAAATGTACACAAAAAATCCATTTTTAGCCATTAAAATTCGTAAACTGCAAATTAAAACAATATAATATGTGATGTCCGAACCAGAGGTCATCTAAGTCAACCTGTTTAACTACAGAGTAAGTTTTTTTATGTCTTAATTATAGAGGGAAGTTAAATAACACAATTTTCTTTCTCAATAGATGGATAATAAATGAAAACAACTACTATCCAAACACAAGCAATTTTAAAAACTAAATGAAAATAGCCAAACTAGGAAGTGCACACACAAAAATCCACTTTAGCAATTCAAATTCGTAAACTACAAATCATAACAATTTTATATTTGATGTCCTAAAGAGAGGTAGCGATATGATGTCATCTATATCAACCTGTTTAACAACAGAGTAAGTTCTTTTATATCTTAATTATAAAGGGAAGTTAAATAACAAAATTTGCTTTTTCTATAGAAGAATAATAAATGAAAACAAGTACTATCCAAATAGGAATTAATAAATAAAACAAAAAAACTATAAGAGCTTTAAATGGAAAAAGCCAAATACTAGGAAACGTACAATAAACCAAATTCCACTTTTAGCAATTAAAATTCGTAAACTGCATATCAGGGAAGCTTCATAATTGATGTCCTAACCAGGGATAATGATATGATATCATCTAATTCAACCTGTTTAACAACAGACTAAATTCTTTTATATCCTAAATACAAAAGAAAAGTTAAATAACCAATTTTTTTCCTATAGATGAATAATAAATAAAAACAACTAATTTGGACGCATTTGGACATGCTGATAAATAAAACAAAAATTTAAAAACTTGAAAAGAAAATTTCCAGAACGAGGCGTTTCTTTTTTGGTACTTGGGAACAACATTTAATTCACAAGGTATCCTTTATCTAATAGACTTGTCTGTCCGTCCGTCCGTCCGTCCGTGACGCTGTTTCAGCAGCCAAACCGTAAGAGATAGAGGAAAAAGTTATTAAAGTTATATGTTTGGAATGGTCAGGTCAGCTCAGGAACCGAATTTCAGTCACGTGACACTTCCGGTTTTTGAGAAATCACAAAAAAGACCGTTTTTCAAATAGAACGCGTATCAAATAAAAATGTTTCAGTAGCCAAACGGAGCTGCGACCCTCTGCGCCTTAAAACCTCGATCGGTTAGGCAACCACTTTGACACCTTCCAGGTCTGGGTACAGTTTTTATTTAATACGCGTTCTATTTGAAAACCGGTCTTTTTTGTTTTTTTAAATGAGACATTTGTCTCACTGGATTGCTTGTATCTTTATAATAGGTATATAAAATATTTTTTGCATGATTTGAGGTGAATGATTCGTTCACTTACCTACCTACAAGTGATAATAGTTTTCAATGCTTATTTTAATTTACAGATTATATAAACTTATTGTAAACTGAAGAAGACAGGAAATGTCGAAATATAGTTTTACCTCATGTTTTTAAAATAAATGGAAACGAAAAAAATAGCTGCCAAAAGTTTTTTTACGTATATATTACATATAAAACAGCTGTGAAAAGCACTACTAATCTTTCTTGATGATCGAATTCCAAATCACCAGTTTGGTTTTAGAAAGAATCATTCCAGTATCCAACAGTGCAGTCGCATAACCGATACCATTAATAAGCATCTAGAAGATAAAAAGTGCTGCTCTGCTCTATTCTTGGGCGTTAGTCAAGCATTTGACAGAGTGTGGCCTCCAGGATTGCCCTTTAAAATCAAAACTGCTTTTCCGCAACAGTATTACCTACTAATCAAGTCTTATCTTCCTCGACGCACTTTTCAAGTCAAATTCTCCAACGAAGTTTCCACTTATCATTAGATTAATTCTGGAGTACCACAAGGAAGTATTCTTGGTTCTTTACTTTACCTCATATATACTGCAGACTTGCCTCTATGGTCTTCAACTCAAATGGGAACTTTTGCAGGTGACACTGCTATACTGGCTTGCAACAAAGATCCAGTAACTGCATCACATCACTTACAAGAGCTCGTAAATGCTATTTATAACTGGATGGATAAATGGCGGATAAAAATAAATGAAAATAAATCCGCTCATGTGACATTTACCCTACGACGTCAAAAGTATCCATCAGTCATAATTAACACCATTACAGTACCTCAGTCGACGGAAGTTCGTTGCCTGGGAATGCACTTAGATAGTAAACTTACCTGGAGAGCTCAAATTAAAAAAACATCTGTAAAAGGCTATACCCAGGACTTCCCTCGTCGACATTGTGACACTAAATAATTTTAAAAATTAAATTAAGTTAGGAGTAAAACTATCTTTACGTTACTAATAAATTAAATACATTTTCAAATAAAAAAAAAACGTTACCGGTGGTCGAATTCGAAGAAAATTACAGTGTTTACAAGAGAGATAGGGAAACTAGCGTATCTTTGAAAGACGCAGTGGGAGGTGTCATAGTAGCGATAAGTGACAGTTTTCCATCCAAACTTCATTCCAGTTGGAACACTTTCGCTGAGGATATTTAGGTAACAGTTGGTCAGGGACCATATTAAATGCATATTTGTGTTGTGTATCTTCTGCCTGGCGATAATCGAGCTTTTTATCTATTTATGGATAAATGAAATAAAATATACAGCGAAAATCTGGATGTATC
The DNA here is from genome assembly GCA_940337035.1 of Agriotes lineatus. Classification (NCBI taxonomy): domain Eukaryota; kingdom Metazoa; phylum Arthropoda; class Insecta; order Coleoptera; family Elateridae; genus Agriotes; species Agriotes lineatus. The sequence continues at coordinate 126,733,997 of OW679194.1, forward strand.
GGTGCTAATATGTGGCGATGTTTCGATTTCTGGTCTCGTTGAATATAAATCACATTTGAATAATAATAATAGAGTACTTGACTTGACAGAAGTCATTTTTCTTTAGTACCAGAGGACTTGCACCACCCCACTGGAGTTTATGTTGGCATTTGAAATTCACAATTAATTTCAAATATACTTAGCTATAGTAACTTTAATTTTTCTGAAGAAAATTTCATACAAATCTATAATGGTCAATCATTCGTAGGCAGTCCAGGTAATGGCTATCTTTAAAAAAAATTTCAAACTTCTTTTGGTGTTCCACATTTCGGACCATTGATATTTATACTATATATTAATAGTATTAACCTTTGTTTTAACTATAGGTAATTTTTATTGTAGCAGCCATTAAGAAGCAAGTCAAAACCATGTATTTAATGTACCACAATTAACAAATAAGAATACATTTTAATCTTACTTTGTGATTTTATATCGGATATTTTTAATTGACTTTCCTTCTGTATGCCGTTAGAAGTCAAAGTCAGTATATGGGAAGTTGTCTAATACGAGCTTCGACTAGCTCAGTAAGCGCCCAGCTGTGACGTAGTAGTGACATCGCTTTTGTGCAAGAAGCTCGCGCGTCGCCCTGTCAGTCTATCTCTCTTTTCGTATTTGTACGAAACAGTTTGGAATAAAGTATAATTAAACGATTGGCTAGTAACCGTTCAATTACTTTTTCTTCTGAAAAAATTGTCTAGATTAAACAAAACTTATTCATTGTGTTAATTACTTCTTAATTGCAATTACACGGGAAACTCAACTGGGTGTTACTAAGTGCGACGGAAGTGATCTTGTTAGCTACTGCCAATGTTAAAAGAACCAATCAAACTTTTATGAAATCACTGGATCTACACTCTGCAGATATATACAGGACAAATCTATATCTGCTTTTTGACATTAAAAGCGAAACTTGAGTACAAAGACCTAATTTGCATATTCAGTTAGTAGTTTTGAGCTTTAATATTTCCTGTAACGTGTTCCTACGGGCAAAAAACGTTACGAACTATGATCCTTTAATTGCCTTGTAGGATTTTGTGTGTTTAGGACAACCCTATCTGGACGCTGAAATTCTGGGATCGTGAACCGGTTTTGGTCGTCCTTAAAGCGTTGATATGCGTAACTAGGCCAAGCAGCGTTTCTTTATTTTCCCGCACCTGCAACCATGTTTCTCGTCCCTCTCACCCTTCCGCTGGTGTCTTAATCGCACGTGTATACCTTGTATTAACCTATGCCTTAGTTTAGGGCTGGTTTATAGTGCTTTAGAGAGCAAGAATAGTGTCCTAGCTCACTGGCGTTACCGCGGATTTCTGTGGTTGATTCGTCGATGATGTTCGGGTCTTAATTACCCATCGCAATTGACTGTGGGTTGCTCTGGCCTGCTGATATAAGTCTTGGAGATGTAAGTTGAAGGTTTGTGTGCACTTTCTTGTTATCGTTCCTTGTTCTAATTAGACATTCGTATTTCGCGGATTTCAGAGCCGAATTAAAATCGTTAAGGTATGAGCAGCTAATTTGAGCTACTAATTTAATAGCCGAATCAGCAACCATCGCTGAGGTTTCTGTTTATTGCTCCCCGATTGCGGTCCCATTTCGGTTTTCCAAGAGTCCCTGATTGCGGTCCCGCTTGGTTTTCTTCGAGATTAGAATTGCTCTGTAAACATAAAGCTACCGACTTTTTTGATATAACCTTCAATTTACCCAGGAACTACTTGTACATTTACCGGAACACTTTGAATCTTTACGTACGCTTGTTCGCTATTTCGTTGTAATTAACATACCTTATTGTGCCTGTTTGTTACTCCTTTGTAATTTGGCATTAGATAAACTACAGTCATCGTCAAAAAAGGCTGATCATTTTATTTTTTAAATAAAAAATTAAATTCCACAGCAGTCGCTATGTGTCTTATATTATTTTGAAGATTAGATTTTGGTGATGTGTATAAAACAACTGCAAACATTTTTGACACTTCGCAAAATGTACACGGGACCAGTACCACAATGTGCTTTTTGTGTTGAACAATTTATCAAAGTTAATTCAATTCAAGTGTAACGTTTGTTTCGAAGAGATTTTAATGTTCGCAATGCTCCTATGCATAATACCATTTCAACTTGGATTAGAAATAGGCGAAATAATGGATCAATTTGAAACGGAAAATCAATTTGTAATCCGGAGAGCGAGGATAGAGTAAGAAATGCAATTCTTCGTAGCCCTAAACGATCTGTGGGTAAGCATTCATCTGCATTAAATTTATCGGAACCAAGTAACCGACGAATGTTGAAAAAAATTAAATTTCATACAGAAATTGAATTGAATTTTGCCAACAATTTTACAACTAAGAACTGATAGTTCACATGTGGAACGCTACTTATTCATGAGTGATAACGCAAATATTTCTGTAAGTGGACAGGTTAATAAGCAAACTGGTCGATATTGGGCTACCGAAAATCCTGGAACTTCATCAAAAGGCCTTACACTCTCCGAAAGTCACAGTTTGGTGTGCAGTTTCGACATCAAGGATAATCGGGCCGTATTTTTTGAGAAGAATGGCGAAACGGTAACCGTAACACTTCAATGGTATTTGCAAATGCTACCAACGTTTTTCTTGCGACAAATTGGAGAAAAGGGGGATGAGTATTGGTTCCAGCAAGATGGTGCAACCAGCCACAGCAAGAATTTGTATGCAGGTCTTACAAGGCAATTTCCACACTGTCAGATTTTTCGCAATGGCAACTTGTATTGGCCAGCGGAACCCCAGATGTTACTGGTACATATTTTTTTTCTTTGCGGTTACATAAAAAGTTAAGTTTATATTGCAAAACCAAGAACAGTTGCGGAACTTAAAACAAGCATTGAAGTAGACATTCGAGCTATTCTGCAGGAATTACTTATTAGAGTCATGTTTAATTTCGTAGGCCGCTTAGAATAATGTATTGAAAACGACGGGCAGGCGACGTGTAGCATACAATATTTGATAAATAAATCTCCTGTTCTTACATTTCAACAAACCGTTCTGTTTAAATTTTTAACTTGTGGCCATACACTTTTATCTAGAAAATAAGACAGTCAGTCCTTTTTGACAGTCCCTGTAAAACCTCTGTAATTAGTGAAAGCGATAGAGTGTGTCGCTTTCGTAACTATCAACGATGGAAAGTCGCCCCTTGAAGCTATAGAAGTGCTCATTCTAATATAAGGTAACATCCTGTATTGCCTGTCTTATCGTTAACTACTGTTAACTTTTTTCGGGATTAGTAGTATTTTGTGTATGGCTTATGCATACTATTGAGGTATTGCTTCCTTTTGAAAGCTATTTCAGGAGGTAGCGAGTTGGCTACGTATGATAAGTTTAAAAGTGTACCCAAGTGTCTGGAATTATCGGTTGTATAAAGACCCTTTAGAGCATCATGGTAACTTTGAGTACCTATTATTATTAATGGAAGAATAGGAACCACAAGCCGTTTTCACTGTAGCTGGTCGGCCGTCCAATATCTCCTTCTAGCCTGAACGACCGTTTATACGATTTGAAACTGGTAAGAATCATTGAGAAACTTTGGATTGGTGCTGAGTGTTGCTTAGTTTTTCCCGTTGGTGGCAGTGTTCCGCTGGTTTAATATTTAAGTCTGTTTCAGTAATAGATCCTCATGAAAATTCTTTGCTTGACATATGTCGCTATAACTTTAAGATCAAAATTATGAATCTTTATGTGAGTCTTGTTAGAACAATTTCTCGTACCTTGTGCTTGCCGGATTTTTAGCTCAAATCTTAGCATTCTTTCGATACACATAAGTTAAGTTCGTAGTTCAATGATGTACTCAAACCTTGTTTCTGCATGAAACTTCTTTCCGCTTAGCCCATATATTAACGCTTTGCAGTTCTTGTGTATTCAATTCTTCATTCCCTGTTTTTATTAATTCAAGCTTTATTACTGTTTGGGGTGACGCAATCTATTCCCATATGCTTTGTGCCTAATCGTCGCCTTCTTAGAATTTCTTGTTGTCCAGACAGGCTTAAGACTTCCCCGAGCTTGTTGGAATTTTTAGCACGGATTCTGATTTCGCTTCTAAAAAGCGATGCATTTTAGGACGCTGCAGCCGTTGTTGGGCTGCCCGCGTCTCCTTAATTCAATTACCGCCCGGCTCTAAACTACAAAGCACGTATGTCGAGTTCGCGCTCCCAATCCCCCCCCCCCGTTTCCCCTGCCACGGGGTGGATTTGTGAAGAACTTATATTCCTGATTCCGCTTTCCGGATTATCTACGTGCTTTCGTTAATTTGTGGGTGCCTTCCGAAGAAATAGAACTGTTTCGTTTTTGTGGCATCCCTTGGTGTTCGTTGTGATGTGAACATTAGCTGGTGGGGGTTCAAGTGAAGTGAGCATGTTAGTGTGGTCGGGGTCTATTAGCATGAGGGTTGCGAGACCCCTTAAATGTCGCTACTGCGGATTATTTAACGGACTATTAACCCGGCACTAGCTTAAATAAGACGTTGGGTTGTATCCCTCACGTTGAGGGTTTCGTCGCGTTCCTGTATTGGAAGTTCTGTACGTCTTCACCCGTTCGGAGGATATCGTCGTCCCAACCCCGGCAGTGGCAAAACCTCATCGAGGTCTTGCTCTCGCATCCCGTCAACATTCTGTGGCCTCCCGGTCGTTCTCTTTTTCAGGCATTTTGGGGCAGTTGTTAAGGAGAGACGACCACTTACAATGCCGCACGTTGACCGCAGTAAGCCAAACTCCTTCAGGTAACCTATTTATGTATTAAATTTATTGTGCATAGCGTACATTATACGTAACATCCCGTCCAAAAGTTAATTTTGCTTAATGTTGCATTTATTACATTTATTGTTAGAATTGTTAATTTTCCAAATTTAGTGAATTGCGGTCATATTTTCTTGTTACTGTTTAACGTAACGTTGTGACAGTTTTATTTTTGAGCCACATTATGTATTTGCAATCAAGTTTACCGCTTTTAACTAAGTTAAGGTGTTACGCAATTTAATTTAACCATCACTAACCAATGTCGGCACTGTTACCTTTATTCTAAATGTTGTTCATTGTCATCTACATATTTTATTCTTGTAATAGAGTCCATTGTTAAGTACTTATGCTTTTCATTTGTTGTTTATGATATTTGAATGCGTTATGTGTGTATTTTTCTGTTGTAAAAGGAGTTTAGCAGCTGCATTAATGAGTTATTTTTGTAAGGTAAGTCAGTGTTGTACGTCGATCGTCGACCAAACTCTGCCAAGCTAGGTGTAGAAAGGTGAATCACTTACGTCCACATTCAGAGTGCGTTCATCTGTATTGCTTTTGTTTTCCCGATCCATTCCGAATGTTGTGGCGCACCTTTTGTTGAAGATCTTTTACCTCTCGCACCGGAGTACAGCCCTAACACAAAGGTCGTAAAGAACCCTCCATTGCGTTTTTTAGCTGTAGCAAACTTTTTTGTTACCACCATCGTAACAGAGTTGGGGGCCATGTATTCTAGGTATATTTCCCGATTAAGAGCCAGTTCTACAATGCAAGTATATACCTAGGATAAGCTATTCCAAGTATAATTGTCATATTTTCCTTTGTTGCAGCAATCGTTTCTAGGGTGTTTATTTTTCGGATAACTTTATCCTTTATTTGTAGAACCGGCACTTAGTCGTAAAGTCGTGTTTGTGCGGTAACAGTCTTTCTCTCTAATTTAGTGACAACCCATCCTATCAAATGTAATTTGTATTTTCTGATTTTCGGGTAGTTTCTGTAAAAAATCAGATGGACCTAAACCTCTATGCGAAATTTGCAGAAAAAAATGCATTGGGGAATGGGGAAATTCTCCAACAAACTTTTTTGGTACATAATCAGCAAGATGCAGTAAACCTTACCTTTCACAGCTTTCATGAATGTCAGTTATTGGTCTTTCAACTCCAGCACTTGATAAATCTAATAATTGAAACCACTTACGTACAGATTTTACGAAATCTGCAGTTGATTTCGTTAATAGTTTAGCATTCCCAGGTTTAGAAAATCTTAGTACATTTGCTGTCTTATTTGAAAATTCCTGTGCAGCTAATCTTACATTTTGTAGTTGAAGCTTTTCACAGCTTAGATATAAATTCATTAAATGCTGGAACGTTTTTATTTCTGCTTATTCGTCGTCGTTAGTAAAAAAATTATTAAAATGTGTATATTGTATTCTTAACTCTTGGATAGGCCTGTGTCTTCCCCCCCCCCCTCCCCGACCTCATAGTACCTTTGTAATATGTTTTCCGCAATGTTGTATACTCATTTTTTATCAAAATAAAAAAGAACGGCTGCTTCCAATTAGCGAACAGGAGTACAAAAGTCTTGCCATAATAACTTGCAATTGATTATGTCCTCCAGTAATTTTATAGAACCTTTTATCACATTCAAAACAGCTTAAACGTCATCATACTGTAGTATTATATCTTTATTTTTAGCTTCTAATTTAGCAGTTGCCGCCTTCATAATTTATTTTTTTTACTGTCAAGCCTGTTCGTATATCCAATTTAAACGTCTGTCGTTATAAAGTAGAAATAGCAGGCAATGGAAATTTTTAGTTACTGAGATATAACTGGCTTATTTTTTTAAATGTCTTAATGTGAAAGCTCTGGAAATGTCCTCATTTTTCCAGACAACTTTTTTTCTTATTAACCAGCTTTTTACTTGCGTTTAAAAATAGGCAATGTCAATTCAAGTATTATATTAAACTAAGAATGTCTCGGTGTGGTACATTTAGCTTTTTGCTGTACAATTTTGATATGCTTTCGCAATCAAACTTGCATTTTCTCATGTTTGTCAATCCTTTAATCTTGTTTTTAAAGACTGCAATGCGTTGTTTAGTATTTTTTTTTTTCAATTATCTAGATGATGGCAGTATAATATTCCTAAATCATCAGCTGAGTCGTCAGCATTTTCTGCACCATGAACTAAGCCCAGATGTACAGCAGCGACTAACTATTATTTTCTCTGTCATTTGTCTATTCTAGCTGCGCTTTCTTAACTTGAATCTGTAGTTTTCTCAGTTGCGCATCATGGTAAATTCACACTTGGTACAGCTCCTCGTTTTAGTCGTTTGTTTCGTGAAAGTTGTAATAATTAATTTTTTCATAATCTTTATCCGTAAAATGACTATAACATACATGATAAGAATTTTGCATCACTGCAACAATGTTGTCAGTTTGTTTCAAACTGTTTTTGCATGCTGCACGTTGTGGAGCGGGTTTACGACATTTTATACAGATATAGTTAAGCAATTAAACGGCTTGCAAATTAAAAACGGAACTCAAAATTGGTGAAGAAAAACATTATAAATTCAGGGGCACGCGTCTACCGGCAATTGGTTCTCAGTAGTACATGCATAATACGGCAACGGAAACTTCCCATACACTAAATTTGACTTGATGTCAGTTTCATTCCGAGGACACTACAAGTGCAGACTAGTTTTCTATTGTAGCAGATATTGACACTTCGTAACCACGACTGAGTAGTTAAAAGGGTTACATGCATATTGAGCTAGCTAGGTAAACAAACAGGAAAAATTCATTATCAACATACTATGGCGTCTCATTCAAATGTAGCGTCCCGACGAAGGGGTGAAACAATAGTATATTGTATAACGAGTGCTGAAAAATGGTTATTTCACACGAGTATGAAAATTTGAGCCACGAGCCGTAGGCGAGTGGCTTAAACATACGAGTGTGAAATATCCATTCAGCACGAGTTTTACACTGTACTTTTCCGACGACCACTACTTTTCCGACGACCACCTAATTCTGTTTGAAATAGCAAAATAAGAAAATGTATTAATTATTACATTTTTGTTTATTAACTTTAACAAAACGTATTTAGAATAGTTACAAATTTACTTGTTGAAATTATAATTAATCGTAATATGAGAACAGTTATACAGACTTATAGGGACATTTGAAATTTCGGATTCGAGCTGGTTTTGTTCTGCTTGAACAGTGTTTTTTGATGATGTGAATGCTAGGTTTGGGGCTTCTTGCGTGGCCACATTTTGATTTTTTTGCGCTTGAAAACTTTCTTCTTCAGGGTTAATACTGGATGAGCTTGATAATAATGCTGGTGCCAGTTCTACTGATTGCACAATTCTATTGGAAATTTCCATTTTTTTGTTGAACGAGTCGTTTACATATCCTTCGGCAACTGCACTGGATTGCCAGCCACCGTGGCGTTTTAGTGTGAGAAGATCTCCGCCTGAATCGACAAGAATGGTGGCTGACGATCTCCGGAACGAATGGCCTGTATAGGTTTCCGGGTTGGGCAAGTTTAAAAATTTTGCAATTTGCTTTACCATATTTCCAAACTTATTAATCCCTACAAATTGGGACGTACATTTCCCTTTCTGGTAGTTTATAAAAAAACGTTCATTTGGATTGGTCAAATGTTTTGGTCGCAGGCTTGCATACTTTTTATAAATTGCATAAAATGTTCCTGTTATAGTAAAACTTCTGGGATTTTTAGTTTTAGTCACAGGAATCATAACCAATAACGCAGAACTTAAATCCTTCAGATCACAAAGTTTGATGTTACACAATTCAATTTTTCTTAAGGCTCCGCTGATTCCAAAAATGAGGGCCACCTATTTATTTAAAATTACTAACTTTATTAGTCGGCTACGATAAAACACAACAAAAACGATAAATTACCTACCTTTGTTAACAAATATAATTCATCAGGGGCCGTGTCAATGAACTGCTTAATTTCTTGGAGATTTAGCGTGTTGGATTTTTTTGGCAAATATCCATCTGATTGCCGTTTTAAAATAGCCTTCAATTTTAAATAATTAGCAATGTTAATATCATGTTTTGCTATAATTGATGTTTTCAGCATGGAATATATTGACCATAAAGTGCTAGATTTGTAATTTTTCGAAAGTTTTCCAAAGTATGCTAACAAAACATTTTCGGAGAAAGACTTGGCATTATTTTCATTTTTCCAATTAATGAAGTTTTTATAAGCGGTGTCGTACCTATCTTTCTTTTGATATTGACGGTAGCAAATTTGCGGTAGTAATTAATGCTGCCTGCTTTACGTCGGGTGGCGTCGAACTAATTTCTTCATCACTGTCCATATCTACATCCATATCTACAGCAAAACTAAATAAAATCTATAATTATCTGAATGAAATGTATTTACCTCTTTTATTTATTACAATTTCCCAATTTCTTAACAAAAATAAATCTTAATTCGGCTAGTAGTTACTGCACTTGCTACAATTTGACGTTTCAATATTTATTTTTAATAAAACAAATGACGATGTTCAAAGTGACTAACTATTTTGTACAGTCTAGCGTGTGCACGGTGTTCTAGATCAGCGTGCCTGCCGGCCCTCAGAAGGCCGTGAGCGTGTGAAATGTTTTTCACACGCTCATTTCATCACAGTTTCGTTGCTATGTGAAATTTGCAATTTTCAGTAACAATAAACTGTGCGAATTTCTTCACATTGCATAGTGGTCGTCGGAAAAACATGTTTCACTTTCAAATATTAAATTGATAGAACGTTCAATTAATCCAATACAACTAGGACTGTACGAGTAAGACGTTTTATATGCTTCAGTTGTTTTTAAACATGTTATTTTGATGCGTAAACACAAGGTAAATTATTTTGGAATACCAGAAACGTGAAATACTTTGCTACCTTTTATTTCATGGTGATATTCAATACTACCATTTTCCCTTAATGCCCTTAGAAATTTCATGTTATCTAGTAGATAGTTCACATACATTAGATAGATCCATTGTTTGACCTTTCTGTCATGAGGTGACTAACGTATCGTTTACCTAGGTAAATATATCTACTAAATATTATTTATGAAATTGGTTTTGGAATACTATAGAATAATGCCATACTTGAAAATGTTTAGGTTTGCTAAGCATTTACTTTAACCTTATTCTTTTACAACAAACTTAAATTTTCTACTAGTTCTACGAGTTCATAACGGTAAGGGTATGCTTTTATTGGGGTTAAATCTTCAGATGCACATTCGCGAGATTCTTGTTTGAGGTTTAGAAATAATGAGACATTTAATAGACGTTTGACAAAAATATAGAGTTATGAAATCATCAAATAAGTTTCAGACAACAAATTATATTTGAATTGTAATTGATCGCTAATAAAGCCGATTCACTGCTTATAAATCAACTGCTAGGTTACATTCAATTGCAGTAAAATTTAATATAAATTCATGCACGTATTTCAATAAAGCAATCCGTATAGGTAAATAGATTCAAATTAATTGTAAATTAATACATCACAGCCACTATTAAACTCAAATTTAAACAATTTGTTGGCGTATTAAAGTTTCAATCATATTGCCATTATGTCGATGCATGCAAAATGCATTTTAAATCCCTGAGCTGGATACAAACTTTTAAATTAGTTCGTTTAACTCCACCTCTATGAATTTATTCTAAAACAGGTTAGATATTATATGGAAATTAGGTTTATCAGTATCGCAATTATGCAAGACAATGTAAAGTTTAAACTAGAAGTTGTTAGGATATTACCGAAATACGTATAACCTATGCTACAAAAAGGCTATTGAGTTTCTTTAAAAATCCATCAGATATTAATTATGCAATATATTATAGATATTATTGACGATGCAGTGTGTTTTACTTGATAATTGATGGTGCAGGAAGTGTAAGATAACAACAATGAAAATGCAATTACACGTTTGAAGGATTAATTTATATGGAGATAAAAGCACGTAACTTGCTTACAGAATTTACTGTGCAAACCATATTAAATAACACAGAAAGCTTTCAGTGTGCCTTTTAGAGAATAACGAAATGTTGCGAATGCAGAACTCAAGGACAACAAAGTAGCTCTCCATGCCAATAGAAAACATTATTTAACCACCAAGTGATGCTTTATATTGTTAAGTTCAGTAAAACCACGTAGTCGTGAAAAGCTCGTGTACTTATTTGGCTGTGTATACCTTTGTGTAATGTTATGTAATATCGCAATAAAATATTCGATACTATTGTTTCGAAGTAGAACAGAGGAAGGTTGTCGGTATATTAATTATCCTTGAAACCCTTGAAAATCCCTAAAAATTTTAAAACAAAGCTTTCGCGTTTTTCCATGCTTTTTGTGCGCTGAGAGAGTTTAAGTGGTAAAATGTATGTCCTTTTCTTAAAAAGAACCTTTATTATACCATTTATGTCTGTTTTTATTTGCTGAGTAATAATTAACAACAATTACTAAGTTTTGCATTTAATATATCTGCGGATTTTAATAATAAACCTTAGCGAATTAAAACCCATATTTCATTTATTGAAAATTACGTCATCAGCATATTAAGAATATAGTAGGTACTCTATTTAAAATAAGAGAAAATATAATAAGAAACTGGTAAAAGTTAAATTTTTAAATCGAAGTTGTACTAATCGTACTCATAGTATATTGATTCCTATTATTTTTCTTTAAATCTGCAGTAATATTATGTACAAACCGATAATTACCTTTCCTGGCATAAAAAATGTAAATACGATGTAAATAGGTAGGTAAATAAATGAGCGCAACTCAAGTTCTACACAATATTTTTATCGTATACGATAAGAAGTCAACTTTAAAATATGTCATTTTCCGTAATGCACAGGGTGGCAACAGAGCAATAGGAAGAACTAGAAAGTTTTTATTTAGAAGTACATAGCAGTGACTTCGTATTTGACATCTACTGGTACATTGTGAATTTTGAAAAATATGTGTAGTTGATCCTTGAGCCATTTTGGTATTTTCGAACTTACTTGATATGCGAAAGGAAGTCTTTATATTCTGTAAAAAGCATTTTGAGTTTCAGCAGCCCCAGGAACTTTTATAACGAATACAATTTTCTGATAAATAGATAATAGAAAGACATTTCATATATGTCCACATTTGTGTTAGACATTGTATAACCTGTTTTACTCATATTAAATGAACCAATAATTTTCAAGTTAATTTAACCCTGCGTTGCTCGCGGGATGAGCGCCGCGCTCACCTTCCTGGAATTTCGTGTGCAAACGTCGCATTTCTGCAAGTACAGACTTGTGCGCCTGCCTAATCCTAAGTGTGCATATAAGCAACACCATCTATAAACAAAGCCTGTGCACACAATCAAAATGGCCGCCACAGAAGGTCAAAACAACGAACAGCTGTTGGTCATAAATTAATGTGAAGAGTGATTTTGGTTTGCATTCTCATAATTATTGACATCAGAATGAATTTTTGAATAGAAGGTAGGTTGATAATTATTTATTATGTGATCCACAATGGGAAATTATTAAAAAAGATAAGGATGATGTTACACTTTTCTCTTTAAGGAAGTGACAATCTGTTTGTTACGAACATCATTTTTATTTTTACAGTAATTGTTCAGTAAAATATCGGCAGTAGAACTAATTATGATGTTTTTTAGGGAGATTTTGGAATGGTTGGGGCACTTGTGACCGATGAAAAGGTCTCTGTCCGCAATGTTTTCCAAAGTTATTCTGTGAACCACTGCTCGTTGATTCTTTTCGGCCAAAAACGCATCTTCATTCAACAGCAGTTAAAATGACCTACTAACTAATAAATAATGACTTTACACTGAAGAATAATGGTCCCTAAGGCCCAGGTTTATAAACGAAGATCCACCCCGTAGTCAGAGTTAACTCGGCAATTTCTAAAATTGTGCGTTGTACCAACCTAGATCAACGCTAATCCCGGAGTTAACTCGCTGTGTAGTTGATCCGGCGATGTTGGCGGGTTAACTCTGTTTCAAGTAGAAACGCCACCTGCTCTAACCTCAAAATTTGTCTTATTTGTTGCGGCGAAGTTTGATTACAATTTACAATGGCTAATCTAACTGATGATGAAGATCTTATGAAACTTGTAAATGTAGTAGCAGCAGGAATAAGAAGAAATCCAAGAGTTTTTCATGGTCGACCAGATCATCTTCGAAAATGGTCAGATGAAGAATTCTTCGTTAGATTCCGACTAACAAAAAATTCAGTATGCGAAGTACTGACGCAATTAAATATTGGTTCGAACACAATAAGGTATAATACAAAAATACAATAGTACTCTGTGTAATTAAAGTTGGATTATTGGTTTTTAGAAATTCTGCATTGTCTGTGACTGACATGCTTTTACTAACTCTGCGTTATGGACAGTTTATCGTTAGGCGACAGTGGGTACGGTATCAAACCCCATTTGATCACCCCCTTGTCAAATCCATCAGCGCCTGCAGAGAATTTATTTAATGAAGCTCCGATTAGAACTCGCAATCCTCTTGAACAATGCTTCACGGTGTGGAAACGCCGTTTCCCTATTTTGGCTCTAGGGATTCGATTAAATATAGAAAAAGTTGAAGCCGTCATCGTTGCAACTGCTGTTCTTCATAATATTGTGTGCAACAATAAAAGAACCACTTCCACCAACTGAAGATGTATTGCAGCAGGAAATGGCCGATGTTCAAATTAATGGAGTTCAAATGAAGGGAGGGAATATGAATAATATCATTAGACATAATTTAATAGCAAATCACTTTGCAACACTTGTTACCTCTTGTTACGGTCACAACGTAAATGTCTAATTTCAAAACTGTAGTTTTAATTCTTGCTCAAGTTTATAAACTATTCATCTAGTTTAACATAACATATCCATTGTAATAAAAGAGAATAAATAATTAATTTGTTTTATTTTTTAATGTTTTAACAATTGCCGTTTTAAAATTTCCATTTTCAATAGGTGTTCCTCTTCGGCAAATCTCATTTGTTGTTGGTGCCTTTCTTGAATATGCTGCATTCGCATTTTATGCTTGGCCAATTTATGTTCGGCTTCCAAAACCTGACCATCTTTGGTTGCCACCCAAGAACATAACTGGCCGACCAATTTGCTGCTAGGGCGAATGTTGGCATATAGCTGCTTGGCCTTTGGCGTTCGGAACTTTGCCGGTGTATATGTGGCCCAATCGGCCTTGCCGGAATTGCTGGTAGATGGTCCAGTTTCTACAATTAAATTGTTACATTTTTTAAATTAGGAATTTGCTTTCTTACCCACATATGACATTGGCATTATTTGTCATTTCAATCACTACGGAGGCCACATCACTTAGTTTTGTTGCTGGGGTTAATCCTGAAACTTGAACTGTAAGATTTTTTTTAATAATTAAATGTAAATAACATACCAATACGATCATCATCGAAGTCACTGTCGTGCGCAGTCATGTGGGTCCCTAGCAGCTCCAAAACTTTCATGTCAGTATCGTCCATTTTTAAATCACTTGTTGGTGGCCCTCTTCCTGTGCCCGTAACTTTCATTTTTTCATCGGCAAATTTTCTGTTTGTTCCTCTTGATATTTTTGTATTTATTTTTTAGAATAGCAGCCGTTTTGCTTATTTCCCCACTAGCGCAAAATTCCTTGTGAATGGTCCCCCATATGGCATTCTTTTGGATATTTGCAGCTGCGACCGTTTTCTTGCATTCCACAATATGCTTGTATTTTTTGACTAAGCATAATAGGCGGGTTTCTTCTAATGAATAAAAATTGGCTGCACGTTTTTCCATACCTGCATTTACATTAAAATATAGATATAAATAAGATTATTAAAATATTGCTTACCTTCAACGAGAATATACGTATGTTGTATGTAGACAAAAAAAGATTAATAAAATAAGGCGTACACAACAACAAATGACCACGAGCTTTTGCAGGTTAGAAACGAGTGACCACAAAAACTTCTTGCGCGTTAAAGTTGGTGACTTGTAAAAAGAACTGCTTCTTGCTAGGAATATTTGTTGTACCAACATTCGTTTTCAAAGTAACTCCCGGATCAGAAACAGCTCAGGAAATTTAAAATTTAAAGTTGAAATCACCGCGAACTGACGCTAGCACACATTAGTGAAAGCCTGATCAACCTTCTATGGCCGCCATCTTGACAGTTCCCGACCTCAGTGCGCAGGCTTTGTTTATAGGAGGTGTTGATATAAGAAACGACACGGAAGTACAGTTTTATACAAATTTCTTAAAACAGTCGACTGAGCGGTGTCTAGGTAGTTGGATGTGTTAAGGTGAGCGCAGTGCTCACGGTGCGGGTATTTGTGTTACAAATTTTGCTGGTGGTTGTGTTTTATATTTTTTTAATAATTGAAGGTATTTATTGAATTGCGCTTTGTGCTGATTGTTTGAATAACTATATAAACACAATTTTAGTCACCCAAGTTCTGAAAATGGACCCTAAAGAAGAAGCACGGCTTTTACAAATTTGGGAAAAATTAGAGAGAGAAGAAGAGATGGCGAAATTAAATCAAGCAGAACTTCCGAAATTAGATGATGAGGAAAGCGATGTGGATTCAGTTGAAGACCATCTTGATCATTTGACTGATTCTGAAGTATCTGCAGATGATTCGGATGCTGATTCTGTGGTTACAATCCGTTGTAAAGAAGAAAACGGCCCTAATTACGTAGGAAAAGACGGAAAAACCATTTGGAAGGTTCACCGTAACAAAAAAGTTAGTCGTACACGCCGTCATAACATAGTCACTCACCGCCCTGGCGTGAAGCAAGAAGCAAGGGATGCTAAATGCCCTTACGATGCATGGAGTTTATTTTTTACGGAAAAAATTATTACCGAAATTGTAAATTGCACTAATGCATATTTGAAGAAACTTCGAGCGAACTATGCACGTGAGCGAGATGTACTGGACACCAGTGTAAACGAAATAAAAGCTTGTTTTGGACTTTTGTACTTAGCAGGGGTGCTGAAATCATCACACAGTAATTTAGACGATCTATGGAATACGGATGGAACTGCTCCAGAGATTTTTAGATTAGTGATGTCTAAGAATCGGTTTTATCTATTACTTCGTGCTTTACGCTTCGACGATTTGGATACCAGAGATAAACGAAAAGGATTAGACAAGCTGGCTCCCATTAGACAAATCTTTGACTGGTTTATCGAGCGATGCAATGCTTGCTACACACCAAGTGAATACTGCACCATTGATGAGATGTTGGAAGCTTTTCGAGGGCGTTGCGGTTTTCGGCAATATATCCCAAGCAAACCGAATAAGTATGGGATAAAAATTTTCTCTCTGGTCGATGCTCGCTCCTATTACACTTTGAAAATGGAAATCTATGCTGGAAAACAACCAGAAGGTCCATTTCAGGTAGACAACTGTCCTGCTAGTGTTGTAAAGCGTCTTGTTGAACCAATTGCAAACACAGGAAGAAATTTAACATGCGACAACTGGTTTACGTCTGTTCCCTTGGCCAAAGATCTTCTAGAAAATCAAAAGCTTACTTTTGTCGGAACTATAAGGAAGAATAAGAGGGAAATTCCACCAATATTTCTTGCAACGAAAGAAAGACCAATCTGCAGCAGCATGTTTGGATTTGGAAAAAATTGTCTTTTAGTATCTTACGTGCCCAATAAAAAGAAAAATGTCTTGCTAATCTCCAGAATGCACGATAATGACATTATAGACTCCGAAACAGCAGAAGCTTATAAACCGGAAGTAATAACTTTCTATAATATGGCGAAAGCTGGGGTAGATGTAGTTGACCAATTGAAAAGCTTGTATTCAGTATCACGAATTACCTGCAGATGGCCTATGACTATATTTTTTACATTGCTGAATATAGCCGAAATAAACAGTTACGTCATACTTCGAGCTAACATGCCAAACTATAAAGATGCACGTCGTAATTATTTGAAAACGTTGGCTATTGAATTAGCGAGACCACATATGGTAGAACGTGCTTCTATGAACATACCATATCTATTAAAATTACAAATAAGAAAACAATTGGAACCACTATCAAAGGTTGAAGAAACAGACGAACGAGTTGAAGAAGAGGAAAAACCTAAGTGCAGATACTGCCCACGCAAGAAAAAAAGGAAGACCAGTATTAAATGCTCCAAATGTCGAAAAGCGATTTGCAGAGAGCACACAACGTATTTTTGTGTTAAGTGTGTGCAATTTGATAATGACTAACTGTGTTTAATACTAAGGATTTTGATAATATTTAGAATTTTGTTTTGTTTTTTTTTTTAGAATTAAATAGTTAATTTATAGTTGGTAACTGTAAAATCGAAATGTTATCTTACAATAAAATTTAGTTGTTGCATTATACTGTATTTTTTTAAATTTAAATATCAAACAAACAGATAAACTTAACAAGTGAGCGGAACGCTCGCCCGCGAGCAATGGTGTTACTAATCACAGCGCGGGTAACGCAGGGTTAAATTGCTGAAAATGTAAAAATATAGACGTTAATTCAAAGATTCAACCAATTAATTCTTACTCTAAATAAAACTTCTGTGGTTTCACTACGATAGATAATATAATACATAATGTTACTAAATAAATAAAATTTCATGCTTTTAAATTAGTTAGAACCAAATAAAAAGGTAAATTTCAACAAAACGTCGACCTATAAACTCGAAAGTAATGCCTATTATCTTTCTCAGTTGACCATTACTGAAATTTCAGTGCTCTTATTTTTTCAATGTATTTATTAGCTTTGAAGTGCATGCATCCACGAAAACTTAACCTGCAACTTTTTTGAAATTGTCAGAGTCGTTTGAAGTTATTTTCATACGCGTATTCTGAAATACTTGACCTGCGATTTTCATGATTGCTTGCAAATAGAGTATTTCCTGATAGTGTAAGATTTTTTGGGAGAAAGTTGTTTAGTTTTATGATATTGTCGCCGTCGCACCACGATCTTGTGGGTTAATAGCATATTTGCTTCGTTCTGCCATTTTCTCGTACCTCAATGCGTGAATTCGAATCCTTTTCAAGATACTGCTAACATATAGGCGTTTTTCGGACTCTTTACCAAGGGCGGCATCCGGGAATCGCCTAAAAGACATTTATCTTTAATTTAAATCGGCGATAAAAGCGCACGGTTGCAAACTCTTCTTTTGATGAGTGTCTCTTATGTGAATTTAAAAATTATGTTTTTAGTCCACCATCCTTTTGAAAAATTTAATTCCTATGTGAATCCCTCCTATTACCATCTTCTGTAATTGTACACAAAATTTTAAGTAATAAAGACAAATAAAGAATGGTATATATTTAAGTTATTTCCGAACTCTTAGTTAAAACATCTTAATGCAACTCAAACTTGATAAAATGATGCACATTTTAAATTTTAGGTATACTTCTTGTATATGTAATGTCAGCTAAGATTTGTGTTTAAAATAGTTACTTAGTTCATTCTTTTTTAAACAAAACGAAACTATTTAAAAAATAATTCAGTATTAGTCAAAGATAAGAAAATTCATAAATATTTAATAAGGTGTTACGTTTCGCTGTAATTCACAGCTTCTTCAGATATATACAAATAAAATCTAAAGTTAAAAGATTAGTCCCTTTGAATTTAAATGTAATGAGCCAGAAGTTTAAATATTAAGTAAGTGAAAGAAAACCTCCTCAATTAAGGATGGAATCTTTGTTTTGAAAATAACATCATGGTCTATTTTTTAAGTAATTATGTAAAATTTGATAATTGTAAAAAAATCCAATAATTATTTTTATTGAAATTGAAACAATAAAAATTTTAACGTTTTTCTTTTTAATAAAATGTCACAGATGTCTATGATAAATATAATAAAGGATATAGTCATAAATAAAATAGGTAAGGCCTATAATAAGCTATAATAAATAATGTGTGTGTAATGTCGACAGAATGATTACAATTAATAGATTATCTCTCGATATTTTATATATCTGACTAACCTTTCTAATTAATTTTAATTCACATTTTATTTGTCGGAAAATAATATTTTTGCAAAATTTTTATTGGATTTAGCAGTCTACTGCGTTTGCAAAAAGTAAACTAATTTCCGTAAATAAAAAATATCAACAACGAAGAATCCAAGTTATAAAAAATAAAAATTGTTTTGATTTGAAATGTTTATTGAAATGAGTAAAGTCAAAGGTGCCTAGTTTAATATCCTAATAATTCATTATTCAAGTAATTTAATTGAAGTTATTCAACTCAAGTGATTATCTCTCTTTCAGTCTCAGACAAAATCAAGATAGACAGCTGTATAGTTAGGGGCATATATTTATATAGGTATTTTGCCATATTTATACACGTACTACGTGCACACGAAATCATGACCTACTTTTATATACACCCTGTCCCTGTAGAGAGGGCAAGTACCTTAAGAAATAAAATTGTACATATTTTAATGCTATTACTGAGGAATAGATAAAAGTAATGATTTGCATATAGCTCAGCCTTTACCCTTGACGGAAATAGAACCCAACAAATATAGGGTAAATGTTATAAAGGAGACAAAAATAGTCAACGATAAGCGTATTACATGTAATGCAGCCATCGCGCAGATGCGATGGGTTTTTCCTGACAGAATGGGACCAACGAGCGGGCCGTGAGGGCGGCTGTCAGGCATTAATATCGCAATCTCAGGCACTGACATCACGCCAAGTTCGAATCCCACGGCCTGTAACGTGATTCCTTTGATTGTATTGATATTATTAGGAACGTTAAGATAGTTTTAACCTCAGATTTCTTTTATTCTTCAAAATATTTACTGTCACAACTTCCACTTGCTAGGCAAGTTCTGAGTAAAGCCTTTTACAGATTTTTAAGAAACTATATGGTCGGGTAGGGTAGCATACAGTACTTGTAACTAAGGAGAAATCATAACTATTGCCGTAATTGGTCGAAACAAAGTCATCATGGAAACCATCTGCAGATCAAATAGTTTTTTAAAGTTGTCAATTTGACGTTTGGTATGAATACTAAAAATATAAAAGAAAAACCGATAAATAGTAGATAAAAGAAGCTGCCCTACAACGTTTATTTGAACTATATAAGACTAAATTATTGTAAAATACGAACAGTCACACAAACTTATATTTCCCTAGATTAAAACTGAGTTTGAGCTCAAAGCGTCCTCTACGGCATCTTTAGTTGAAATTTAGTATAGTAATAGATGGAAGAACAGATGTACGTTAATTACATTTGATTTAATCATTATATGTAAAATACAAAATAGCATATGTACTGAATATCGCAATAAATATAAATTCATTTATTTTTATTGCAAATATAGTAATAAAGAGGTATATTATTATTAATAATAATAACAATCACGAAGCTATGGTATTACAACGGCCCAAATGATTTACGTAACATGCAAAACGGCATAAGCAGCGACCTGTTAGCAATGTAAGAACGACGTTAAAGTGCTAGAAGCATGTGGAAAGTGATTGAACCTAATTTATGTCCAAGAATGCAAGTGAGGTTAACATTACAAGATATGACATTTCTAAAAACAATTATTATTAATGATCAGAGTATGTACTTGCAAAACAAAAATTTGTATTAGGTTTAGGTATCTAAGATGATATCTTAGCAACAACAATAATGATAAAAAGAGGCAACTGTTATATAGGAGGAAGCTAATGGTTTGGGCTTGCTCCTTATTAGAATTTGTAATTACGGCGCAAAAGAAATAATTTTGCACCAAGTAGTGTTTATTATTGTCTTCCAAATGTAGGGTTACCTGGGAAGAATAAAAGTGTGCTTCGGAGAGCTACAGGAGTTGCTTTTGGTGCAGCGAAGCCAAGACAACAACAGTAAGAGAAAATTTACAGCGGCTGAGGTATCCTGGGACAGCTAAAACCTACACATTACCCTTTTTCTGTGACGTAATAATCGTCTCTAAAGCAGCTCTATAATACGAGCATGCTTGTCAGCCATGTTGAATCACATCACAAAAGCGGCAAATTCAAAAAATTAGTTACTTTTCAGAAAATTAAAATATGTTAATGTCTATACGTTTAGTAGTACTAATTCGAGGCTGAACAACCGGTCATGCTCGAAGATTTTGAAATATGAAAAACAGAAAAGACCGTAAATAGTTTATTCAAAAATGAATCAATGTTTTAGGCTTACTTTATATCCAAAAAAAGTATTTCTTAGTCTTGAAATAGACTGATTTTTTAATAAAGAATATAAGAGACAAAGCATAAAAGGCAAATAAGGAAAACGAACACAGTTGGCAACTCAAACACAAGGTTAGAAGCTAGAACAGTGAGCATAGCTAATGTAACCCACAACGAGTGAACTGTTTGACGTTGTAGGATGTAGGGTTATGTTTTGGTTGCATCATGGCCACCAACATGTAAACGCGAAAGTACCGTGATGCAAGATTTTATGCAACTTGTGCGACATGGGCTCTAATCGTCTCTCTTAATTTAAATATAAGGAACTGGGCGACACAAAAGATCGGCAATTTTTGGTCAGGTCGGCTTTAAATAGAGCTGATTTTAAAATGCTGTTAATTTGACTTTTTTCCAAAATTTTACTGAAAATGTCGGGCTATAATGAACATGCCCAAAATGTTATTTTAAGCGAGGAGAAGGAACGTAGGATTGGAATAAGTTAAGAATGTATTGGTATGAATAATGTGCTGTTTAGAACAATAGAAACGGTTTGGTCGGAATCCAAGCTAAAATATGATGAGTTAATAAATTTGGCAAACTCAAAACCCGAAGAAATTCTTCGCCTTTGGAATCGTGTACTTACTGAGGTTATTATTGACCCCTGGACAGACTACGTCAATTAGAGAAGCATGGGATACCATGACAGTTTGAGACGCTTCTAATATTGACCCAATTATTATCAATAGGTGCTAATGAAGACTATTCATTAGACCCATCCGATTTTAATTTTTTTTAAGTAACTTAAGTAACTAGTTCTTGGTTCCGTTTCAATATTTTGATATCCCATCAGCGTTAATTTTGCTTGTAGGAAAAGTAGGGAGGAAAAGTAAAAGTTACGAAAATCTTAAAAAAGAAAGTTATGGTTATCGTTTAAATATCAGTTTAAATCAATGGTGAATTAGAGGCAATCAAGTAAGTTCAATTGTAAGTTTTATTCATCTGCACTCTTATATTTTCATGAAAACTTACGGATGTGTTCTATGAAGTTCTGGAACTATGGTACCAGCTTTTGATTCCACCGTGTTGCACTGTTTGATATCAGGAAGCCCAAATACCCCAAAAATGTCAAAAAAGCCACACAATTAAAAAAAAGAACTTAACGATTTTAATAATTTGTTGCAAAACGACCATTTTTCTCCTACTCATAAGTGATACCCCATAGTCAATATCTACCCAAAAGTACTAGTGAGCAAGATATCTGGGAAGGGCGAGAGTTTCATTCCAGTGCTTAGCTTAGCCTAACAAATCATCAACAAAAGGATTGGCAGAATGATAATTTTATGTTAATGTACGAAACGTGGTTGCCAGATTTGGTTTTGGATTTTGTGCCACTTTTATTCTTGGTTAAGATAAATTTCGTGAAAGACAACTTGCTGATGCTGAATACGTTTCATACGTTATTTAGTAGGCATAGTGGTATAATAAAACTGGTTTTTTAAATGTAATTATAAATTGTATAACAAAATATTTAAATATTACAATTTATATATTTTTTCAGTATGCTGTTATATAATAACTTATTTATCATTATATAATAAATGCATAGTAATACTAGGTTGCTGACGGTGGTGTAAATCTTTATAAACTAACACTTCCACATCTAAATAAATGCAAATGTAATAAATACAAGACTGCGAATGAGATTCCTTGTTGGGATGGATGACGGTATGCTGGTCTAAACTTCGAGCGGCTTTAGATTTTCATACGAGAATCTTCTTGAGCTTGGTTTACCCTAGGGTCGGATCAGCTTTGGGAGCTGGGCGTTGCATTTTCCATGTCACGAACAAGAATTTTGATGTCAAAAAACCCTTATACCACTTCCATTGCTTCAATGGTAGTATCTGAATCATTATCAATACCTGATTCTGACTCATATTCCTACAATGAAATACTGAAAGGTGGAATGTTTGCAAACCAAATATTTCCCATATGTTTCGCACAGTCTTCCGAAATAATTTTTTTAACAATGATCACAATCATTTTGCCACATGTCGGAGGTACACTTTGGAAGAGCTTCAAACCATAAATGTTTAACCTTATCCCTGGATAAAACCTCAGAACTTATATCCTTGTTGTAGTAAGCTTTAAAGAACCTTAAGGCCATTTCAATAGGATTGTATTGGCAATGGTACGGAGATAATCTAAGAGCCTTATGACCATTCTCTTTGAAAAATTTGTCAGTCAAGTAACGTTTGTTATTATCTTTCCTAAAAAGTAGAGTTAAGCTTCAAAGATAATTTTTGAAATTTTGCCCTCAATTTTGACATTGTGTTTAATCAACCAATCCTGCTTCTGATCCTTCTTCCAATTAAGTGGAGGTAACTTTTCCAACTGCACCAAATGATACAATGTACTGTCCAAGATTACCACACATTTACCAGGAATTTTAGTCAGAGCAGGAAGTAATTGATTAACCACCCAATTTTGAAAAATCTCCCCGTTCATGGTTTTGTGATAATTCACATCGTTATTATTTAAAGTTAATAATAGATCACACCCTTCCAACAACCCAAATTCGTTCCCGCGTGCAAAACAGTGAAACGCTTTCCCTCAGATTTCATTTTAGAGCGATTACTTTTAATTTCAGAATCGAGTGCCTATTGTCGGACCCTGGATCCATTTGGATAAATCCAGGTTTCGTTCAGGTACACGAATGTTATACTTTCACTAGAATTTTGGTATTGCAAGAATTTACTCAAATAAATACGTCCAGTCTGTTTAAAACATAATCTTTATTAACATTAAAGCATGAATCCCATTGTTGTATTAAGCTATAAATTCTCTGCTGGTAAAATTCTTGCGGTTGTTAAGGAAACTATTCTTCAACGTCAATCTGCACTCTTGCTTCCGCAGTGAGTCGCTGTCTCTTTAGCGATCGTTTTAATGCACCAAAGATATGACCTTTGTGATAATACGAGTATTAAAAAGGGAATAAAGACACCCTGTACTGATAATTATCAATTTAGAAAATGTACTGTCTTTAACGTGTCTATTTGCACGTAAAGCAGTTTCCGAACGCATCACATTTTCATTTGAAGTTGCTATACGAACATGTCCTGGAGGAGCCACGGAAATTGTCCCACCCAATAATACTTCTAATAGTTCTTTTGGATACGCAAAACAGTACAAAGCCCAAAATTAAACCAACAGTTAGGTTTTATCCATAAATACTTACATCCCAACTGTCAGTAAGCCGGGCAAAGATTTCCGTTTCGCTGAGGTCTAGCTGGCCTGTCGGCTTTATAGTGCCTGTAGGCCTTTGTAATTTGCAATTTTGTGTCAGGTTTAAAAACGTTTAGCATATTTGCTGTAGTATAAATTACAATTTGTTGACAGATAGGTATCCATGACGCCGATGTCCATTAATATTATGCCTAGTGGCAAACAAAGTATGAAAGGACTGGAACATTTAACCTCAAAATGTCAAATTAGACACTTTCGTGAACCTCCTGTACATAACAGCTGATTCTCACAAAGTGTTAGAAAGAGATTCTAGGGAGTTTTAATTTTATTAATCATAAAAACAAAATTCCCTGTCTACCTACCGGGAAAATAACTGCTGAAAGTTGTATATGTAATTTAACTTTTTGTTGGTATTTGTTGTTTAGTTGTTTTTTATTTAAATTGACAAAAAAGACGAACATCATATAGTTTACGTGTTTTATTGACATTATTAATTGTTTAGTTGGCATAAATGCAACAGTAGGTACTATTATTAATAGGTATGGGTAGATACACAAATTACTTTTTTCGAAAACTGATAAACATTTTGACATTTACATGA
Source organism: Agriotes lineatus (assembly GCA_940337035.1). Taxonomy (NCBI): domain Eukaryota; kingdom Metazoa; phylum Arthropoda; class Insecta; order Coleoptera; family Elateridae; genus Agriotes; species Agriotes lineatus. The sequence continues at coordinate 126,758,801 of OW679194.1, forward strand.
CCTAAATCGGTTGTCAACGTGACTGTCTTTTGTTCACTGGATGTAATAGGTATTTACGTAGTAAGCTTAGTAAATTAGCCTTTATGAGCGAGCCGGATAATTTGCAGGGAGAGCGACGTAGGAGCGAGCCCTGTAATCCGGTGAGCCCCAATAAAGGCTAATTGCAAGCGAGCCGCCTACAACGTTTTATTTCCTCTTGGGTAACATCCCAAAAATTAATATTAGTGATTAATGAAGGATGTGATTATTAGAAAACAAGGTGCCTGTAAAGTCGCGATGACAGCATTTTACAGGCACCTGGCCTGTATAGACTCTTTTACAGGTCAGTTCAGACGACAGTAACACTTTACAGGCACTTGGCCTGTAAAGATTCATTTACCGAGTCAGTTCAAACGACAATATTAACGGTTTAACAAGTCAAGAGGATATAAAATACTATTATGATCTAAATCGGTTGTCCAACTGACTGTTCGCTGGATGTAAAACTCTTTTACAATCTAGAACAAAAGAGACTTTTACGTTCAGCAATTTTCTTTAATTTTCCGCTAATGTGGAGCTGTGCAGTTTTCGAAAAAACGTTGTTTGATACTACATTGCAAAATTCTTTTGCATTTTCGAATGTTTTTTTGCTCGCGATGCTAAAAAAAACTCATTCTCGAATGCAAAAGTAACATTTCGCAATCCAGAATGAAAAATAACTATTTTGGCACCCATAGAAAAATTCAAAACTCGCCGCCTCTGGACGAACATTCCATCAGGCTTTTACATTCGCCAAAAATGACAGTCTGGGCTGGAATTTGTAGGCCATGAGTGATCGCTCCATATTTCTTTGAATATAATGTCAACTCTGAAGAATATTTGCGGATTTTAGAAACATTTGTATGGTAGCAATTGCGACAATTTAACTTACAACATTTATGGTTCCAACCAGATGGTTTAACTTCTCACACTGCCAATATTTGTATGAATTCGCTTAAGAACAAATTCCCAAACTTACTAATTTAAAAAAACCGGTGACTCGAAATGGTCTCCAAGGTCAGCTGGTATTACACCATTTTTGTGAGGTTATGTTAAAGACTATCTCGCAACAGGTCCCAAACAATAGTACATTTGAAAACCGAAATTCAACATGCTTTTAGGAACATTTCTCAAGAAACGCTTGTAAAAGTATGCCGAAATCCTGAGTTGCGTCTACGCAAGTATGTTCAACTAGACGGTGGTCATTTTGAAAATATATTTTCAGAATATATTTTATAATCATAGTTGTTAACAATAATATTTGTTACAGTTGAAATTTTGAGATACAATAAAGTTATTCATATTAAATAATATATATAGTTACTTATGTATTGTTACTACTGTATAATAAATAACTACCTATTACAAGACCTCTTTATTTTAACGCTAAGACTATACCGATTTCAGTTTAGTATAAGTAATAACCCACACCTGACTTTATAGATAATATAACTCACTGCATGTCACTTGGACTTTTAATTTTCACAGCTGTTAATAAAATATTTATGTTATGTTGGTGTTTATGAATAAAATTGTGTATGGCGCGCGTGAGCTTTCCTCGGAAAAATACACCACTCGGCCAGACGGGCTCGAAAGCTCAACTTATTTCGCATGAATTATTTGTAATGTGAACCACTCTAGACTCAAAATCTGGTAGTAATTGCGTCATAAGCACTACTGATCTACTTTGTTCAGTGTGCTTACATTAAGTTCTCTGAAGATTTTCCAATTATCTCAGTTGTATTAAAGTTTTACAAACAAAATACATTCTGTTTGAAATTATTCGAGAAATGTTTTAGAATTACATTTCTAATTAGAATTCTAAGTTATTAAGTTATCATCGTACTGCTCCAGTTCCATATTCCGAAATTATTGCAACTTAAAAAACAATGGCGTTACACAGACAGTTCTGAAATTACGACGAATTATATTACTAAAAATCCAGGAAGAATTTGACGATAGTTTCATCTTTGTAAATGGCGTTCCAGCGCATAAGTAAGTTAAAGGGCAGGGCAACTGTATATTTTTGTCAGCTTATCTCTCAATCCGCTGGAAGGGAGCCGTTTATAATCTAACTGTCACAAAACGCGGTAGCTTTGCATGCAAATTTTTGGGAAGATATTTTACTGAAGGGAAACGCATCTATTGTTCCGATTGTCGGCTTTTATGAGAAGTAATAGAATCTATTATGGATTTAAATACTAGAAAATAGTCTTGTTTGTTCCCAAACTAGCGATATGGTTCTCCACATTTCAACTTCTGAGGAGATTTATTGTGGTTCTATCAAAGTTTCTTTTTCTAACTCTTCATTACGACGGCTATCAAGAGCCAGAAACTCGGCGAAGTTTTAAATTTACGTAATACCACTGACTAGTTATCCAAGATTGTGCATTTTATGTAACTACACTAAAACGAGAAAAATAGCCTATACAGGGTGTCTCAAAAAGAATGGGATACCGATTAGCCATAGATTTCTTACGCCATAATAAATCGATTAAACCTAATATACATTAGTACAAAGTCTCTTCAGTAAGAAGTTATGGAACCTTGAAATTAAATTTTTTATTTTTTATTTTTTTATTAATTTTCATAAATGTAGAGATATCAATTTTAATTTTAGTATACATACTTACTATTATATACTGCACTAATTTAAAAAATTTCATAAACTAGACTTGACTGTAAAGGGCACTTTACCTAACCTTCAAACCTTTTTTTAGCTCTAACTTTGTTATCTGTAACATTTTGTAAAATTTTAGGTTATTATCGGAAAGAAAATTAAAATACACAAAAATAATGTACGCTTACTTCATAGGCATAGGAGCAACCGTTTACCTTAAAACACCTATCAAAGGTTTTTAGTTGTCACTAAAACATGTAATTATCAATTAGGCATGATCACAAAAACAATGGTCATCTAGTAAAAAACAATGATAAATCAATTAATGATATTAGTGACATAAGAATTTGTTCTTTTATGTATAGGAAAATGCCGCTACATAACGAATTCTCCAATGCGGAAAGGTTCGTTATGTCGCAGCATTTCCGTAAGCACAAAAGACAAAAACCTGATGTCACCAACGTCATTAATTGATTTCTTGTTGTTGTTTACTAGAATACAATCATTACCCATTGTTTTTGTGATCATGGCTACTTGATAATTGCACATATTAATGTCAACCAGAAACCTTTGATGGGAATTTTACGGTAAACGGTTGCTTTTAGGCTTAAGAACTAAGAGTACATTATTTTTGTGCTTTTTAATTCTCCTTCAGAGTATACCATAATTTTTAAAAATGTTACAAATAACGAAGTAATAGCTAAAAAAATTTTTTAAAGTTAGGTAAAGTGCCCTTTAAAGTCAAGTCTAGTTTATGAAATTTTTCCTATTAGTGTAATATATAACAGTAAGTATGTGTACCAAAATGCAAATCAGTACCTCTACATTTGTGGAAATTAACAAAAAAATAAAAAAGTAAAAATTGAACTTCAAGGCCGTATAACTTCTTACTGAATGGACTCTGTACTAAGGTATATTAGGTTTAATGAATTTATTATGACGTAAGGAATCTATGGCTATTCGGTGTCCCATTTTTTTTTAGACACCCTGTATAGGGTGAGTCGCAATATATATGTTTTCTACGGCGATTACGCTGAAGATCATGTATTTTTCACAAAATTATTGGGAACCATAAAGCCATGGGTAAAGGTGTACATCTTTTTAAATCAATATATAATTTGCAGTGCTTAGTTTATACAGGCTGCCCACCTTATCGTGTAGCAACAACAAACTAAGTAGGCAACATATTTTGCAAATTCATGCTTTTGAGAGGCAACTCTTAATCTTGTTTATTAATTATTTGTTATGGTCAGGGACTGGGCATGTGAAGTGAAACCACCCATTCTCTAAAATTTCGAACTTCGATCTTTTACGGTACTCTCAATCGCAAAACACCCTTTTACTGAGTTCTATTTCTGTGTTTAAAGAACACTTTACGGTCTAAGCCCGTTAGGGCTCAATGTTGCTATGGTATTTATGATAAACAGCCCGCAAAGAAAAGTAGGAGTCATTTTAATTTAAGCATTTTTAATTAGAGCTTTTCGATTGAGAATACCATAAACCGTGTACAATGCTCGACCGATGCCAGACCTTTACGTGCGAGCACGGTATGTAACCAGCGAGTTTGTTATCCATGTGAGCTCTAAATAACGGTCTTGCAATGTATATTACTATTAATACAGCTTTTGATAAAATACTTTATTTTTTGAGAGTCTGAGTTCGTTACGAAGTTGCCCATTTCGCATAAACCAAGAGTAGTTGTAATCCACAGAATTTTATTTTCTAATGTTTGCAATTTCTTAACGATGTTGTTCTGGAATGCACTACATACCGTGCACCCGTAAGTTAGTACCGTATGAACGCAAACTTTCAACGTCTAGAGGGTTGTGGATTTTTTAAAAATTAAATTTATGTTGGTAGTGATGAGTAAAGCTACTTAATAATATAGCCTATTTATAATTTTGGCAGATAAACTCAACTTTTACAGGATGTTTAATGCCGAGCACTAGGTGGTGCTATGTATGGAAAATGGGCAAAATCATTTTGAATAGCTGTATTTGTTTTTGTTACTAAAATTTTTATGTATTCAACAAGAATGTTTGTATTTGTTGAAATGGCAATCCTGACATAACCTTAAACTGACAGATATAAAATTCCAATGTGACTTTTACTACCACGACTGCCAACAAAATTTTTGGACAAAATAATTCCACAGTCCTCTAGACGTTGAAAGTTTTCGATGATACTGTACATGTCCAAGTAGAAATGTGTGTAGTAATAGAGCACCTTCCAATATCAAATGCGATTTACGATTTAATACAGCACATAATTGTGATAATCTACTGACAGTCAAATTTACTGTTTAAGCTTCCATATTAATCTCCTATCCAGTATTTTACGCCACCGTTCGGTGGGTTCCACTGAATGGGTTGATCTTCTATTATGGTGTTTGGAGGTATCCTATCGAAATGTAAATATTTTAGTTTGACATTTGGTTTGGCTGAAGAATGGTCTAACTGCCAGACCTGAAGCAGCTGAGCAGCACTGTTATTGTTAATAATGAATAACTAGTACAGTATCATGTGCATTGTTGAATTGTTTAGTTCTGGAATGTACTTCATGTAAATATTATTCAAAGTTGATCTTAATATACATCCTTGGGGTGTTGCGTTCGAGATTCGTTTGAACGACGGTATTCATCAATTTATACAGAAAAATACAGTATCAAAGTCCTTAGGTATATCGAGAAAGACTATTAGAGGAAATACTTTACTCTCGAATCCACTTTCGACAATTTCGTTATCAATTAGTTCACTCTTTAGTCGGGTTAGGCGAGCCCTTTCGAATAACTTTGATAAGACTGTTAGATTACTCGGTTTATAGTTTGTGAAGTACTTAGCGCTTTTGCCTGTTTTGATGATCATGACAATATGTGCTATTTTCTATTTAGTTAAGAAATATCCGATTCACAACAAGAATTGAATACACCTGTAATGTACCAAACCACTTTCCTGGTGAACTTTTTAAAAGCGATATTAACTTTCGTGAAATAAATCGTACTGTATGATTTAGTGAGGATATAGTAAGGGTTGCTTGAGGATAAGTTAAATTGTCTGCCATAGTGTAGAATCCTCTGTTTGCAGCTCATCAGTATATGTTATATGGCCTGTAAGTGTACAATAGGGTGGAGCGATTTTAATAAATTTGTAAATTTTTAATTCTAATAGTGGCGAAAAGTTGTTAGAAGTGATCATTAATTACCAGTTTTTTTCGTGTTCAATTATATTGTTTTCTCTTGCCCTCTACCGCCCCCTAAAGGGGGTGAAAGTTTTTTATTTATTTTTTTTAAATCCTAATAGCAAAAAAAAATTAACTTAGCTCGGGTACCCTTGGTTACGTTGGTTTTTAAGTAAATTTATATTTTCTGTCTTCTACCGGCCTTTGTATATAAAATGTATATAAGTGTTTAATTATTATTTTACCTATTATTAAGAAAAAGGTGTAACAGTGGATTTAAAGAGGCTAGTTCTGGTTACTTTCTTAAAATTCTAAGTGTTCTCATTACTAGATCTCAAAATTGTTTGTACCCCACCTTTTAGTTTACAAAAACATTGCTAAAAGCAGCTCTTCGCTTGCTTATCATAAAAACAAATAACCCAGAACTCACCACGAGGACGTGGCTGCTAAGCGAGTTCCACCCTATCCTCCCGCCACTATATATTACTTTTATTGATTAAAATGTTTTTTTGTATTAAATGAAGGCATTGATTCGCTAGATTTCAAAGTTACTCTAATAAATTCGCATCTAGCTTGTAAACCAACAACTTTTGAAGAAGCTCTTCTTATCTTACTTCTGTCAATAACATTATCTTTGTGGCTTTCTGAGATCAGACCAACGTCTTGTAGAACAGCTGAGATAGTTGCTGCTGCGGCTCTGTCAGACAATCCACATACCTGTGCCACCGTGTTTAACTAGATAACATTGTATCGAGGCTTCTCTTTTTGCTTTTGTTCAGAGATATCTTTCAACGTAAATGGAATTTCAGGATTAATGTCTTCCAAATCTAACTTATTATTTACATTATCAAATTCACTAATATCAATGCCCTCTTCATGGTTTATTTTTCTTTTTTCTCCCATTTTTATTTCAGATTGTGTAAGTTTGTAATAGTTTTCAACTTTGAGTTTTCTTTCTTCCCTGATTTTTAATTTAGTTGTATCTTTGATGTCAAGTTTTCCTATACACATTTTCCTGGCAGTTCTTTGGTCAATCAGAAATGACTGTTCCTGTATTGGTACCTTATCCCCTTTTTCGCATGAACATTTTTCAAACGTTTCACATTTACAAGTACAAACGCTAAAAAGAGTTTTTGCGTTGTTCTGAAAGTCCTTAACTCTTAAAAAATAATTGTCATTGCGTTTTGAGTTTAGATATTTTATTAATTTTAAATATTTGGCATGATATAATAATAATAATAATGGTGTATTGTCCAACAGAAAAAAAATCAATTATAGGACAATTTATAGAATAAACTAGAGTATTACATATTAATAATAGGCGGTTTTATTAGGATAACTTTGAAATTTAGGGAATCGATGCCTTCATTTAATACAAAAAAACATTTTAATCAATAAAGGTAATATATACTGGCGGGAGGGTAGGGTGGAACTCGCTTAGCAGCCACGTCCTCGTGGTGAGTTCTGGGTTATTTGTTTTTATGATAATCAAGCGAAGAGCTGCTTTTAGCAATATTTTTGTAAACTAAAGGGTGGGGTACAAACATATTTGAGATCTAGTAGTGAAAACACTTAGAATTTTAAGAAAGTAACCAGAACTAGCCTCTTTAAATCCACTGTTACACCTTTTTCTTAATAAAAGGTAAAAGAATAATCAAACACTTATATACATTTTATATACAAAGGCCGGCAGAAGACAGAAAATATAAATTTACTTAAAAACCAATGTAACCAGGGGTACCTGAGCTAAGATATTTTTTTTGCTATTAGGATTTGAAAAAAAAATTAAAAAGTTTCACCCTCTTTAGGGGGCGGTAGAGGGCAGAAGAAAACAATATAATTAAAAACGAAAAAAACTGGTAATTAATGATCACTTGTAACAACTTTTCGCCACTATTAGAATTAAAAATTTAAAAAGTGATTAAAATCGCTCCACCCTAGTGTACATCCTGTAGCTGTCCAGCTTATATTTTATTCGCCGTAAAAGCTGATTCAGTAAATATGTTAGTTGTGGTAGTCTACTTCTTTTCCTGTTCTCCCCTAATACAGCACATTTCTTGTGTTACATTCATTATTCACTGCAGTTCTGTTTTCTTAGATAACTTTGCATTGTAGCGGTCTCTTCTACAACTTGTTTAATTATATCCTCGAAGCTACATACAAACTTGTTTATTTCTTTTGTTGTTTAAAGAAGCACGGGACACTGTATACTATTATCTACTGTAAGTTGAAAGGAATCCCAGTTTACTCATTCATTAATTAGTCGTGGCAGTTTATGGATTTCGTGCTGCGATTCAGAGAAAGCGATCAAAATCGCTAAGTAGTCGGAGTCGAGTTCAGTCAAAACTGTTTACATTGTAGGTAACCTAGAGTTTTTATATAATAGCATACTCAAAATATTTAAAAGGTAATTGATCTGGCAAGGCCAATGGATGTTTATATCAGGCGCTGCGATTTGAATTGCATTACCATTAACGTAGTTGTACAGCTCTAATTGGAACAGAGCATAATTTTTTTTTAAAATACATAGGAGAAACGTAGAGCTCAGACTACTAGAGAACGCTAAAAAATTCAAAATCGAATAGAAGGTAAAACACATATGCTATACGTTGGAGACGAAGTACGGTGAAAATACCTGCAGAACCTATTAACGGCAAAAATTCAAAATTTATTTGGAGCAGAAGAGGATAATACTGCATATAAAGAAGCAATTTTTCTTGACATAAGAACGAAAGACATAAATAAAACGATAAATAACAGTCAAGCTGTAAAAATTATACCGGAATTGATAAACTGCAGTACACAGAACCTATTCTAAGTTATGCAGTAAATGTTCCAAATAAATGATGTAAATGGACAGAACATACCCTCATAATACAAACAAATTAATTTTTTAAGAAGCAAAATCATAAAAATTTTAGAACTACAGGGGTATAAGCGTAATGGCAACCAACCACGACAAAAATATACGGCAAAATAATACAAAATAATATAAACACTCATGTAAAAACAAAAGTCAGCTCAAGTGAAGCTGGATTCACAGCAGAAAGGTCAACCATAAATCACATCTACATATTGCAACAACTAATAGCAAAAAGAATAGAAAAACAAAACAATTAATGTGCAACGCCGAGAATTCTAGAAAAAGTCTGAAATTGGAATATCTCCCAACGGTTAAATTATTGAAGAATTTGTACAACGATAACAGGATAACCGAAAAATAGAATTGTCGGTCAAAAATGAAAACAAGTAATAATTACACAGGGCGAAAGAAATGTTGGTTTTACGGCGAGAGCTGCTTCAGGTCTGGCAGTTAGACCATTCTTCAGCCAAACCAAATGTCAAACTAAAATATTTACATTTCGATAGGATACCTCCAAACACCATAATAGAAGATCAACCCATTCAGTGGAACCCACCGAACGGTGGCGTAAAATACTGGATAGGAGATTAATATGGAAGCTTAAACAGTAAATTTGACTGTCAGTAGATTATCACAATTATGTGCTGTATTAAATCGTAAATCGCATTTGATATTGGAAGGTGCTCTATTACTACACACATTTCTACTTGGACATGTACAGTATCATCGAAAACTTTCAACGTCTAGAGGACTGTGGAATTATTTTGTCCAAAAATTTTGTTGGCAGTCGTGGTAGTAAAAGTCACATTGGAATTTTATATCTGTCAGTTTAAGGTTATGTCAGGATTGCCATTTCAACAAATACAAACATTCTTGTTGAATACATAAAAATTTTAGTAACAAAAACAAATACAGCTATTCAAAATGATTTTGCCCATTTTCCATACATAGCACCACCTAGTGCTCGGCATTAAACATCCTGTAAAAGTTGAGTTTATCTGCCAAAATTATAAATAGGCTATATTATTAAGTAGCTTTACTCATCACTGCCAACATAAATTTAATTTTTAAAAAATCCACAACCCTCTAGACGTTGAAAGTTTTCGTTCATACGGTACTAACTTACGGGTGCACGGTATGTAGTGCATTCCAGAACAACATCGTTAAGAAATTGCAAACATTAGAAAATAAAATTCTGTGGATTACAACTACTCTTGGTTTATGCGAAATGGGCAACTTCGTAACGAACTCAGACTCTCAAAAAATAAAGTATTTTATCAAAAGCTGTATTAATAGTAATATACATTGCAAGACCGTTATTTAGAGCTCACATGGATAACAAACTCGCTGGTTACATACCGTGCTCGCACGTAAAGGTCTGGCATCGGTCGAGCATTGTACACGGTTTATGGTATTCTCAATCGAAAAGCTCTAATTAACTACCTTCAATTGGAATTATTCCAAAGTTACAAAGTTGAACTTAGATTAACTTTTATGTTGCACTATACCAAAATGGCTACCTGGGTGGTTGAGTGGGTTAGCAATCTGCTTAGCTACCAAGTGCACATGGATTTAAATCTGGCCGTAGCTGAGAATTTTTTCGGGGCGGAAATGGATTTGAACTCATTAGTTAAGTTAGCTTTAATTTAGGTTCAGGACGGTTGAGTGTGTGGTATGTTTGGATGCAGGGGAGCGTAGTGTAAGTCGCGGGCGGCTCATTACATCCGTTGCACTTCCTGTGAGGTATGAATAGTCCTCGAGACGGAGCGATAAAGGAGGTTATATATAATGAATGAATAAACTAAATAAAAAAGACATTACTATTATTTAGCAACAATAGAATAAAATACAAAAGACCTAGAAAAGAAACAAACTTAGAAATTAAAGAAACTAAGAAACTCAATACGTGGCACTTATAGTGACCAAAGCTGCTAATGTAGAAGAAGATATAAAAGCATATTGAGTATATATTATAGAATATGCATAAGACAATCGACTTCCATGTGCCTAGGCATATGATAAGTGCCGACTAAACACAAGTCCGACCGTGAATACTACTCCGACCGTGGATATAACGTTGAAGTGAAAAATGATCAAAGGCTGTAACTAACCTAAACAAGCTATAACGAGACAGAAAATATTTTCTGAATTTTGTTATATGACTGCCATTTAGGCAAATGCAGCGGATAAAAAATATTAGCAACATAAAATAAGGTATCGGAGAAGATGTTGTAGTCTAAGAAGACTAGACGGAGACATAAATAAAGAGATACCGAGACATATGGATCTAAATAGACGTCATCAAACATAGCGAGGAGAAAAAACTGCTGAATACTCGTACGGAGCTGAGATGTTGGAAGGGCAGATAGCAGCAAATGGATAAAAATTATTATGAAATGCAGTAATATAGGGAGATAAAAGAGAGGAAGATTAATTAAGGCGGTGATGGTGGAATGAAGTCGACGAAGCAATGAAGAATAGGGGTTTACAAGATAGAGAGTGGAAGAATCCGGACGAAAAAAGAACAAAGTTCGGGAAGAAATGCCGTTACAATCGTACGATTTTTTTATATAGATATATAGAGTAATTGTGGAGAACACCCCCCCAACCCCATATTTAAATAATGAAAGATGCAGATCAAAATAAACAAATAAGTCCTGAAAACATAAGTTGGATTAGTTCTCGATCCTTACGGAGACGCTAGAGGGGTTAAAATTAAGATTTTAAAATGAAAATCGTACGACACTCATTAATGACAAAATTAGTTCACGAGCCATAACCAAGACAACAACAAAATTTCTTGGAATTTTTTTGTAGGTAGACCAACCTAACCGTGAGGGTTTGTGTCGTTACAATTTTCTTACCGAATCTGCTTTCAAGCATTAATTCATATCCGGAAATTATTTTTCGTGTATTCCAACAACGTCCTAATTGGCCCTGGCGTCCCGCTCAGGCAAATGAATACGACGCTGTCGGAACGCACTCAAAACAAATTCCGGAAAGAATTAATGCTCTTATGAGATTATATGTGAAAATTGGCAGATATTTAATACCAACAGAGGCTTATTTATAAAGTATCTTTTTTAAATTTCTATATATGACTTTAAAGAGGTTTAGGGGAAATAGAAAAGGGAGCTTAACAAATTTTCAAGTAAATGAGGCTGCTACTTATTTCGATCTCTGAACATATTAACGAATTATTATTGATATCTCCTCCTCATTATTATGAGTTCTACGTTTTTTAGTTAACACTTTGCTACAGAACATATACTTCATTTCCTGCCATTTATAGTTTAACTTTGACCTACATTAGTTTTGGAGGTACATATATCGATTAACAATGGGATTATTAAACTCTTATAGCTAATAATAATGTAAAACTCAAAAACCTCTTACCTTAAAAGCTACTCTAAACTTGTGCGACATTATGTGGTACAGGACGGGATTAATCGTTGTAGATAGATAGTAAAATACTCCACTGACGTATGTCAGAATATTGAAGGTAGTTATCATGTGCCATGAATCTGGTTGAGCGTATATAGCTAGAAGACGTTGAGCATGGAAGGGCGCCCAGCATATGAAGAAGGCAACTACTACCGCAACTGAAAAGAATAAACTTTATTAAGTTCCGTAACTTTATCAAATTTTGCAAAAAAAAGTAGTCTAGGGCATGCAGTGATTTTTGTCACCTGCTGTACTACTTGTTTCATCACCTTCTACGTTCTTCCATTGTAAGACTATAATATGCATATTAAATTTATACACGTTGAGAAACACCAACGACATAACATAATTTGAGCGGGATAACTACAAGTTAAAATATTTAGCCGTATACGTCTATATATGTGTATACTACATTAACTTGCTTCTAAGGAGACACAGGATTTTAATCACAATGGAGCAAAGATAAATTTTAGAAAATATTAAATTTAATGTATGGAATTTGTCCGTCGCGTATGACTGTACGTTATATGATCATAAGTTTGGTCTAAGCATATAATATCACTTGAAATCGAGCTACTACCCACACTGGACTGTTATTGTTATTACCGTTTCAAGATAGATATTTATAAAGTAAGGGAAATATGAATATGTGTTTTCCCTGAGGTTGATATGATTAAAGAGCGAGGGCCTCTGGTCCGAGGTCTGTAAGTCAACCGAAGGCAGAAACATGAATATCTCCCGTGATGCATACAATATTTTATTTACTAACGTATTAGTAAAATGGTATGAAATTTTAGAATGTCATAAGTGTCATATGTCATATTTAAAATAAGAATCTGTACGTATCATCAAGGATTGTCTGAATATATGGTTGCTAAGACGTTATTTGTAGTTGCATGGTTACCATGAATTTGAGGGAGACAATTCGAAAAATCCCTTCGTAGTTATGAGTAGCTTTTCATATTTTGAATATATTTATTTATTTCGCACTCAGCCAACAGCCGTTAGGCCAACCCCACTAACGACTGTCATGATGTTGTTATGACCCCGGGACCACCTATTTCCGTGACAGCCGTATCACGAGGCGCCGAAAGATGCAATAGTGGAACTCCCATCCAAGTTCTGACTAGAGAGAGCGTTGCTTAACTCTGCTGATCGAACGTGGAAGCTTGTTCAAGTTACACCACCCGGGATCATGACGAACATGAACAATATCATGTTGCTAGTAAATACTGAAACAATTTTTTTGGCTCCGCTTAAATTGTTTCGCCAGTTATCCAACTATTTTAGGCCAACCTGTATATTTTTACTTGGGTTATAATCCGTTGTACTTCGAATTATTTCAAACCTTTAGTCCGCTTATTTTGTACCGATTCTGGAAAATCCGAATTGCTCGTTATTGCGACGCGCCAGCCTTCAGCTGTTTCTCGCTTGTGGGTCGTTCCGCGAGCATTCTTTTCCTGCTTTTCGACGAGGCAACTAGCTTCCAAGGAAACGTTGTGCGTGCTTATTACGCTACGACGATTAATTTCGTTTCTAAGGGCTGATAATCCGAATCAGGTACGATGGCGCTTTTCTGTTTATTTTTCCCATTGTAATTACCTTTTCTTTAGCTCTTAATTAATATTGGAAAACCGGAAAATCCGATCTGGGACGCCGCCGTGCTGCTCCAATTTTCGACTCCGCCGGATAATGTCCAGTCCTAATGCTTCAACCTGAGAACTGATTCAGCTTGGATCACGGGCCCATTAAGGGAATTCTTGGCTGTTTGGTATAGCAACCCCTGGCCAGTTTTTCCGTCAGTGATTAGCGAGTGCCAGGAATTCAAGGTTAGTGCCGCCCTGGACGGTAATTAGTATATTCAAAGCAGATGATTGTCCCGGCCTTGGGATTGATTTGGATCGGCTATTTACAATTATTTCCCGTTAATTATATCTAATATTTGGAATTTGAATTCCGAAACCAACCACAGTCAAGATTTGCATTTACAATCAGTCATTACTTGATTATATAAATCAATTAAATTCATGCCTTTTATTTGATATGTATCTGGATATTATTATATTTAATCTTGCTCATTATAAAAGCTGTAATTTTGGTGTTTAATAGGCCCTCTGTAAAGGGAGCATTCACGCCCTTTTGAATTCAATAACCTGGGTAGAAAGGTTTAAATGAGAGTAATAAGCTTATTCCTTGAGTTATTTGGTAATTACAAGTAATTTGAGAACCTGAAAGGGGTTTTTAATCTTTGTGCGTGTCGCAACCTTCGATATATTTACGCCACTGTATTATGATAATTTGTTTGTGATTACATTACTTTCAATGGTTACTGTTGACTTTACAAGACGACTTATTTTGATTATTAAATAAATGCTAGTCGCTTGCAGTTATTATTTTGAATTATTTGAAATCTCTGGATTTCTGGCGCCCAATTTTTTTAAAGATATTGCACGGATACATCTGGTGATTAGAACTCACGACTTAATCGCCGAAATTTGAGTTAGCTCGGCCATCGCGCCAAATAAAGAATTTTCAGAGCTGCCGCGGTGTATAAACTGTAGGGGGGTTGATCTGCTATTTTTTTACTACTCGCTGGTCGGATTCTTTATCGTTTCAATAATAGTTAGTTAACAAGCAAGTATGTCTGTTTAGATGGATAAAATCATTAAAAGTCTGAGGTTCCAACCAAGGTGTCGACTTGAAGATAAATATGTTAACGTAGTTTGCTATGCTACGATGCAGTGCTCATTGCAGACTCGGAAGACGACTTGCAGCGTTTACTACACCAGTTCACTACAACCGCTAAACACTACAATATGACTCTATCGACAGACAAAACCAAATCTTTTACAATCTCAAAAGAACCACTCCGATGTAAACTGAAGATAGAAAGAAAGTGATAGAACAAGTTATGTCATTTAAATATTTAGGAGTGAACGTCTCCAGTAATCGAAACCTCTACGAAGAGGTAAAACATCAAGCATTACAAGGAACAAGAATATCTGGTTATTTACGAGACATTACGTGGAAAAATCGATACATGTCTATAGAAAGCAAAGTAAAAATCTATAACACAATAGTAATGCTGATAATGACGTATGCGGCGAAGACACGCGCCGATACCAACAGAACAATGCAATTGCTCACTACATCAGAAATGTCAACTCTAAGAGCGATAGTTGGAAAATCAAAAATAGACAAAGTACGAAATCAAGACGTTAAATAAACATGCAATATAACGGATATAGTTAAATTACAAAACGACGCAGGAAAGAATGGAATAACCACGTGGAAAGAGCCGACAGGGAGAGAACAATAAGAATAGCACGAGACCTGAGACCTGCAGCAAAAAGAGATGTAGGACGTCCTCCAAGGAGATGGGCCGATTACTGGATATCCTCAATTTAACACTCAAAGTTCTGACATTAGTGGTATCTTTGATTAGTTATACCAAAATCGTCTATTAATAACAAATCATTCATTAATAGGGGTTATTAATAAACGATTTTTAAAAATCGTTCATCAATAAAAAATCATTTATTAATAAAAGTCATTAATAAACGATTTTCTATACATTAACGAAGCCCATAACTAAACGATCAACGGAAAAGTTATTTTCTTAGTAAACGTGCGATAGTGATTATTATCGAAACAGTGTGTATTTCTGTCTTAAAGTTGCAAAGTTCCTATTACTAGCTTTTGCTATTATTTTGTTCTGCAAAATGACAATAAACTATTTTTATTTTAAAATTTTCGAACTGCAGAGCTAAACAACAATGGATACTAATGTTCTTCATATAATATTAAAATACGTCACCGTGAAATACCAAAAGAAGATATTTTGAATGGCATGTTCTAAATATTAACTACCATTTACCCCACGGAATAGATAGCCTTATTCTATTTTAAATAACTTTAGCATTGGTTAAATTGAATGTAAAGCATGGGCACCAAAACTAACTCAAATTATAAATAACTGCTGGAGCGAGCACATATGACGTAACCATTGCCCGCAGTACTTCTTTTTTCTTTTAGACAAAGGAAGTAGAAATAAGCTGGACCTTGCCAAACCGGCTTAGCTTTCATGACAAAAAAACAACTTTTCAAAAATATGTTTCGCACACATACCGGTTATTTAAAAAAAATAAGTGTAACAAATCTGCATCAGAGAAAAGTTTAAAACACCCGGCTTAGGACACACTTGTCGTGTATTTGACATAACACAGCTAATACAAATTTTTAAACAGTTATGAAAACAAATGAATATCTAAAGCCAAATTGGAACGTTTATTTTAAATGGTCCTAAAATGGTAAATAGTTTTGCTAGATAACATAATTACCGATTTATGACGAAAAATGCAACATGGAATATTTTCATTTTTCGGTGCAATATGAAAACTAAGACGGCTAGGTGCAATAGTTATTTATGAAACAAGTGCCAAAAGTTAATGTTTAGTGCACGAAAAAATTATGAAACGTAGCCATAGGATGAGCTTCATAACATGTCGCAATAACACTTTTAACACGAATATGCATATCATATTTTTTCGACGACCTTAAATTTACTGTTATTAATTCATTATCAACAGTATAAGTCCCCGTTAAAGCTTGACCATGCCAAGTGAGCCAGAAAAAAACAAAGACAAAGCTCAAGTCTTTTGAGAGCACTTAGAAAATACATTTACACCCCATCCTATATTAATATCCACGGATGAAGAAGAGTTAATCCACAATTTTTTTGAATCCCTCATGCAATGGAACTCCCAATCACGAAAATAAAGAGAAGATAAGTCAAACAAATAATACTCAATTACCTCAATGAAAAAAAGGCACCGGGATGGGACTTAATCACAGGCAAGATACTTAAGGAACTCCCAGATAAAAGCGTTAGTGACCTAACCTTAGTTTTCAATGCGGCCCTCAGGTTAGAATACTTCTCAGTTTTCTGGAAAACAGCTCAAATTATCCTTATAGCTAAACCTGGTAAAAACCCTGAACATGTAGCTTCCTACAGGCCTGTAAGTCTGTTGCCAGTCTGGTCAAAGGTTTTCGAAAACCTATTGCTTAAAAGAATAAAACCACTATTTGAGGAATGTCAAATAATCCCTGAGCATCAATTTGGTTTCAGGAATCAACACGGTACCGCAGAGCAAGTACATCGTGTAGTTAGACAAATAAACACTGACTGCAGAAGAAGGCGAATTTTACTCAGCCGCTTTCCTGGACGTTTCGCAAGCCTTTGATAAGGTTTGGCACCCAGGACTCCTCTATAAAATTAAACAACAATTACCGCACGTAGCCGGCGCAGGTAACTGTTTCTGTAGCCGCTAGTTGTTAAAGTTGGTTATCAAAGGTATTTATAATTGCACACATTGTACTTTATTCATTACATAATGTTTTATTTATCTACAAACACTTTACCTTTAATGAAAGAAGTAACTAGAATAACTTTATAACCCCACTTTCAATTTAAAATAAGTAAATTAAACATTTTTTATTTTAGCGCGCTGATTTATAATTTGTCATTTTTAGTTTGACAAGCCATTGGTTACAAACCTACTTTTAGTACGCGTCGTAGAAAATAGTATATTACCTTACCAGTTTATAAGTACGCTTTTAAAGCACGTCCGACAAATTTAAGAGCACGACGCAAAGCGGAGTGCTTTTAACGTCGCTAGTGCTTTAATGGCACTTATACATGTGTATTATACACTATTTTTTCTACGATCATAACAGAAGTAAGTATAAAAACTTAGTTCGGTGACACTTTTTCCGTTACATTGTGTTAGCTATTTTAGGTTATGTTGACATTCAAATTTACGACAAAGCGTGTTTTAATATAGTATTAAAACACGCCACCAATGGCAACCGGCGAAAAAGACGCGATTCGGGCGCTAATATTAAGAGTGCTACAAACGTCACTTTTGGCACTAGAAACTGTGCAAAAAGCTGTCAATTTGACACGATCCTAGAAAAAACTCTTTTTGATCCCTATTTTACATTAGATTTTATGGTTTTTGAAATACCCATAGTGGACCTCGAAATTCAATAAGGTTGCAAAACGTTTTTTTTTTCCTATTTTGGGTGTAGAACACGTGTGACAAATGTTTGCCCAACTAAATCGTCTTGTAACATAATATATTCTGCAATGTGCATTGGTAAAGAGTAGACGTATTTGGTTTGTGCTGCATTTATTGTATTCAATGTATTGTATCAACTGCTAATTAATATCGTTCAAAATGCCTAATTCAGTCAGAGTTACACGTTCTACGGCAGAAGCGTTGTTGAAAGAGTGCTTGTTTCTCCGATGTTTTTAAGTTACCTGATTGAGAAAATTCGGGAAGATTTTAAAACCCAAATGCAACAAGCAATCCAGGTATTGCAATCGCTACTGTAGCTTCATGTTGGGTTTGCCAAAAATATTGCAATGGTTCTACTCTAATGGCTACTGTAATAATAATAGGTATTTTTAATTAATTATATTATATAAGGCACTGTTTGCAAAGTTATTAAAATAAAATTGAGACTGATTAAAATGTAATTATCTTTCTCATTTAATCAAAATAATATGGTAGTATGCCCTTTTGTATTTTATTCGTCTGCAAATTAAGTATACTTGAAAACTAACTCGTAAAGCAAGAAAACTTTTTGGTCCCAGGCGGATTCCCTAATAAATTTATCTAGTACGCCACTGGCAACAATTTTAGTTCAACTGCGCGATCCCCCTTTATCTACACACTTTCCCGATATTAACTCCGTTCGGACCTGTGCTTAATGGGTATTGCTCCAGTATTGTTCGATAAATAGGTTTCTAAACCCCTGGAACGTGGTGTATTTGCACTTAATTATGCTATGCCAAATTTCGGCATTTCCACGCATGGCACAATTAATGATTTGTAATTTTCGGCATTCGGTTGGAACAGTCCGCATCACATCATCGAGTTTCGCCAGAAAATCATTGGCAGTTCCCCATATCTGCCCTCAAATCTTGGGATAACTTCCATGTTTAGGCTTGGTGAGCGGGCACTTGCAGGGTACTCGTGCGCTTGTTCTAGCATCTCGTTCATTCCCTGTAGCTCCCTTGTGACTTTATTGTCCACCATGGCGATACGGATCGCATTCTGGCTTTGTTCTTCGTGCTCCTTGTTCCATCTTTCCTCTGCCTTCTTTTTCAAGCTGCCTAATTCCTGGTCAATCTTTTCCTGATGCTGTACCAACTATCCTTGCGTTGTAATCTCTAGTCCTAAGATTCTGTCTTCTATTTCTTCTCCTTTATTGTTTAATCTTTCATCGACTACCATCGCTTTTCTTTAGTACCACCATCGGATTAACAAAGTTCGTTTCTGAATGTTCTATGACATCATCGTCTAACTTCTTTTGTAGCTCATGTTTTACTTTTTCGCGCTGTGCAAACGGTATTGGATAAGATTTAGCTTTGAAGCCCAATGTTTCGTCCACAACAATTTATGGCAATATTTTGTTGCTTGTTCTGTTTTCTGATTTATTATCTCCTTATTTTCTTCTATTATTTTCATAATTCTGCCTTTATATTGTAAGTAATCATTACCTATCTGTTCATCATCCAGCATTCCTTCTACAATCGCATAATTATTTATTATTACTTCGCTTCCTGCACTCTTGGCTAGGCAACAAATCATATCGTCTCCTGCACTCTTGGCTAGGCAACAATTCATATCGTCTCTTGCTTTTATTTCAGCTAGGCAACAATTTTTACGCTCTTGATCCCCAACAGACCAAGGACTTCTAATTTCATTTATTTGGATGCACTTTTGCATTCCATCAATTTTAATTCCAACTTGCTGAATAATATCGACACCTATCACAAATTGTACATTTAAGGCAGATAAGTACTATGTAAATCGAACATCATATTCCTTTCCATTTATGCTTATCTTGATTGCCAGTACTTTGCTTGTAGTTGAGATCTTCTTCCTTGTTGCAGACAATAAATCGATTTTATTAACTTTAATTAGGTTACTTTGTAAAACAGTCAGATGATTATTTAGGACTTTTTCCTGTACTAATGAAACCATTGCTCCGCTGTCAATTAGCGCATAATATTCCTGGTCTAAAAATAGTAATTTAATAAATGGTAAACATGAGCTTTTTACTTTATCTTCACTTTCTTCTAATAAAAATTCCCCTTTTTTTCGTAGGCGATGGCAAAGTTGGCGATTTGATTATTCATACTATTTACAGAAATTGAGTTTTTTTTATCCTTTGAGGGCTCCCATGTACCTCGGCTATTTCTATGCGGTTGAGGTCTTCAGAGTTGTTAACGTTCGCATTTCTTTCAACGAACAACGTGTTAATGTAATTGCCATCTCGTTTCTGATTTTGGTCCATTTCTTGGCACCTCTTCTTATTTCTTTCTTATATCAATTCCTTATAGTTTTTTCTGTTGTCCCCCTTATTGTAATTTCGACGGTTCTGGTTCCCCCAATTGTTGTTGTATCCTCTGTTTTGGTTATATCCCCTATTATAATTGTTATTTCCATAATTCCTTCCCTCTTGTCTGTTATAATTATTATTAAAATTATTTCTATTTTGCCTAAATTTGTTATCGAAAGTTTCGTCCAATCGTCTCTTACTATAATTTTGATATTCTGTTCTTGGATTTTCTGCTCTTTCATTGTGTACTGCCAGGTCATACTTCCTGACGATCTCCAAAAAGTCTCGTAAGGTTTTAACCTTTTGCACGACAACTGCCCTCGTTACTTCCGCTTCCAAATGTCTTGACAAGTGCTGTACAATCTCCTCTTCCGCCAGTTTCGGTGTTAGATATTGCGCCTTGTTATAGCGATGCATGATGTAAACCTCGCGCGTCTTAAAATTCTTGAGGCGAGGCAAATTCTTTATCTCCTCTATTCTTGTTTCACTGATTATGACCCCATTGTTGCTAATTTCGTAGGCCAAGTAGCCTACCTTGGTTTTCATAAATTGACACTTGGTCAAATTCAATTTCAACCCGTTTTTATTTAATGTGCTTATTACTAAATCTAAATGTACTAAATGTTGTTTTTCATCTCGTGAAAATATTAGAAATCGTCTATGTAGTGTACGCAAAACTCGTCGTATTTATTTAATATTTGTTGCATGCCTCTTATCAATGCTGCACATGACGTCGTCAAACCAAACGGGACCACTTTAAAATGAAAAATTTCCCACTCCATGCAAAATCCTGTCTATTTCCTTGAGTTCTCGTGTAATGGAATTAGTCAAAATGAGTTTTTCAGATCCAATTTAGTTAACACTTTCTTATCCCATATTTGACTCAATAAAGTATCAATTGTCTGCGGACTTTCATACTGGGGTTTAGTAATTTGATTTATTCTACGTTCGTCTAAACATAACCTAACCTATTCTAATCTACACTATTTAAGTATGGGTAAATCGCCGAAATATGAAAACGTCCTCTGATTCTATTGGCCCTGTCACTAATCAGTTCATAAGTGTTTTCATTGCTTAAAATCTTATGCACTCTGTATGGTCCTTCATAAACGTAAATTTGGCACAGGCTTTTCTCTTCTATCAGCTACTCTAAGCTTCTTTATGATGACTAAATCCCCGATTTTGGACTTCATGCGTTTCTTAATCTTTCGGTTTTGCTTTTCCTCGTACCGGTCTTGTGTCCTCTTAACATGTTCCCTAATCTTCTCTAGCAGCTCCATTATTGCTGTTGGATCTTCTTCCTACCTCCACGGTCTTGCTGGTACAATGCCTTGGCATAATGTTACTTTTTTTTTAGCATTTTTGTGAACTGATAATAGTGACATGAGAGAGATTTGCTCCAGTGAGCAGCGATCTCTATATGTTATATACTAATTTTTTTTAATGAAACAATATTTTCTTTATTCTATGCTACTTGTGGTTTTAAGAGTCTAAAAGTTTTTTATTGATTATATACCAAGTCCAGTGGTGTCTTACGCTTTAACCGCTTTGTTTGCTGACTGTTATCAAGCAAGTTGATTGCCAACACATTTCGACATTTCTAGACGTTGAATGTATTTTGCACTACGCTTCACAATCATATCACTCACTGTAGGCACTTCTAGATCATTGCAGATGTCCTTATTAGTCACGAACCAGGGAGCGTTAGCCATAGCACGTAGCACTTTTGACTGGAACCTCTCGATTTATTTGATTTTGCTGCCGTTCCCCAAAGCTGTAACCCGTAGGTCTATACTGGCTTGAGGACGACATTGTATGCCAGTAATTTATTGCGGAGTGATAGTTGAGACTTCCTGCTAGTAGCCAGTAGTGTTTTTGGAACTTGGCTCCTAACTGCTCGCGTTTTTTCCATACATGCGTACACTATGTTAGCCCAAGATAAATACCCAAATGTTACTGGGCTTATCTCGGTTGTAATGTTGGGTACATTATTAATGAAATCTTCTACCCTTGATAAGAATTGAACCCATCTATTATGATGCTGATGGGTCATTATCTTCAAATTAATATTTAATCGTTTCTGTTATGTACCGCTCAGCTACATTAGATTGCGGGTGTCGTATGCTACAGAAATATGCTTTAATTCCTTTCTGTCCCAAGTTGTTAATCAATCTGGCATTCTTGAAATATCTTGCATTGTCAGCTAGTATTTTCTTCGGAGTCCCCACTTCTTGTTGGAATTTCTCGATAGACTTGATTACATGTTCGGTATTGCTATATTTTGCTGGGTAAAGTTTAATGTATTTTGAGAACATGTCCACCATGATTAGAATGTGTCGGTATCCATATTTTCCCGTACTAAGTTTCCTAGGTAATCGATTGTGACTAGTTCCAAAGGTTCGTTGACTCTTGTACTCTTGATCACGTTCTGGTTGGTATGATTCTTTTCTTTCGCCAATTGACAGACTTTGCAACAGTTTGTGAAATGTTTAATAAATTTTATATCGTTCTTGGTGTAGAAACATTCGCGAAACATCAGCCATGTCTTTCTTCCCCCACAGTGTCCGAAAGTTTGATGAATTTCTTTTACTACATTAACCTACATCTTCTCTGCATAAAACAATTAATTTCTTGCCACCCAATAATTTTACCAATAAGCCTTCTACTATCTTGAAACCTTTATACTCTTGGTTCGGACTCTCTTGCACTAAATTCCGTATATGTTGGAGTTCCAAATTTTCTTGTTTTGCTAATAATTCTTCTTTTGAAAATCTTCCTTGTTGATCACATTTTCTCTATCCCGATCAATAATTGCTTCTGTCTTTTACTCTTTGCTGCGTCCTTCCTACTCAAGAAATCGGCCACAATATTCATGTTCCCCGGTCTATGTCTTATCTCAAAATCGTACCGTTGCAAGTACAATGCCAATCTGTATAATCGGTCGTTATGGAAAGTTTTGTTTTTAAGGAATGATATAGCTGAATTGTCTGTCTCTATGTAGAATTTGCTTCCTGTTAGGTAAAATTTTTATTTGTTGATCGCATATATGATTGCCAACATCTCCTTCTCAGCGATTGTGTACCTCGTTTCCTAGCCCTTCAGGATCCGTGATATAAAACAAATCGGCACTTCTTCTCCTTCTTGCACCTGTATTAGCTCAGCTGCGAATACCATGTCCGACGCGTCCGTCCTTAAGATGAAGCTTTTTTCTAAGTTTGGATACTTAAGTAGCAATCCTTCGTAAAATTTCTGTTTCAGATTATTAAACGCTTTCTCTCGCTCCTCATATCAAATCCACTCGGTATCTTTTCTTAGCAACATATGATAATATAATTCTAGCTTCCTGTACCTTATTTAAGATTGTTCATAAATGTTTCCTGCTTATTTATTTCAATTCTACGCTACAATACCATACACTTAGCAAACCTTTCTGTGGCAAATCAATTCTATTGGTTCGGATTTAATTCTGCACAAACATATTTAATTAATTTTGAAATGTCGATTTCAACCTGTGAACAACGAGCCTTGTCCCTTGCGTTCCTTATTAAAATCCTTTTTTTTAATACAAGCATCTCTTTCTCAATGCAATTACTAAATACTATTTAAGTTTATAGTCTCGCAGCTAAATAAAACACCCCTACTCCGTACTTTGATTTAATTTTAATATTGTACTGCAATCGGGGCAGAGCCGCAGGGCCTAATACCACTGCAGTATATGCAGACAACGTGGCAAAAGGCATAATGAAATGAGTTGAGGTCGCTAAATGTAACCAAATTTTTAAAAAAATTACTGTCCAGTAATTTCATGGATCCTGATAAAATCAATATTTACTTTCCTCGTCTGAAAGACGAACGAAGTTTTGTAATCACGAAAAATCACCTTCCGAGATTTCTTCAGATCTTCACGTTTCAAGGTCCCTAGATGACGAAAAAGGGGTTTTCTTAATTCCGTCTGTTTCTCTGTCTGTTTGTCTGTCTGTCCGTCTGTCTGTCTCTCTGTCTGTCTCCTTGTTGGCAGTATAGCTCAAAAACTATTTGTCGGAGGAAAACGATATTTTGCATACATATTACATATCTACCTCTCATGAAACCGGTGCAATTTCATACAAATACATACAGGGTGAGCACCTTAAAAAAATAAAATTTTGTTTATTTTTGGGTTAATTTTGAAATAGAAGGAAGTAATAACTTTCGCATGGATCAGGCTTTACATTTTCCGAAAATAAGACTCAACAGATACAGATTAATTTCACAAAAAAGTAAAAACGTTTCAACAATAACACCCTTCTGTTCAAGAGAGGCGCGCGCCGGACTTATTTCGAAGAGGCTCGGTAGCGTAGCTGGCTTTATCCATGCAGATACGATCTCTATGCAGGGGTGCGGTTACGATCGCTCTGCAGATGCTGCGAGTTCAAACCCCAGCGGAATATTTTTTATTTGTAAATGTATTTAATTTATTAGAAACGTGAAGATATTTTACTTCTAACTTAATTTGATTTTTAAAATTATTTAGTGTCACAATGTCGACGAGGGAACTTCTGGGTAAAGCCTTTTAGAGATTTTTTTTCTTGGAGGACATTCCAAGCGTAAATAATAATAGTAGGGAACTTACTGCTCACTACGGTGGTCAGAGGTTGAATGAAAGGTTATCCGATTTTAACTTTAAGTCAGTAGATATGTCTACGATTGCGTTGATTACCGACCGCTTAAAGAGTAATTCTACAGGGTAACCTTCAAATAATCAAATACAGCTGCCCACTTATATTGACCCACATTACTCACATAATTAATCATTGTTTTCTTACTAACACATTTCCTTTGAGTTGGAAATGCTATTGTCATACCTATTCCAAAGGTACCGAATCCTACTGACTTTAAAGACTATTAATATTAATGCCCTATTAATATTCTTCCGGAAATATCCAAGGTTATGGAAAATATAATGGATATTCAGCTTAGAGAACATTGAATTCACTTTAACGTCATTCCTTTATCTCAATCTGGTTTTCCTCCAGGTCATAGTTGCACAATTGCACTTTTGAATGTTATTAGTGATTTACTTGCAGCTAGAGACCGCGACTATGTATCTATTTTGATTTTACTTGACTGGAGTAATGCTTTATATGCTATCCATCACATTGTACTAATTTCCATTCTTCGATACATTGGGCTCTCGGATAATTCTATCATTTCGCTTTCTAACTATTTAAGTAGTCGAATGCAAAGGGTGAAGTTACGTAATCGTAATTCTCATTCCAGAGAGACTACTATAGTCGGGGAGGCAGTGAACTTTTTCGGTACTTATTTTCCCAGTCAGTATTTTGGGTTATTTTGGTTTAGTTAATGATGCTTTTTGAAGATATGCAAGTCTGGCTATTGATTTCCGATGGGTCGAGTCACGGTAAAAGTTTAAATAATTATAAAATAAGTACATTAGTTGGACTTATTTTCATAGTAATGAAACTTTGTGTACAAATAAATATTACCATAAAAGCCAGTAAAAAATTAGTCTGGCTGATCTCCGGATATGGAAAATGAGTCTGGCAGGGCATAAATGAGAAAAAATAAGTGATTTCAGGGTACTTATTTTCTCAGTTCTGAAATTTTGTCAGGTGATAATATTCATTATAACATAATAAATAATAACAGTCTGGCTGCTATTGTGCATAACCAAACATTTGCCAGACTCATGTAAAGAAGCGCGACTAGGCGATGCAGAAGCGACCGGTGTATGAAGACCACGTGGGAAAACCCACCTTTGTTAGTAAGAAAAAATAAAAATGTTGTCTTGTCTTCTATTACCTCTGTGTACAACGTAAATAGACTATCTCAATTGTCGTAATCGTATACAAATGTCAATTTTTTTTTAAATGTGAAAAAACCAAGTTTTTGCCCATGGTCTTTGTATAGCAACATTAATGACAAGAATATAAAACGAAATAAAATAAACAGTGTAGCCTAATAAGGTTATACCTCATTTTGACAGGCCTAAATAACCGCTGGCCCTGAAGTGTAAAAAAATGCATGTATCACTTAACTGGGAAAAGTTTATTATTGCAATGAAATGTTATTTGTAAATAAATATTCAATAAAGAAAAACAAATCAGAAATAAATAAATTATTATTTCGGGTTTGATTTTATAAGGTTTCCAATGGTGAAAGTCATTTTCCTACAAAAATCATACAAAAATGTTTGATATTGTTTGACTAACAAATCCATATTTTCATGTAGGTGATGATTATGATTCTGACAGCTCTTCGTATGACGAATATCAGTTTCATGATGACGATGATGAAAATGCATTAGTATCAACTGACGACGAAAATTATTGCGATGACCTCCATGAGGAACATGACACACAAGGACAGATACAATAATTATAATTTCCTTCATGTATACATATATCAAAAATAATAAAAACGTTTTTTAATTAAATGTAAGTACTATTTACACTGTTTTTGTTACATTTTTGCATTGTCGTAAAACATTTATGTCGTTGTGTCTCTTCGCTGATATAATTAAGGTATATATTGTAATAAAGTAAGTAATTTACAAAATTAACAACTTTCACTGGCTTGGTGGAGCTTCGGTGATTCCGTATGGTTGCCAGACTTTTTTTTATATTTAATATTGTGATCGTATACTCTGCCAAATTGTTAATACTACGAAATGGAAACTGTCTTCCCTGTCTGGGCCCAGACGTGAAATGCATTGGTGCGGTCACTTATTATACACTACCAAGTTACGCTCCTTTATATGAGTCTGGCAGGACTTTCGTGATCGACAATGATAGCCAGACTATTTTTATTTATTATGTCATAATGCATATTATCAGCTGATAAATTTTCAGGACTGGGAAAATAAGTCCAATTAGGGTACTTATTTTTTCTTTTTCAATGCCATGCCAGACTTACTTTCCATTGCCGCAGATCACCCAGACTATTTTTTAAAATTATTTTGAAATACATATTTTAACCTTATAAATTTTCAGGACTGGGAAAATAAGTCCAATTAGGGTACTTATTCTTTCTTTTTTAATGTCATGCCAGACTTACTTTCCATAGGCGCAGATCAGCCAGACTAATTTTTTACTAACTTTCATGCTAACAACAGTTAGTACAACGAGTTTCACGACTGGGAAAATAAGTACCCCTAGGTCACTAACCTAACCTATCGATTCCATCGGAAATCAATAGCCAGACTTGAAAATCTTCAAAAAGCACCATTAACTAAACCAAAATAACCCAAAGTACTGACTGGGAAAATAAGTACCGAAAAAAGTTCACTGCCTCCCCGACTACTAGTGGCGTTCCGCAGGGTTCGATCCGTGGCCATTTTTATTTAGTACTATTTATAGATGCACGTTCTGCAAATATGTTAAAACTTGTAGTATGCAAATCTATGCAGATGATACTCAAATGTATCGTTCCTTCAGTATCAGTGATAGTCAACGCGCATTATTAAATATTAAGCGACTTAATAAATTTCTGAAGAGCATTCATGAAACTGAATCCTAAGAAGTCCGTTATTTTGTTATTTGGAAATAAAAAGCATGTAGAGCGTCTAAAAGATAATGTTAATTTTATTAGTAAGTGGTGCCACTATTTCAATAGTGAATGAGGCTCGTAATTTGTGTTTAATTATATTGACAACCGCTTTCGATTTCATTCTCAAATAACTAATTATATTAAAAAAGCCTACATGATCCTTAAATTAATCTACCCTCACAAGCAATAGTTAACCAACAAAGTTAAAACCACACGTTGTTCAAGTACTGTTCTTTCACATTTTTCATAGTGTTCAGAGATGTATTGTTCATGTATTATCAGGATTATGAGGCTTATTTTCGGCATTCGAAAATATGATCGCATAAGCGGTACCAACTCGGTTGGCTCTCTATGGCAAACAGAAGAAAGTTATTAACGACAACATTATTTCATAAAATTATTATTGACAAGATTCCAATTTATTTATACAAAAAAATTGTATTTAGAGGAGACGTTCACAACATCAATATTGGATTCAAGCACTCCGTCACGCCACCTTGTCACTAAACAGGTTTTTTCGAATTTAGTTATCGGTATCACATTTCAAATGTTTATAATTCTCTACCGATCTACATGAGAAATCTTTCAATTAATGCGTTTTAAAAACCTCTATTATCGTGTTCTTGTAAATCATCAAAACTTTTCAATCAAAATAGCGGATGCTGCTTAACTAGATGGTTTACATATTTAGCTTTCTACCCGTATACCTATCTACTCAGTTCTTGTAATTTGTTTTTATGAGGTTTAGTGCTGTGAGCTATGCTATATGAATTGAAGAATTTTTAATTTTAATTTTAAATTAGGTTTAGACATTCTGTGATTGATTAAGTTAATATTTTTTTAAGATTAGGTGGAAAACCAGGTAATGTGGCTGAACTCATACCTTGTGGTTTCCTATATTATTATATTAGCAGTATTTGTTGACATAATAATTTTGTGTTTTTATGTACTTTGGGAAATACAGGGTTTTCCGATTGTTTTTCACCAAATATCACTTGTGTTTCACTGTTTGTCAGATGTAATTCCCATTTGTCAATATTGATAAGTGTTGACAAGAGGGAAACGGATGTGAGATAAAGTGGAACACAACAGATACATGGTGAAAACTAAACGGAAAATCGTGCAAAACACATTATTATTATTATTATTATTATCATTATTATATAATATTTTATTCCTAAAAATAAACTGAATTTCAGCAAGCAGAGTAGAACACTAATTTAGGTGTTTATCTGCTTTGATGTCATAATATGGTTATTAGAACATAAGTCGACAAAACACGAACTGTATTTATTAAATTTATTCTAATAAAATATAACTTAAATTGAAGGAACTTTTTAACAAATTAATTAAATACAATATTATTGTTCAAGGTAAGGCACTATTTGAACAGAACACCAACCAAAAAGCTTGCACAAAGTTTGAACTAGAGTCCCTGTATATAGGTTACTAAGAGTTGTGCAAACACCGGGATACATTTTGATTGGTTTGGATCACTTTTTGCAAGGCAAATGCCGTTTTTACATATTTAGTAACATGTTACGACCGATAGTTTCACACATGCTAATCTAAATCTTAACTAAATTGGCCGCATATTTCTAATACTCGGATCTAGAGATCCTAAGAATGATCAAAACTCTCCCATCGAAGGCAAGTTAGCAAGGTTGGTTCCCATAACCTCTTTGTTCGACATATGTCAAATATCTAATTTGGATCAAAAATGCATGTCAAATCAGGCTGTTTGCCCAACTCTTAGTAAACTATATACAGGATCTCTAGTTTGAACTAATTCAATTATCAGAGCAGCAAAATCGATACCTCGTCCAATAGCTGGCGACTGTCAAATGTCACCTGACAGTGTCGCCATCTTTACACTAAAAAATCCCTAGATTGCAATGCAATATTTTTAGCATCCAAAATTTAGAATTTTTATAAAATCAGCAAGGTAGATAAAATAGGATATTATACTCGTTTAATAAGAGGCATTGTAGCACTTGTCCCTCATCGTGCACCAAAACCCACGCTTGCTACAATTAACCCTCTTATGAAACTCGTATAACAATATACTATTATTTATACAGAAAGTGAAACTTACAGACCAAAAGCTAATTACAAGTTTTACAATAATAAAACATGAATATTATTAGCTACAAAAATGGTTAGTTAATACCCACATGTCAGGGACTCAATTATAAATTAACTTTGTGTATGATAATGTTTGAGTACTATTTTTAAACTTGTGCCTCCACAAATATCTACAGTAAATTTACAGACCTTTATAATTATATGGCAATGCAAACACAGGTGATATTAATTTAGTAGTGGTGTGCTTGTGACCCACCTACAGCAGTTCAGAATTTCTGAAAATACGAAAAGGTACATAACGATTAATTTTAGACAGAAGAGGCGGAGACCAAGTGATCAGTAATAATTTTATATAGAAAGTGCAAAGATTAAATTGCTCTTCTGTTTTCTAGTTTAGGCATATTATTTTCTTGGTGAATTGGCTGATAAAATAAAAATTCCGAATTATATCCATGTTTTGTGTAGTAGATGTATTTTAAAGATTCAATTTGAACTCTTATTATTGCTTCTGTGTGAACCCATTAAAGTGGTGACCAAGTTATAGAACTACATTCTAATTATTATCGTATTGAATACGTATATAGGATACACAGACTATCGTAAGATTTAAAATGTATACAATTACTCATTATACATCCAACAGATCTGAGACTATTGTTGCAAAAGTTTTCTATGTGCTTACTGTTTTTAAAGTCTGTTTCAAATATCCGAAAATCTCTTAGCACTTCTCTTTATAAAACGATATTATTTATTGTATATCTTTGTACTGAAAATTAAATCATAATAAGAATGTCATGCTGTAACATTTTGTGATATTCAGGTATAATCTACTCGGATTAGGAATACTCCAAGGCAACAGATTAGCACTGTTTTGTTGATATAATTCTGCATCTTTGACAGTTCTTATTTCTTTATAAATTTCTAGATCGATTGCTTACAATAAACAAGAGCTAAACACCAGACACGTCTTTTAGAAATAACAATGGCCCCAATTTAGATTCTTGGGGCACACCAGAGAATGCAAGGTAATCATTAGATGTGGAATTACTATATGAGACAAGCTAAACCTTGTCCTTTAAACAAGACCTAAGGAAATCAAACTTGTTGCTGTTGTTTGACTTCTACCAGTCGGAAGAACAGGCTGGCTTCAGAAAAGGCTTCAGCACCATTGATCATATTCAAACGGAATACAATATCTCTTACCACCTGGCCTTTGTAGACTACCACAAGGCATTTGACTCCATCGAAACCTGGGCCATCTTACAGTGTATGAACAACGCGAAAATAGACTCTAGGTACTCGAGGATATTAAACCACATATACGAAAATGCCACGGTGTGCGTTAAGGTTGATGAAGATACCGTCATTAACAGGATCAAAATAAAACGAGGGGTAAGACAAGGAGACCCCATTTGGTCCAAGCTGTTCACACTGGCCCTAAAAGACGTGTTTAAGAACCTACAGTGGCAGGAAAATGCTATCAGAATGAATGGCAAGTTTCTAAGTCACTTGAGATTCGCAGATGACGTCGTACTGATCGGTACCAATGCAGAAGAACTCGCTAATATGATAAGAGAACTTCAAGAAGTATTAATAAAAGTCGGTCTTGCTATGAACATACAGAATACAAAGATAATGAGTACCGGAGATTTAAAAGTAACCATCGGAAATCAAGACCTTGAACTAGCTAGGGAATATAATTGCCTTGGACACATAATAGAAACTGGCAAAGAAAATCAGGATGAATATCTAAAAAAGAGATATGTCGTTGAAACTTCATATACAAGTTTTGTGTACTATCTAGATGCGAAAACAAGCTTTCGAAGAAAATCGCAAAACTGGAAGTGTAGTGTTTACAATAGTGATTTTTTAGTTTTTGTCATTTTTTTTCAAAAACGGTTGCAACGATTTTCTTTAAACGTTACATTTTACTTCCTTTTACAATAAAGGAAGTATTGGATTCACCCCAAAAATTCGAAATTGAGTTTTCAACAGATCTTCACGTTTTAGAGTCCCCTGATCCCAAAAAAACATATTTTTTTTCATTGGTCTGTCTGTGTGTCTGTCTGTCTGTGTGTCTGTCTGTGAACAGAATATCTCAAAAACGGAAAGAGATATGGCATTGAAACTTCATATATATGTTTTGTGTATTATGTAGATGCGACAGCAAGCTTTTGAAGAAAATCGCATAACCGGAAGTAGGTGTTCACTCTTGTGATTTTTCAGTTTTTTTTATTTTTTCAAAAACGGCTTTAACGATTTTTTTTAAACTTTACATTTTCATTACATTTTTAATGTGTATTGATGTGAGATAGGTAATTTTCCAGTTGAATACTTCTGAAATGGGTTCTTTTTTTTTAATAACTCCTATTTTAAATAGAAACCCCGGTGTAATATTACATTTTGGAATTCAGCTTAAAATTCTAGAGAAAATTTGTCTTCTAAACTAACGCTCTCTTTTGTACCGTTTTTGTAAATTTGTAAGTATTGAAAATTTTTGACAAATGCTTAAAAATTTAAAATCAAATTTTTGGCTAATTATAAGATCACTGTAAAAGGAAGTTGGGTGCGTGTATCACACCAGATTTTTTATTACATTTTCAATTAGCATTGATGTGGTATAGGTGATGTTCCAGTTGAATACCTCTAAAACGTCTTTTTTTTAGATTAACTTCAATTAACTCTTTAATTTGTAGGGTTTCTGTGGAATTTGTAATTTTTGAAAATTTTTGACAGATACTCAAAAATAAAAAAACCAATGTTTGACTAATTATAAGATTACTGTAAAAGGAAGTTGAGTGCGTGTATCACACGAGATTTTTAAACCCATTTTCTACTTCTTATACACCTATACTTTTAAAAGTTAGAAGGTCGCTTGCGATAATATCCTCAAGGCTGAATACAGATTTGAAATAAAATTAAAATCACTTTGAAATTGCTAATGGTATTTCCATTTTCAACAAACTTTTGAGGTGAGCTAAATTAACATCTTTCCGTTTTAACAACCGCCCAGAAAATGTTGGAAACATTATATATATTTTCTTCAGTAATTTTGAAGTAATTTGCATAAGCGATTCTATTTTCTTTTTGAGCAAATCTCTAATAAGTCGATTATGTTCTGTCAAGTGACAGGTCAATTTATATATATTTTTGTTATTTTTTAAGAGATGAAGTACCTTTATTAATTCAATATCAAACCACAATAGATATTTTTCTGGACTTAATAAGTACCCTTGCATCGATGCACGCGAGAATGCAGTAACAAATTGTCAACAGCTGCGTTAATGTCTCATAACACATTCAGTAGGTGCCATTTACTACTCCCTAATGGATACTGCAATTTTTCAGGCAATTTATGTTCAACTGCAATTTCTTTACATGTACAAAAGAGAATTAAGTGCAGAGCATAGTGTGTATCAGAAATATGTTTTTCGCATGTTGTATAATAATGTGCTACCTTACTAAATTCAAAATCGTTTAATAAAGTGGGCTTTTGGAGCACAGACACGTCACTTTACTATATGGTAATGTCACTATCAAATTCGAGGTTAGCAGGTTAGGTTGTGCGTCAGTCTGTGTCAAAACTGATGGAAAACTTAACCTAGTAACTTCGAATTTGACATAGACTTACACCAACATATTATTCATACGTTTGAATTTCCACAGCCGCCTTTTTTAATGGACATGTGGTATAATGTTTTTATATAAATGTTTGCTTATAAATACTAATTTAAAACGCATAAAAATAGTATACACATTCGTAAGAAAAATAGTTTATTAAACTTATACAGCTTTTTAATTTACACGCTCGCTTCGCTCGCTCGTACTCAAACAAGCTATATTCATTTAGTAAAATTTTTCTAAACTTGTTGCGTAATATACTATTAATGCACTTAAGAAATTTCAAATTAAATAAATTTAAAATTATAGAAGCAGGGCTCCCTAGCTCAGTGGTTAAGTATTCTGGCTAGTGATCTAAGGGTCGCGAGTTCGATCCCCGGTCCCGGTGAGGTTTTTAAAAATAACAAAATGTGGATGACCTTTCTACAAAATGCCAGTATTCGGAAGTGATGTAAAGCCGTGGGTCCCATGGTACTACGATGTGTAACATGTGCAAGAGTTCTTGCTAGGGTTGGAAGTAGGACTTTGACCATATGACCATAGCAGTTGTTGTCTAAGGTGCCTGGTACTCCGCAGGCCTAGATTTTGTCCATTACAAACAAACAAACAAAAAGTTAGCTCAATGTTGAGAAGTATTTCAACCTTGTAATGAACCGAAAATATTGACATTTATTTCAGTTACATTACAGTCACCTTTTAAAATATCAAGTGAATATTTATCAAACCTATTGAAGAGTATTCCATATTTTTGTAGGGTGATTTTTTTGGAATGTAAATATAGAAAATACAAATACCGTTACTTGCAAATATTATATTAGTAGAGTACCTAGGGGCGTTCTGGACCACATTTGACCTTGAACTTTTTTCAAGGTCACGGGCCTAGCCGAGGTCAAGGTCACGGGCGGGGGCGGGGTCATTGGCCTAGTCGGAGTCATTGACCTCGGCCGCTTCCGGGAATTTTTTGGGCTAACAGTGTAGTTTTTGAAAATTTTCCCACGCTCGAGGGGATGCCTAGGCCAAGGGGGCACTTCCGGGAATTTTTTTGGGTTAAAAGTATAGTTTTTGAAATTTTTACAAAATTTTCCCACGCTCGAGCGTCTGGGATGCAGACATATCTATTCTTGCAGGATGTTATCAGTAAATAGAACAATGACATCCATTGGAGAACAATGAAGCTATTGTTACGCTTATCAAAATTTTCTCAGGCTCGACCGGATGTGACTCATCGTCTGACAGACATGTCTATTCTTGCAGGATGTTATCAGTAGAACAATGGCATCCATTGTTTTAAAGTCGACACGAAATTCGAGAACAATGAAGCCATTGTTGTCTGGAGATTAAAATGTGCAAAGCTGGTAAATAGAACAATGACATCCATTGTTTTAAAATCAGAACGATAATTGAACAATGAAGTCTTTGTTGTCTGGAGGAATTTTTTTGCTGACCTCCATTATCAGATAAACAGGATGTTATTATCTGAAGCTTCAGACATGTCCAGACATGTTTGAGAAATGTACAAAGCTGTTAAAAATTAAACAAAGGAACCCATTGTTTGAGGAAAATCTGCACAACACCTAAATTGAATGCTGCCTTTGTTTAAAATTTTTTGCTGACGCAGGCTGCGACGATGAATAAATAGAGCGGCTCGGCTGTCTGCAATAGTTAGTATTACAACGACACACGCGCGCGAACGTGTCTGCAACAGACAACGTTACCGAATTAAGTTCGAACTCAATAAAAACCAACAGAGACGCGATAGCGATTGTAAAATATAGTGATGAGGCTGAGACATTGATTAAACATGTAAATAAAACCATTTTAATTGTTAGTCGATTTATACGTAAGCATAGTTTTAAAAATGAAAATCCATTCAGGCTAGAGGCAAATTTAAGTTTATTAAAGGGACAACGGCAATTATTGCGAAATTTAAAAACAAAATTAGCAAAGAAGGGAGCGGGTGTAGGGAGTGGTCAATAACAACAAAAGAACAAGTTGGTATGGGAAGATGTAGAATCTTGTTTTAACAGTAGAATATGAACAGGTATGATTGTAAATTTAGGTTATAAGGAACCACAAGAATTTCTTGCAAAAGCATACAGAAGTTCCTCAATAAAAGTGAAACAAATTATAAAAGATAAGTTAATGATTAAAGCTAACGTAATATTTAGTGCATATTTTATAAAACCTAGTAGTGGCGAGATAGATTTAAAAACGTTTGGTACTAAAAATTAAAAAATTGATTCTGGCACCAATTTAAAAGAGTGGTATGCGACTAATGTTGAGAATAAGTTGTTGACGAAATTAGAAGATTTTCAAGAACGTGATTCAGGTTGGAGTTTGCTTGAGAGATTACATTTAAAAATAAATTTAAATCATTACACACCATTAACAGTAGGTAAATATATTGAGTTACCTCAAGATATTAAAAATAAAAAGGCCGTCATTAACGTAAAAAATTATGACGAATATTGTTTTTTGTGGTCGGTAGTGTCAGCATTACGTCCTGCAAATGTGCATTCTGATAGAACATCTTCATATCCACATTTCAGTAAAGTTTTAAAGTACTCGGGGCTAGAATTTCCAATGAAATTAAAAGATATATCAAAATTTGAGACAATGAATGATTTACGTATAAATGTATATACGCTAGAAAGAAAAAACAAATTTGGTAAAAATTCAGTATTGCCCATATATATTAGTAAAAATACTCAAATTAATAAAGATGCTATACATTTGTTAATGATATCCAACGATGAGGGGCAGTTCCATTTCTGTTGGATAAGAAACTTATCGAGATTGGTTACAACTCAAATGCATAAGAAACACGCTCAAACTTTTGTATGCGATACATGCTTAAATCATTTCGTAACTAAAGAATCATATTTAAGACATATTAGAAATTGTAATGGTGTAAATGAAACTAAAATCAAAATGCCCGAAGAAGGTACAACAATAGAATTTAAAGACTATAAATATTAGGAAAAAGTACCATTTTCAATCTACGCGGACGTGGAGTGTGTTTTAGAAAAAGAACAGAACGTTGT
The DNA here is from genome assembly GCA_940337035.1 of Agriotes lineatus. NCBI lineage: Eukaryota > Metazoa > Arthropoda > Insecta > Coleoptera > Elateridae > Agriotes > Agriotes lineatus. The sequence goes on from OW679194.1 coordinate 126,795,633, forward strand.
TTCCGAAAATGCGGGGGTTTATCAAAAACATGTTCCATTTAGTATTGCCTATTATTTAAAATGTTCATATGACGATAGTTTATCTCGATTTAATATATATCGTGGTGCCGACTGTATAAAATGGTTTGTAAAAGAATTACAATCTATAGCATATCAAGTAAATAGTATACTGTCAAATATAGAGCCTATGGATATTAGCCAGCAGGAAAACGATTCATTTCAAAAATCGGTATGCTGTTACATTTGTAAACAACCTTTCACCGATAAAGACGTGCGTGTACGTGATCACAATCATCAGACAGGTGAGTATAGAGGTAGTGCTCATCAACACTGTAATCTTAACTATAAAGATGCACATTATATTCCCGTTCTCTTTCATAATCTCAGCGGTTATGACGCTCATTTTATTATAAAACCATTGGCAAAACTGATTATGAGAGATATTAAATTGTTGCCTATAAATAAGGAAAAATTTATATCATTTACAAAGCATGTGGATGGTACAAATATTGATTTTAGATTTTTAGATTCATTTCGATTTATGGCTAGCAGTTTAGAACAATTGTCATTAAATTTACCGAACAATTTAAAAACTATTACACGCAAATTTTGCAAGAGCGAAGAAGAATTTGAATTACTACTACGTAAGGGTATCTTTCCATACGACTACCTAGACAATTTTGAAAAGTTGAATGATAAAAGTCTTCCTGACAAAACACAATTTTTTAGTCAGCTGCATGGAACAGCCATTTCAGATGAAAATTATGAACATGCACTGCGTGTTTGGAACACATTTAATATGCAAACTCTAGGTCAGTATGCTGATATGTACCTTACAGTTGATGTTCTACTCTTAGCTGATGTGTTTGAGAGAAAATTGTATGAAAACATATGGATTAGATGCTCTACATTTTTACACAGCACCAGGATTGGCATTTCAGTCGATGTTAAAAACTACTAAAGTTAAACTTGAGCTGCTGACAGATGTAGATCAACTGTTGTTCATAGAGAGGGATATTAGAGGAGGGTTGGCACAGTGTTCGAATCGATACGCTAAAGCTAATAATCGATATATGGGTGAAACAACATGTACGGAGCCGGGATGTCTGAATATCTACCTTATGGAGGGTTTGAATGGGTAAATGATTTAGATATTCCTAAAATTGATCATTTAAATACTCCGGAAGATTCTGAAACAGGCTATATTTATGAAGTCGATTTAGAATATCCTCAACATTTATTTGAACTTCACAAAGATTTGCCTCTATGTCCTGACCATTATACACCGCCAACATCCCAGCAATCAAAATTGACAACCACATTATTTAAAAAAGAAAACTACGTAATACATTACCGCAATCTACAGCAAGCTGTAAGTTTAGGGCTAAAAATTGTAAAAATTCACAGAATATTAAAATTTAAGCAATCAGCTTGGCTTAAACCATACATAGATTTAAATACAAAATTAAGACAAGCCGCCAAAAATAATTTTGAAAAGGATTTTTATAAACTTATGAATAACGCTGTATTTGGCAAAACTATGGAAAATGTTAGAAAATACAAAACAATAAAATTAATTTCTAAATGGGAAGGTAGATACGGAGCCAGTCCATACATATCAAAAACAAATTTTCACAGCTGTACTATTTTAGATAAAGACTTGGTACTTATAGAATTAAATCAGTTGGAAATAATTTTTAATAAGCCAATATTCGTTGGATTTTCAATCCTAGATATTTCAAAAATTTTAATATACGATTTTCATTACAATTATATTAAACAGAAGATGGGTAATCAAATAAAACTGCTGTACACAGACACTGATAGTCTCATATATCACTTTACCCTTCCAAATATATACGATTTTATACGGGAAAATATTCACAAATTTGATACAAGCGATTATCCTCCGAACAATCCATATAACCTTCCACAAGTTAATAAAAAAGTAATAGGTGTAATGAAAGACGAAATGAGTGGTAAAATAATTACCGAATTTGTTGGTCTACGTGCAAAATTGTATGCTTTCAAAACATTAGAGGATGCTGAGAATGGAGAATTTAAAATTTCAAAGAAAGCTAAAGGTATTACCAGAGCTGCTTTGAATAGAATTACATTTGAGGATTACAAAGACTGCCTGTTTAATAACGAAACAGTATTTTGCGATCAGAGAACAATTAGATCAAAAACCCACAACATATTTTCTTTAAAACAAAGAAAAAAGGCTTTAGATCCACATGATGACAAAAGAATAGTAAACTGTATGTATACTGACACTTTGCCTTGGGGTTACTGCCCACCAACCACATTATAAACACCAGCTCTCTCTAAGATATTTCAGTCTGCAAAGTGTCGTCGTCAAATTCAAATATACTGTGGTTGAACAAAGATCTGTATGTTAAAAATAAAGAAATCTATAATTTCCATTTACGTAATGTTATTGGACGTAACGACTTGCAAACTTTGAAGTATATATTACACAAAATTGGTATTGCTATACCGAGCAAAACTCTTATTTGGGCTACGCACTTTAATAGTGTTGAAACCGCTATCGTAAATAAAATTTTAAAAACTATGTTAGCAGCCTTTAATGTTATTAGGGAAATTATTAACGAAGTAAGAAGAGGAAAGTTGAAAATTAATACTGAAACAGATCTTAATTTAGTCCTTTCAAAATTATCGTTACAGAACATTACTTCCTACGAGCAGCATTTTCTTATTGAAACAATATCATCTGACTCTCGAATCGAATTTGCAACTGACAATCAACAGCAATATCCATATTTTCTTCACGATGCAGTCTTTGAGGCTGCTTATTATGCCCACAGCAAGTTTATAGAAGACGTGTTCGAATATTTAAATATTAACCATATAACTTATATATTTCAGCCTAGCGTTGTACGTCACCACACAGATATTTTTAAATGGCTTCAGGAAAATATCAGAAAAGCTCAAAATGGTGAAGCTGTTGGTTGGAGAAGCGGTCCATGTTCCGGTCCCTGGCCTTTAACAACACCTCAAGATTATATCGATACTTACACATTGTTAAGTTCTGTTTCCCTTATGTATAAATAAGATGTATATTAATTGAATAAAGCATATATTTAAGTGTACATTTATTCTCCCTCTCCTTGTCAAGTTTATTACCTAACTTAATTTCTATCTTTATGGAATTTAAATCTAGAGGCAGTGTTGGTTCAGGAAGTGTAAAACTATATGTTGCTTGAAACGAAGGAGGTGGTGGTGGTGACGTGGGTTGTGGTGGTGGTGACACCTGTTCCAATTCAGATTGCTGTAGTGGTGCGCACCCCTCAAAATTTTGTGTTGGGTTTAACCACCCCTGAATGTTGGCACAATTTATACAGCTGCAGCCCTCCACCTTTGTTATGTTAGACGACCAGGAGTGTGGTTGTCCCATTGGAGGAGGTGGAGGAGGAGGAGACTCCATATTTTTTTCAGTCTCACTCCAGAGTATAACCTCCTCCTCTTCCTGACTCCACGGATCGTCAGCCCATGAGTCAAAACCCCAACTATGATTTGAGAAGCAGTCTTCGGTAAAAGCTTTTGACATCATTGTTATCGTAAAACTAATATTTCTATGATTAGTATTCTTATATATAATATTCTCCCCTACCTTACACCGGCTGCAGGAAGTGTTTGCGTAAGCTATAACAGGTCTGGACAAGTCTGAACATGTCTGAACAAGTAGACAGCAGATGCGATAACTGCGATTAATGGTTTTGATTATACCACTTGTACAAAATGTGAACATTTTGTATGGCACATTGAACCCGTGTACCAATATGATGAGAACAAAAATTAATATAATTATACAAGATCTTTAATTGTTTTATATTTGGGCAAGCTGGTAAATCGACAAATTTTACATTATCACTTTGTTCTTCGATCAGCATTTTTTTAAACCATCTTCTTTTATCTAACCCTTTGAGAAATATGGAATCACCGCTTTGTATGATCTCTCCTATGTACAGAGACAATTTTTCGTAAGGTATTGTGTCATGCTGATTATTATTGCTCCATTCTAACCAGTGCAAATTAGTTGTAAGCCAAATCACTTGATCTTTTAGAGAATTTGAAAGATGTTCGTACGGTATCGGCGGTTCTACTATCCGATGGATTGTAACATTTGTATCACTATCATATAGGTACGAAAGTCGGGTCGCGTTGCTTTCAACTACCGCACTTTCAACTACTTTTCAAGGTTATAAGTCCGAAGATATCCGAGTCATCTCGTATATGTCCGAATGTTTGTAGGAGTGGAGCAGGTAGGTAACGAGTAATAAATCAAAACATTCTGGTAAGAAACAAACAATTTATTTATATACATGCTCGTCCAACAATATCCACAGTCGTTCGGGAATGTTACGTTTTTCGTCCTAGATACACATAGTCTGCCTGTCTGTGTGCCTGTCTGTCTGTCTGGCTGCCTGTCTGCCTGCCTGCCTGTCTACTTGTCTAGTGTCTACCTGTCTAGCTGTCTACCTGTCTATCTGTCTAGCTGTCTATCTGTGTATCTGTCTACCTGTCTAGCTGTCGTCTATCTGTCTACCTGTCTACCTGTCTAGCTGTCTAGCTGTCTAGCTGTCTATCCGAAGATATCCGAGTCATGTCGAATATGTCCGAATGTTTGTCCTTTTAATCCTATTGCACAATATTTCCAGTGCTAGATTTCCACCAATCAGAAAACTTGCTTGTGACGCAATGTTCTAAAATTAAAATTTGTCCACTACCTACGGATATATATAGAGGCTTAATAGCTCTAGCAGATTATTACTTCGAGGTAGTTCAACGAGTAAACATGTCTTACTCCAAAGTGTATAGCCTTCCTCAGCTTTTTGAGAACAAAATTAAACCAACGAACGTTTCGGATTGTGGTTATTGCTAGAAAACCTGGGCAATCTAATTACCGATGTAGGGGACATTATCTACACGGATGGCGAGACCCTTCTACGTGGCAAAAATTTAAGTCAGCCTACACCGATTACGGACCCGTTTTGTGACAACATTATGGTAGTTAAAATATGTGACCAAGCAGACTGCGAAGAAGGTTTAGGGAAGAGGCGTTCCATACTTCTAAAGAAGGAGATGTGCGGTGCATATAACAGTTATTTACGTGGTAAATTCTCCAAGTTCGTTTCTGCAAGACATGATGTCAAAGCAAAACTACCATTTTTTCTTAATGGAAGTAACAATGCAAGGACACAAAAAATTTCTGATCAAATCGGAAGGGAAGGAATGGAAAAAATCGCAAGGAAATATGAAAATCCAGTTGCTATCCCGTACAAAGTAGAGCTGGCGGATGTTAAAGTGGAAACTCTGTTGGATGAATTACCTCGAATATTAAAACAGCTCCAAGTTGATGACTTCTACCTTATGGATTTGGATATAACACAAGACTTTGCTGGCATTTTTAACAAGATGGATATGTGCGATTACTTAATGACTAATCACAACTTTTGCCTCCAAGGAGAGTACCAGGAAAATTGTAATATGATTGTAAACAACGATAAAACAGTTGGGATTGACTGTCTAACATGGATGAACTCGAATTGCAGAATTAAGATATATAACAAATTTATTTGCCAAATTACAAGTCCAGGAGTTAACAAGGAAATCGGAAACCATATTATTGACCTTATCAAATGTCCAGATGCACGATTAAAAGAAACATTTACTTCTTCTTTGGCTAGAGAGCACGGAATTACAAGATTGGAAGCAACAATATACAATTACAAGATAGGTAATGTGTTCGACCCTCTGGAGGACTGTTTAAGTGTACTGGACAGAAGCAAGCAGTATTTACAAGACGCACCGTTTTATTCTGTGCAAATCTCTTCTATGTGGACCAAGTTAACAGATAGTCTACAAAACAGCTGTTGTGTTGTGTTTAACAATGTTTTACAATATGTGATCTGGGGCAATAAAAATACAAGAAAGTTGACCGGGATGCAAATCAAACTGCCAGATAAACAAGAACAGCGCGAGAAAATGATAAACTACGTCCTGTCCGCCTACAGTTTTAACTATTTACCAGTTAATTATTTAGAAATTGTAGACAGCGACGCACACGAGAATAACATAAACATAATACAAAAGTGCTATATTAAGGCTGGAGAGACATTCCTTTCCAAATCCACAACACTGTTCTCTACGATAGCATCGAATGTAAATATTACTGCCTTGGGATTAGTTGATACGAGTAACGTCATCCCGCAGGTCTTAAGAAAAAGAACTAACATAACACATAGGCTTACTCCAAATCCAATTAAAGAAATAACTCCACTATCGTCTGTCCATGTATTAAGTGCAAGAAAGCGAAAATTGGAGCTGGACGAAATAGAAATTAAAAAAAGAAAACTAGATTATTTAGCGGAAACAAACTATAAAAGAAGAATACAAAAATTTGCTGTCAAAAGAACAGAAAGTAAAAGAAACGGAGGATAGACTATGCAGTTACTTTAAGCAAAACCCTTGGAGAAATCTCGATATAACTGGGGTATACAAGATTTCCGCATTTATGGTAAATACTAGGGGAACATTTCCGACAGTTGGTGTTCTAGCAGAAAAAGATGGAACCAAAAGTGCATACTTCTTAAAAGGGCATTTTAAACAACATCTTATAAATATTTACGACAATAACAAAGAGAAACTTAGAGAACAGGGATACATTTATATATTCCATTTAATGGATTATATATCGTATGTTTGCCAACAGAAGAACCGTTTATAAAATTTAAAACTAATGGAGTTTCTACCTTTAAGGGGCACTCATTCCCCAAAGTAGAAGAAGTTTAATTTTACAGCGGAAAATGGCGAGATTCAGATCGATTAATATACAATCAAGAAGATATGGATCAAATTGCTAACATTAGCATGCAGCAACTAAAAGGCAGGATTAAGATTGCACAATGCCATCGTTTCGAGGAACTCCAGGAAGGAACAGAACTAGTTGTAACTGGAATGAAACACATTTATTACAGAAACAAAAATCGTTATATTTTACAATTCGAAAATATAGAAGCTTTGTATGTAACCAACTTTTGGCTAGAAAAAGAAATAGAGGAATCACATATAGACCTAAATTATAAGATAAAAATTAAGTTAGATAGTATTAAAACAACTCCGAGTAAAAATAAAGAAAGAGTTGTATTCTGTGTGTAAATCATGTATATAAATAAATTCTCTTACGAACATGTTTTGATTTATTACTTGTTATCTACCTGCTCAACTCCTACAAACATTCGGACATATTCGACATGACTCGGATATCTTCGGATAGGTAGCTAGACAGCTAGACAGGTAGACAGGTAGACAGATAGACGACAGCTAGACAGATAGACAGCTAGACAGATAGACAGGTAGAGAGCTAGACAGGTAGACACTAGACAAGTAGACAGGCAGGCAGGCAGACAGGCAGGCAGACAGACAGACAGACAGGCACACAGACAGGCAGACTATGTGTATCTAGGACGAAAAGCGTAACATTCCCGAACGACTGTGGATATTGTTGGACGAGCATGTATATAAATAAATTGTTTGTTTCTTACCAGAATGTTTTGATTTATTACTCGTTACCTACCTGCTCCACTCCTACAAACATTCGGACATATACGAGATGACTCGGATATCTTCGGACTTATAACCTTGAAAAGTAGTTGAAAGTGCGGTAGTTGAAAGCAACGCGACCCGACTTTCGTACCTATATGAAGATTGACGAAAAATATCTAATAATAAATGTGTATCGATGTCCGACTAAATACGGCAATAAAGTGGCGGTGGAATTGGACAACTTCAGATTCATTCTACCAGCACGCTACGATTGCCTAACAGATGCTGACTTGCAACAATTAGGAAAACGTAGCTACAATATCATCTCGGGTGGCAAGTGTGGGAGCAGCACGAAACTTGTCTTCGAGGAAATCGTTCAGACAGAGATGACATCCGTAGCACAATAATTAGCTGATATGTATTTATAGTAATTTTTATACATGTATGTTTTAGGTAAATAAATACAAGTATATTTACATTGTTGTTTTATTACACCATTGTGCTTATAAACCCGATTACAGGAACATGCCAGGTTGGCCGAGTGGTCTAAGACGCCAGATTTAAGTTCTGGTTCCCTAAGGGAAGCGTGGGTTCGAACCCCACACCTGGTAATTCTTTTTTTTGTCTAACAGACATCAGTACTTGATACCGTGACCTTAAAAAAAGTTCAAGGTCAAATGTGGTCCAGAACGCCCCTAGGTACTCTACTTATATTAATCAGTATTGACTGAAGGTCGACATCCACTACGAAAGCACGGTATTTTTTATGTACTGCCACTAAGACTCCTCACCTCTGTTTTTTTGTCCAAAGGAAGGTTATCGCTGTCACACCTAAATATGTTAAAGCGATCATCAAAACATTAAGATACACCTATGCTGTTATCTAACTACATTTCGGTGAGTACAATAATATCATAGTTCTTTAAGATAAGGTTAAAATGAAAGTAATGTAACTTTATTCTTAAATCTCTAACATTCTGGTAATAATCTTTTAAATGCATGGATGAAAATAAATAAGTTAAACTAGCAATTAAGGAAAGCAACAACATACAATTAAAATAATTAAGTTATGTATTTAAATTTAAATATGTCAATTAGTTCCGCTTCGACGGGACTTTCTTGTACTTAAACTCCTCGAGTATTGTTCTAACCTGTGACATTGAAGTTTGCTGCATATAATTTTTATATGTTGGTATCGCAGGCCTGAGGGCGTTATCAAACATTATATTAATACCTGTAGTCAATGCCATGGTATTTTGATATTTTCTTGGGATTCAGAGAATGGTTCAAGGCCAGACGTAATAAGTTTGAACATTTTTTACTTATCCTCCCACATTAAAACCTTTTCAAATAAATATAAACGGAGGAACAGCAAAACGCGACTACTCAACGTGAAAGCACAGCAAATATCTAATATCTGATTTTGCTTTAAAAATGTATGAATAGTGCACCTAGAATTGTAGAGGTGCGTAATTATTTAGCTATACAGCGGCTCAGTGCTATATTCCATGAGCGCAATATATAAAACCATACCCAGTATTTCAAATAAATAAAGTCTATTAGTAATTGAAAATATTAAAAATTTCTTTAATTTGAAATGTGTAGCTGTAATTAAATTAATCTGCCGCATGAAGTGTGCCGCTCAAAGCACTTTTTAGTACGCGTTTTAAATTTTAATTTAGTTCCTATGCTGTAGTCCCGACTAGAATTTATTATTTTTAAAACCAACCAACCATTAACTTGATTCTATTAATAACATAAATTACATATTAGAATCTAAGCTGTTGAAAGTGTAAAACTATCTTCACTATACATTTTATTGGAAAAGCCTTGCTACAGAAAGATGCCTTATCGACAACGCTTTCTAATCTGGAAGTAGAAAACTAATTCTGCAGTATCCAAAAACCTCTTGGAAAATAATATTCAGTTAACAATATGAGATATGAACCGGTTTATTTTGATCTTGCAGGAGCTATATGCAGAACTGAGATGCATCTGTAAAGAGGTTTCAACTACGTAAGATGCATGAGCTCCGTAGGAAGTAAAAGAAAAATTAGATATGGCAATTCTAAAAGTGAATATATTGTAGAAATAACGGTTCATAGTCATCGATTCCAGAGAAAATATACGTACTTTAAATTTGTTATTATACAGCAAAATGAGATTGCGAACAGAAGTACAGCTAAGAATTTCAATAAGGTATAATTGATTTTACGCTTAATAGGGTGTACTGAAATGTTAATTTCTCTCTATGAATAAAAAAACTGTAGGAAACCGTGGCCGCACTTGTAACAAAGTGTAAATCGACAAACGTTAAGAAAATAATGGTAATCGTTTAGGAAAATTTCTAAACTTATTGATTATAATTACTTTTGTAATTAAAACTAAATTGATATAACGTTCAAGGCGTAGAATGATTTCTGCTATTCAAAAGTAGTGTAAAAGAAAAGCAAATAAAACCGAAAGGCTAACGAAAGGTTGATACGTTGCATGCAGAATCAACTTCGCTGTTATGATGTCATCTAAGAATCCGAGATAATAACACAGTAGATCAAGACTTACAAAATAGAGAACAAGAAACATGACAAAAACATTCTACATTCTACATCGGAAGACAATTAAAAACGTAAGGCATACTGTATAAGGCTACCCATAATTTTTGCTTCTATTACATCGAAAGGTATTTAATTAGGATAGTGAACTTTTGATATTATTACTGTAATTAGTAAGTCTTTGAAAAACTAGCTACTGATAATCTTCAGTTCCATTTGTACATCTTATTGTAAAGATCCGAGAGTAGGAAAATAAGAATAGCTGACAAACCTATTATTGTTAAATCGGCAGTGAAGAACGTCGAAATCGTCATTAAAATACGAGAAATCGGCAGTGAAGTAATCGATTGTTTTACGACTTTTTGTAGGCGGCTGGGTGATAGTTATACGTCAACCGACGTTAACATAACCTACAAAAATTGGTTAAAATATTATAATGTTGCGATTTCTCGATTTTTAAAAATAACATATTGTACCCCTCGGCACCGAAGTTCATTTTTTATCCCTCATGTGGTTTATTTGCCTTGGCCCTACGGGCCTCGGCAACTGGATCCACATTCGTGATAACAAGCTAAACTTGAGTGCGTTGGTATACCAATTACTATTATTGCAGATACTTATATATTAAATTTAATATTTGTTTATATCTTATTTCAAGTAGTAAATGCGGCTATACAATCTTCCTTTGTCATTCTTATATATTTCTTAGTTTTAAGGTACATCGAAGTTTACCGACAATGAAGTAGGAAGTAGTTTAGGCAAGCTGTTGCACTGAACCTTGTAGTGGCTTACATCAATATTAAGTAATCGCAGCGTTTTGGGTCGCATAGTTTCCATGTTGTGTTGAAATCTAAATTCAGAGACACCGCATCCCGTAATAACAGTCCCCTACTTACCAAGATTTGTTACCAACAAACTCTTAAACAGAATCACCCTAAGGGCATTTCCTTGACTAAAGCGATAACGCTGTTGTTATACCAGATTTAAGCTTTAGTTATAATCTGGAGAAAAAATTCTGTGCAGTGCAAGCGATATTGAGGTTTGCATTCTCAGATTGCTTATCGAAATAACATTCGTTCAATAAAATAAATAAGCTACATAACCATCTAGACTACCGTGCACTATCTCGCTGATAACAGTGATAACCCCAAGATAATAAAAATGGATCATAATCCACAACAATAAGCAAAAAGAAAACTAGAAGACTTATCGCCGTAATCTAATGATGTGCAAATGTGATACATTTTAAAAACAGAACTCCTTATATCGAACAGATTATACTTGCCACCAAATTTAGAGTCACAAATGGACATAAACTAACAGCAAAATGATAAAGATCCATACACCTGACTAACCGACTTTGAAACCCAAACAAATAGTCAAGATACCTCCTAGCTACCTGCACAATGCAAGCGCTGAAACCCACTTGGAAATAGTGAAGGATACTGAAATCTTAGCAAAATTTTCTGAAACGTACGATCAGAATTTTTTTCGAATCATTTTAAATAGCGAAAATAATTACCGAAAAATAACAAAATATTATACAGCTAATAATATTAAATATCACACCCTTCAAAACTCTCAAATGAAACCAATAAACGTAGTTATTAAAGCCTACCTTTTTTTGTTAACATCAAAATAGCTTCAATAAGAACTAATTACACTTGGCCACCTAATCAATATAGTTATGCGCTTGTTAAACGGAAACAAAAAGCTTATATATGTGTGTGCAGTCGAACTAAATAACGTTAAAAAGACAAGTAACATTTTTAAAATAAGCACCCTCTTCTACAGGGTAGTAAATGTTGTGCATAGGAAAAAGTTCGCAGAGATTCCACAATGTTTTAGTTGTCAAAGATTTGACCATACCCGGAATTATTGTCGCTTCGACCCAAGATGTGTCAAATGTAAAGGCATTTATCGATACAAAGAATGCCCTAAAGATCAGGAAGACCCCCGTTTTTGTTAACTGTGGAGGCAATCATCCTGCTAATTTCTGGGAATGTAAATATTACCAGGACAGACTAAATAATAGGTTAAATCACAAACTCAACGAACCAAGGCGACAGGGACCCGCTAACAACTGTCAAACAGTTAACCCGAACCTGAAATATGCTAATGCTGTAACCAACGTGATAACATCCACTTCTGAATCATCACTAATAGATACCATCCTTAAATTTATCCTCAACTTAATAAATCTCCACTTACAACAAACCCAATCCTTTATGTTTATAACATAAAATATCCTACCCAACTTTTTCAATGGACCATAATTACTCAAAAATCCTTATAAACTTGACATCCTGAATTTGAATTTTAATGAACTAAAAACCCAAAGGGCTACTTTCATTAGCTTCCTAGAACGGTACAAGATCGACATAGCGTGTGTTACAGAGACGCACTTTATTGATAATAATAGTTTGAAAATTCCCGGCTATAATATATACCGAAAGGATTGAACGGGCACTATTGCGTCCGAAGGTACAGCTATATTAGTAAAACGTTGCATAGCACATTATCCCCTACAACAAATGAATCTCACGAGCCTAGAAGCCATATCGATTTGGAATTGGATGACAACCAATACGTAAAAATGTGCTTATAGGCAGCCTAATCAAATAATCACGGAAGAGAAGTTGTCAGAAATATGCAGCGTTAATGAAGCAACCATATCCTTGGGAGACCTTAACTGCAAGAACACCACATGGGGATGCAAGGCAAACAATCCAGATGAAGTAAATTAAGTCAAATAACAGCAACCCATGCAGTTCAAGTATCACGACCATCCGAATACATGTACTTTCCTTATCGGCAAGAATTTTCCTGATATACTAAATATATCGCTGCATAAATGTTTTGATAAGTCTATCCATCAGCTTTTGCGGATCTTGATTCCGATCATTTATCTCTCTTAATACCCTTCTTTGGCGAGCTGCAATATGCACAGACAATATCACGTATGATAAATGGGAAAGTAGACTGGGACGAATATAAAGAAGTACTAGACAACAATTTTGAATGCCCACAGAGATTAGAGACAACAGAATCAATTGATGATGCAATACGCGAATATATTTATAGCTCCCAACTTTCGACATTACCAGCAAGAAAGAAGAGACTGTGTATTGCTGCACAACCACCTAAATATATACTACGACTGATTCAAGAAAAGAACAACACCCGTAGAGAATGGCAAAGAACACGATCCCCATAAAACAAAATTCCACTTAGCCAATTAACGCATAAAGTAACATGGGAATTATAAAACTCTCGATGTCCAACGTACTGCCAATACGTAGAACAACTAAAGCCGCCGACCCCACACTATGACAGGCAACACGACAACAAGAATGCTGAAACAACAGTATCAATAAATGGCAACATATACAGTTCTGATGTAGAAAAATGCCATCTTCTTGCAGACCACCTCGAATGTTCGTACGCACCGTAGAAGATTATGTAACCACTCATACCCCACACAGTTTCTTCGATGTGCATCCAACTTCCACAGGAGAAATTAGAACATTCATAAATAATCTCCCGCACAAAAAATTGTCCGGCCACGACCTGATTCCAAATATTGTTTATTTATTTATTTATTTATTTATTCATTTGTTTAAACTGCTGCCAACAGTGCTAAAGCACTAAAATTAGGCTACAGTGTAATTACAACAAGCATAACAAAAAACAATATGATGTCATATAATTGCATAAACTAAATTTTGATTTAAATATATTCGTACCTAATATACTCCTGCATTTGAACAATTTAGGAAAGTAAACATTTGTAGAAATGTAAAAAATAACGTACCGTATCGAATTGACAAAAACTTAAAAAGTAAATAAAAACTTAAAAATGAAAAATTAAAAACAGTTTCTATTTCTAAATAATTAAATAAAAACTTAAAAATTAAAAATTAAAACAAATTCTATTTCTAATTAGTGGCGTAACCCTACAATGCTGGGCCGGTGGAGCGCGCAAATACAATCTTGCTTAAATGCTTTTATGTTTCCATTGAAGATGTCAATTTCTTGAGACAGTAAGTTAGCTATACTGCAAGTTACATATAAAGGTGAGTGGCGTAGGATATTGGTTCTTGGTTTATCCAAGTAAAAATAAGCTCGAAAGCGTGAAGTTATTCTAGGTACAAGAAAATTTAGTTGCATTAGAATTGTGGAGCAACAATCAATCTTGGAATGTACTACTCGATGTAAAAATATTAAAGATGAAATATAACGACGCGTTTCTAAAGACTGCAGTTTATATTCGTCAAGCAACTGAGCATATGAAGGTGTTATTAAAGGGTATATACCCGTTGATTTGTAGTGCAAAAACCGTATGAAACGCTTCTGGATTCTTTCTACTTGAACTTTGTAGACAGTATACGTTGGCGACCATATAATTGCAGAGTATTCTAATCCCGAGCGAACATATGAGTTATAAAGTTTTACTAAGGTTGAATTATTTTTAAAGTTAAAACTGTTGCGTATCAGGAATCCCAACATTTTAAAAGATTTATTTACTGCGTTGTTTATATGATTGGAAAATGTGAGTGAGCTATCAAACGTAACGCCTAAATCCACTACTTCATTTTTAATTGAAAGTGCAGTAGTATTCATGTTATACGTAAATCTAATTATGTTTTTCTTTCTAGTATATGTTAGTGTAGAGCATTTATTGATATTAAAGTATAATTTATTTTCTTGACTCCATTTATAAATCTTGTCAACATCATTTTGTAATGCCTGACAATCATTGGTAGATTCAACCACCTTCCACAATTTAAGATCATCCGCGAACAATGCGTGCTCTGAATTTTCAATGACAATGGGCAAGTCGTTAATGAATAAGAGAAATAACAACGGACCTAGATTGGCACCTTGAGGTACACCGGATGCTGCATTGTATTCCCTCGAGACATAACTTTTATAGACCACACATTGTCTCCGGTTTCTAAGATAAGAACTAAAAAATAAAATTAAATTGTTAGAAAATCCTAAGTGGTGTAATTTTTTTAGTAAAATAGTGTGATTTACTTTGTCAAATGCCTTGGCAAAGTCGGTGTATATAACATCGACTTGTAAGTTATCGTCTAAAGCCTGAGATAATTTCTGTGTAAAGGGATACAAATTCGTAACGGTTGAGCGATTTGGCATGAACCCATGCTGCGTATTAGATATTTGTGATCTTACATAAGAAAATACTTTTTTGTATAAAATGGTTTCAAATACCTTCGATATTGATTGAAGTATAGATATGGGTCTGTAGTTAAGTAAATTGGTTTTATCACCACTCTTGTAAACCGGACACACTTTTGCAATTTTCCATTTATCAGGATAAGTATGAGTTTGCAGAGAAAGATTAAATAAAGTTGTCATAGGAGAAGCTAGAAACTCCGAGCACGCCTTGTATATGTAAATGGGAATTCCATCAAAACCAACAGCTGTTTTGGGTTTGAGAGAACGCAAAGCTAGTATCGTCTCTTCCACAGTTATATGGTCAATGCCAAAGCTACCCCCATTGTACATTTCCTCCGAGTCCATATCTATATCTTCCTGAGTGTACACAGAGTGGAAATTATCTGCAAATGCTTCAGTTGTCTCTGCATAGTTATTAAAGTATGTACCATTAACATGCATATTATCAGGAACTGATTTTGTTTTTTGTTTATTTTTAATAAATGACCAAAAATGTTTAGGTGCAGTCAGAATGGACTCTTCGGCAGAAGTACAAAATTTTTTATATGCAGTATTTATGTCTCTTTTAACCTTTTTCCTAACCTCCACGTAAACACAACGAAGTCCGTTATCATACGGTTTTTTCTTACATTTTCTGTGCAAACGATTTTTCCTTTTTATATCTTTAACAATAGAAGGCGAAACCATGGAGGATATCTGTGTTTGAATGGTCTAGATTTAGGAACGGAGACACTAAGAGCCAAATCAAATAATTCATAAAATTTCTCAACAGCTAAGTTAACATTTGCAAAATTATCTAAAATATGCCAATTTGTCTGATGTAACCTATGATAGAGCTCAAGAAAATTTGCTCTTTTATAGATATATTGCTCACCCGCAAACGTATTTTCAGATTTTACTCTGGCACAGTGTAAAGAACATTCAAGAGACGGATGCAGTGCATCTTCTTGAACAAAGGAGTATTGCATTTAACAACATCAACATATATGTTGGACAATACAAAATCCAATATCCTACCCATCGAATTGCTTACATTATTATGTTGCGTTAGGTTAAAAAAATTAATAAAACTCAAATAGTCGTTCTGAAGTAAATTATACCTAATGTTAGTACTAGGATACAAGTAAGGTAAATTAAAATCGCCAATCACCAACAGGTTGTGATGAATAACATCAATGTGATTCTCAAAAGTGTTATATAACATAGCGTAATCAGCATATGCACTTGAAGGTAGAAAATACACAGCACATAGATAATAAAGATCAGTACCCAATTTAATTTTTACCCAAAGATCTTCGAGATTGGTTTCAAAGTCTATTAATCTGACACTTGGATATTTATTTTTAATTGCCACTATAACCCCACCTCCGTCACATTTCCCGGTGCGTTGCAAGTCCCTGTCACGACGAAACACAGTATATCTATCGTCTAAGACTTCACTATCACAAATACTCGAGTTAAGCCAGGTTTCAGTTAATATCACAATATCAAAGTTTTCAGAGAGAGCACTATTTAGAAATGTACTAGTTTTTGTTTTAATTCCACGCACATTTTGATAATAAATATTTAAGTCAGAAATGCTAGTGGACATCTTTAAAATCTTCAACGGATTTAATTATAAATACTTTGCTCTCATCCTTTGCTCGCATGTAGATCTTGCCGTTGCGACACCAAAGATATTTAATGTTATTGTCCCGTTTATACTCACGCGCTTTAAAATAAATAAATTTGTTCTGCTGTGTTAGTGATTCGTTTACGTAAATAGCATTATTTGGTACCGGTGTTTCAGTAATTGATAGATCGCTTACCTTAAGATTTCTCTTGACTTTTTTGCAGCGCATGAATTTATCTTTGTCTGTTCTGCGAACAAATTTTAATATAATTCCTCTCGAGTGATCTTGGCGATTAGCATCATTGCCTAAACGGTGTACTACATCTATCATATCGTTTTCCATCTTAAACCCAATAGCATTGCCCATTGATTTCATCACCGTAACTAAATTCTCGCCCTTAACTTCTGGAATACCATGGAGTTCTAGGCAGTTAATCCTCGAGTATTGTTCCAAATCGTTGACGCGGTTCTTTAATTGGATATTTTCGCTCTGTAACGCATGGTTTTTTGCTTCCAGGTTCTCAATCTTAGAGAAACATTCCGTTATAAGTGCTTGTTGGTTCTTTAATAATTCATTGCTTTCGTCGATCTTGGTGTGACACATTTCTACAGATTCAGTAACAGTTGCTAAGCGATCTAACACGCTATTCAACTTATCCATAATTGTAGACAAAGTTGGTTCTTTGTTAGAACATGCCTTACATAACCAACAGCCCACAGTAGCTAGAGATGCTATCTCCGATTGCGATAAACCTATGCAAGCTCCATGATAGGTTTTATTACAGGTATTGCATTTTATTTTTGTACTAGTTCTTGCAATTGGCACATTGCACGACCCACAGTTATCAACCATATTGGATACACGTGATTCGATAAATAATTTTTGCCCTCGATGTATTGAGTTGCACGCACTAATAGTGTAAAATATAATATATTTTCAATAAACTTTAAACTGTTATAAGTATAGCACTTTTATTTAATACATTAGCACAGGAGAAAATTTTATACGTGCACACGGCGCGGCGACATACTAAAGTACTAAAGGAACTAATTACAAAATTCTTAGCCTTTCTAGTATCTATATTTAATGCGTGCCCGCACTTATCGTATTTTCCGAATACATGCAAAATATCCCTGATTCTCATGTTTACGCTCGACTAAACAAAAAATCTGTAAATTGGTTTACACCGAACTTCTCTCGAGCGAATTAGACCAATTTGCAAATTTTAAAAAAAATTGTAAAAGGCTTTATAAAGAACTTCCCTTGTCGACATTGTGACACTAAATAATTTTAAAAATCAAAGTAAGTTAGGAGTAAAAATATCTTCACGTTTCTAATAAATTAAATATATTTTCAAATTTAAAAAAAATTATCCCGCTGCCACATCTGCAGCTCTGCAGACCGCTCGATCCTAACCGCATATTCGCAGCGAATCTAACTACAACGAAATTCCAACTGCGCTACCGGGTCTCTTCCAGATACGTCCGGCGCGCGTCTCTGTTGAACGTCATGGTGTTATCATTGAAACATTGTTACTCTTTTATGACATTATCCTTTATCGGTTGAGTCTTATTTTCGGCAGATGTAAAGCCTGATCTATGTGAAAGTTAAGTTATTACTTCCTTTTATTTCAAAATTAACACAAAAATAAATGAAATTGTACCGGTTTCATGCGAGGTGGATATATATGTTTGCAAAATATATACTGCCAACAGACAGACGACAGACAGACAGACAAACTGACGGAATTTAAAAAACCTCTTTTTCGTCATCTACGGACCTTGAAACGTGAAGATCTGAAAAAATCGCGGAAGGTGATTTTTTCGTGATTACAAAATTTTATTTTTTAAGGTGCTCACCCTGTATATACTTGTCTGAAATTTTCTCGGTTTCATGCCAGGAATTGAGAAAACCTGTTTTCCGTCATCTAGGAACCCTAAAACGTGAAGATCTGAAGAAATCTCGGAAGGTGATTTTTTCGTGATTATAATACTTCCTTCGTCTTTCAGGCGAGCGAAGTAAAAATCAATGTCAAAACGCCGTACACTATTCTATAGGAAGTATCCCTAGATCAGTTACTTCCTCCTATTAGTAAAGTTATCAGTTGCAATTTTTTCTTTTCTTTTGTCTGTTGGTGTAATTTGTTAATTGTGTATTAATCTACAAAGCAATGAATTACCATTAGTTTATTGAACTGGCTAATTGGCAACTAAAAAAGATTTTATTTATATCACAATGGAAATACTAAACAAAAGAAATATTTTATTTCTTCCAGCAGATTTTCAGTACCTCGTGAATTCTTGACTGCTTATCATACTGGAGATTAGAGTTACGTTTCAAAGAAACGAAGTGGGTCGTAGCTTATGCAATAGCGAATTTATTTCTGAGTAATTTCTTTTGTAATTCTAAGAGACTTCGTTCAAATTTATAGTACGGCATATTTTCGGAATTTGACAATCCAATAACATTCCTAACTAAATATCTTAATTAATAGCGTCACATGTTGTTATATAGTTGTAATTAATTACTATTATTTCTATAATACGTTTAACGAACAGATTCAATAATAAAATTCATTGAATATCACTTTATATCTCAGCTTGTGTAAAAGCGGTTTTACACCTTACAAATGAAAAAAGTCTGTGAAGTGCTTTACTCAGAACTTCCCTAACAAGTCGACGTTGTGATTAAATAATTCTGAAGGTTAAAGTAATGTAGGTGTAAAAATGTCTTCAGGTGCCTAATAATACATTTGGTAATGCAAATTACATCAATTTTCAGACAAAAAAAAACATTAGCGGCGAGACTCAAACCACAGCACCTATAAATGTAATCGAAACATTTGGAGGGATATTGCAAGCCCAAGGAGCAGCTCCCACATCATTGTGTTGCGGTTAACTTAAATAGAACGCTTTTATTGTTGACCCCTTTTCACTTATTTACAATATTTAGTCTGCATCTGTTGGATTCCATTTTCGCAAAGGGGAAAGCCTTAGCTGTGTGCAAATTATTACTTTTATGTATTTCTCAATTAGAGCAAAAATAAATAAAACCATATTTAAAGGTATTCACCCTGTATATATTTGTCCGAATTGTACTCGGTTTTACGCCAGGTTAACATATAATCTGCTTGCAAAATATTGTCCGCTTCCAACAAATAGCTTTATTTTGAACCTGTTGTGCTACTTCCAAGCTACGTGTGTCTAAATGTTTTTTGTTTTGTTACTCTACCTCATAGACCAGTCATCAGAGAAGAGCGATGTTGTTATTTGTAGCCCAATGGTCGGGGTATTAAGTACGGAAACAGTAAACTGGAGAAAAATTATAGATATCTACGGGTTTTAAGCGAGTACTTACTTTTTTAAGCCTAGCCCACTGCCTACTGCGCTACCAAGTTTATGGGTGAATGAAGGAGTGAATTTAGTAGATCATATAGTTAACATAAGCGGCCTCAAAAATATTCCAGTAAAGAAAATAATATAAAGAAGAGCAACGAATGATAACATTACAAATAAGTGAAACTAAATGAGTTTAAGAGGTAGAAAACGAAAATAATAAAGAAAACCTTTATCACACTAAATTACTTGTGTGAGCAAATCATTGAAGGTATATAGCATGTAAGACATCGCGATTCTTTTTAAATTTATGTAAGCCTTCGATTTGCGTAGTTCCGGGAATTACTCCTTGCACTGGTTTAACCAGGTTGTTACCGAATGGGGTTAACACTTGATGGAAGGAGTGGAAAATTTTTAAACTCAAAACCTAGTATTGGTATAGGCACAAAAACATGACGTTCGCATAATAATACTTCGCTGGTTAAAAATGTGTGTAAATCTGACCCAGCGGTAGTATTAAAAATGCGGCAGTCTGCATAAAACTTCCTTATCATAACGTAACTTGATCCAATACGCCCACGCTAGCTGAGTGTTGTAAACAACTATTGTAATCGGTACATGATATGATCTAGTTTTTACAGTCTATTTCCGCGTCCGCACTATTTCACGTATTCCACTAAATTGTTTTGCCCCATGATCAAGCATTGGCTTGTATATTACTTTTTTCAAGAATTTTAAAAGGATATATCACGATTTCTCAACTTCAACGGGCGCATCGTGGACACCTACATATGTAACGGAGCTGGCTCATTGGCTATTATAAAATATATTTATGTTTTAATCATATCAAGCATTTCCGTAAATTATTACTATAAAATGTAAAATATCAAATATTGTTATGTTATAATATATTAGACAGGTTCATGGGAAAATATATACTGGGTGGTCGAACACTTATTACGGGCGGATTAAAGTGAAAACTACTACAGAGATATTGTTTTTATTAAAATAATTTGGTAAGGAAGTCATTCTCTAAAGCATAACACAATTACCTTCATTTTATTGTTAATACCGAACAATTGACAACGCCATCTATGCTTTTTTTAATTTGCTGTGTATCTAGGAGTTGTACAGATGTTCAATTGTTTTTGACCCCCCGCATTTGTACGAGTAAAACCCAAAAATATCTAAAAATCATAAAGGGATTCGTCGCCCATGATCTGTCGTAAAACAATTGAACAATGTTACAATTGCATATCCTTTATCTAATAGACGTGTCTGTTCGGGACGCTGTTTTATCTGTCTGGGACGCTGTTTCAGCAGCCAAACCGTAAGAGATAGAGAAAAAAGTTATTAAAGTTACATGTTTGGAATGGTCATGTCAGATCAGGAACCGAATTTCAGTCTCTAACACTAATTATTATCTTAATTATCCTTTAGGTTAGATTCTAGGCAAATTTTATCAAGGCGAATGCGACTGGTAGTTTGCTACCAGCAATGACGTCATATACGTACGTGTGGTGAATACGACTTCTATTTGCAAAACGGTCTTTTTTGTTTTACTAGATGAGACATTTGTCTCACTGGACTGCTAGTTATATACTAGTGTCAATAACAGCTTCACATTAGCAATTGTCCATGGAAATATTGATGCAAATAGTTAATTTCGAACATTCATAATGCCCTTTACTTATTCGCTCCAAGAAAAAGTTGAAAAAACTCAAGTAATGGTCAAAGAAATTATACATCTGTAAAGAAAATAAAATAATCTATTGACTGAAATTAACTGCTAGATATAGTATAATTTAAAAAAAATAATTCAAGAGGTTGTAGGTTGTTCTGTATTAATAATCAACTGAAAATAATTGTATGTTGTAAAGGACGCTTTCCTGATAAAATTATTTTCATAAGAAAATTCGATTAGTAGTAGTTTTTACTTTAAGCCGCCCGTGTTTTACCACTCTGTATAAAAAAGTAATAAAGGTTTAAGAGCAAGTTTGAAAAAAACCACTACATTCCAGAAACATGTCGTCAAATGTAGAAAAGATTTAAACTTCCAACAAAACAGTGAGCGATATTCCCAATACCCAACTTTTGGGGAGTATTCTTCAAGTTTGATTTATTTTCAGTAACATTCTCAGAGCGGAGAAACCGTCTTTTCCTATGCTTAAATTTTCCGATTTCTGTAAATAATGATGCATTCTTGCAATAAAGTAGTTGTAAAATGTTTGTGTTTACAAAATAGTATATCAGTTTAAGAACAGGTTGGCTTTAAGCTAATTCCATAGCAATCTGTGTAGTTACCTTCTAGTGACGTACTTTGGATTAAATATATTTAATTTAAAATAGGGCGCCAGCATGATTTGGCCATTTCGATACTACTTCTGACGATCATAAAATAATTACCGTAACAGCTGGTGAACAGCAAATGTGAAATTTTAGAAACGAAGTCTCAGACAGTTTGATTTATTAGATATGTCGCAGGTAAATGCTTAGTTTAGAAAAATAGCTCTTTCTTGGGCAAATAGTATCTGCCTAATAGGCGAATAGCTTTAATTTCGATTTATATGCAATTTTCGTGGTAAAATAATACCTACCGGAACCGTTTTTGAGGAAATAGAATTTAGTTTGATAACTTGTTATTTAAGTTTTCAGTAATTCTAGTAATTCTTCTTACAGTAAATAATTTGTCTATTTGTCTCATATGTAAATTGTCTGTTTCAATAGGTAATTTTTGTATATACGTTTGAATGTTCATTTTTATGACTGAATTTGTGTTATTTTGATTTTTTTTAACTATATGTTTATTTTATCCGTGTACCCCGCTAAAGAATGAACCAATTTATTTATATATTGTACTTACAATCTTTATACTTTTGATAATATGTTTGTGTAGTTCTTACTTACGAACGCTCTGCTGACCATTAAAACTACTCGCTAATGAACCCACTGTATTGTATTTATACTTTACAAAATAAAATTCATTTACATTTAGATAAATACTATTTACTAAACTTGGTCTAGTATCATTTGCCCAGTCATTTAACGATTAAAAAAGAAGAAAGGGATGTTTACCTGAGACTGATATACGAGCACAAGGAGGTCGAAATAATGCCAAAAATCTCTACTAACCTTACCTAAACTGTCTAAGCTGAGGCTTTTGTTTCGATATCAACTTATGGCCTACAGTGGTAACTAAATAGTTTCCAACAGTTCAAAGTGTATATAATAGGTGTAAGAGTAGTAAAGCTTTTAATAATAAAATATTTCGCAAGTTTATCTTTTTTGGCACTTTCATGAGTGCTTAATAGGTTGATTCAATTTTTTAAATTCTATAGCAATTATAATTTTTGTACTACCAGCATGTAAGTGTGAGTTACAGGCCTAGGGCATAAAAGTAAGTGAAATTTACAAGGCATGCAAGCATGCCTGTAATTGACACTTTAAATGTTTATATTGCCATATATTTAATGCATAATCCGCGATGCTGATGTAAACGACGAAAACAACCAATTTGAAAATTATACTGGTAGTACAAAAAATTTGCTATTATCGTGAACTATTTGGTCTCGAATGCTTGCTTGCATTCTCGGTCAACAAGTTTCACTTACAAGCCTTAGAACATAAATCACTATTATTTCAGTATTTAAAATGTGGCTTGAGAAAGTGTCAAAGGGCTAACAAGAAAAATAAGGAAAATACCAACTATATAAATGTCACAACAGCAATTTAATCCAACACAGTTTAACAAATTCTCTGGTCTAACAGCTGAGAAACGATTTCAAAATAACGACGATCGAGAACA
This sequence comes from Agriotes lineatus, assembly GCA_940337035.1. NCBI lineage: Eukaryota > Metazoa > Arthropoda > Insecta > Coleoptera > Elateridae > Agriotes > Agriotes lineatus. Next base: position 126,819,709 of record OW679194.1, read on the forward strand.
GAATTATGATTAAGAAAGTGCACTTAAAATACAGAGCCTCCCCCAATTTTCGTGCATTGAGTTGTTAACTACCAAGAAATGATAGAAACCATGCAACATATTATGGAACAAAAACAATATACAAATAAAAGTATGGGGAACAATGTTGTCAAAATTAATGTAACCCGGATGTATACAGAAAGCTTGTTAAGCATTTTCAAGAAAACAAGGTCATCCATCACACGTATCAAATAAAACAGGAGCTTGCTTACAAAGTATTCTACGACGTGTACACCCTATAATTCCAACAGTAAATATAATAGCTGAAATAGGTTCACACATGCATACAGTCAGAAACCCTATCAATATAAAACAAAGACGACAGAAAGAAGCTTTAGCGATACTTTACGTAGACTTGACCTGGCAATAGCAAGGACATCTATAATTTAAAGTACTTGCAGCATATTACAATTTCTGTAGAACTATCTCGTAGAAACACGAACTTGGTATAGTGCGCAAGATGTCAAAACTATAATCACACAAAATCGTATTGTAACCGACCATATGCCTGTGTGAAATGTCGTAGATCTCATGACTCGAAATCATGCGACCTGCGACTTGCGTGCTATGTATTGGACTGCATCTAAGCAATTATAATGGCTACTCAATCTACCGAGATCTGCAAAACGAGATTTAACAAAATGTACAACCATTAAAAAAGCAACTGTGTTATTATTTGGAAATCAAGAATACCCCAACAACTGCCAAAGTATGAAGAACGCTTTCTGCAAGCTACCGCGATTGAAGTGAATAAACCACCAAGCGCAATTGTAATAGCAGCATCCTACTCACCCCCCCCCCCTCCCCCTCAGCAAAACATAATCAAAACCATGCTATAGCAGTATAGCTATTCGGTGACTCACCAGGACCAAAATTTATAGTTGGTGGGGAATCCAATACGAAGGACACCGGATGGTGGTGTAGACTGATAACCACAAAAACAAGAGAATTCAAAACTCATAAACAATAATGATTAGCATATCAAGTTAAATATCTGGATCTACAGATGCACAAAAGACCAGCTTGGAAACAACACATACAAAAAAGCGGACGGAGATGGATTTAAAAATTAAGAGAGCGTAGTAGCTTATAGATCGGAAGTCATCCTTAGCAACAGAAAACAAATTACTTATATACGAGTATAAGACCAACCTACGCTTATTTGAAACGTTTTGCGAGCTATGGGGTTGCACTAGCTACTGTAATGTGGACACCATACAAAGGTTCAGTGCAAGTCATTAAAAACTATAGGGATGCTCCTTGGTATGTATCGAACCACATCCTTCATACGGACTCCAACGTGCGTGCCGAGCGGTCAGACATCATGCTAACTTATAGGCCATTCAAACGATAAAACATCACTACTAACGCAACTGCAAAACTTTCGACAACTGAAACGGAAATGGCCCTGGGATCTGTTGGAATAATAACTACTCACCAGTATGAATCCAATATTCTCGGCTGATAGGTTAAAGGCATGTCAAACTAGCGCTGTTCCAGAGAATCTGTTAAGAAGTAATTTTTTTGCATACTTTGTTGAGCTGACATACGAGGCAAATTGGTCGTAAGTTTTTCAGATGGATCTTTCATAGGTTTCAGTATCGGTATAACAATCGAATTGTATCAACAAGTTACTCATGCTATTCGATTATCCTCAGGATGTCAATCCCACGTGGCTGTCTAACAAACTACGTTTCATATTTAACCCCTGAATCTGCTGCTACGTATGATGCATCAACATCTATTTCTCTTTAACAATGATCCTTTCGACAAAGACGCCATTCAAGCTGGTTTGGTTGCTAAGTCCAGACGTAATCTCTGGATCAATACGATTGAAGAGATGGATTTGAGGAGAAACCGCCACAAGGTATAAAGGCTGCTTAAACGTCTTAATAACGACGCGATTACTTGTCACCTGTACGCTAACGTTTCTACTGATCAAATAGTAGTTAGTAATAGACCAGCTGTAAATTAACGATAAGGCGAATTACCGTATTAAAAAACTAAAAATTGTCAGCGGTGAACAAGATGAAAATAACTACTTTTGCAGTTTATTTGATTCAGGTAGCTGAATTAGCAAAAGCCATCAGGTAATCTAAAAACCGTAAAACATCTGGTTTCCATGGTCTAAGAATGGAGAAAATCAAGCTATTAACACGCAGATTTATTATTGCTCGTTCCCTTTTGCATATTTAAGTTTCACGACTTTGTAATACCTTTCAGTTCTGTAGTGGCTTCGTGCCTTTTAACAAACTTCAGTCATTGTGTTGGAAACTGTTAATCTAAAATTGACGAGGCTTAAAAGCTGATATACCTAATGACCGGTATAGTGATTAGATGGACTATCTGATCATACATTGCGTTAATTTGCATATCATGTGATGCAAAATAAGTTATATCAAAGAGGTCCATGGATAAACATAAACTTTATATGTAGTATTGATTCAGATAGTATGAAATTTTAATTAATACAACTGTCACCTTAGGTAGCTTAATTTGCCGAGTTCCAAATCGCTTTTCAGACAAGCCTATTAATTTTGTATATTTTAAGTCATGGTTTTCACTGATTATCAGAAACGGCGCATACTAGAACTTTAGGTACATCAGAAACGATACAAACGCGACCTTTGTTTTATAGTATGCTCTACATGTGTGCAGGCACTCGACAAAGAGTAGATGCAACATTAAGTAGTTTAAATGTTCCAAATCCTATCGTCGACTATATATTTTCACTGCCCTCGTCTGAAAGACGAAGGATGTATTGTAATCACGAAAATTCACCTTCCGAGATTTATTCAGATCTTCACGTTTCAGGGTCCCTAGATGACGAAAAACAGATTTTCTCAATTCCGTCTCTCTGTCTGTCTGTTTGTCTGTTTGTTGTCTGTTTGTCTGTTGGCGGTATAACTCAAAAACTATTTGCCGGAAGAAGATGATATTTTGTATACACATTATATAGGTACTTGGCATGAAACCCGTACAATTTCATACAAATATATATAGGGTGAGCACCTTAAAATAAGAAAATTTTGTTTATTTTTGTTGAACTGAGGAATACATAAAAGTACTAATTTGTACATAGGGCTGGCTTTATCCTTGCCAAAAACTGGGAATCAACAAATACAAAATAACTGTTGTACGAGACAAAAACGAACAACGAATAAATGATTTACGTTAAATAGACCTGGATAGCAAGAATTGCCAACGCGGGTGTGGAGCAGTCAGCGTAGCCATAGTTGACCGGGAAACAAAGGAATCCAATGTTCGGGTTCATTCGCAGGCACTCGTTTGAATTCAATTAAATATAATATTTTTTTTATTTATAAATTGAATTTAGTATTATTAGAAACGTGAAGATATTTTTACCTACACTTTCCTTCGATTTTAAAAATTATTTAGTGTCACAATGCCCACTTGTAGTCTTTATGAAAAAATTCTCATAAATCTATAAACTAGCCCAGAACAATCCCGCCTTGACAATTACTTTGCTTGCAGAAAGCGGACCGTTGGACCCGTGCCCATCTGGAAATTTCCAGGTTTCTCGGTTGTCCCATCCCCCCTAATTCTGAATAATTTAAGATAGAATATTAGGTCAACAATATCACAAAATTGCGCTTAACCGTCATTTTGCTAAAGAAATATATATTTATCGAAAATACAGATTTGCTCAATTTTGTGTCATAACGTCCACCCTCAGGAAAGTTTTGAGTAAAGCCCTTTACAGATTTTTTCATGTGCAGGTTTTATGCATCTAGAAAATTTTTGCCTCCGGCTGATTCCGAGAGGCTGCCTTCCTTAGGGGGGTGGGATTTTCCCACCTGGGGAAGATCCGCCGTTTCTGAAAAATTTATATTTTTACGTTTAGAAGAAGTATTTAGCCAGAATGTTCCACGCTGATCAGACGGGTTAGAAAATGATTGGGATGGGAAAAAAGCGGACGGATAGCTGTGTTTGGTAGCACTTAGGCTGGGGACATGATTTTCCCAGGACGTAAGGGGAGGGGAAAAAGGTGCTCGATTAAGGGCAGGGTGGCATTACCCTGTGGTAGGTCTATCTTAACCGGGATCGTGGAGATCCCACCCTCTACACAGTTTGTCGAATCACATTAATGTAATTTTGGCACAGCGCGTTGTACAACCTGTTGGGATTAGCAACTGCCTATTCCATGCCATATCTTAGGTCTATACAAAAGCGTCGCGAACATTCTGTTGCAGACTGTAATAGAGTTAGTAACTAACTGGAAATCTTATGCACCATCTATTATTGTCTTATAGGATGACCATTCACATCCCGAAAAATTCTAGAAATTCCTTGAATTAGAGGGCATAAGGCCATTGCTACCAAATTTCTTTTGTAAGACGTAAAAAGATAATGCTGATCACCTTACGGATTATGGATACTACTTTCAGTGATTGTAAGACTTTTAGGTGTATCCCAGCGAATAATAAATTGGAAAATAGATCAATTGTTCGTAACATACAGCCCGCCTTTTTGTTTCCCGTTGCAAAAACTTCATTAAGTCTTTTAGTACTGTTGCAGTTCAAAAGCCGAGTATTCGTAAAGCTCGCCTGTTGGCCCATTATTGACGTTGGTTACCCGTGTCTCATTACTTCCCGCGGTTGCTGTGGTGGGATTTGAGATAATAAAAAACTTCTTAAATGGGCGCTGGCTTGAGAGTGCTTTTTCTGTTTCCACCTGTCACTGTCTGCTGTCGTAAACGTGCCAGCTGTGGTCGAGTGATCCAGTTGTCTCGTGATTTGTGAAAATGGTCTGCACAAACGAATGTGGGGTGCTTTTGGCACTGATTTACCTGGTGAATAATTTGGCGTTTGTTGACAAACTTTTCACTTTCGACGCGACACGTGTTCCCCACTAGGTTAAAAAAAAACCACATAGTAAAACTCCAGCGTGGTAAAAATCCCGATTAGTAAAACTGGTTCCTAGAGCTCTCGTACACCTGTAGTCGCATCTTTCCGCCGACCTGGTGATAACATAATGTTGCAAGTCGACGCTCGCTGTAACGTTGGCTGGCCCCTGTCCTTTTGGTGTGAGTGGAGGGTAACTCATGTTCCCCGGCGTTAAAAGGCAACTGAATGGATTATATGATACCTCTCTGGCTGGAGTCTTGAAACAAGTAACGAACGCTCCCGGAAATAGAACCCTGTAGATCTGCTAACATTACCTTATTGTACTTTTTATTGCGTTTTGTGCTGAGACTTTTTTTCATGGGATCCAGTAATTGTTACTTTTTCTTCAGAATAATGATATTCATTTAAAAATGCGTTTAGCTGTTTCATGCCACCAAATTCTTTGGCACTAGACTGCAGGTATAATTTATTTACGATCCGTGATAGCGGAAAGAGTACATAATATAGTAACTGTAATTTATTTATGTGTGTACCTGAACTATGGGACTTACACCATGCATATGGATTAATAGTTTTTATAGTAGTATTTATACTTCGTATTACTAGTCAATCACATTTGATGCTATTGCATCATATTGTTACCGTTACGGCGACAAAAAAAAGAAGTAAGCAAAGGCCAACGGCTTCTCAGCCGGAGCTGGTCGTGGGTAAAACAAAAGACTCAAAAACTTTAGCTGAAAAAATATGGGCGCCAAGTAGCTAGTAACCCAGCACTTTGCTAAACAAAAGATACACTACGGAAGGCGCTACTAACCAAACCTGAAAATATAAAAGGTAACGGCAAAGGCACAAATCATATACGCAGAATAGGTCAAGATAGTATAATTACGGCAAACAAAAAAAAATACATGGACAATTAAAATACACACACAAAATATATGGCTACCGAATCATATCACAAAATCTCAATAGGGAGATCATATCACAGATTAATATTATCCAACAAAGCATAAGGCTAAACTCACCACAATACTGCCAGTTACATTTACATGGGCATAAAAGCGTAGTTGACAATCAAGCCCAAATTAAATAAATAATTATAAACGGTATGCATATGTCACAAAATAGTAGTATTAAAATAGAATACAAGATTGACCAAATTTGGCTGAATACTGAATAAACACTTAGTAAGAGTTCGAAAGCATCGCGGCTTCGACACAACTGTTAAGATTGAAAGCAAAATTTAGAATGCATGTTGAATGCAACCGAACACCCAGTATGCAAGGCTTAGTCTTTATTTAATTATTACTTAATTTAAACCGACGCTATCACGGGCCTACAAGATCTTGTTTTGGTTCCGCAAGGGCGCATTCTCGATATTGCAAGGCAATTTGCATTAAAACGGTCGTGACGCGAGCATTACCAATAATTTCTCTTGCACGACAGGGCGCAGATAGTGATATTATTCAACGGTGTAATAGGTGACATTTGAAAATCAAAGAATACTTTTCATGCACTTGACTTCACAACGGAATTACAGTACCGTTAAAAATTAGTCCGAGATTGGAGACAAAGCACAACACCGGTAAAATCTAGTCCGAAAACGGAGGCATCTCCGTTCATATAACCTAACTGGCTTAAAGCTGATTAAAAAAGCTACCGCTAAATATGGTTTGCAATAGCAGAATCAAATATATTCCACAGGTAAGTCTACCACTTAAGAAAACACGTTAAAACAATCGTAAGTTTATCGAGCACATTGCAGCGCCGTCGCGCAATTGCCTCCAGGAGCTGGAGATTCGGGAGTTCGAAACGGAAACAATAATCTGACAGACCTTTGCGATGGGTTTCTCTCCGGCTGCAGTGGTCGTAAGCAAGATCCGAAGGGAAATGAGGAGGTCAAGAAGCAGGTGACCACGGAGTAGCTGTCGCAGGAGGTTTGCCGGTGCTACCCCGTCGTATAACTCAGGTTCGGAGGATCCACAGCCAGCGGCGTCGACTGGCGGAGCAATGCTCAATTCGCCACCAAGTAGAAAGGGCTGCTGGCACGTTTCCAAGCGAAGGGAGTACTGCAGGTATGTTCCCAGCGGGAAAAGAAAAAGCAGAAAGGGCAAGTAACCATAGAATCGAACTGAATGAACTTAGAAAAACCACATACCCGTTTTAGATCTTCACGGCTGCACTTCGCCAACGAAGAGGAACATGTGCTTGATAAAGCGAAATCCCCAAACGAAGTTTGGGCTAGGAGATCACCGCAAATAACATTCGCGGGGTCTATTCCAAACCACCGCGGAATCCATAACCACACCAAAAGCAATCTCCTACGTAGGATGTGCCCGAATAAATAAAAAAAAAAGTTACGTCGCCAGGACGTGAATATTCGAGACACCTGACTTTAACAGCACGAAAATGGCGAATTGTCAAAATGGTTTCCAAAAACTGATAACCAAAAATCAAATTTTGGGAAGGGGTTCAGATAATCAGTAAATCAATATGCATAAAGTGAAGCCTACACACCAGGGGCTCTCAGACCTTAATTCTTATCATATGGTTTACTTAGATTGAAATGTAATTTTCAGAAGATCTGAATGCTCAGTATTGCTGTAAGAAAAATTAAACTTGAAGGAAAATATGGCAAAAGTTAGTTTTAACCAAGATTAGGGCAAATAATTAGCTAAATAGTTGCAAATGACTTTTGAACCGTAACAATATATTATTGATTACTGCACTCTACCCGATCTAGCCTATGTAATTTTTATTTCTGGTGACCTTGTAACGCTAGCTCCTGCGTCAAATTTTAGTTATACAAAACACGTATTTAAATTTGATACATCGCCTAATCTAGTGTTGCATCAATTCGACGATCGAACAGGCCATAAGAAATCCTATGCGCGGTGCTCAAAGTTGGGCTGAATGGCCGATCACGTCGTTCCCCACTCCAATGGAAGCTAGGGCAAGATCCTCGATAACGCGGCGGAAAAGGTGTAAAAGAAGATTGCAGTACCCGTCCGAGAGACTTGAGATTACCTGCCCTGTCCAGTCCCCAATTCATCTTCTTCCTTATCTGGGTCCTCCGGTCTGACAGGTCGACCTGTCTAACGGAGTAGGTCTCCAATCCTTACCAGTCCAGGCCTCAAAGGAGGTGACAGGTTGAACTGTCACTCAAAGAAGTTTAAACTTTCCGTATTACATCCGTAACAGGAAAGCCGCTAGAATCCGATTTTACCTTGATTGGTGAACTTTTTTTGAAATTGAATCCCTGAGGTTTTAATCCTGTCTTGCAGAGCTAACCGCGTAAAGTCAT
>OW679194.1:126828019-127003507 GCA_940337035.1 Agriotes lineatus
ATCAAATTTTTGCTAATTATAAGATCACTGTAAAAGGAAGTTGTGTGCGTGTATCACACCAGATTTTTACACCTATTTTCCTTTGATTTCTAATATTGTTTAGTGTCAACGTCTACTTCCGATGGAAGTTCTGAGTAAAACCCTTTACAAATTTCTTTAAATTGATGCAACTAATTGACTGCCATGAACCGTAAAATGTTGATGCTATTAAAAAGAGGTGTATGCCGGGAGAGATGATGTTTGTCTAGAAATCCGTACCATATTTGTCACACACAAAGTCTACAATAAATAATTAGGTAACCAGCAAATTGAAAACAAAATATTAGGACATGGGTTGTTTTTAAACGTAAATTACAAAATTTAAAGCAAATTAAAATGTAGTACGGCAAAAAGCACAAAATAAGCATGAAAATATAAAATATGTTCAAAAGTGTAAAAAACTTGGTCTTAAACAATAGCTTTCTTCAGAATTCATATTTAGTTCAGCTATTAATTATTACATATAGCATAATTACTAGAAACTCACGCTGTAATAATAACCATCCATTTTTGCAAATTACTTGATGCTGCATTTGAAGCTTGAATTTTTCTATTCCAAACACTGCCATTCTTTGTTTTTTCATTACATACATTGTTTTATCTTAAAAACTGTCACTGTCACTCGTATTTATGATTTTCGAACAAGGTCCATATTGTAAACTTGGCATTTGCCAGTGCACTGCAAAGTTTAAATTTCCTGCCATTCGTGCCCATTGCATGTTAGAAATGTCATTTAGAGCTAGCCATGTGCACAACCTTGTTTTTGAAACGAGAACACATGATATCTGTTTTGCAACACCTGGTCTATTCGTGAGCAAATTGTAGCAGGTGTTTGCAAAACAACACGAATATCCTACATTTGGTATTGTAAATTTTGCACTAAATGACAACTGTTCCAAATTTATTTGGAAACATTTATTCTCAAAAATTATTCATCAGAACTTGATCAATGAGCTCTTAAATGAAACATTAAAAAGCGTATCTTTCTGTCTCCTGGTTTACAGTTTGTATAAAGGGTATATGGCTACAAAATCGTTGATATTTTAACTGCAATTCTACAACGCAAGCGATTAGTTTTGCCATTTATAAACTAGCAGACGATAACCAGCCAAAAAAACCTGGTTGATCAAAAACTGTTTCACTGTCAAACCGTTCTTTTTACCAGCACTAGTAGTAGGTACTAACTAATTTATACCACAAATGCTAAGGTTACAAATCAAACTATAGTAATGTATGATCAAAAATTATTTTCATCTAGATGGCTTTGGAATAGTTCCCAATTTATGAATGCAACTGTGTTTATATTTAAATGTCAAACTTGACATTTGATTTTTAAGTGACTTATAGTCCAATTCATAAATTATTAACTATTCCATAGACATACTAGATGAAAATAATGTTTGATCATACTATAGGTATATCAGTTTCTTTTACTATAAGAGAAAATACAAAGAAAGGAAGCCAAAACCCAACCACATGATGTGATAGTGTGCATCCCGGATTGGTTTATTCTGCATTCTTTTTTACCCTGTCTCCGCACACTTCCAGCCGTAACAGACACTTAAGCTATTGATTGGTAATTTAATTTAGTGTTATCATTTTCAATAAGTCATATTAATAATAAACATTTTTTTTGCTCTATAGAATAATTCTGTGATTGACGTAAAACCCTTTCATGATCGACCGATCGATTGTGATCGACTGTTTGTTCGCCATTGGTATTATTCAACTTTGAAAATCGCCCTTGGTATTTCGAAAACCATAATCAATACGAATAGAGTAAAATTAAAGCGAAGCTATATATTCTAATGCTGAACACTATACAAAAACTAAATTTAACATGACCATCTTAGTATTCGAGTTATGACAAAGAAAAGAAATTGAGCATTGCGGTTTCATAAGTCGCTTTTTATGTTACTTTTTAAAGAAGAGTTCAAATCTAGTATCTATTTGATTTGCATCAATTTTCATAACTTTGATATTGATATTCCTTACGGTTTTTGAAATCGCAATAGTAAGACATTGTTACATTCTATATGTATACTGATTATCCTTATAAACATTGATTAGATTTAATATGAACTTGTTATGTTTTCATGTTTCAGCGTCAAAAGAATGTGAACTGCAACCCCGAAAATGAGACAACTTTATTGGAAGATGTGCCACCAAAAGAAGTTACAAGTCCTTTTAAAGAGGTAAGGCTATGAAATTGATGCTGACGTATATAACTTCAACCTGCACATAATATCCAGTTGAATGTTATTACCCGTTGATTTATTCGTGACATCACTAAGCAGGATTTGAATGGTTCCTTTTGTTTTAGGAAACGCACAGTGAAGAGGAGAATAATGACCAGAGAACAACTATGAGAATACAAACTATTTAGTAGAAAAATTTGAAAAACTTCTGTCATATGAAATTCTGTAATTTAAACTAGATACAAGTCCTTCAGAGACACCTTTATTGCCAGTACGGAAATCTAACAACCTGCAACTACCCCTTGACCAACATTTACTTCACAATTATGACTGGATCTACAAGAAATATTTAGACAAAGAATTTAAGGTACTCATGCCATATGAAGATGAAGAAACGAAGCATGACACAAGCTCTTGGACGACAAGCGTATTATACTCACTGCCTGTAAGGCAATCTAGCAAGCTGCGGCTACTTCTTAACCAGCCGTTACCTGAAAAAAACCGCTGGCACCTGACACCTATGATTTCTCCAATTGATGAAATGCATTCTCTCACGTTGAAATGTGATCATCTATAAATTGTTTAATATTCAAGTTGTTTTTGACATAAGTTAATGAATTAGTTAATGGCACTCAATAAATAGTAAACAAGTATAGGTTTTATTTTATTGTGAATCCGACATGCTCATTCTGTACAGATTGTCTGAAAGTTCTTTATAAAGTTTAGATCCAACACTGACTGTGAGAGTGTAAGTGGATAATATATGCAATCTGTAGTTTTGTTTTAAAATGAATGTGTGGTTGACAGAGTGAGCTGTATCCTACTGTTATTTTGGTAAATGTTTATTATATGCGCATTTTATCATACTCCCCTAAATGTTTGGAAATAGGCAACGCATCTTACAATCCAGAGGCAACTTGGTGAAAAACCAGTTTTTGAATCAAAAAGAATCAAGTTACAAAATTGAAGTTTAATGAAAGGTACCTGTTGATTGTAAAATATGGTGATTATTTGTAAATCTTCAGGGACGGAATGATAAAATAGGCACTCTGTATACAGTGTGTATCCATTACACGCACATTAATTTTGTTACTAGCAAGCTATTTGAAAAAAAAATTGGCAAACTAATTTTATGTAGATTTTTCCGCTCTTTCCAACTTTATTTTCCTCCATTTATCAGCAATCTGCCCAAAGGCAATAAGTTTGTGTTGTGACCTAAAAGTGACATGTGTAGACTAGTTCTAGTGAACCTTACTACTTATTAAATACAATAATTTATATTTGGTATGTTGTCATATACAAGTGACAGTTTATTATTCACATAAATCGGTCTTTTAAGTGAGAGGGTGTAAACCTTTTGAGGCGTCTTGGCTCGTCACTTTGCACAAATACCTGGTTAGCTAATGCATTAGGGTGCACCGATACTCTTTCACAATATTTTTTACTGAACTGAATAATCACATCCTTGATGGGTGTAATTGGTATGTCTCATTTAAGCACTGTATTGGGTACATAATAGGGAGCGTTGACAAATGCACGAGCTACTTTATTCTGGTACCTCTACAATGTATCAATATTGGAGTTGGTGGCAGTACCCACAGTTGGATACCATATGCCTAAACAGGCTTGAGGATGGCTTTATATAACAGTATCTTGCTCTCTAGGGGCAGTAGGGTGGTTCTAATTTTGCAATCTCGGAATTTTGTTAGTCGCACCCCTAAAGTCGTTCCACTGCCAAAAAAACTAACCCACAAAAATTTTTGACCCAATCGAACAATATTAACATGTTCCACTGAGCCTCGGAAGTTTCCAAATTGCAGATTTTAATTGAATTTACTTGTTATCAATTAATATCTGACGAACCGGAAGTGCTAAATTTTATTTTCTACATCTTTAGTTATATGCAATTTCTCCGCAAACCTACTGGATGTTAAAAAATTCGTAAAGTATTAGAAAAACGTAATAATTAAAAAAAAAATTTCTTTCTATTTTTAATTTGAAAACGTAGAAGTATTACAATTTTGAAGTAAATTACAATCCATTATTCAATTTTAGGCTAATTTTGATAATACAAGTAAATAGATCTTATGATATATAAGTTTTTGAAATTGAATAATAACAATTTTTTACCTATTTTAAGCATATTTAAATATTTTTAGAATCAGTTATTTAAAAAAAACAGAGTCGAACTGTCGAGCACAGTTTATTTGTCAATACAAACCAGATGTTTAGAGGGAGGGTATACCATCAGCGGTGGTAGTGCTAGTGGTGTTGCTAGCATGTCATTTGTTTTTTGGACCATGCAACCAGAAAAAGAGATCCGAAAAACACATGACATTCTAGTGACGCCACTCGTTTACTGAAATCTGAAACCCTACTTCAGTTACTCTAGTTGAAAACATTGTGAAAGGTGAACGGTATTACTTGTGTTGTGTGTTTAAATACTTTAAACTAGTGTCGTGCGTATTTTAAAATTTTAAAGCATGAAATGGCCTCAACGTCAAAGGTTCTTCGTGAAAAAGACTAAATATTTTTAATGAGAAATGATGCACACTAAATTATTGGTAGTAAATTGCTCTCAAACAAACAAGTTTTACAAGTACTTTTTTTAATATGGGTATAGTTAAACTGAATTTACGTGAAAGTGCAAAATTAATTATTCAAAAAGTAGCGTTTTGATAAAAAGCACGGATTCTCGCTAAGGAAAAACATCATTCCGTACAAAAGCTAGAATCATTATACTCTGAATAGAGTAGTCTGCAAAAACGAGGAAATAAAAGAACGGACTCAAAAAGGAAGAAACAACAATTTTTTGAAAAATTTGAAGACCTATTTGATATCGCACATGCGAACGCTCTAGAATTAATAGATGTAGAAGATAAACAGTTTTTTCTTCTTCAAAGACAAAAAGGGCGACCAGGTAGTATGCTTGGTGTTGATATCAGGTTACATCAACAAGAGAAGAGAACTGAATAACGACTGGAAAAAAAAGATGCAAGGAGAAAACAAATTTACGAAGAGATGGAAAATTTAAGTAAGTATATGTAATTGTTTACTTAGGTCACAAATGATATTGCGGAAAGAATTATGAAACTGATCGAAGAATATAATAGCTTAATTGCCAAAATAGAGGACTAAAAGCAGTACTTACTACAAGTTATTAGTGATCATCGTCGTCAATATTCGGATTCCAGTAAAGCTTCTTTAGCAACAAAAAGGAAATATAGTGATATGTATTTCATTATTTTACATAAAGGTAACTTGCTATATTTGTTTTATTCTTAAGTTTCTAAATATAATTCTTTAAATTTATGTAACTTCAGTAATTATTTAATATTGTTTGCTTTATTTAATTTGTAAATAAATATATTTGCTTAATTCTATTACATTTTTAATTATTAATATAAAAAAGCAATTTTTCAAGAATTTTTAACTTTTCTAACACTTTACGCATATTTTTTAAAATTCCAAGAAGTTTACGAAGAAACTGCATATAACTAAATTTGCAGCAAATTAAATTTCCTTTTATTTATGTCATTATCAAAATTTCGATACGACCAACTGATCGCCGGATATTAATTGTTAATTGTGAATTAAGTTAAAATCTGCAATTTGGAAACTTCCGGGGCTCGGTGGCAAGTGTTAATATTTTTTATAGGTTTGTTTTTTCGGCATTAGAACGACGTTAGGGGGTGCGAACAAAAAAATGCGAAAAAAGTTTTTTCCAGTAAGTATAACGTATAACCACCCTAAGGGACAGTTGTGATTTTTGTCTAATGATCCAGTACATCTGGCTCAATTTAAGTCCTAATTATTTTTGCTTGGAAAAGATGAAAAGATAGGTATGCTTCTTCGCAGTGAGCTACCTATCTAGATGCATACGAAGATATTTTGCATCTCAGGCTTTTGGAATTTGACAATTATTAATCGTAATTGGTGGGCATGTTTCTTTGCACATTGGGAAAGTGACATGCACAGACTTTGATTCGTTAGCCTTGATACACCACTTCTTAAGCCAGTTTTGTATTTTGTTTAGATTGACCTATAGGTTCCTTGATGCTGCTGTAGGGTTTACATGAAAAGACACGGCTGCTGTGTCATCAGCAAATGTAGCTGTAATTGTCGATCGTGTAGTAGGTAAATCTGCTCTGTAGAGTAGATAATAGCATTGGGCCTAAGACACTTCCTTGCGGGACACCAGATTGGATAGGCAGAATGTCAATATTAATTCTTTTGTTTTACAAGGAAGTGTGTGTTACTGGGAGAATTTGAATATAGTAGTGAAGTAATTTTCTTTTTCCAATACCTATTTATAAAGCTGTATAGTATCTGTGCAAATCTCCATGGTAAAGCAACATTTTAATGATGGGGATGGACTAAGTGTTACTTTTTTTCACTAGTGGATAAAGTAGTCAATAATCCATAGCAACTTACAAAATACAAACATGTTATCTTGGGAACTAGTACACAATCAAGTAATATGATTATATATTTAAAATTATTTATTCAATTTTAAAACTTAGGTATTTATACAATTAATTGTAGGTGTTTGGAAAAAGTTTATATGCTACACGTGAATAAAGAGATTTTATCCATTCGGGGAAATTATCTCACTCGGCTGTCTTGTGAGCTAAAGTTTTGCCCTTATGGATAAAATGTCTATTTATTCACTAGTACCATACATAACTACTTTCAAACACCTACCTATAAAGTTGAAAGTGCTTTATCCACTAAAACCACATCGCTAGCGAATAAACTGTGCTTTTTGTAAATAAAAAATCATAGGAAATAACACAGTGTACTTTGGTAACTAACGATAACATTGTGTCAAACTGTCAAATGTCAAGTTTTTTGGAAATATTAAGTTAAAATTATAATTAAAAAAAACTTCAGTAATTGTAGGAGTTGGAAAAAATATTTTTGTGTGACATGCAAAATTGTTTCACTTAATTACAGTTTAAACTTACACATTTACAAAAATATCCTTGTCAATAAAGTGTTACTTTAGCAACGAGATTTTAGTAGATAATAGTAGTTTGTATACTAAGGCACTGAAGTTTAGCTTTTTATCACGAATGTGGATTTAGTTGCCGAGGCCCATAGTGCCAAAGCAAATCAACCATATGAGGGATAAAAGGAAACTTCAGTGTCGAGGGGTGCATTATGTTTTCTTAAATCAATAAATCGCAAAATTACAGCAACTAACTTTTGTAGGTTATAATGTTGACGGTGGTTGAAGTTTACTAATCGCCCTGCCGGCTACAACAAGTAGTAAATCAATGGATTACTTTACTGCCGATTTTTCGTATTTTAATGACGATTTTGACGTTCTTCACTGCCGATTTAAAAAAAAAGTACAATTTTATAGATAGGAGTTGGAAAAACAAGCATGATTTATCTTATCAGAAACGTTAGTAAATGGCTTTTAGGCTCAAACCAATAGAATACGATATATGTCACTAAAATGGGAAAAAATCCTCTTTCTCATAATGCCAAAGCTAACTATGAGTTCCATATAAAAAATATAACTTAATGTTATAATTTGAATTTAGAAACTTTTTTGGAAAACTCACTGTCACTAAACTATTATCAAAAATAAATAATATTAATACTACTTATGGGAACCTGAAAATTTGCCTACCTATTACCTCACCTTAAAAGCTTAATTTAATATTATTCATTTTAGATACACATTTTTCTTACTTTTTGTGCCGCCTGGGCGATATAACCAAAATCAAAGTTGGGCGTTGGGACCAAGTTCGGCATTGTGACCAAAATTGAAGTTGGGCATTATGACCAAATTCGGTGTTGTGACCAAAATCAAAGTTGCACGTTGTAAATAAATGGATTGTAAAACAATTTTTCCATGTGTTGAAATTTATGACGGAAACTGTGTAACATTATAAGCCTCAATCAAAAACCTTATTAATTTTGCCAATCAAACGGTCGGTATTGTAATAACACAATGACAGATACTTTGTGTAATCCGGTATATTCTGAATGACACAAGCCTTCAACTAGAAAACGAAGAAATATTAAAAACTACTTAAAAATAATAAATTGGCCTCACATAATGTATATCATTGGGGAAAAAATGCTCTTTGGCACAGCCAACTGTGAGATCCATATAAAAAATACAACTTTATGGCATAACTCAAAATTCGAAAACCCTTTTGAAACTGAAAATGTTGTGGAGATATAAATATATTCTTACCCAAGATGTTAAATGGAACTTACCAAATACAATTGTCCTAAGTTATCTTGACTATGGCAGCGCACTATATTATAGCTTTTTAACGAATTATATGAAAAACAAACTGCAAGTGCAAGTGCTTCAGAACTGTTGTTTAAGATAGCCTTTTGTGATACCTTACAAAGATCACGTAACGCCATATTATAATAGATTAAGTACTATATTAAAATTAGAAAATTGATTTACACTTTTATATGGAACTCTATTCTACAATATTTTGCAGTCAGAAGAACCAACATACTTATTTCATTTTCTTATCGAACGCTGTGTAATAAATAGAAGCACTATTAGTTTAAGGTACAGAGAACTATTTACAATTCCCCAACATAACACAAGTAAATTTGAGAGTAGCTTTGAATATGTAGCGCGAAAACTAATTAATACCTTTATGGAAATACTTTTTAGACCTTCTGTTACTCAGTTTCAAAAGGCATTTAAAACGAAATTGCTCGACATTCAAGACAGTACATCGTCATAGCACATTACACTGCATAATTTCATATATTAAGTTTTTTTTTATGTTAAGGTGAAGGTGAAAAACTGTAATGCCAATCTTTCCCCTTTTGAATTTAACTACAAATTAGTAATAGCAATACAAATTTCTATTAGTTTCTTGTTTTTTTGTCTATTGTAAGTTATATTCAATAAATATCTATCTATCTATATAGTAAGAACAAAAACAAGTGAAAAAATCGGTATACAGTTCTTTCATAAAGTAGTGGGTAAATTAGTTAAAAATTCAAGGAATAACTTTTGGAAAAAAAACTGGGATCAGTCGATTTTTATTTTTAATTGCACATTTTTCAAATAAAATCTATACATACAGGGTGACCCGCATAGGGGTTACGACGTCATCAATGTTTTTTTTTAAATGGCAACCCCCTTTTTATTCGGAATTTGAAAGAACACATTTTTTTACTTACGCTAAGCTAATTTTTGAGTATAGGTCACATGACCAAAAACTAAGAAAAACAATTTTAAAATTGCAAAATACTAAATTTAATTGCAATGATAACTTAAAAAAAAATTAAATTAAATGTTCAAATTGAGCACAGTTGTCTGCCTGACGGGAGCCAAGATGACCGACACGTTTTTTATTGATTGCTGGCATTTCTAAAAACGTAAAATCATACTTCCTAAAATTAAATTTAGTACTTTGCAATTATAAAATTGTTTTCCTTAATTTTTGGTCACGTGACCTATATACAACAATCAGCTTAGTGTAAGTAAAAAAATGTGTTCTTTCAAATACCGCAATAAAAAAGTGTGTTGCCATTTAAAAAATATATCGATGACGTCATACCTCCTAGGTGGGTCACCCTGTATGTATGCATTTTATTTGAAAAAATTCTCAAATAAAAATTGACCGGTCTCAGCACTTTATCAAAAAGTTATATCTTGAATTTTTAATGAATTTATTCACTACTCTATGAAAACACTGTATAATTCGGTCCCAGGGTCAACATCATCTCAGGAAGAAACTCAGCACCTTTTCAAAGAAGCCCAATTTTGCTCAAATTATTTGAGAACTTTATTCCATTTCCTGTTGCAAATCAGCAAGAGTATTTACAGTTGTTGCATTCACTAAAATTTTTAAGCAACTCCAAATACTAAATTCCAATGGAGTTATGTTGGGAAACCTAGCAAGACATGGAATAAGACCCCCTTGCCCCATCTATCACCCATGAAATGTTTTGTCAAGGTGCTTCATAACAGAATGCAATAGTGCCCCATCTTTCATAAACCAGCAATTTAATTTCTGATTTAATGCCGCAAAAAATCAAGGCAAGCTATATTTGTTAATCATTATGGCAAAACAATCGGTCCTATAATAATTTATCCCCCAAAATGCTTCGCCCGACATTGATACTGAAATGCTGTTGATGTCTGGAAAAGTGGTTATTGTGGGAATTGAAAATCTCATCTTTAGCATGTTCTCATCAGTGAAAATGAAGTTAACAGCAAAATCCAAGTGTTCAGCAGCTTCCCACAAAACCACCGACAAAATATCATTCTTGCTTAGTGGTCAGGGCGAGTAAGGGCTTCTAACAATTGGATATGGTACAGATATCAAAATTGATGATAGCGGGTTCTCCAAACAAGATGACCATTACAGCTACTTTAGCTGAAATTCTCTTTACACTTGCTTCAGGGTCTTCATACACTGTGGTTAAATTTTGATGTTCTAGATCAAATGATGACATTCCCTTGGCCGCCTGCAATCGTAAGCACAGTTCTCAAAGGAACCAGTATATCTCAACCATTGGTAAAGTTTTTCAAACATCATATGGAAAGGCAGTTGACAATTGGGAAGCGCCACGACATAAAGGCAATGTGTTTCCAAGGCATTCTCATTGGCACGAGTGTACAGGATGGGCAAATTTAGAATTTTTAAAAGGGAGTTCGATGACTATAAAAGATATGGAAAAATGGAGCCCCCATCTTCGATCTCTTTTTCTCAAAAAAAGCTTAATGCTGCAAAACTAAAATTGACTATCGAGTTCGAGTTATAAACAAAAGTTTGATTTTTTGACATTTCATTTGTGGCTATATCACGCTTATTTATGAAGTCATTTTTAGGTTTGAACAGAATTGAATGGAGGGTGTAGCAGGATTCTGTTTCTTGCGCTGATTCTGTCCCTAATGGTTTTGAGCACAAGGGTGAGACTGCACCCTTGTTTTAAGACAATGTAGTCACGTCACTCAAAGTGACGATAATTATTTATGACTTCCCTGAAGAGCAGCCTCACGCTTCATAAGTTTAGGCTTGGAAGGGTAGCACCGATGTAAATGAACCAAACATTAAATGTCGATTCTTTTATTACAAAAATAAAGGTTTTATTTATACAAACATAATTGCTCAGTTACTACGATTTCAAAGTGCAAAGTATATTTACACTGACGATATAACATTTCATAATGTGTCAGCGTTAGGCCAGTTTATTTTTGCTATATCTGCAAGTATGTTACTCTGAACCCTCATTCTAGGTCGTACATTAACGCAATATACTTACTTGCAGTTGCAGCATTTAAAGTTGATGCTTATGAAATTGCATTTTAAACCTATGAACTGGATTTCGTAAATTTTGGAACTAAAATTTAGTCTGTTTAATTCGAAATTAAACATATTACCAAACTCTAAATTAAGAACTACAAAAGAAATGAGATCTCCACAAATACTCTACTTATAAATACACTACACTGTTTCCGCTACGTTAATTGTCTTTATTATTATTATTATTACATATATATGACAGGCAGCATTGCTGTTTATCTTAAAACAAAATTCGTGAGCAAATAATAATAGATTATAACAAAATATAAACTACAAATTAACATAAATTATACATATATAGAATAGAAAACAAAAATAAATTATGATTAACAAAATTAAAGTTGAATTATGTATAAACAAAATATAAACTATCAAATTAAAATTATGAAATAGGTAGATTGTATAGAATAGGAAACCAAAATAAAAGTAAAAACAGTAAAAGTAAAATAGAATATAACTGAAATTAAATAAATTATCATAAATTACAGATATAACAGATAGAAAACAAAAATAAATTATAATTAACTAAACTAAGGTTGAATTATGTATAAACAACAAAATATAAACTATCAAATTAAAATTAATAAATACATGTATGGAATAGAAAACTAAAATAAAAAGTAAAAACGGTACTTAAAAGGTATAATAAGCAGTAAGTGAAAGTAAATAAATAAATAAATAAATCATACTAACCAAAATTGAGAAAACTAAAGACAGAATATAACCAAAATTAAATAACTAAATCTCAAATCAACTTAATTATTTTTCTGTTATTTATTGATTTATTCTCCCTTAAAAAAGTTAGATTAAAGATCCTCTAAAGACACTTCCTCTAAGTGGAGGTCTAGTCTGTTTTTAAACTGGTTAACAGTCTCAGCACTAACAACACAGTCTGGTAGGCTATTCCACATGTCGACAAAACGATTGCTTATAAAGTTTTTTTGAGGGTTACTTCTGAAGCGGTCTTTGGAAAGTTTAAAGCTGTGGCCGCGTAACTGAGTGTTCGTATTAGGTGCAAATATGTACTGAAGAGATGAACATGAGTAAAATCCGTTCAGAACTTGAAATGTTTCTATTAAATCACCTCTAATACGACGTGTTTTCAATGTGGGAAGTTTAAGCACTGCAAGTCTGTCACTATAACTCATGTCACGAAGACTATATGGAATTTTAGTCGCTCTTCTTTGCACTCGCTCAAGAATATCAATGTCCTTCAAGAAGTAAGGGGACCATATTTGAAAGCCAAAATCTTTAAGGGATATTTTTCTACTGCTTGCTGGCGTTGTTTGTGTGGAAACTTCCTTCGGAGTATTTTTCTCCGGATACAATAGAGAATTCCTACTATAGCAGCCGCTCTTAAGATGCTGAGGATTATGCCACTGGAGAGGTGTCGGATGGCTCTCCATGCTACTTACTTCAGATGCTGTTGAAGGTCCAACCGAGAAGTCTGTAAATCCTCGAAGTGGTTCGATTGCTGCGACACTGGCTCCTCTGCACTATCTGAAAAATAGTTTCGGGTTACCGTGTCCTTGAATTTGTTGCCAATTGGTTTGGAACATCCCACCAACGTCACTCTGCTGCCTCTTCCTTTGGAGACAAACAATTGAGTTGCCGCTGCATTCTCCCGCCTTATGTGGATGAATATGACAATGGATGTCACTCTTGCTGAGCTGAATTCCCTCGCAGACTTTGATAAGCCGTCTTCTTGATTCCATCCTCGACTAGGGGCTAGGTGCTTAGCATTGTGTTTATCGTTTTCTGAACTTCTTGTTGCCATTTCTTGAATCCACCTTCCACTAAGCGTGGAATATTTAGAATCGGATTTTTCATTTTCTGAATTCCTGGCTGCCGTTTCTTGGTGCCACCCTCCACCGGGTGTCAAGCTGTTATTGGACTCAAAGGGTTTCTCGTTTGCTGCCATTTCTTAATGCCACCCTCCACTAGGTGCTAAGTTTTTAGAGAACTCGGAGGGTTTCTCGTTTACTGCAGTTATTGCTACCATTTCTGGGCTCCATCTACCGCTAGGAGCTGCTGTAGAAGCATCTGGAGGACTTCCAACGATTTGTTCGTGTCCTGCAATTTCCTTTTCTTTATGTCCACCAATTTTGTAAATGGGAACTTTGTGAATGGGGACTTTGTGAATGAGGACTTTGGGAATGAGGAGTTTGGAATCTCCATGCACTTGGTGAGCTTCTTGTGAATGAGAGGGTGCTATTTTTTCATGTTTGATGATAGCTGGATGTTCAACTTCTGTATTCTTTATATTGGCAGCTGCTATCGCTCGTCCTTCCGCTGTAGAATCGGTCATTGATATTTGCTTCACCTGGTGGATTGTTACTCATTGGATGGATCCATTGGATGCGGAATGAGTCTCTTTGACTGTCTCAATTATTTTTTCTTTCCATACATGATCTTCTGTAAGTAATTGTTGTTGGACAAGTACTTCTTCTATTTGCCACGATTTGCCAATCATGGTATTGATTTTAATGTTGTTGTCCCGATGTTGACTGATGGTTTCAGACAAAATCCACCCCAGCTGTGTTTTGTCCCAGGATACCATCCTTTGAGTTTCGAGCTCCATCAATGGCTTCCAGGGACTGGAACCGCATTTGCAGAAAAGCCATTGTTGATGATCCTGAACTTCATTTGGGCATTGAAGCGACTGCTCATATAATTTATTAGTCTCAGGATCCCACTTTCGACCGATCGTCCTGTTGATGCATGGACCCCAACTGTCGGTGGAGATGCCTAGGTTCTTGATGGCTTCTACAAATTCCTTGGTGGAGTCATGTAACCTCTTCAACCCCTGGGAGGATTTCTTAGAAAGGACCAGCAGATCGAAGATGGTATCTAGCCACTTTGTTAAAATGAGGCGATTGTTTTGGTACCTTTGGTGCAGCAAATTCCAAGCGGTGTTGTAGTTTGCTTGAGTAACTGCTAGATGCCGGATCAGTCAGCTGGGCTTTCCCTTGACATGCGTTTTTAAATAGTGCATTTTGATGACTTTGTCCATATGCAGGTTGTCATCCACTAATTTGGTGAATAAGTCCTTGAAAGTGGCCCAGTTTTCGTCATTTCCCCAGTAGATGGGGATTTTGACTTGGGGGAACAGAATGGCTGTTGTTTGTTCGCAAATTAATTAAATTTTTATACCTGTCTTCCAACGTAGTATACTCAGGACTAAAGTGTATTTGTTCTGAGTCCATCTCTTTAGAAATTACTTCTTCGTCCATCTCTATCGCACGATCCCATTTTTCCTTCAGTTCCCTCTGCGTGCTGGTGTGGTTTCCTGAACTTCCAACGATTTGTTCAGCATCGAACATGGCTTGCTTGAAATTATGCATTTGAATCTGTAATTTTCAAATCCGAACCTTTTTTTCAGGATTCTGGAACCTGGGTGGGTTGGAATACTTAGCTGCACCATTTTCGCGTTATTGATGGTCGCGGGTTCCATAACTCATCTAGCGCCTTATTTTGACTGCTGATGTGAACTTCTGTCTTCTGGCTGGCAGACTCCTTTTTTTTATTGGAAAACACCTGCGTTATTGCGCGGATTCTTCTTGGGCGACAGCTAATTGATTGAATTTCTCCATATTATTAGCCATTTTCTGGTACTTGGGTGGGTTGGCAGACGTTGTTTTTCCCTTCGGATGCTGGTAACCCCAGGGATGTGCATGTTCTTAATTGCAGATGGATGCGGCTCGAAGTACCATGAACAGAATTGCCTGGAGACTGTATCAGGATTCTGTTTCTTGCGCTGATTCTGTCCCTAACGGTTTTGAGCACAAGGGTGAGACTGCACCCTTGTTTTAAGACAATGTAGTCAAGTCACTCAAAAGGACGATAATTATTTGTGACTACCCTGAAGCGCAGCCTCACGCTTCATAAGTTTAGGCTTGGAAGGGTAGCACCGATGTAAATGAACCAAACATTAAATGTCGATTCTTTTATTATAAAAATAAAGGTTCTATTTATACAAACATAATTGCGTAGTTACTACGATTTCAAAATGCAAAGTATATTTACAGTGACGATATAACATTTCATAATATGTGTCAGCGTTAGACCAGTTTATTTTTGCTATATCTGCAAGTATGTTACACTGAACTCTCATTCTAGGTCATACATTAACGCAATATACTTACTTGCAGTTGCGGCATTTAAAGTTGATGCTTATGAAATTGCATTTTAAACCTATGAACTGGATTTCATAAATTTTGGAACTAAAATTTAGTCTGTTTAATTCGAGATTAAACAAGGTTCTTTAGGCACATTCTTGATGAGAATGCAGAGGCGTAGTCAATTTTTCAAAAAGGTTTTTGAATTTCGAGTTTTGCCTTAAAGTTGAATTTTTTACATGGATCTCATAGTTGGCTGTGCCATCATGAGAAATAGCATTTTTTCCCCAGTCCAGTGATATATATCATGTGGGGCCGAGTTATTCATTTTCAATACATTATAGTAATAATTTTCAAAGTAGTTTTTAATATTTCATTGTGTTCTAGTTGAAAGCTTGTGTCATTCTGAAAATATCTGATTACACAAAGTATCTGTCATTGTGTTATTACAATACCGACCGTTTGAATGGCAGAATTAAAAACGTTTGATTGTTACTTATAATGTTACATAGTTTCCGTCATAAATTTGGACACACGGAAAATTGTTTATTATTCATTTATTGAAAAATGTTATTCTTGATAAAAGTCCCTGCATCTTCTCAAACTAAAAATGCACTTGCTAAAGTTTAAATATCTCTTTTGGTATGCGGGAAAGGTTTGAAAATATGAAAATGGCTATTGACCTATTCTAGGAAAACGCTATTTATTCAACAAATGAATTTTTTACAATAGATATCTCTTAAATAGATATAGTTAGCAATATACTCTGTAGTTAGCATGAGAATATATGTACCTGCACATAACTAGCAATTAGCCTGGATATTAGATTGTTGACTTAAATACTATGTATTTGAATAAAGACATCTATCTATCTATCTATCTATTACTTTCGACACTAAAAAGATTTTTAATAATTTCGATTAACATAATTTTCTGGTTGCTAAGTGAGCGAAATTTAAGTTCGACAATACATACTTACCATATCCAATAATAACTTTGAATTATCCCATTTTCCGTAATACACAGGGTGGTAATAAAAAAAGGAAAAGGTAGTGAATTTTGTTTTTTGGAGTAGGTGGCTCTGACTTCATATTTGACACCTTCTTTCAATTATGAACAACTTTTTCAAATAACATTTTTGTGTATTTTGGAAAATAAGTGTACTTTATTCTTAAGCCATTTTCATATCTTTGAATCTCCCTCATATACAAAAGGAGATAATTAAATTTTGGGAAATGCATTTTTAGTTTGAAAAGCTGCAAGAACTTTTACCGGAATAACACTTTCTGATAAATGGATAATAAAAAACTATGAGTTTCATATACAAAAATACAATTTTATAGTATAACTCCAAATTTGATTTTTTTTAAAACTGACTAGGCCACTGCATGCTTATCAAAAAAAATTTTCTCCACTACCTATAGTTATCGCCATTCCCTATGAACACATCAAAATTTGCCCACCCTGTACATGAAGAAAGCCATATTGACCATTTCAGCTTTTGAATACCAGAACGAAGAAAATTAAGAATTTCTAATACAATACTTTTTAAGCTATCAGAAAACAGTGTATACAACAGATTGCAAACTGGCAAATTAAACAATAATTTATTTAAGGTATTTTAAAAGAAAATCACTCTTGAAACGGTTGATTTGTGGACCCATGTATATTAAGATTTTTTAAGTGGTTTTTGATCGTACTATATGTCCTTTGAAACCCTCTTTACATATATTTTCATTTATAAGAGTTTTACAGCAATTATGATTTTTTACTTCCTTTTACAATAAAGGAAGTATTGGATTCACTTTAAAAATTCGAAATTGAGTTTTCAACAGATCTTCACGTTTTAGAGTCCCCTGATCCCAAAAAACATATTTTTTTCATTGGTCTGTCTGTGCGTCTGTGAACAGAATATCTCAAAAACGGAAAGAAGTATGGCGTTGAAACTTCATATATAAGTTTTGTGTACTATGTAGATGCGACAGCAAGCTTTTGAAGAAAATCGCATAACCGGAAGTAGGTGTTTACTCTTGTGATTTTTCAGTTTTTTCGATTTTTTTCAAAAACGGCTCTAACAATTTTTTTTAAACTTTACATTTTTAATGTGTATTGATGTGAGATAGGTGATTTTCTAGTTGAATACTTCTAAAATGGGTTTCTTTTGTTTTTTCTATTTTTTTTATTAACTCCTATTTTAAATAGAACACCCGGTATATTAGTACGTTTTTGAATTGAGCTTAAAATTCTAGAGAAAATTTGTCTCTTGAACTAACACTCTATTTTGTACCGTTTTTGTGAAATTTGTAATTTTTGAAAATTTTTGACTAATGCTTAAAAATTTAAAATCAAATTTTTGGCTAAATATAAGATCACTGTAAAAGGAACTTGTGTGCGTGTATCACACCAGATTTTTATTCTCACAACCAATTCACACAAATCAGCTGTATTAATGTAAAAACAAATAACACTGTAAATCTTTAACATTTATTTGGTTACAGATTTATCAAGTAATATAACTGACAGACACTAAACGTGAATTTAGCAACAAAAACAAATATAAATCGAGCAATACTTCAACGATGTTAACGCTGCATATCAGTTTATTGAGATTTTAGTAGTTTCTTTTATTTTACTACAAGTTTTCTTCTTTCAGTAGGTTAGTCCTTTTCCTACTCTTTTGTAGATCGTGATGTGAAAACTTGGCGAATTGAGTGAGATCCAGTACAAATTTCTGGAAACTTTTATCTGCATGTAGACTATCGTGCTTAGGCTTACGACGCAACTTATGTTTACGTGTTACTAGTTCAGAGATGAGGGAATTTGTTGAAGTCGAGGAATATTGAAAGTTTTTTGATCGAAAAATCACGACCACACGCTTAACATCGAGGTATTTGTTGCTTGAGTTCTTTGCTTTCTTTTGCTTAGCAGACATTTTGAATATGATCTGTAACAATTGTCAGAGATGAATTAAATTTGACAAATGGTTAATAGTGGACACTAATTAATATTTTTCTAAATCCCTTAATATGAATTAGTGATTTATAGGTTAGGTGAAAGTAAAATTGACAACTACCACAAATCTAAACACATTTGATTACATTCCTAGCTAAATATTTAACAGTAATACTTACTAGTTTGTACCTTTTATCCTTTAATGGTTAACATTTACACTAAATTTATTACAATGCAGGTTTACAATCTGTCAGTGCCAAACAACTAAATTCATATATAAAGATGAGAACTAAATATTACACGCTCATTCTCCTTTAGGAGACGATTTGTAGCGCCACCTGTAGTTGCTGCGTATAAATCAAGCACGGATCTATAATTAATATTGTATAGGTTTCTGTAAAATAGTAGCTGAACCAATTGCGGATAATTTGAAATGCTTATTGTTTTAAATATTGGATTCAAGTTCTCTATTTTAAATTGTTACTGTTATTTACATGTTAGTTTAACAAAACGTGTGTTTGTTATGACAAAATGCAATAACACTAAAAATTTAAAATAAAAACCTTTTAAACTTTTAGTAGGTAATATCTACAGAATTCAATGATAAATATAGAAACTTATTGTTATATATTATTCATAATGTGATACCAATTATATGTACATCATTGTTGCAATAGAAAAAACTTATACAAAGCAGTAAAATATTAAAAACATTTTTGAAACAATTTATGTACATAGTGAAGTTATGAGTTAATGTTTTTTCAAATCTAAAATGTTGTTTTGTGAATTATTATACAACATATGTTTCATAAATATGTATAACCCTCATCGCTATCGCTATTAATTATAATCAAAGTTCTAAATGTAAGGATCTTAAATAGTTAATTGCATTTAACAGAAATCAAAATTTCAATATTATTAATGATGTGAAATGATACAAGAGAATGAAAGGTTCTAATAGTTATTTATGGTACAAGTGTGTTATATTACAAATAATCCATGAGAGAACAGTTGAGATTACGCGGAGAGCCAAAAATTGTTTTTATCTACCCTGCGATCGTACTGAGTCTATTACGATACTCGTTTGCGTATCGTAATAGATAAAAAGCGATGCTATAATAAAAATACTAGAAACAGAGTAATTTATTTTTGTAATGTTGGCAATCACAGGAACTTTGCTCCGTGTATATATCAAACTGTCAATAGCCACCTTTATTGCGCCGCACAAATGTTGCCAACTGCCACGAAATTTCCTAGATTTTCAAATTTTATTTTTTTGCTTAAAAAAGTGGCAAGGTAGATAAAATACTGTATGATACCTCCTCAACAAGACAATTTGTCGCACTTACTCCTTTAGAGCATTCTTCGCTTTGCTCGTCGTACCCTAAACTCGTGCGTGCTACAAAATGCTTCTTATAAAACTCGTAACATAATATAGGCGATTTACATCACCGTTGGTAGCGCCATCACCGCCACCAATATGGCGGAGATTGAAGGGATCAGTTGTAAACAAACAATACGTCAGTTACGTTGTGAGTGTGCTTTGATTCACTTAGTATACTTGTGTTTGGTGTGTTCACTGATATATCTAATATATTCTGCTGCGTGAATGAGTTAAGGACATTTAAAGTTGCATTTATTTATTCAGATAAAGCCAGTAAATTCATTAGGTAAGCTGTTTTGTGTTAGATTTACATTAGAGCTGACGTACCTAATTGTTTATATTTTATTAATTACAGCTAAGCCATGGACGTATGTGCCTTTTTAACATTTCAAACCCTGTTTGAGTATTTGGGTGCTACGCCTAGTTCGCGCTGCATAAACGGGGGCCAAGCAGTATTAAATGCAAAACATTTAAATTACATGCGGAGTGACTAAAAAAACGGCTGAAAAAGTAAACATTTTTGCACTTTCCCTGCAAACCAGTGCATTAACAGAACGGCCCCATGAAGTGATAGGGACCCTGCGTTGTACCAATGGGGAATTTGGTATTGCACAATTTCTATGCAGTTGCAAGGCTGGAAATTCGGGCCAGTGCACACATATCACTGCTGTTTTGCTTCTGTGTACCAGGTAAATCAAATTAAGTAATGTTTAAATAACATTAAATAGTTACCTATAATTATTGTAGAGATAATATATTGGAGTTACCACAACTGTCCTCCACCGATTTAAAATGTTATTGGATTTCGCGCACATCAGAGGAGCAATATACTCCATCTCCTATGTTGGTGCAAGAGTGCATAGCACCAAATGTGTCTCCCACCAAAAAGGCGTTGTCGGGTGAAGAGAAAATCGAAGTGGAACAATTTTTTGCAAATTATTTGCCAGATGGTGCATATGGAAAGCATAGGTATGCATTTTAGTTATACGGCAGAGCTAATCCATAGAATTTAACTTTTTTATAAATGTTTTTAGATCCGCCCGCAGGGAGATCATAGAGCAGCAAACTGTGGCAAACAGCTGGCCAAATTCAGAAGAGTTGCTGCAATTAAATAAAGTGGTGGAAAACTGTGCAAAACCATATTTTCTTGATCAGTTACCAGCACCTTTTTTTACTGATAACTGTTGCCAGGAGGTTTTTCATAACCTAGCACAGGGCTGTCCAACTTCAAGGTGCCCAAGGGCCACTGTAAAAAATTTGAAGGTTATGAGGGCCGCATCATAAAATGTGTCGTATGCGACTTTGTGAGTGATTTGTAATAAATATAAAACGTGTATACCTATTTCAATACTAATTTTTATTTATTCAAGAAGCTTAGGTTACATTACAAAAAGCATTGAAACATAAAAGGGATATACAGGGTGTTTCCTGACGTAACCGACAAACTTACCTACACCATATGTTCTAGAAGTGATTCTAAACAAAAAAATTCATATTCACTTTAGGTTAATTCCTTTCTGTTCTTGAGATACCGATAAAAGAAAAAAATTACATCAATTAATGTAAATTTACGTATAGAGATGTGATGTTTCACCCCGTCGGGGGGCGTCAAATATTTACCCCTCGGGTAAGCTCAAATCGGAGAAATACGTTCACTCAAATATATATTCGATTAGGTAAAACACCAGATAATTACCAAAACAAATATAATGTTTTTAGCTAGTTACAATGATTAATTAAAAACAACTCTGAGTTGTACATTATTTAAAATTAACATGTTCTGGAACGGTGTCTTGTTTTGTGATTCAAGCTGCAACCCAATGCACCGGCGAGTGTTGCGGGTCCCTGTTGGTAGGCCGTCGGTACACACGCTGATTCTTCGGGAAATGGGCTCAGTAGGTCTTTCGTTCCTGCAAACTTAACCTTCCACTCAGCAGTGATTTTAAGCTGTAATTTTCTGGTGAATTTAGCGATTCTAGCGGTCTTGGTCTTGCGGAAAATTTGAACTTCTCGGGCTGACAGTACAACACGTCATCTCCCTTGAAGCCTGGTCTGGTAAGGGTTGGAGGCCTACTTTGTTAGACAGACCGGAGGGCCCAGGTAGAACAGGACAGGACAGGATCAGGACTGGTGGACTCAAGGGGGAATTTTCTCAAGTTACTGGAACTGGCAGTGCAATCTTCTTTTATTCCTCTTCTG
This sequence comes from Agriotes lineatus, assembly GCA_940337035.1. Classification (NCBI taxonomy): domain Eukaryota; kingdom Metazoa; phylum Arthropoda; class Insecta; order Coleoptera; family Elateridae; genus Agriotes; species Agriotes lineatus. Next base: position 126,850,218 of record OW679194.1, read on the forward strand.
CCGCGTTATCTGGGTACTTGACCTAGCTTCCACTGGAGAGGGCACGACGCGGTCGTTCATACTTCGTGGCCACATGCATCGCGGCTAGGATTTCATATCGCCAGTTCACGCGTCGAATTGATGCAGCACTTGATTAGACGGTGTATTAAATTTAAATACATTTTATGTATAATAAAAATTTAATACAGGAGCAAGCGTTACAGAGATAAGTAAACTAGATAAAATGACATTTGTTGATAAGTAAAAACTGTCAAAGTAATCATTAGTTAACAACAATTAACAACTAGAAGAACTAAACACTACTAAAAAACAATCAAAAACAGGTGTCTGATCGCTACAGCACCATTCGCGTTGGTGGCAACTGCCAGACTGAGACAACGGACAAAACAAGCCTTACATCGGAAGTGGGCGAGACTGTTTCCTAACACAATGTTGAAACATACAGTGAAAATTCTTTTACTAATGATATATTTTTGTACCTTCGTCCTATGGCTCTATTTTAAATTGTTTTCAATTATTTATAATGTATATTCTAGATTCATGTTTCCTGAAAGTATAGTATCTATCGATCCGCAGGCCGCAAAAATATCCTGGAGGGCCGCATGCGGCCCGCGGGCCACATGTTGGACAGCCCTGACCTAGCAGATGTGGATGTTGCTAACGTAGCAATAACAACTAAAATCAATAGAGAGATGTGGAACAAAGAGCGACAGTTCCGAATTACAGGTTCAAGATGCTACTCTATTTATACGTACAGCAAAGACGATTGGGAAACAAAATCAATCAAATACTTTTGGCCAAAAAAATTCAGCAGTAAATATACGGATTATGGTACAGACTATGAAGGTGCTGCCAGAGAGGCTTACAGGGAATACACTGGATACAAAATTGCAGAAGCAGATCTCATCGTTACCAAAAAACAACCCCTGATGGCATCATTTTCGAAGATGGGAAACCAGCTAAACTATTAGAGATAAAATGACCATATCCTGGTAAGTACTTGAAAAGAAATGTAATGTCTCTTACTAATGTATTTATTTTACAAGAAAAGATGTTACAGCTGACAAATTTATAAACACTTGCAGCTACTTGAAATCCTGCGATGGTGTCGTGAGTGTCAACAAAAAACATCTGTACTATGCTCAAATGCAAGTAGGAATGCTGTTGTTAAATTTAGCGGAATGCAATTTTGTATTGTATTCCTCATTTGACCAAAGTTTGCTGAGCATTAATGTAAAGTATAATGAAGCATATACCCAACGATTGGTGAAAAAATGAGATTATAATTATTTTCAGAAAATGTTACATTATATTTGTTTAACGAATTTAAAATGATGCATTTGTAAATGTACATCATGAGGTTAAGTGGTTAACATTACGAAACCATTAAAAGTCTATTAACATATGAGTCGTTTATTTAAAATGCAATATTACCAGGATATATTCCAACTTTCTAAGCATTAATAAATATAAAAGCAAAGCAATTATAAAAACTAATTAGCTAGGTACATAAATTAGAAAATGAGTATAATAAATCCTATAAATAAAATATCTATTGGGTAGTATGTACAAAAATGATAACAGCCACCAGTCTTATAAAGGCCACTAATCAGACGTTAACTTGAATTCGTTGTTAAAATAAACAAAAGCGCATTAAAATTTGTTTGCTAATGAATAAAATGTCATAAGCGCCAACGTTTTGATGCGTTTTTGTTTATTTTAACAGCGAATTAAAGTTAACGTCAGATTAGTGGCCTTTATAAGACTGGCTGTATATAATAAAGGTACTTAAACCTAGCAATCCAGGAAAGTAAACATATACAGTGTGTCCCAGGATTGATGTTACAAGAGGTGCGATGGTCTAAACATTTTTGAATGTTATTTTAAGATTGTGGGATTAAGCCCTGCTTGGTTTGAAGAGAATTTTACGAATATTTAATATAAAGACAATTTTGCTGAATTTAAAATAAGATTCAAAAATGTTTAGTCCATCGCACCTCTTGTAACATCAATCCTGCGACATACTGTATAAAGCAGTTACTTTAAAAATTTATCATCGCTTAAAATTGGTGGTGATAAGTTTACAATTGCACATACAACATTAAAAATGTCTTCAATTTTTGGAACAAGTAGAGGTAGAGGCTTACAAAAAATTTCAAACATTTTAATTCTTTAGTTTGTTCTTTCGATATGTACACGTGCTTTAGCGATTTCGACATTTCTTTTCGATTCTTGTTCAGTAAGCAGTTTTCTTTTTTTAAGAAAGGGTGGCCTGATAAGTTTTATGAAGTGGGTCTCTACGATGTCTTCAATGCGGAAACCTTTATCCACCATTAACAGCTTTACATGTTTTGCGGGTAATCACACCAAATAAAGCCGCCAACACTACATATCGAAGGCCAGTTTTAATTTTTACAAACGTTAAAATTATTTATTCTTTCACTGTTAATTTTTTTATTAGTGCTTCAGGAAAATGACGATTAAACATTATTACTAAAGCATCTAATAATTTTACGAGAGTAACCTAGTTAAGGAATTTAATTTGCTGTCGGTGTCAATGGCATCTATAAAGGTAACCAATATGTCGCCACTTGTCACCTGTGTTGCCCTCTCTTCTGTTTTTTTGTTTGGTGGGGGCAAATTCACAAGCTGACGCAAACCATACAGCGCTACTTTTTCAGTTTCCCCTAAATGTTCTAATTTGCGATTTGTAGGAGGATCATCGTCGAGATTTTCAAAATTTTCTTAATTTTCTTTATTGTCCTCGTTCACGGTCTTTCTTGATCTGTTGCAACGTTTATTGCGGCTGCTGCTAGGTTTGTGAGGTCACAATGCTTTTTTGTGGCAAATTTTGAGAAGGCACAGCATCTTGCTTTAGACGAGGAATTTTAGTGGGAAAATCTACAAAAACAAGAAGGTTATGTATTACACAGTTTGGTGGGGTAGATGTCGCTCACCTGGCAATATGAAATTATCCTTCATAAAATGTAGGGAACACACTCTCATGTAAATTGTAGCAGGTTTTCCCATCAACAAAACTTTTTCCCAAGCTTTCTTTTTGTTGACCTTTTCTTTTAAACCATATTTGTTGGTTAGATAAACGTAACCTGATGTTTCTTTTGAGAAATGATGAAAGCTTAAATTTCTTTCTCTCCTTTTTTTTGAGCGACATCCATATACACAACAGTTAATATTACTTATGCACTTTTTTCCACTCATAATTTAAAAAACAACGACAATTATAGTAATACCAGGCAATAAGCAATACAAACATATCAACCTATTGCAAAACTATACCGTCATTGGTGATTTCGAAAATCGCCGCGTGGTGGCGTTCGGTTAATGTAAATCACCTATACTATTATCGAATTATAACTCATTAAATACCAAAAAATATATATTTTGTAATGATGATTGTGAAGTTAGTAATAAATTAATTTAGAGTGAGCTAATAGTTATATAAGTGCGTAAAGCTAGTCTTTAGTCATGTGTAGGACATAGTTAAAACGTGAACATGGCGAGTCTTTTTAGCCTCGCGAGTGACTAAAAATATTTTACGCATGTGTATTGTACAATATTTTATTTATGATAGAATTTAAAGAATACATGGTAAATATAAAAAAATTACTTTAAATGTAAATTACGATTACCACGTTAAATGATAGGTATACCTCGATAAAAAAACTTCACCCTAGCAATCAGTCGTAATTTTACGTGGTTATAATTATTTACTATATAAGTAGCGTAATGCGTATATTACTCACTAGAGAAAAAGTTTGTCCCAGGAGACTGTATGCCATGCGGGCTAATTTTCTCATGCAAGTAATACCCCGTAACACTACACTTGCAGTACACTTTATCCATTCCTCTCAATAAACTCAGAAGTATCAAAACCAAAATTTTAGTTTGAAATCACAGTACCTGTTCATTTTAACCTTTTCCGTTGCTGGGTAACATCAGAACGCAGATGAAATTAAACATTATTGTGTAAAAACAATTCACTAGTTGAGTTATGATAATACAAAAGTCACTTGCGTGTAATGTTGATATTGCGATTGTTAACATCGCTATAGTTATGGGGCGTTTATTGAGAGGTATTGGATAAAAATGTTTAACCATGTCGCTACTGACTACATGACTAATGGAATTATGCTATTACCTAAACAGTCGTTTTACAAACTTAAAACTGCCAACTAAAAATCAACTTGACACACTGTTATGATAAAGTATTCATAAGTTACGGGAGTGAGTTATATAAATTATTATGTTCTATCAGTTACTTAAAGTTAAGGATACACATTACATTATATTTAAAAATATTGTTATGATTTAAGCTTAATATGATTTGAATTAAAGTTTGTTAAAATTGGAATATTACAATGAGATAAAAATAGTTCCGATTTATTTGAGAATAAGGCAGATTTGTGTTTGAAAATTACAGGTAGATTGAAATTAAAATAAAATTTATAATAATACAGTTTGGAAATCAATGACAGATGTTAATTTTGAAAGAATATAATATTTTAGTAGGTTTAAATCAAAATAGAGAAGACTAGAAGGCATAAAGAATGAAAATGTAATAGTTAGGAAGTTTGTTTCTGATTATTAGAAAATAACAACTTGAAAAACCCTCAGGGGCTAGCACATTTTGTGTTAGTACGGGCTTTGCAACCCCGAGGTACCCAAGCAGATGGTCCTCTGAAAAGGGGGTTGGGCGTGGGGCTAACTACCCCATGGGAGTGAAAACCCTTTCCCTGTAAAAAACATACCAGTTACGAAGTCTCATACTGAAAACGCCGGACTGAAACCACGACGACGACTCAGGCACCGAATTAAGGACGACGATCTTAACATGTGTACATGGAACGTCAGAACATTATACAGAACTGGAGGACTACGACTACTACAGGAACAATTACAACAATATAAAATTGACATTGCGGCAATACAAGAAATGCGATGGACAGGAACAGGTGTCATGCAAAGGAAAGAACATGATATATATTACAGCTGTAATGCACACCGACATGAATTTGGTAATCCTTTTATTGTATCACAGAAAGTAAAGCACCTTGTCATTGGGTTTAAGGCTGTGAGTGAGCGAATGTGCGTCCTACGTATAAAAGGAAAATTCTTCAATATAAGCCTGATAAACGTGCATGCTCCAACTGAAGACAAGGACGAAGATGAAAAAGACCGCTTCTATGAAGAACTGGACAGCGTATATGACAACTGTGCAACACACGATATCAAAGTGATAATTGGCGATATGAATTCAAAACTAGGAAAAGAGCTGTATTACCAAGAGTATATTGGTAAATATAGTCTCCATGATACGACAAATGATAACGGCGCCAGACTTATCAACTTAGCAGCAGCCAAAAACATGATCGTCGGAAGCACCCACTTCAACCGCAAGGACATTCATAAAATAACCTGGATATTACCAGACGGCTTCACAAAAAATCAATTTGATCTTGTCCTGATAGATAGAAGACACTTTAGAAATCTAATAAATGTAAGAAGCTATAGAGGTGCCAACATAGACACCGACCACTACATGGTAAATTTAAAACTTCGCGCAAGAATCTCCAATGTCAAGAAGGGAAGTAGCTCCAAACAGACGAAGTATAATATACACATGCTTAAAAATAAAGAAACAGAGGCAAAATATCAGCAGCATATAGAAGCGCATCTACAACAGATTCAAACTGAAAGCCAATCAACTACAGAAATGTGGAACGCATGCAAAGAGGCTATCACAGCTGCAGCAAAAGAAGTGCTAGGTACTACAAAAAACCAACCCAAGGCAGACTGGTTTGACCAAGAATGTCGCGGAGCGACCGCCCAAAAAAACGAAGCATATAAAGGTATTCAACAGCGCAGAACGAGGGCGGCAGTAGACAAATACAAGGACCTTAGAAGGGAAGAGAAACGTATACATAAACAGAAGAAACGGGAAGCAGAGAACACATTTCTAGATCAGCTTGAAAACTATCGAAGCCAAAACTAAACCAGAAAATTCTATCAGCGATTAAACGCATCAAGGAAAGTCTTTAAGCCGAGAACTAACATGTGTAAGGACAAAGAAGGAAACTTACTAAGTGATAAAGAAGACATCCTATCAAGATGGGCAGAGTATTTTCAAGAGCTGTTGGTAGGTGAACCAACCGGAAATACAGACTTTGAGTTCCAAAACAAGGAGCAGCTAGAACCCCCAACAATGGTGGAAGTAGTCGCAGCCATAAAAAGGCTAAACAACAACAAATCCCCTGGTATAAATGGTATCTCCGCAGAACTTTTTAAGCATGGTGGAAATCATCTAGTGGAGTACATGTATAATATAATTTATAAAATTTGGACCGAGGAAGAAATCCCAGAAGAATGGAGGTTAGGACTCATATGCCCACTCCATAAAAAAGGGGATCAACTAGATTGTAAAAATTATAGGGGAATAACTCTTCTCAACACCTCCTACAAGATACTATCAAACATACTAAATGAGAGACTAAAACCTTATTCTGAAGCCTACCTCGGACAATACCAGTCAGGATTCAGACCGAACCGCTCAACTATAAATCAGATAGTCGCCCTACGTCAAATTCTCGAAAAGTCTAGAGAATTTAACATAGATATGCATCATCTCTTCGTCGATTTTAAAGCCGCATATGACAACATACTTAGGCCAAACCTCTTTGAAGCTATGAACGAACAAGGGGTTCCAGAGAAACTGATATGCCTAGTTAAAATGACCATGGCTAAGACCACGTCTGCAGTTAAAATCCAAAGCGACATATCAGAACCATTTGAGATCTGCAAGGGACTACGACAGGGAGACGCACTAGCGTGTCAACTATTTAATATAGCCTTGGAAAAGATCATTAGGGATGCAAACCTTGAAACCAGAGGAACGATCTTTGCTAAGTCAGCACAGATTCTGGCATACGCAGATGATGTCGACATAATAACAAGAACGACTAGAAAGTCTGTAGAAACTGTTTCAGACCTAGCAACTGCAGCAGAAAATATGGGACTACAAATAAATGTAGCAAAAACAAAGTACATGCCAACAACATCACGAACCATAGCCGGTCATGCAGGACAAAACCTAGTCACTAGTCACCGATAACAACTTTGAAACAGTCAAGGAATTCATCTATCTAGGCACACAAGTCGACCCAAACAATGACGTCTCGAAGGAAATTAAACGGCGTATATTAATCGCTAATAAATGCTACCATGGCCTGTCCAAGCATCTCTCTAATAAACGACTTACACAAATAACAAAACTGAGAATATACAGGACCCTAATAATCCCTGTGTTAACATACGGATTGGAGACGTGGACCATCTCCAAAGCGGATGAGAACTCCCTACACATCTTTGAACGGAAAGTACTACGTAAAATTGTTGGACCGGTACATGAAAATGGATCATGGAGGCGCAGATACAATTTTGAATTATATAACCTGTACAAGAATAAAGTCAATGGAAGAGACATTGTTACGGTTGTCAAACTGAACCGATTGCGCTGGGCAGGACATGTGGTCCGAGCTAATGATATGAACCCTATAAAAAAAGTGTTCAGTACTGAACCGGTAGGGAGTAGAAAACGAGGCAGGCCAAGGCTTAGGTGGGTTGACGGTGTAACACAAGATGCAGGAACTATCGGTGCCCCCAACTGGAAGACAAGAGCACAAAATCGATAGGAATGGCGGAAGACGATTGAGAAGGTCGAGGCCCTTACAGGGCTGTAGCACCAGTGATGATGATGAACAACTTGAAAAAGCATGTAGAAAACGTTTTGGTCTAATTAAAAATATTGAATTTAACCCTGTTTCATTGTGAAGATGTTTTGGATAATTTAAATAGGATAAAATCTAAATCTACGTAATGTAGGTATTAAAAAGTGAAATATTAAGAAATAATAAAGTGAAGCTAAGAATTGACTAAGGAAGATAATCGGTATGTGGCAAAAATTAATGGATACAAGAATTGTTACTTACAAGTGAATAATTGAGGAGTTATATTGGAATAGCTTTATTTAGAAGAATACATTTGACAAGTAACATAAACAGAGTTGCGGATCAAGGATAGGTTGCAGACTTGAACGTTGTGTGAGCAAAAGATACAAGGTGTGCGATTTATTATTACATTCTAACTAGAACATAAATAAAGACTTTTAACCCTCGCCCGGCGGAAATAATTTCAGTTACGCCGAGTGCGGAAATGGGTCTCTAGTGACCCGGATGGAATTCAATTTTTTAAAATTAGTTTTAAAGCACCACAATGTCTGTTTTTCTAATACATACTTGCACATGATAATATAATCATAAAACTTTTATTTTTATTGACCTGCAAACTAAAAAATTTTTCATATTCTGCGTCACTTTTATCGCTGCCACTGTCCTCATCAGACAAAAAATGAAAGTTGTTTTCGTCATCATCACGATGAGACTGGTGGACAACCCAAACTGTCGCGGATGCAACGAGGATGACGAGATAGCAGAACACGTTCTGTGCCACTGTTCAGCTCTCGCAAGAGTCAGAGGATCCATGTTGGGGGACTTCTGGCCTGATAAGGTCAGAATTAGCAACACTCCAGTTGCGGTCGTCCTTAAGTACATTCAAAGGATTGGATGGCTTGAGTGATAACCAACTTGGAGAGCTGCTGGGAGGTAGCACAATGTGCCCACTTAATGTGGCCTAAGTGTGTGTGAGGTAACTCACACTCCTTTTCTTTAATCCAGAATCCAAAAATCGTCATCATCACGCATTAGTTCGTCATACAATTGTTGTTCCGTAAGGGGAATTTTATTAGGATCCATTATTTTTGCCTATTATTTTACACAGTGTTATTATACTCCAGAAAACAAGAAAAAAAAACAATGGAACACGAAAACCGGGTCTCAAGTGACCCGAGCGGATTATCGCAGGTATACCAAAGCATTTTTCCACGAAATTTATTCTACAGCATCTCCATAACAACTTTGAGAAATACGCAAACACCCAAAGCAGTATATTGGAAAACGGTAGAATTATTTTAAAAAAAAGAAAGTTCGGGTCACTTGAGACCCAGTTTCCGCAGTCTGAGGGTTAAAAGGTGAAATTAATTAAGAAACAATAACTTACTGTGTTATTTAATGTTATAGTGTACCATTCTAAGGATTGGACATTTGTCATTGGAATTTGAAAACTATTTGTGACATTTTGTTGACATAAGATGTGACTTATGATGTTGAGTAAAATTTTTAAAATATTTGAAAATCACTTTATCAGAACAAAGTAACTAGATAACAGAAGCCACCCCTGTAAAGTTTCAAGCTCTATTACAAAAAGTAATAATTTAGATTATTATTTAAAAGTTTTGCACGTTTAAAAGCACAACAAAGAGTAGCCATATATACACACGAACAATGAAATTTTGAAACTCGAACTGCAATGAATGTTTTATTCAAATCATGTAAGTCACCCACTTCTATTCAAATAAAATTTAAAAAAATATACTTAATAGCAATTTTATGAAAGAATTTTATTTGTTTGGATTTTTAATAATTTTTTAACACTGTTTTTGAATAATACTATAATTTCTAAGATTTTTTTCAAGAAATTAGTTGGATTCTTGCAGGTGACGCTTGTGTTGCGTTTTTTATTAAATTTCTGAAATGCCAGAACTTTCAAAGGATCTCCGCTTTCCACAGCTCCTTGTGCATCCTTACCATTAAGTATTCTGTTAATATTACTTATACTAAATACTACTACATCTACACTAAAGTTAATAATACTATCAATATTTACATGGTGATTAGGGCAGAATAGTTGAGTTATTGCTAATTTACATATTTCTAAAATTAACTTTCAATTTGTGTTTTAGGCCATAGGAAGTTATTAATTTTGCTAAACAATTAGCTAACAATTATTTCTGTAGTATTTTTAAATGCAACTATAAAATTTTGTGAGGGATGAACCAGTCATTTACCAATATACTGTTTCTTCCTGACTAAAATATTTGAAGGTAATTCTACAGCTGCACTTATTATCTTTGTGCAATCTTCACAATTAGAAAAACACTTTAATATTTTTTGAGCGACATAACCAGCCACATAAGCAGAAGTGTAATCGCCAATGATAGAGGATTCACTGCTGATCTTTTGAAAAAGATATAGAAAAGCGTGCTTATCTGGAGTATTCGGCTGCGCATGACAACGTAAAAGATATCTGGAAAAACTTAATTAAATTAAACATTGACACGAAGAAAAATAAAAATACAAATATTCCTAATCAATTAGGAAATGTCAATGAGATCAACAAATTTTTTGTAAACTCCGCATGCGGTGGTAATCCTCCAGATTTAGAGCTTTTACATTTTTATCAAAACAACGTTTCTTGCAAAGTAAATGAAACCTTTAAATTAACTAGTGTCACTGAGGATGAAGTCAATAAACTCGTTAAATCAATAAAAACCACTTCACGAGGTAATGAACAAATCAATTCAATCATGTTAAACTACTGTATTCCTCATTTATCTTTCTACATTACGCACATTATCAATTGTTGTATTATTAACTCAACATTTCCATCAGCTTGGAAACAAGCTCTTGTACATCCTATCGCTAAAGTCAACTCCCCATCAGAATTAAAAGATCTTCGACCTATAAGTATCCTACCTACCTTGTCTAAAGTGTTAGAGAAAATAATCGAATCACAATTTCGCAGTTATCTGTTGTCATCGAATTTATTGCCAAATCATCAATCGGGCTTTAGAAAAAATTATAGTTGCTCAACTGCTTTACTTAATGTTACGGATGACATATTTCAATCCGTCGATAAAGATAATTTAACTGTGCTCGTATTAATTGATTATAGTAAAGCATTTGACTTACTAAGTCATGATCTCTTACTTGCAATTTTACATTATATAGGCGTCAGTTTTGATACAGTTAATATGTTCAGTTCTTACCTAAAACACCGGCAGCAAAAAGTAATTCTTCATGGTTTCACGTCTTCAGCTCTTGAACTAAATTCCGGGGTACCTCAAGGCTCTATATTAGGTCCCTTACTTTACTGCGTATATACAAGCAATTTCTTCTCTCTAGCTGCATTTAGTGCCAAGTATCACATGTACGCAGATGATACACAAATTTACTATTCATTTGCGCCCAATGATATTAATACTGCCATAAGCACTTTAAATGAAGACCTGAAGAACCTAGTAAATATTTTCAAACAACATTGTTTAAAAATAAATGCGACTAAATCTGCTTGCCTGCTTTTTGGAAAAGTTAAATCCAGAATTAATGCCTTTGATCGAATTAAAATTTACATGGATGACGTGCTGATTCCTGTTATTAATTCTGCCAGAAATTTGAGATTAATATTAGATAGTAATTTAAGATTTAAGGAACATATAAACAAATTAATCCAAGGCGCTTTTGCAAAACTCAAAATCCTTTATAGCAGTAAAACTATTTTAAATAAAAAATTAAAATTAATGCTCTGTTATTCCCTCATATTATCGACCTTCAATTATTGTGATGTAGTCTACGGTTCTTGTCTGGATAATTTGGATGTTAATAGAATACAAAAAGTACAAAATGCATGTCTAAGGTTTATTTACGGTATTAGACGACGTGATCATATTTCTCATACTTTATCATATGCTAACTGGCTAAATATGAATAACAGGAGAAAGTATCATTCATTGTGCATTTTTCACAAAATCATAATCACCAAACATCCAGGATATCTGTTCGAAAGATTAAGCTTCAGAACTGATGTACACAATTTGAATGTCCGTTATCGTGGGTTGCTTACACCTCCGCTACATAAATATGAAATTTTTAAACGTTCATTTTCATATAACATCTACAAACAATATAATCAATTACCTCTCAAATTCAAAATACTATCACCTCTTTGTTTTAAATCTCAACTTCGAAAATATCTACTCTCTTATCAAGCATCACAAATATAAAATCGCTTCAGTTCAAATTTTCTTAATAGTTATGGCAACCTGGTGCCTGTCCGCTGGCGTCGGCTTCAACATTTGCGACATTTAGATGTAGTTAGTTTTAAGTTAGGGGCGCAGGGAAGAACACCTGCTTGTTTTTAGCAAGTAAGATGATTGTGTTCCCCTTGGGTTTTGTTTTATTTTATCTTCACTTATATACAATGTTTGTACTTATTTAGAACCCAATAAATGGATTATTATTATTATTATTATTATATACAGGATCTAAAACCAGCAGTGGTTCGACACTGATCTTTTCATCTTGTTCAAGAAAGTCTTATAATGTATCTAAGACACCCACGGAATCGTCCACTTCACAATTTGCACCAGCTGAATTGGGAGATACAAAGTTGTTAATTAAAAGAGCTTTACTAGAAGTAATAAATGAAGAATAAGTAAGGTTTGTGTTTCTGATTCTGTCACTACGGACTGACGAAAAATAATTTTCAATTGGATCTTAGTTTAAAGTTTTAGGAGACAGAAATTTGAAACCTTTATTTTGGAGATCCTTTCACAGGTAAGGGCACTTCTAAGTGTCTTTCCATAAGGTGGCTTTAATTATGTACCATTGATACTATTAAAAAAAAGCTTATAGCAAAACATGAGAAGTTCAGAAGTATCGCTGGCTTTGGGGTCTATGGTATTTTCTGAGTTAGGAGGCGGTTTAGAACTATATTCAGCAATAATATTCAACATGATAGCTATAGACTGACTAAAAACTTGAGTACAATTTTTAACTTTAATTTTTCTAACTTTATCAGGATAACTATGTTCGTCGGTCAACTTATAACAAGCAATAAAGTGCCCCCATCTCTTTGAATTTCATATAGTTGCACTATACGTGACCAAGGTGCAACTATTTCAACACCATCAATAGCAAAACGTAAATTTTTTGATAGTAGATCATTTCGAATTCGTTTCAATAAATGAGGAAAATCGTTTTCTATATAAATTTGACTCATTATAATCAGTAGCGTAACAAGAAGGTTTGGCGCTGGTGTGCAAGAATAAATGATAGCCTCTGGAGACAAGAAGCTTCAGAAAAAGGAAGGGGGGGGGGGTAATTTTTGGTCATGCAACACTTTAAATTTAAAAGAAAATGAATAAGCTCTTTTCTTAACATGAAAAGTTACTTACTGCAAAATAAAACACATTTAGATGTTTTAATCTTTTATTAAATATAATATGAAACATAAAAATACATATGATTATATAATTCATTACATAATAAGCCAATACAAAATTTCTATTTATCATAGTTACGATATATAGATCAGCGATTATACGCTTGACAACGTGATATAAGCGTTTTGGTTTTTCACTGGGTCCAACAATTAAAAATATTCAATCTAGAGCCATAATTTTGAACATCGTTGGGATTTTAATACGTTTGATATTACTACAAAATAATACGATTTTTTCTTTAATTAATTTTCCATTCATTATATAATCGTACCAAATATCACTCGATCATGAAAAATAATCGTTTACTTCTCACCAAATCGACGTATTCCTTAAAAAATCACTTGATTTTTCACAGAATACATCTCGTTGGTCGGGTAGTAAAATAATCTATTATTTTTTATGCTCCTGAAAATACAAAAACAAAAATCATATAGAAAACATATAAATTTAAATAATTCACAAGAAAAATAAAATATATAGATATATAAATATGTAAGTGTAGCACTCTAATTAAATTCTCTTTTGTGATCCTTTGCTAAAACGAACACATTCTTTAGGCGTATTTGGCTCACCTTGCTTCGCAAAAACTTTTTAATAATTTTTAATTTAGAAAAAGATCTCTCAGCGGAAGCTGTAGTGACGGAATCTGAAAAATACGATATAAGCTGTATACAAATCTGGAAAGCTAGCCAATGTTGTGTGATTAGACAGAAATTTTTCTCCCATTTCCTTCACTGATAAGCAAGATTTAATACTAGTTGTGTACGAAGATCGAAAATGGTACAAACTGTTTTAGTAAGCCGTCATCGAGATCAGTTTCATACATAATTTGAAGTAATTTGGCACTCTCTATGACCTCTGTATCTGAGGCAATCGTCAGAAGTGTGCGCTTCAAAACTTTGAATTTATGGTATGTTACTATGCACTAAGCACTATGAAATCTAAGAATCATAGTCACACACTAGAGCTGGAACTTCTATTCTACTCAAAAGGTCGATTGCCGCTTGAACCACTATTCTAGGAAAACTTTTATTTTCACTAAAATCGCCGCTGTCACGGCGCCTATATAGATTCGGCGCTAAGGTGCTTTGCACCCCCCGCACATATGATAGTTACTCCACTGATTATAAGGCAGTGACACCGTTAAGGATCTGGGAGTTCTTTTTGATGATAAATTCAGTTTCTCTGGTCATACAGAGACCGTATGTACTAGTGCTATGAAAATGTTGTAGTTTGTCGTGTAAAAGTGCAAATCCTTTCCCAATATAGTTGCTTTGAAATACTTATTATTTTTGTAATCATTTCAAAACTTGAGTATTGCGTTTTAATTTGGTACTCTTTCTATGAATATCTAATAATTAATCTAGATGGAATAGAAAGAAGATGGAGTTTACCCAGAAAGAGGTAATCCACAACCATTACTACTGCAGAGGTTTCATATGATTAGTATGAAATGAAAAGGAAAATAATTAGTCTTACTTATTTATATAATGTTCATTTTTTCTGGAGATGCTTAATTTCCAAGTACCGTCTCATCAGAATAGAAATTTCATAACCTTTTCTAATCCAACCTCACCTACTAATGTATTACAAAGTCACCACTATAAAATGTGTCAGAACTATAATGACATTTCAAATAAATGTTATATCAGTTGTACTGTAAATAACATATTATTAGACTTAATACAAACAGCTTTTGTTGGTATTGTTGGTATAGGTATTGTATTATATTCTATTCTTATTTCAGTTTGTTTCACTATAAGCAAAACTGTTTAGCGTTAAGTTTAGATTATTAATATGTATTACTTTTGTTTATTGTATAAACTGTGTTAGAATCGATTTTTTTTTCTGTTGAACAGTAAAGCATTATTATTATCATTAATATTATATTATTATTCCAAAAAATCTGTAAAGCGCTTTACTCGGAACTTCCTTCGCAAATTGAAGTTTTGAAACAAAAAATTTTTGAAAATATCTAAGGAAAATAGAATTAAATGGTTTTAAGATGTTTACCCTGTATCTGTTGGGTCCATAATACGCCTATTTTTGTTAAGGGTAAACACCTGAGCTATCTGCAAAATATTAATTTTTTTTGTTGCTAACTACAACTGCAATGTATATGTATGTTGTAAATTGCTGACAGTAAGCCAAAAATCGGCCTAGCCGCCTGCTTACTTAATAAATAATAATAATAATAATAATATAATCCCTATGCAAAATATCGTCTTCCTTCAACAAATTGTTATTGACCAAATAAAATGTTGTCCATTTTTAATTTAACTCAGAAATACATAAAAGTAATATTTTGATGACAATAGGGGTATTTTCGATCCAACATATACAAGGTGAAATTTTTAAAAGGCAGAAAAGTGCATCAATCGTTATGGGCCGCAGTCATCGCAGATAGCAATGTCCAGCAATTGATGCAAATCGCACTGGCGAGGGAAGTTCCGTCTAAAGTCCAATATAGATTTTAAAAAATAAAAAATAAAACAAGTCCATGCATTTTTGGCTCTAATTGTACTTTATTGGTGTTTCAACTTCTCTTTAATAATACCTAGTTAAAGCTTAAACAAAACAAATAATTGCAATAAAATTATGTACAATATAAATTCGGCGATTGCATTGAATAGTTAACATTTTTCTTTTCTTCGCATTTTAGCATAGGTTACCTGCTGTGATACTTTCAGTTTGCTAATTGCTTCCAGTACAATGTCATTCAATAAATTTTAAGTTCAACGAAGCCTAACTAAATGTAGCACAGTTACTCTTAAGTATTCCACTGAACTAAATGGATGTTCTGCTTTCATACCCTCGTGGTACCTCATTGTCGATTTTTTTTATTAAATGTATTGACAAACTAACTCTAGCTTTTTAATTTTAATTTTACAATAAACAGTGTAATTTCTATGGACTTTTATCCGTTTAACTGAGCACTTTTGTTAGACCATTGCCATTCTCATACAGTGGCATAGTTTTCAAGTCGAAATGAAGAAGTCCATTATGCTAGTACTTAGAATCGGGCTTGAAATTACGCTTTAGAGCAGGCACACAATGAATATTAATTGTAAATTTTATAAGTATACTGAAATTTTAGAATTTGAAATGGGGCAGTGACCCTTTTTGGTTAGAGCTGCATAGCCTCTCCTACCCAATCTCGACTCTCGCCTTCAGAAAGTCTTTATATGAAGATAAAGGTGGTGAACCTGAGAAACCTAAATAACCTAAGATAACCAAACCTAAATAGGGAGCAGCAATCTGCTTCCACGTGTTCTGCTATACAAATTCCTTATGTGCGGTCTTAGAAGTCCTCACTCGGCATAATTAGTGGTTCTTAACCTATTACCTATCACGATTCGAAATTAGGCCATTAAACTATTATGAATTTTACTTGCTTAAACCATTTTACCATTCAGTATGGATTATAGGAAATTGAGTTTTCATGGTATATTTTCCATATCTCCCTCCACCCCTTGCTAGTCAGGATATGTCTGACCATGCCACTTTTCTGCTGTCTGCTGGTTTTCACACCTCCTCTTCCATGTCTTTCTCATCCTGCCTTTTCTTCTTTCTTCAATACTCAAGCCTGGTAAACTGCTTATCCTTCCAATTGTACTTCCTCCATCGTCTGCATATAGCCCAATAATTTTAACTGATGTATATTTGGCCTTATCGATATTATATTCAGATTCTCCCTGAATAGCTTGTTTTCCTTTCATTTTTCTTAGAAATCTCGTTTCTGTACTCTCTTTCAAATTTCTTTTTTTCGTTTGTTGTCAATGGTTTCACTACTTTATAACTACTTCTGTTTTGGTATTTACTTCTTTTCCATTATATTATCCTTTATGGATTCTAACCCTTTTTGGCCAAGACCCAATGTGTACTACGCAATCAGTTTAAGTGACCCACGAGTCTATTTTGAAGTTAAACAGTACAAATGTAGTAAAACTGTATAAATAGTGCAGACATTATTACCTACTATTAGATATATAGTGTTGTAATATTTTCTATTAAGCAATTATATAAGGGTTAAGTGGGTTCTTTAATTAACATTGTTTTAAATTTAATTTTTTTGGAAAACTACGGCGACACATCCCTAAAGTCACGGCGACCCATAGGTGCAGAACCCCTGATTTATGCCATTAAACAATAACTTAGTTGTTTTTGCTATTCTATCATTCATTTCATCATTGTTGTTTCCATATCTATTTATTATCACTTCTAGTTACTTACATATGATTTCAATTGCTCTAGTTTGCCTGCAAAATATATTAAAGATTTTTAATTCCGTCGTCTAAACTCTAAAAGATGAAGGAAGTATTGCAATCGTGAAAAAATCACCTTCTCAAATTTCTTTAGATCTTCACGTTTTTGCGTAACTAGATGACGAAAAACATGTATTCTCAATTCCATTTGTCTGCCTGTTGACAAAATAGCTTGAAAAATATTTGTTAAATGACGTTGATATTGTGCATGTGAATTATATATCTACCTAGCATGAAACCGAATATACTTTCGGTCATATACAGTGTGGTCCATTAAGTGTGCAACAAATGGGACATTTTTTTATTAGTTGTAAAACCGAAATTTAAATACCGCCAAAAGTTAGTGCATGTTCGATAACCATATCAGATGCCCTTAGAATGGCTTCAAGTCAAACAATATACAGGGCAGGACAAAAAATATGAAATTCGTTCAAGAATAAAGTTACCTTAGTTAGAAAAATATAGCAAAATTTTATTGAGAAAAGTTGTTTAGAATCAAAAGTTATGCTCAAATACAAAGTCACGGCCTCCTATTCGAATTTTGATTCTTTTTTTGTAAAAATTTTTTATTATCCCCGTATGATACATATTTTTATTATTCTGATTTTATTAAGAGTTTTTCATATCTAAATTATTATTAGTAAAGCATTTGCCTTGTTAAGAAGAATATTTGCGAAATTCTAAAGTTCTGTTAAATATCGTTGCAACAAACATGAAGTGGACGGTTACCTAAAAAAATATAAATCCAAGTAAATTTTACAAATACGCTTCAAGTTGCTAAAAGTTATTTAAAAGGGATGTGGGTGTGGCTACTTTAAATACATATAAAATCAAAATAATAAAAATATGTATCATACGGGGGTAATATAAAATTTTTCAAAAAATAATCAAAATTCGAATAGGAGGCCGTGACTTTGTATTTGAGCATAACTTTTAATTCTAAACAACTTTTCTCAATAAAATTTTGCTATATTTTTTTAAATAAGGTAACTTTGTTCTTGAACGAATTTCATATTTTTTGTCCTGCCCTGTATATTGTTTGACTTGAAGCCATTCTAAGGGCATCTGATATAGTTATCAAACATGCACTAACTTTTGGCAATATTTAAATTTCGATTGTACAACTAATAAAAAAAATTCCCATTTGTTGCACACTTAATGGGATATTTTTTTATTAGTTGTAAAACCGAAATTTAAATACCGCCAAAAGTTAGTGCATGTTCGATAACCATGTCAGATGCCCTTAGAATGGCTTCAAGTCAAACAATATACAGGGCAGGACAAAAAATATGAAATTCGTTCAAGAATAAAGTTACCTTATTTCAAAAAATATAGCAAAATTTTATTGAGAAAATTTGTTTAGAATCAAAAGTTATGCTCAAATACAAAGTCACGGCCTCCTATTCAAATTTTGATTCTTTTTTTGTAAAATTTTGTATTATCCCCGTATGATACATATTTTTATTATTCTGATTTTATTAAGAGTTTTTCATATGTAAATTATTATTAGTAAAGCATTTGCCTTGGTAAAAAGAATAGTTGCGAAATTCTAAAGTTCTGTTAAATATCGTTGCAACAAACATGAAGTGGACGCTTACCTAAAAAAATATAAATCCAAGTAAATTTTACAAATACGCTTCAAGTAGCTAAAAGTCATTTAAAAGGGATGTGGTTGTGGCTACTTTAAATACATATAAAATCAAAATAATAAAAATATGTATCATACGGGGGTAATACAAAATTTTCCAAAAAAGAATCAAAATTCGAATAGGAGGCCGTGACTTTGTATTTGAGCATAACTTTTAATTCTAAACAACTTTTCTCAACAAAATTTTGCTATATTTTTTTAAATAAGGTAACTTTGTTCTTGAACGAATTTCATATTTTTTGTCCTGCCCTGTATATTGTTTGACTTGAAGCCATTCTAAGGGCATCTGATATGGTTATCAAACATGCACTAACTTTTGGCAATATTTAAATTTCGATTGTACAACTAATAAAAAAATTTCCCATTTGTTGCACACTTAATGGACCACACTGTATATGGATGTTGGAGCATCAATTCCATAACACCAATCCAGATGACTAAACTTACTGTCAGGCACCAAGAATTTGGCTTGGACGTTGCCAAGCTGATCGTACAATTTCAGAACGTCTTTCTCATTAGACAACCAGTCGTTCCTGCTGTAGTGAAGGTACACTGGGGCTGTCACCTTGCCCAAATTGTACTTTGGTGGACTCGTGCTGCCATACCTATTCAAATTTCCGAACATTCCGTAATCAAATTGTCGGAATTTCCCTAACGAAAACAAAAGTAGTTAGTACAATTTGTGGCTTGTTAGAGTAACCTTGATTAATTACCTGAGTTGATCTCCTGTGCGTAATGAAAGACTTGCTTAGTAGATGCTCCAGCAGGAGTGTGCCCCATCATGACTGGCAGCAAAGTGGCGTTCATTTGGTCTTTGTTAAAACCACAGATACAATCAAGGAATTTGTACACAATACTTGCATGATGGAATCGTCTCCACAAAGGACGTCCCCAACTGTTGCTATCAGCTCAGAATTTGGTAAGAATTCGTAAATTCCAATAAGGTTACCAAGGGCCTACAATTAAATAAGTTGTATTAGATATGATTACTTTCTTAATTGAATTTGAAATGATAATCAAAACTTAACATCTGCTTTTATGAAATCAAAACCGTTTTTAAAGTATAATGAAGAATTAATGCTCTACCTCTAATCCCCATTCGAACAGAGACAGCATGCGTAGAATGGGACTGGTCATGTACTTCATGTAAGCAATCGGCGCTAAACTGAACATCGCACGTATCTTGTTGTTGTATTCTGGCAATTCAGAACTCATAACGTAGAAAACAGTAGTTCCTTGGGAATGGCCGATATAAAAAATCGTCTCTTGCTTCGTTTGGTCTATGATGTAATCTATCATTGCAGGAACGTCGTAAATACCGATCTCATGCCAACTGAAATCCCAAAATGTCTTTGCATCTTCATCGGGATCCAATTCGACATGTTTACGAGAGTATCGTGTGCCACGAGCGTTTAGCATCCAAACATCGGAGCCAGCATCGGCTAGTACGTAAGCTGCAATATCAACATATCTGAATTAGTTCTGCAAAATAGTCCAACAGCCTTTGATTAGTGATATTCTATTCGTTGACTAAAGCAAGGAATTTCTTACCCAGTCCCTTTCCTGGTCCTGGTACAACCCAGTCGCCGGAGGACATCAGAATGCCATGTTGCAGATATACAGCTGATCTATTCTCTGAAGGCCCATCTTTGCCGTACGGTATTCTGTGTATTTCCAAAATGTAGCCATCTTCAGTAGTTATGCTGTGTCGTTCGCAGGGATAACCATATTTTTGTACCAATTCGGGCTGAAAAAACGTAAAGTGACAGTGAATAAATCATATTATCAAAACTTATTTTTCACTAAATGTTCACAAAATGTTTAGCTTACTGTTTGTAATATGGCATCTTCTTCGAGTTCCTTTGGCAACGTTTTATAGAACTCTGCAGCTTGTTTTCTTATAATTTCGAACTTCTCATCTTGAGACTGGAAGTGTGGCACAACCGCTGCACCTGCGAGTGCAAGAGTGGCTAAAAGTAGAATTGACATCTTCATCGCAGCAAAGTTTTTTGGAACTAAGGAGGCATTTCGAAGCTTCTCTTTTATAGCCGTTTAAAAGTAGTTTTAATCCACTAATCATCTAAAGATAAAAAGTCGCAGATTCATTGGAAATATTTAACGTAGAATAACAATGAAATGTTTAGGTATCTATCTATATGGATCCAATCGAACTACTTGGTACCTAAATAAAGTTTCTTGGGAAATGTACGTATTTTACTGAATTCACACGATTGAACTAAATATAAATCTTCAGCTTTTGTTAGATCTCCGTACTGTCAATATTTAAAGAAATAATGTTTTACTATTCTATTTTTTTACGCAATAATTTTTTTTAATAACAATACTGAGTACTTGTTAAGCAATCGATAGCCACTTAATGATATCTAGTTGATGATGATTTTTGATATGCAAATCACTTGTATTGTTTGGACAGAACCTTAGATACTATTGTCAGGGAAGATAGACGGTCGGCCTTACCTTTTGGCGAAAGTTATATTTGATGTTTTGCCGGCTGGTAACTATCGGCCTAATTGGGCTAGCTCGCCGCGAGGGTCGCAGGGTTCCAGCTATGCTAAAAGAGAATACAAAAAAAAAGGAGTGGGCGCCAGGTCCTAGACTCAGATCCAATTCCTTGTGCCGGACCTTACACAAGGTCGAGGATAAAAACCAGCAAGTCAAAAACAAACAAACCAACAACCAATGAATAGATCACAGCTTTATTTTAAATATATTGGTGCGTACTATAGTGCAAGGCTAACACAAGTATATATAAATATCACAGCAGGCAATATTTTTAGCAACACCAAAGAAAACACACAGTATGCGACATACAATAATAAATACAAATACAAATATAAATATAAATATCGAGCAAATAGTAGCCCACGAGCAGCAATGACTATGACCTGAGAATGGGCTAACACATTAAAACATTGTGCGGTTAAAACGGAGCGTAGCGAGTATTAAATTAAAAAAAATTAATTAATCCCTGTGAGGCAGGAAATAGCAGGGCCAGGTTATGCAAGCGCTCAGCTGATGTGAAACCCCGAATATCAGCTCAGTAAGATCCTAAAGTAATTAATCCAAAATTTCTAATGTCAAAACTACGAGGGTATATGGCCATATAGTTCACAGAGCAGTTTTCTTAATGGAAATACATCAGGTGCATAAATGAACGCTAAAGCAATCGCTTGAATAAACCTTCGGCAAACTTGTACCTACGTAAACTCGCGAATAAATTACAATAACGCGGAAAAATCGCGAACGCCGCAAACAGAGTTCCGGCAAGATAATTAACGGGCTCACGCGACTCCCAAGTAAAGCAATCGGCTACCGAAATCGGTTCTCTAGCCACGACACGCTAACAAAAATGACGTCAGACCTAAGCGACCGACATGCAAATGGCGTCGCCACAAACCCGAAGATATCGAGCAAACAGCAGGCAAAAAGCGGTAAGTACTGCCTTAAAACTGAATTACTAGCGCGGATGATCTAACATACAATTTGCAGGGGGCTCAATGGGGCGCGGCAGCCTTTAGCGGCAGCGGAACCTCCCAACCAAGGCCCTCGCAGGCCCTCCCACGGAGACGCCGTGGTCCGATCCGAAACCGAAGGCTCCTACAGGATTGAGCCACAGGGCTGTCTTTACCAATTCGAGTGAGCTCGATTAAAAATTCAATAAAGGTCAGTAGCCTGCACAAAATGGGCGCTCAAAATTTGCAATAGCCCTATCACAATTAACGCATTAAAATTATACAAAAACATGCACTAACATCTAACTCGACGAAGCATTACTGTGCCAAAAATATCCTACATGCCCTATCTGCTAATGAGACGAGATTCCAATAACTAACTAAAAAAAATACACCAGGCGCAAATAGCTATATCAGATTCTTGCCTGTAGTAAAGACATGTCAGCTCCTAGCCTGTGGATTGCGGACGGCCGGGGACGACAGAAGCGATGGAGGTTTCGGCAGACACAGCGAGAGGCCCAGCGGACCTAGGAGGCGGTGATTGTATCACAGGTGAGTGCAGTGCTACCCCTCCAGCGTAGCTACCAGGGAATTTGTCGAGCTCCTTGACAATTCGATGGTTTCAGGGGCCCAAATCGGCGGTTTGGATGCCAGCAGAGTGCAGCTGAACAAGGAGTGCTAAGCCTCTTCAGGGGGAAGTTCAACCTCTCGCAGGAAGCGTCCGAACTCTCCCAAGGTCGTAGCCGACAGGAAATGGCATCCCACAATAAATCCAAGTCCACAGTAAATCGAAATCCACAGCAAATCGCATCCCACAGGGAATTGAGTCCCACAGTAAATGAATGGCATCCGGCAGTAAATGGCTATAACGCACAATGCCCAAATAAGTCCCAAATAAGAAGAAACTGGCCTTATCTTACCTCACGCAGAAATCGAGCCAGAAGAAAGGGCAGAAGCAATGCTGGCCTCAGACGAATCCGCAGTTGCGAAGGACGTACGTATAACCAAATCAAATACGAACGTTTTAAGGGCACATGTGCTTTTTCAGATCCTCCGAAAAATCAAAACGGAGCTGAGCTATACTAATTAGCTCAAAAATTCAAGCACACGGCCGAGGCACCAGCAGCCTGCACCAAGTTTAAAATGGGAAAGACCTCAAAAATCCACCAGCTACCAGTTATCAAAACTTTCCAAAATTTTTGAGCCAGAGGATGCGAAAGAAACAGCCTGAAAAATTGTGACTGCAACAAGTGATATCCTTTATCTAGCAACAAATAGAATAGTGTAGAAGAATTTGTAACAGGGGTTGCCTAAACGCCATACACAAATATCTGTAGGAATACGACCAAAATAAATTTAATTAGTAAAATATGGGTAATTATTCGAGGAGTTGCTTGCCAAACTGCTTGATAATTATAGGCAAATAATTAAAAATAAGATACAGCTAATTATACCTAGTTTAAAGCATGCAAACATTGACAAAAGCCAACCATAAATATTCAAGTTCAAAATTCAGCTAGCCAAAGTTCAATACTACGGGGGACACTCCAAAAGTATCGTAACAAATCCTCCCCTCACAAAAGGGAGGGTAAATCACCTCAGATTTACCCGACCATACAAATGCCAACAAAAGAAATCGCCCTAAGAGACAAAAAAAAACGATGCCTGCCGGAAGGAAACAAAGGGAAGGAACAAAGGATCTAAAGAAGTAGACAAGAAGAGAGCATGTAAGAGTCCAAGCGCATCATCGAAGACAACTAGACACCAACCTCTTCCGTCGCTGCAAGATGACGTGAGCTGCGCCGGTGGAAGGGAAGGCTACGTCAGGCTGCAACAAAGATGCACCCGAAACGCAAACACCTCGGAAAAATGCGGAGTGGGAGACAGGAACGCGAACGACACAGAAGAAGGAAGGGAAAGGAAAACCAACCTCAACCAAGGGTTAAGTACTCAGGCCCAGGATCGACCTACAGCACTGAAGCTATCTCCAAATGACGGAAGATAGAACGGATATCCAAAATAACACGAAGCATAAAGAGAACGAACACAGCAAAAAGAGGGAACATCCCTTTCAAACAAGAAAGAAAAAAAAATGAGACAGAGAAAGATGCGAGAAATGAAGGGACCAGATGTTTAGGTCGGGACTCCAATTCGAGAAAAAGGAAAGGTGAGTTGGGTCCCAAGATTCCGTCCGACGTCCCCAAACCAACCTCCCAAAAAGACGTAGACTAAACCAAATCATCATTATCGTCGACAGCGTTATTGAGCTTCAAGTCTTTGGCATGCCAATTCTCGCGTAGACGTCCGTCTGGATCCTTAAGTTGATATATGAAGCGAGACAATTTCTTATGAATTATAAAGGGTCCAATGAACTAGGGTGCCAATTTAGCAGTATAGTGGTTAGCAGCATCTGATTGCGTGAAGTTTCTTCTCCAAACGGAGTTGCCTACCTGATATTCATCAGGTCGTCTTCGCAGGTTGTAGTATACCTTCGAACGATCGTAGGCCCTAGCAAGACGAACTTTTACTTCTTTGTACAATCGTTGCAGCGCTTGGGCTCTTATATTGGGGTTTTCATCCCTTATGACACGAAGTTCGGGACCTTCATCTTCAGGTCTTTCTTCAGGATTCCCGTCGAGTGTAATTTCTCGGCCAAAATTCAAAAAGTAGGGGCTATGACCAGTGACATCATGCTTGGAGGTTCTTATGGCACAAGCGACTTGTAAGTATTTATCCCACTCACGTTGTTTGTCGGACACGTACGCTGTAAGCATTGTTTTCAGAACACGATTGATGCGTTCCGTTGGATTTGCCTGAGGGTGATACAACGCTGTAAACGCTATTCTGCAGCCATAGTTCCTAGCCAAGGCAGTAAATTCGCGACTCTTGAACTGGACACCATTGTCGCAGATAATTCTCTTCGGAGCGCCAAACAATAAAAATACGTTCTCTTCAACGTGACGTACGACTGCAGCGGCCGTAGCCTTACGAAGGGGAAACACAAGAGGGAGTTTAGAGAAACAATCAGCCACTACGAGTATATACTGATATCTCCGAGATGAACGAGGTAGAGGTCCAATGAGGTCCATACAGATGACCTCCCAGGGCTTCGAGATGTTTGTGTGACCTCCCATATGTCCAGCGGGTGGTCGTTGGTCAGGCTTAGTGCGGGAACACACCTTGCAGTTGCGAATGTAGCGCAGAACGTCCGTTCGCATCTTGGGCCAGTAGTACCTCTGAGCTATACGACCTAAGGTTTTCGAAACGCCAAGATGTCCTGAGGTAGGATCATCATGATTACGTCTAAGTACTTCTGAACGTTTGTCCTTAGGTAGAACTATCTTCCAATCTTCATTGGCCTGCATGAGTTCTGGATACGGGCTCCTAACATGTTTATAGAGTTGCGAATTCGACTCGCGCCAAGCAGGATAGTGCTGTGGATCGTTTCGGACTTTTAGGCGCATCCGAGCATACCAGCGATCTCGAATATCGTCGTCCTCAGTGACTTCATCGACAATAGGTACGGATCTGGATAGAGCGTCAGGTACGACATTGTCTTTGCCCTTGCGATGTATGACGTTAAAATTGTATTGTTGTAGGCGTATGGCCCAACGCGCAATGCGTCCTATGGGGTCTTTAATATTATGCAACCACTTGAGGGCGTAGTGGTCGGTCACGACGTCGAACTTAGTTCCCTCGATGTACGGGCGAAGTTTTTCGATGGCGAAGAGTACCGCGAGACATTCACGTTCCGTTGTGCTGAACTTCCGCTCATTCCTCGTGAGCGAACGGCTTATATAGCAGACGACCTTCTCTCCCTCAGGATATGTCTGGGACAAGACGGCTCCGAGTCCATAGCCAGAGGCGTCCGTCTGGATAGTGAAGGGCCGACTAAAATCTGGGCAAGAGAGCACAGGGGCCGAGACGAGGCAGTCTTTAATGGTGTCAAATGCGGTTTGACATTCCTCAGACCAAACAAACTTCTGGTTCTTGCGAAGCAGGCGAGTCATAGGTGACACAACTGACGAAAAGTTAGGTACAAAGCGCCGGTACCAAGATGCCATTCCCAATATTCTTCTAACCTCTGGGACCGTCTTGGGGTTAGGGATGTTCAAGATTGCTTCGACCTTTTTCGGGTCGACGAGTAGACCTTTGGAGTTCACGACGTACCCCAGGTACTTCAGTTCGGGCTTGCAAAAATGACATTTTTCCCGGTTCAAAGTTAGGCCGGCCTTGGCGATCCTAGATATGACTTCCTTCAAGACCTCCAGGTGTTTTTCGAAGGTAGGAGTGCAGATAATAACGTCATCCAAGTATGTGAAGGCGTAAGGTTCTAGGTCGGCACCAATAACTCGGTCGATAAGGCGTTGCCAAGTCGCCGGGGCGGTATGAAGGCCGAACGGGAGGCGACAAAATTGGTACAACCCACGATTAGGGACAGTGAAGGCAGTTAGCGGACGGCTAGCGACAGAAACCGGCACCTGAAAGTAAGCTGACTTGACATCTAACGTGGTCAGGTATTGTGCATCACGTAACTTGTCCAAGATGTTGCTGATGTACGGAAGCGGATAGGCATCCGGTTGGCTCACCTTGTTGAGCTTCCGATAGTCTACGCAGAAGCGGTAAGAACCATCCTTCTTCTTTATCATAACGATGGGCGATGACCATGCCGATGTTGAGGGTTCCACAATGCCCTTTTCTAACATATCGTCGAGCTCTTCATTCACGTGCTTTTGCAAAGCAGGCAAGATTGGATAATAGCGCTGCTTAATTGGTTCAGCATCCGTCTTGATTACGTGTTCCACTAAATGGGTACATCCTACACCATCTCCTATCAAAGAAAAAGCTTCGCTGAGAGTCTGATCAAGCACAGCTTGTTCGTCGTTCGTGAGGTGTTCAGTCGAACGGATCGCAGCGATTTGCTCATCAGCCGAGGCTTTGGAGAAGGTCCATTCCCCATGGCGAAGATCTGGCACAAGGGCCATCCTCTTCCAGAAGTCGGTGCCCAAAATTAATGTATGTGGGAGTGAAGGAATAACCAGGACTTCGAAAGTTCTCACGCGATCTCTCAGTACGATGGGGACGGTAAGTGTACCTATACTATGGCATTTATCACCGTTGGCGACGCTGCAGGTGGTAGATTTAACAGAGCTTAATTTGCAGACGTCCTTCAATGCTTCCCATCCTTGGTGACCTAAAATGGTACGGCTCGCGCCGGAGTCCAACAAGCCAAGTAGATCCTTGCCATAAATCGAAACACGAAGATAGGGCCTTTCATGTTTACTGGCGTGACTTAAGATGAAATCGAGCAGAATACGATGTCCAGTAGGTATGTGATCCGTTTCTCGAGATTGGGAGACGACATTGGCCTCAGAAATGGTGGCGGGAGAAGACGCTAATCGGCCTCTTAACGCCTTTCGTTTCCGTTTCCCGAACAGGAAGGGCAGGTACGAATTGTGACGTCAGCTTTACCGCAGCGATAGCATTTCAATTTGCGTGGCGAAGGACACTGAGCTACGCGATGGTCGGGCTTCCCACAGTTCCAGCACACACCATAGGGTCGAGCGGCCGTAACATCGCAGACTTGTTCTTCGGCAGAGGGACTAGGAGTGAAACTAGTTTCCTCAATGGCGGCAGCTCTAGCTCCAAAACGGGGCTTGTGATAAGCCAAGTCAGGTTCGAGGGCTTGATAAGGCGGAGGTGGATTCTTGAACCTCGAAGCACGCACCTTAGCATCTTCAATTAACTTTCCAAGTTGTCTGAGTTGCGAGATACTCGTGGGAGAGTAGAGAGCCAGTTGTGCCTGTAAGTATGGTTGCAAGTTTCTACGCATAATCTCTATGCGTTCCATTTCTACAGGTAAACGAGAAAGGCGACTAAAAAGGTTCTCCATAATAGCAACATAGACCGTCACGGGCTTATCGGGTCCTTGGGTTCTACTACGGATCTCATCCCATAGGCTGATTTCATAATCACAAGGCAGGAAAGCGGCTTTCAAAGCGATGATCAATTCGTCCCAAGAACGAATGGTGTTGCGAATGGAACGAAACCAAATTCGAGCGTTGCCAGTGAACAGTTCGATGGCAGCAGCAAAAAGTTGATCCTTGTATACGTTTCGAGCTATGCGAGTTTCTTCAATTTCTTCTAAAAAGCTAGTTAAGCCATTTCCTCCATCGAAGGTGATCCTCCATTTGTTGATGGCTAAATAGTTGGCAGTCGAAGTGTGTCTATGCGACGCAGACTGGTTGACATCTTCGGCAGCAGAAGAACGACGATTGACAGCATCAGCAAAGGGCGGATAATCCAAGTACATGCCAGGCTGCATGGCTGAGCTACTAGGAATAGGCTGAGGGGCAAAGAACTGTGAAGTGGACAAAGGATGACTCCACGTAACCGAGCTAGCAATAGGACGAATAGGCAAGGCAGCGTCTTCCTGAGACGTAGTGACAACAGAGCTATGGGGGCGAATATGAGTTTCCTGAGGCGAAGCTACTGAACCGTCCTCCGAGCTTGAATCACTCGGTGCAGCTGTTGTGTCGTTGCGAGCTTGGGTATCAACGTGAAGCTGAAGTTTCGCTTCCAAGGCGGCAATTAATTGTTCGCATCTATCCTTCAAGGACTCCAACCTAGAAGCGGAATCTGGTTCTGCTAGAATATGACCTAGACGACCTTGAACATGAAGAAAGCGAGTACCTAATCGTTGGGCATCATTGTCCAGGTTCCTAGAGGTGCAACTATCAATTTCGGCAGCTAAAATGGAAAGTTTGTCTTCACAGATCGCAAGTTCTTCAGTAGCGTCGAAAGACACGGGAGTGAAAGTGACATTCATAAGAAGATCTATCTTCATACGAGCACGGAGTAATTTACGTTTGTCTTGGACGTTGCCCTGAATGGCAATGTCTCTAACTCGAAGCTCATAGTCGAGCTCATCGACGAGCAAACGATTAACATCTAATTTAAATACCATCTTGCTGTTCCAACAGGACAAGATGATCACAAAAACTTATTTAAACTAGGCTTATAACTAACCCAAGCAAAACCTGTAAATAGCATGCAATAAACAAACCTATAACTAGCAATAATCAATTGTAAATACCCAACAAGTATCGACAATAAATAATACCAAATGTAAATCACCTAGCCAATAATAAATTCTAACACCCTAACAGTTCGATTTGCACTATAGTACCACCAAGTACCCTAATAACGACGTAGTCAAAAATCCTTTCAAGGCCCCAAAGCGTTGGGCGTCAAAATCTTCTTGTAAGGGAAGATAGACGGTCGGCCTTACCTTTTGGCGAAAGTTATACTAGTTATTTTGCCGGCTGGTAACTATCGGCCTAATTGGGCTAGCTCGCCGCGAGGGTCGCAGGGTTCCAGCTAAGCTGAAAGAGAATACAAAAAAAAGGAGTGGGCGCCAGGTCCTAGACTCAGATCCAATTCCTTGTGCCGGACCTTACACAAGGTCGAGGATAAAAACCAGCAAGTCAAAAATAAACAAACCAACAACCAATGAATAGATCACAGCTTTATTTTAAATATTGGTGCGTACTATAGTGCAAGGCTAACGCAAGTATATATATAAATCACAGCAGGCAATATTTCTAGCAACACCAAAGAAAACACACAGTATGCGACATGCAATAATAAATATAAATACAAATATAAATATAAATATCGAGCAAATAGTAGCCCACGAGCAGCAATGACTATGACCTGTGAATGGGCTAACACATTAAAACATTGCGCGGTTAAAAACGGAGCGTAGCGAGTATTAAATTAAAAAAAAGTAAATAAATTAATTAATTAATCCCTGTGAGGCAGGATATAGCAGGGCCAGGTTATGCAAGCGCACAGCTGATGCGAAACCCCGAATATCAGCTCAGTAAGATTCTAAAGTAATTAATCCAAAATTTCTAATGTCAAAACTACGAGGGTTTATGGCCATATAGTCACAGAGCAGTTTTCTTTGTGGAAATACATCAAGTGCATAAATGAACGCTAAAGCAATCGCTTGAATAAACCTTCGGCAAACTTGTACCTACGTAAACTCGCGAATAAATTACAATAACGCGGAAAAATCGCGAACGCCGCAAACAGAGTTCAGTCAAAATAATTAACGGGCTCACGCGCCTCCTAAGTAAGGCAATCGGCTACCGAAATCGGTTCTCTAGCCACGATACGCTAAAAATGACGTCAGACCTCAGCGACCGACATGCAAATGGCGTCGACACAAACCCGAAGATATCGAGCAAACAATAGGCAAAATGCGGTAAGTGCTGCCTTAAAACTGAACTACTAGCGCGGATGATCTAACATACAATTTGCAGGGGAGTTCTATGGGGCGCGGCGGCCTCCAGCGGCAGCGGAACCTCCTAAGCAAGGTCCTTGCAGGCCCGCAGGCCCCCCCCACGGAGACGCCGTGGTTCGAGGCCAATCCGAAACCGAAGGCTCCTACAGGATTGAGCCGCAGGGCTGTCTTTACCCATTCGAGTGAGCTCGATTAAAAATTCAATAAAGGTCAGTAGCCTGCACAAAATGGGAGTTCAAAAGTTGCAATAGCCCTATCACAATAACACATTAAAATTATACAAAAGCATGCACTAACATCTAACTCGCCGAAGCATTACTGTGCCAAAAATATCCTACATGCCCTATCTGTTAATGAGACGAGATTCCAATAACTAACTATAAAATACACCAGGCGCAAATAGCTATATCAGTTTCTTGCCTGTAGTAAAAACATGTCAGCTCCTGACCTGTGGATTGCGGGGGCCGGAGACGGCAGAAGCAATGGGGTTCCGGCAGACACAGCGGGAGGCCCAGCGGACCTAGGAGGCGGTGATTGTATCACAGGTGAGTGCAGTGCTACCCCTCCAGCGTAGCTACCAGGGAATTTGTAGAGTTCCTTGACAATTCGATGGTTTCAGGGGCCCAAATCGACGGTATGGATGCCCGCAGAGTGCAGCTGAACAAGGAGTGCTAAGCCTCTTCAGGGGGGAGTTCAACCTCTCGCAGGAAGCGTCCGAACTCTCCCAAGGTCGTACCCGACAGGAAATGGCATCCCACAATAAATCCAAGTCCACAGTAAATCGAAATCCGCAGCAAATCGAATCCCACAGGGAATGGTGTCCGACAGTAAATGGCTCACGCTGGAATTGAGCCAGAAGAAAGGGCAGAAGCAATGCTGGCCTCAGACGAATCCGCAGTTGCGAAGGACGTACGTATAACCAAATCAAATACGAACGTCTTAAGGGCACATGTGCTTTTTCAGATCCTCCGAAAAATCAAAACGGAGCCGAGCTATACTAATTAGCTCAAAAATTTAAGCACACGGCCGAGGCACTAGCAGCCTGCACCAAGTTTAAAATGGGAAAGACCTCAAAAATCCACCAGCTACCAGTTATCAAAACTTTCCAAAATTTTTGGGAGAGAAGATGCGAAAAAAAAAACAGCCTGAAAAATTTGACTGCAAGGAGTGATATCCTTTATCTAGCAGCAAATAGAATAGTGTAGAAGAATTTGTAACAGTGGTTGCCTAAGCGCCATATACAAATATCTGTAGGAATATGACCTAAATAAATTTAGTTTGTAAAATATGGGTAATTATTCGAGGAGTTGCTTGCCAAACTGCTTGATAATTATAGGAAAATAATTAAAAATAAGATACAGCTAATTATACCTAGTTTAAAGCATGCAAAAATTGACAAAAGCCAACCATAGATATTCAAGTTCAAAATTCAGCTAGCCAAAAGTTCAATACTACGGGGGACACTCCAAAAGTATCGTAACACCGGCACTGAGCTTCTGGCAACCATCAGGAAATCTGAATCTTCACCTAATAACAATAACAATCGAGGGAGAAAAGACAGTTTTCAGAAAAAAAAACAAAAACACACATGGTTACAGGTAATCACCAAGTAATTAGTAGCCATGCAGAAAAACAGAAAAGACAAAGACGACGTGATGTGGCCTAAAGTCAAGTCTAACCAAAAAATGCGTCCGCAAATAGATGCAAGTAACCAGGAACATTGTGGAGTAAAATGCGTTCTCAAGAAGATTGCTTGTCATTTGTATAGGGTTGGCCTTATGACAACAACCAACTTACGCAATCTTCTCCTTCCAAATTTTCCTCAAGCGGAGTACGAAAGTACTACACCCAAATATCCAGGCGTTTATAATTCATTAAAGGTAACTTAATTTCAAACTAATTAAAGAACAAGATAAGAAGGTGTAAGCTCCTTATCGATACTTTGGCACAGTTTGGGATGGAACAGTTTCTGCCATGCGCTCTTTGGCACGCCCTGTTCTAACGACGCACTAATTTACGTTTTCTAATCAATTAGAATGTGCCTTTCAGTATCGTATGGCCGTTACAATATTGCGTTATACAGGGTGTTATTTAAGTACGTGGCCAAACTTCAAGAGGTAGTTCTTTGAGTGATTCTAAGACGAAAAGTTTATATAAACATAGGTCCGGTAATGCTTCGTTTTCAAGATACAGGGTGTCAAACTATTTTTAAAAAATCATTTTTTCGTAAAAATTTTAATAATCCTTTAGCCAATTTTGTTGAAATTTGTTAGTGTTATTTATGGTAGAAAGGGGCTAATTTAGCCCTAACTATATTAAAATTATTAAGTTCAGTGGCGTCCTGGGGGGCACCTTAACCAATATTTTTGACAAAAAAATGTGCGCCACTGACTTCTTTAGAACTTTTATATTCTTTTTCGCATTAAGTAGCTAAAAATACAACTTTTTTGTCTCTTTATTTTTTTTCGTATCTTGCTCCGTTTTTTGAGAAAAAAAAATAAAAATCACTTTATTGCATGTCCCTGGGACAACATAATAAAAAACGAAAACTACCAAACTATTAAAAACTGGGGTGTACCTGTTATTTTTTTTCCATATCAATAGTCTATTTTAGTCTTAGAAATTGTTATAACAATTAATGCTAGCTAAAAAATATTTTTTGTGTTTTATTAATTATTAAAAAATGTTTTTTTGCTGTCCATGGACATGCAATAGTTATTTTTCTCGAAAACGGAGCAAGATACAAAAAAATAAAAAGACAAAAAAGTTGTATTTTTAGCGGCTTAATGCGAAAAAAAAATATAAAAGTTCTAAAGAAGTCAGTGGCGCACACTTTTTTGTCAAAAATATTGGTTAAGGTGCCCCCCAGGTCGCCACTGAACTTAATAATTTTAATCTAGTTAGGGCTAAATTAGCCCCTTTCTACCATAAATAACACTGACAAATTTCAACAAAATCGGCTGAAGGATTATTAAAATTTTTACGAAAAAATTATTTTTAAAAAAAAGTTTGACACCCTGTATCTTGAAAACGAAGCATTACCGGACCTATGTTTATATAAACTTTTCGTCTTAGAATCACTGAAATAATTACCTCTTGAAGTTTGGCCACGTACTTAAATAACACCCTGTATATATCATTGCGCCATATGTGCGCGACTTCGGCTAAAGGAAATTTTCAAAGGAGACTGGAATTAATTATTGCGAAGCCTAGATGGAGGATATAGGTTAAAAATCGAGTCGGTTATTTATAAATAACTACTGCTGGACGAGAGAGCGAATGGGGCAGAGAGCACCGATGCCGTAAAATTTCAAATTTAAATGTGTGAAAGGCTACACATTTGCATTCGCATCATTCGCAACTTTAAAAAGTCTAGCTTCAAATTGTGATCTCTGGCTCAGTAGTCGACTCTTCAGTCACTAAACCATACAAAAATGGTATAAACATACAAATCAACCCGTCAGATCTCGTGCAAAAGCTTCTCAGTTCTTCACACAAATCATCCTGATAGGTTATGTCGTCCTCGAGACAGAATGCTTAATTCATCGGGCGAGATACCGTCACTAAACAAAATTTTTCGATTTTCCTCTAACGCCAAAGCCGTTGCTGTCTTGACAAAAGTTATGTCGTTTCATGAGACCCTTCATATAATTTTGGTTTGGTCGCGATTGATTGAACGGTCGAGGCAAAAATTGCAAATTAGTAAAAATGGTTAATATTTCGGCAGGTTGTGCCGAAGTAAAAAGCTGCTGATCTAAAATACAAGCCCTATAGATCGTGTAATCAGTGGGGTTCCGAGTTTCCTAAGAAGGAAAAAAAGTTAAATTTTCTTCAAGTGTTTCAAGTATTTAACAATAGCAATTCTGCTATTGTTAAATACCGTGCGTCTAAAAACAAAACGGGAAAACAATACACTGAACATTTTTGCTAGCCCATATCTTGCATAATATGTTAGACGACTATTTAGCTAAGCAACGAACCACTGTTCAACCTCAAAAGTGTGGAGGGTGCGCTTTTCAGGTAAGCAACACACACAACAGCAATACACTTCACGGATAGGCAGCATACTTGCCAAGCATGTGACGTCACCGCATTAACCTCAAATACAGGGTGCGCATCCCAACGGCGCAACCCTTAGTGGCAGCATCGGCAGTTCGAGTTTAGTTACGGCGTGATAAGCATTATTGTGTTGTGTTCTTACGTTAATTATTAATAAAGCTTTTAAAAAGCCTGTAAATATATTACTAGACACTACAGCTTTAGTCCAAGTTCCTGGATTTAAAGAAAATATTAACAAAGCATTAGTAATATCTATGGCCGCTTTTTATAAATTTATTTATGACGAAGGTGGTAATGCTAGACAAAGGCGTGGACTAATTCGTAATTTTACAGGATTTGATTTCGAACTTGAATCGGGGCCATTCAATTAAAAGGTACAATGTGCAGCAGCTACTTTTAATTTAGGCTATTTAACTACAATTTACAATATCTTGGGAATTGAATATGTTGAAAATAAAAAAGAAATCGTGGAATGAATTTGCACGCACTTGGTGAACTTGGATTGTTTGGTAAATGCGGAGCAATATGCTGAGGAGGATCTGCAGGAAGCAGCGGCTCTGCCAGTTAGTTGTTCAACGGCGCCTGTCTTCACAATGAGTTTCAGGGAAGTGGAGGACAGGATGAGGAGCTTCGACGGCGGAGACCAATACCCGGTGGAGTCCTGAGTTTCCCATTTCGACCATAATGCGATTCTTATGGGATGGAATGATTTGCAAAAGCTAATATTTGCCAAGAAATCGTTGACCGGATTAGGAAAACCGTTTGTGCAAGGAGGGCGAGGCCTCAATTCTAGGAAAATTTTAAAATCTCGACTTTTAAGCTAATTTTCCGTAAAAATTAATAATGCTTAATTACATCAAAAGTTGTCCAATAGAAAAATGCTGCGTGAAGAAACTCTTCAAGAATACTTACAAATTATGAAAGAATTTATACACTCTGCATTTTGCTGACGATCAGGTCATGATAGCTCAAGACAAATACGATCTAGAATACATGAGCAGGAAATTAATTGAAGAGTACAGTAAGTGGGGATTGAGAGTAAATGTCGATAAAACCAACTATCTGTTGGTAGGTGGACCTTTTGAAGATCTAATGCTCAACGACGGAACTAAATAAATGCATGTTAGGACTAAACCTATCTAGAAACCAAAATAAGTCGCTCGGGAAGAGCAGAAAAAGAAATTGAAAGCAGAATGATAAAAGGAAGGCTAGTAATCGGTGCATTAAATTCAATCTTATGGAACAGGCGCATTAAAAAGAAAATAGAAAAAATAAATTTATAACTCCATTTAGAAGCGTGACACTATACGGATGCGAAGTATGGCATATAAATTCAACCGTAGAAAGAAAGCTACGAGCCATTGAAATGGACTTCTTTCTAGCGAAAATCAGCGGGTGTATCTCGTTTGGAGAGAGTTTGAGGATATACAACAAAAACAACTAGTTTGGTATAGCCATGTATAAAGAATGGGTGACGAAAAGATCCCTAAACAAATATCCCAATGAACCCCTCTAGAACTCCGAAAGAGAGGACGACCAACAACCTGGCTGAGCGGTATTCAGAAAGCTATGTCTGCTAGAAATTTGGTAGCAGAAGACTGGACGAATCGGAGAGGATGGCAATTGAGAATTGTATGGCGTAGAAGGACGCTATAAGCGGCTATATATATATATAAATATGTGTGTGAAAGAATTAGCTTCGACTGGTACAGTGGAAACGAAAGCATTAATTACTTATATTATTGATTGGATTCCGAAGGAGAATAACCACCTAATGTTTTTGTACGAGGCAACTACATTGACAAAAATAAAACTGAAGTTGGACATTTATGCAAGAGTTCGAGTAAAACACCTGTGTCAATTTTTTTAGCTAGAACCGATTCTAACAGCAGGGTACCCTCAACAAGTACTGCCAGCCCCTGTCAAGCAAATTCAAAAGCTTTCAGTCCCAAATGTTTCAACTGTAACGAAACCGTCCGTTCGTGCCCAAAGCCGAAAAGGGAGCGCGGTTCCTGTTAGACATGTAGACAAATGGACCTTGTGAAGAATAGATGTCCAAGTCGATTGGTCACGCAGAAGAGAGGACAAACCCAGGGGCAAATTGGGTCAACTAATTTAGTGGAATGTGTAAGTGATTCAGTGCCGTGTTACACAGTTACAGTAACTTTTGATAATATTGGTAAAACATCTGCAGTATTAAACAATGGTACTCCATATCACTATTAAGCAAGGATTTGGTACCTGAAACAGTAACAGTACAACCTTATGCTGGCACCTTGAAGGGGTTAATAAAAGTAAATTAAATATGTTAGGTTAGATTTAACAAAAAATTACAATTCAAGGTTGTGAAACTGTAATAAATTTCTTTGTTGTACCTAGCACAACCACGAACTGTTGTTGTTTACTAGGGCGTGATTTTAGGGCTAGTGAAATTATTGTACTCTGAAGAAATGTTAGGATTTCTACTGCTGACTCTAATATTTTTGCAAGCGAAATTGTTGAGATATTTGTCAGTGATGATTCATTAAGCAGAATAGATTTGCACATTAATGAAAATTTAGACTGAGAAATTAGAGATCACGTGCAAGCCATTGTACAAGAGTATTATGTAGAAGCGGAGAAACCAATTCAACCGAGTACTAATTTAGAAATGGAATTAATAATAAAACAAAATCACAGTCCTTTCATCATAATCCATCCGAGACGCCTCTCTTATTGTGAAAACGAGGCGGTTGCAAAAATTATTGACGACATATTATTCGACCACATCACAATGCAGTAGCTATTGTGTTAGTTAAAAAGAATATTTAGTTTCGCATGGCAGTTGATTACAGAAAGCTAAACAAATTACAGTTTGAGACGTATTTCCGATTCTTAGGATAGACGATCCCATTGATGGTCTTAGAGATAAAACGTATTTTACGCGATTATACTTAAAAGATACCTTTCATCATATGAAATTAAAAGACAATTCTATTCCGTATACTTCTATTGTTACTTTTAAAGGTTTGTCGAACCTAGCTTCGTTTGTTAGGCGATTTATAAACGCCGCTTTCCGTTTATTGATTATTGAAAATAAACTATTAATTTATTTGGACGATTTTGTGATTGCGACAGAAACAATAGAAGATAATCTGAGCATTTTCATGGAAGTTCTTACTGTTATAGTAAATAACTTATTTGAACTAAAATTTGAAAAATGTTCATTTCGACATACCGAAATCGACTACTTAGGGTATCGAATTAGCGGAGAAGAAATTAAGCCTAACTCAGAAAATATTAATGCTTTTCTTCGTAACTTCTTAAAAAAATGCTTTAATTTCAAAACCATTATATGATCTCAAATCAAAAGGCATTTAACTGGATAATGAATTAATTTGTTTCGGTATGTTAAAAGAGGTACTGATATCAGAACCAATTTTGGCAATTTATACCACACAGTTGCACTGCGATGTAAGCTTTCATGGTTTTGGATCCGTACTTATGCAAAAGCAATCTGATGGAAATTTCCATTCAATTTGTTATTTCAACAAAAGAACAACGCACGCAGTCATGCTAACATAGTTTTGAATTAGAGGTTTCAGCAGTGGTTGATTCAATTCAACGATTTGACATTTATTTACAAGGAATACCGTCTACGATAAGCACTGATTGTAACCGGTGAAAATTAACATTAGAGAGAAAGGAAGTAAATCCACGAATATTATTGTGGTCTCTTATATTACGTAATTATAATTACAAACTTGAGCATCGCGCAAGTGATTGAATGAAACATGTTGATGCAGTTAGTCGAACTTATACTAATTTAGTCATGACTGAACATAGTTTTAAAAGAAACCTGTCAAGTACTGTTTGAGGCTTTCGCGGTTTCTCGAATTATTCTCCTTAGCATAGAATTTCGGCTTAGACCGCATAGTATTATTTGTATATGAACAGATGAACACCCAGCATTTTCTGGCTTAATGTGCCTTGCACCTTGTGAAGTCGAGCAAAATGAAACCTGTCAATTTTACAAGAAATAGACAATGAAATTAGCGAAATTAAAAAGAAGCTTGAAGTAAATGAGGACAATTTTTTCGAAATGAGTAATGGTTTACTTTATAGAAAATATAATGGAAAATTACGAGGTACTTTATGTTGCAAGCAAAATAGATCACAATGTTTTTAAAGCCTGTCACGACGATATAGGTAACCACGGCATTAGCAGAATCATAGAATATTTAACACGCGTTTATTGGATCCCTCATATGAAAGACAAAGTGAAAAATTATATAAGAAATCGTTTAAGATGTATAGCACACAGTACGATATTAAACAAAGTAGAAGGGCGACTTCATTGTCCTTACAAAGGCAATTTACCATTTTTACTGTGTACAGATGGGTAGATCGTGTTGGTTCTTTTACATCCATTACATTTAAAAATTTTGTAGAACATTCAAACGGTCAGATTGAACTTACTAATCGATCTTTGACACCAATGTTTGCAAAGATATCAGAAGATACGAGAAAACGAGATCACATATTACATAAAGCAGAATTTGTGTTAAATAACACAATTGTTCTACGGGTGACACACCTGCACGGTTATTATTTTGGATCAATCAAACTGCTTTAGTAGAAGAAGTTAATTTTGAAATATCAACAAGAAACTGAGCGCAATTTGGTTGGTATTAGAAGCAATGCTGTTTCAAGAATCATAGCAAGGTAAAATGCATGAAGTTGGAGATTATGTAGTGATTAAAAAAGTTGATGTTACAGCGCGAGTCAATAAAAAATTACTTCCGAAATTGGGGGGACCTTATGGAATTAAAAAAGTATTATATAATGATTGATACATAATTAAAGATCCTGATAGCTATCAATTAACTCAGCTGCCATTCAAAGAAGGGTATTTGCTCAACTCAAAATATGAAACACTGGATTATTGAGCTGGGTTAATTATATGCAAGTGTGGTAGTTCAAACTATTTCTATTTATACGAGGATTGTTCAATAGAAGCACATTTGGAGGCTGTAGCATAATTTTTATTAACTCAATTTTTTAAAAATCTCTATTAAAATTAAGGCATAAGTCCTATTGTTGTAGTAATATATAGATTTCCTATTGGTAAAATCCCTGCAGCTCTTAATTAAACCATTCTCTAACAGCAACCTTCACTTCAGCGTCCGAAGTAAGTCGCTGTCCCTTAAGCGATTGCTTTAATGGACCAAACACATAAACTTTGTGATAATAAGAGTGCGAATAATGCAATTAACACTTTTTATACTGATATTCATAATTTCAGGTAGCTATCTGACTTTAATGCGTCTATTTACACGTAAAGCAGTTTTACATGTTTTTTCTCTGAAGCTGCAACATGAACATGTTCTGGATGAACTAAAACTCTCTTGTCGAAATTGTCCGCCTTACTAAACCACTCTAGTGGGAGAATAACTATAGTGACCAAATCACCATCAACAGACTTCATTCCCTCGTGCATTTCTAAAGGTTGACGTCTTTCGATTAAAAATTGAATATTATCTTTTGACGGATTTTCCAGAGCAAACCCATTTCGAGGCTCGATAAAAATTCACACAAAGAAGCAACCACATAGAAATTTGTCAGATATCTCATTAATACGTCAATAAACAATTTTAACAATCTCAACGGTGCAACACTTAGGGCCGGTTGCAGAAAGCAAT
This sequence comes from Agriotes lineatus, assembly GCA_940337035.1. NCBI lineage: Eukaryota > Metazoa > Arthropoda > Insecta > Coleoptera > Elateridae > Agriotes > Agriotes lineatus. The sequence goes on from OW679194.1 coordinate 126,890,850, forward strand.
GTTAAGTCTGGTGTTAGCTAACATCGCGTCAAAGTGAACAAAAACGAATCAAATCTGAAATGTTTATGGTAACTAATACATTAGTAAACAAAATTTGATGCGATTTTGTTCACTTTGACGCGATGTTAAGTCTGGTGTTAGCTAACGCGACGTCAAAGTGAACAAAAACGAATCAAATTTCAAATGCTTATGGTAACTAATACATTAGTAAACAAAATTTGATGCGATTTTGTTCACTTTGACGCGATGTTAGCTAACACCAGACTTAACATTGCTTTCTGCAACCGGCCCTTATTGGCGGCGTTATGAACATTATTGTGTTATGTATTTTAAGTTGTGTTCTTATGTTAATTATTAATAAAGGGAGTAAATAGTATGACTTGACTCGTCCTTCGCCTTGTGGGTGCGAGGGCGTCACTAATATCAAGAATGGTGTTTTAAGACCATTCACCCCATAGCTCAGCAGTAGAGAGTGTTAACGAAGAGTAGTCTAGTTGGAGCTCCTGTCTTAAAGACAACAATTGGTTAATTCCTGTTCATTCTAAGTTTAAAATTACTATGTAGACATTATTTACAAGAAAAACTAATTCGAACAAAGTCTAAGATTCAATTGGTTGTTGATGACTAAGGCGTCTCCGTGGGCGTTGGTGGTGAGGACGAGCTTCTTCACGGAGCTCGTCGATGGCCGGGTGCTCGCTCGAATGTATTGGGCAGACCTAGGGTTTGAGTTGGAGCCGAGCACAGAACAGCAGGCGGAGAAGAACTTCCATGGTAATCCCAGGATGACGTCCTCTCTTAGATGCTCAGCCACGACGCACTGAATGGGGTACTCGTTGTGCCCTAGGTTGAGAAGTACCCTGGTTTCTCCTACTAGTGCCGCCGTGGCGTTTCCTTGGGCCATCTTGGCCGTGGGGTAGGGTGATGTCGGAGGTCCTTTGTCTGCACCCAGCTAGCGCGGATGAAGTTGTGGGTGGCGGCGGAGTCTACCAGCGCGCAGGCCTTCTGCTGTTGTGGACCAATCCGAACTCCTATGTGCGGAAGGGGGCGGCTAGTTGCGTTGCTTAACATGTAACATTGACTCGGGCCGCAAGTAAGGCCTCGCTGTTCAGGCGTCCCAGCCTCTCTCCGTTTCTCGGCTGATTGGCTTGAGGGTTGTGGGCCCTTGTCTCCGCTGGTGGCGGACCGGTTCGCTTAATGGGCCATAGTTTCGCTGCTGGGGCAATCCCTGTTGAAGTGACGCCTGGGACAGAAGTGGCAACATGGCAGGCTGGGTTGCGGGTACCCTCGAGGTCGGATCTCGCAGACCGGTGACGGCATCTGGTCCTCTAGACCTTTTTCTATAGCGGCGACTTTATCCAGCAGATCGTCCGTACCTACAGGCGCTGCGAGCTCCAGGTAAGGTCAAATAGATGATTTTAGGAGTTCCACCATAATGGGGACGAGTGACTGCACGGACTGCTGTACATCTAGGCGTCGTACCATCTGCATTTTCTTTAGGAGAAATATTTCGGCGTTGTCCCGCACTCCTTGTTTTGCCCATATAATTGGGTGGTGAGCGAGGCTCGAATTTCGGGGCTGCCGAATTTTCTCCTAAATTACAAATGAGTAAACTTTCACAATGCCATTTATAAAGCAGTTGAACAGAACTGGAGACAAATGGGACCCCTGTGAAACCCAAAAGGAAACATCAACTACATATGGCAAATAGTTTTTAACTTGAGCAACTTGCTTAAGGCCACCAAGAAAACTTTTTATCCCACAAAGTAGACTAACGTACATTCCAAGAGCTTCCAGTTTGGCCACCAGAATCGCATGGTCCACTCGGTCAAAAGCTTTGGAAAGATCTGTGTAAATCGAATTTAACCTGTAGTTTATTCTCATGTGAATCGATTATGTCCTCCTTTGTCAATTAATAAATTTGAAACGGTTGACCTGTCTTTCATGAATCTGTGCTGATATTCAGAAATTAAGTTGCTCAAGATGGAGACACTATTTCAGTGACTGTGACCTTGAGTATTTTAGAAATGCAAGATATTTTAGTTATAGCTCAATAACTTTTAATGGAATTTTAATCCTCTACACTTAAACATAGCTGATATACGAATGGGGCCATAATTATAACGGGTGTTCATAAACAGTCGTCATCCCAGTAGGTTTTGACTTCAGAAACGTATGTCTATTAAAATTGAGAAAAAATGCGCTATGACAGTACTCAATGACGTTTCATTGTGTTGCACGAATTAATCAAAGACATAACATTTTGTTTTTCAAAGCAACTGGGATGACGACTGTTTATGAACACCCGTTATATAACAGCAATGAGATAACATGAATAACAAAATAAAATGCTTGAGTAAGAAAGAGATGGCCATACGAAACAATTATTTTAGTAGGCATGTTTAGTTGACAAATGTCATAATTAAAATGAGCTTCAATCCTACTCGTATATTTGCTACTATGTTCATCTCTTTCTTACTCAAGCAATACGAGTTATGTTCTTGTTCATGTTATCTCATTGCTGTTATATATAATTGTGGCCCCATCTGTATAACTGTATTTCCAGATATCAGAAAAATATCCAATACGTAAAAAAGTACTAAATAAATTAGATAATATATTTGCATTAGATTGAATATTTACTTTTTTCATTTGTTCAAGAACCACAACTACGTTAATGCTAATATTTCCGAAATAAACATAATATGGGAAATTGGATACACAATCGGAGTTACGTCCTTTAACATAAACAGATAAAAAGTGAGAAGCGAATAAGTTTACAATATCTTCTGCTTCTGAGTAGTCAGACTCAATATTATTTAAAACATGATACTAAGAAGTTTAATGGAGCCATGGTTTTTTCTGATATGGTCCCAAATACTACTAGGATCACACAACAAACGATTTTCTATTTTCCTTGTAATCGGCTAAACACTGCAGAGTATTAATTTCACATTTTTTTTAATCCACTGGATTCCATAATCGTCATTCATGCATCTAGTTGTTGTATACTTTTTAAGGGCATGTTTTTTGAACTACTAGATTTCTTAATTTAACCAAATGGAAAATTTGTGATTTATGTATAGCTTTTACTTCTAGTATTGTAATCACGAAAAAACCACCTTCCGAGATTTCTTCGGATCTTCACGTTTCACGGTCCCTAGATAACGAACAACAGTTTTTTTCAACTCCGTCTGTCTGTCTGTCTGTCTGTTGGCTGTATAACTCAAAATTGTATTCGGTATTAGATTATTCTATTCATTTACTTGTTACTAATTAGTGCTACTCTTTATCAATTTTTAATTTATGTGAATGGCGGTATAACTCAAAAAATATTTGTCGGAGGAAGACGATATTTTGCATACACATTATATATATTGCTATGGTTTTAAGCCCTACCAATCAACTCTGTTAGCATTGCCAAACTAATTAATTGCAGAATAATTAATTAATGAACGCAATAAGCAAAGCTCAATTTGAACAGGGATCTAAGTTGAATGTAAGTTCAGTTAATTGATTAGGTTTGTGCGAAAGTAATTGCCAAGCCGAGTGAAATTTAATAATTACAATATGGATCGCAAACGCAAGGGAATGAAGAGTAGAATTCAGGTACAGTTTAATAGTGAAATCCAGTCAGGGTTTTATAAGAAAAGCAATTGAAAGATAGATAAGCTTATGAACATGCAAGGAGCAGATAAGAATAAGGCATTAAAGCATTTGAAGGAAACCGTAAGAAACAAAAGGCAAGGGTTTTAGAAAGTGCAGAAAAGGAGACATATGAACTTAAAAATGTGTTTAAAATAAAACATTAAATTCAAAGGAAGTCAGTGCAGGAAATGCGCGAATTAAATACTCTAATCAGTGCAGTGACATGTGAATATTTAAACGCAAATTAAAAAGACGTGCAATGACAAATAGAAACCCAAAATTAGTATAAATGTAAACAATTATTTTAGGTGCAATATTAGTGTACAAAATCCTAGTTTTAAGTAGAATTTATTGTTAAGAGTCAGTATTTTAAACCATATTAACATCCGTAATTAATTTGAAACTAACTAGCTTTTGTTTATAACGAGGAAGAAGACAAATGAATAAATTAATGGCTTGACGTGTGAAATTGTGCTCGGTATTAAAAATAAAATTCTGATATTAATAATAAAAATACATGTCTGAAATTTTACCAGTGTGTTGAGCAAATGTTTCTGCCCATGTGGTATTATTTTTATCAAAATCCGCCACCAAAAATTGTTGAGGTCTCCGATGTTGTGTGACATAACCTCGATCCGAAGCAGCCTTAGTTCCGACAGCTACGAGGATGTCGACCAGTCCAGCCAGCACATTGGGGAAGACATCAGTGCCCGTGCCACAACAGCAGGATCGACCCATAGCAGCCCCGCAACAAGGTCAGAGTAGCTACAAACCCTCCGATTTGAGAACGATTAGTGTAGGTACTGTTCATTCTAAAACTAATTAAGTGAACGCGGGGAAATTCATGCATGCGTAAGAAGAGCAATACTCAAGGCAATCCAAGCTAGTTCCATCGCCGTACGAGTGAATCTAGTCTGCCAGGAAGCCCAAAATCCATTATTTGAGGTTATCCGTTAGTGAGATCCAGACCGACGCCAAAATAAACAATTGGGAGATAGACGCGGGCCCCATAAACAAATGCTAAAAATCAATGCAGATTAATGCCGCGAAATCCAACTAATTTAAATAGTTACCAATAGAACTCTGATCGATTTCACCTGTTTTGTTTATTCAATTTGACGCGATCTTCCAAACGGCGTCCATCTTGGCTTATACTTGACCCAATTTCAGTTTCGATTGTGCACGTTTGAACTTATGCGGAGACAGATCCGTATTTAATAATTTTAATAAATTATGCATTCAGGGTTGGCCCAACCGAAATTAGTCTGTGCTTTATCAACTTGAGCTAGCGTATTATTGGATGAATTGCAGATAAATAAAATATTATAAAGGGCATACAACTATTTACTTTTATCTATCAATTACAAGTAACTTTTAATCAACCTAAGATTTGATAACACGAAAACGAAAAATATTTGCGTGGTACCCTTATTTAAAATTAAATTAATAATATATTACAACACTAATTCGACATAATATTGCAATACACCTGGAATGAAACCAGGAAAATTTCACACAAATATATCCACGGTGAGCACCGTAAAAAAATTTGATTTTGTTTATTTTTTATTCAAATTAGTAATAGATACAAGTAATAACTTGTACATACTGCAGGCTTTATTCTACCAAAATGGGAGCCAATAGACACAGAATAACTGTTTTACGATACAAAAACGAGGCACAAATTAGGGCTTTACTAAATATAGCTGCGACGCAGGATGTCGAGAGGTCGGTGCTTCGTGACGCAGCTAAAAATTGACCAGTACCTTACAAATCCCACAAAACGTTGTGGGCTGCACACGTGGTCCGCCTGCTGTTCGAATTCGACCACCGGTAACGTTTTTTTTAATTTGAAGATTGATTTTTAAATTGTTTATTGTTACAATGTCGACGAGGGAAGTTCTGGGTAAAGCCTTTTACAGATTCTTAAGGAATAAAGTTCCTTGGAGCGTTATATAATAGAGTAAACGTTTTTCAAAGTGCCATTATAATCTTCGCAATTAAAGACATTGCTCGAGTTAATTTGAGCTAAATAATTATTTATTGTAATGTAATCTCCGTGGCAATAATCATAATATACGTAACCAAATTGCATAAGTATTTTAGTTTTGTCTTAGTCTGTACATTAAGCACTATCACTAGATGCGAAATCTGCGGTAAAAAGGCATAAGGTTATAAGCCGACTTATCGCATATTTGATTTTGTTGATGGTCCATGTCCACAGCAATATCGGGCTTTTAAATACAAAAGGACATAAGTGTACATACCATAACCACATTGTTACTGGGAGTTTTACAAACGATATACAGTGAATCTATTTTAATGGTTAACATAGCAGCGTCGTTTCTATGCCTGCATTTAATCATACAGGTCATTTCCATAGTTACCAATGAAATCAATAGATTAGAGCGTTTATTTTACGAGTTAACATACGAATTTGAATTAGTACTTGCTAATAAGAAACTTTAATTTTGTTACCGGAATGTAGGTATGCAACTAAAAAGTAGATACGTAGGAACAACTTGTGTGTTGTATCTTTCCTTTAGTGGTATATATTACGATAACTTTTAATTGTCTTTTTGACAAGTAATAGTTTCCTATGCTAACTCGTAAAATACACGCTCTAATCTATTGGTCTCATTTGTAACTATGGAAATGACCTGTATGATTAAATGGTGGCATAGAAATGAAACGCTTATGTTAACTATTAAAATAAATTCCCTGTATGTAGACTTACTACACGAAAATTCAGAAAAAAACTGATTAAAAACAAATTCGATGGAAATAGACACATGTCACAGTCTATCTTAACTTATTGCTATTTCATAAATTTCCGTTTTTGTTGCATATAAATAACTTATGAACACAAAAAATACGAGAGCATTTCAATGCAGATTGTAATGACATCGCGACCCGCAGTTGTTAATAGCTATTTAAGTCACAAGGAATGTAAGGGCCTATTAATATTAAGATAAGACAAGTACAAGTCAAGGCGAAACCGCCGTTTGTTGCCTGCCGAAAATGTTAATAGGCGATACATTCCGAGTTATCTTATTATATTTTTCTCGCTGCTTATCAAAATTTTCCTAGATTTAAAAAAAATTATTTGGTTCGCCACGTGACACCAGAATTAATTTTCGTGAGTCGTGTTACCTGTGCGTGTCACATGTCAGATAAACACTTGCAATTATAAACAAAACGTTTAAGTTTGCATCTTGTGTTGTTAATTATATTATCCTAGGGACTTAATAATAACATTAAGTTCCGTTGCCAAGGAAAATCAGCAAACAAATATAGTCATCGACTTACACGTTTTGTTATTAAGGTTATATCACTGACTTAAATGATCGACAGCGGGAAAAATATATTATTATCTCTTCAGTGTCCTTGTGAGTTAAATGATGCAATCGGAAAAACAGCTTTTTAGAAATAAACTTTATTTCGTAATTACAGGTATATAACAAAAACTGTCTAAACTCTGTTACGACCTAGCAATCTAATGTTTTACATAATCCGCAATGTGGCAATGAGATAACAAGGCGCTGGGATGTGCCTTTATCAGCGTGGCGCCGTGTTCTTCATAAGCAGGTGCATGTAAGTTCGTGCGTTTAAACTTTTGCAGAAGTGCTGTAATAACAACTTAACCGATAAGTTAATACATAACCTCACATTATTCTACGGAAATTCACTTGTTGAGGCCGTTCTGTAATAGTTAATAAGTTATAATGGTAGGAATGGTTCAATTAAAACGTAATTTGCAGAAGATTTAGGATGTTACCTTTAATGTAATTTTTAATTGAAATATGTCAAGTATTATTGCTTTGGCCTGCTCCAAATGATTTTTCCATCAAACACTCGCTATATTAATCTGTAAAATCAATAAGACAGCCAGTTTTTAGTTACTGTTATATGTAAATGGTTAGAAAGGGCAAGTTTGCAATCATGGAAAGTAAAAATAAAGTGATATTACACAAAACATTATTTGTTTCATTTACGTAGTGTATATGTGCCAAATGGATTTCCATATTCAAGCAACCGTTTTTTCCGTAAATACTTTGGCTGTTTAACAAAATGTATGAAAAGAAATGTGATAGGTTGTGAGCTGTGGAATTATTTATCTTTTAGTAGAAATCAATGGCGAAGCAACCGACCTCATTCCTTTGATTACCATAGTCCATAGAAAATAATTTAATGCTGTTTTCAAATCTCAGTCAAAATAGTTTTTTGACATTTCTGTAAAATTATCGTTTTTACTTACACCCTTTTGCCTTTTCATTACAGAAATGTTAACAGGTATCAGTATGTCGTTTGCTAGCAATACTTTAATTTGATCTGAATCTTAAATATCTAAATAACTATACGACGTGGCTTGACAACTACCAGTCAATGTGGATTTAAGCATTAGTCACGTCCATTTATTTATTTATTTATGTACATACAGGGGTACAGACAGGCACTAGGCCCAAAAAAGTACCACAAAATAACAAAAAAAGTTCTGAATTATAACAAGTTAGAATACAGTAACAAAACAATATAAAAAATTATAGGATTGTATTAAAATAGTTTTGAAAATAAAGATAATAATATACTTATTACACAGTAATTGCACCACATGTCTTTACTTTGTACTTAAAAGTTTGAAGACTCGAAACAAACAGATCCAGAGAGCTGAAATGCTCAATGTAATTTCTCAGCATACGATTCACTGTGGAATTGTATCCCGCATTAGTAGGTGAATAATTAAGTTTAAATAAAGGCGCATAGCGCAAATTAACTGTAGGAATATTAAATACTACTAATTTTAGTAATTCGGGAGCATCAACAAGATTATTAACAATTTTATACAGAAAGATGATTTCAGAGTTTCTTCTATTAATATCGAGTGGTGTCAGCTTTAACGACGCGCACAAACTAGTTATGTTTTCTGTTTCATATGAACCCGTTATTTTAAAATTTAGAAATCTCGCAAATCTATTTTGAATTCTTTGTAAGCGTAGTTTGTGCGCCTCGTAAAAGGGGCTCCATATGATTGAGCAGAAACTCAACTTACTTAGAATGTAGGCATTATAAACGGTCTCAAATGAAGAAATCTTCCGAAATGGCTTACAAGTTCGTACAACGAAACCTAGAAGTTTATTGCAGGAGTGTATTAAAGTATCAATGTGGCCGATATAGCTTAATTTTGAATCAAGGATCACACCCAGTCTTTCATATTTGATACTTTAATTAGGGGGTTATTATTAATGGTGTAATTAAAATTACTAATGATGGTATTTCGTGTGAAAGTAATGGTAAAACATTTAGAAAGATTAAGATGGAGTTTATTTTTTTGACAATATTCGTAGAAAGAATTCAGATCGCGTTGTAAGAGTATATGATCGTTCTTATTTGATATCATATAAAATATTTTTAGATCGTCTGCAAACAGCAAATATTTGACAAATTTAAAACATGATTTTATGTCATTAATGAATATTAAAAAGAGGAGTGGGCCCAAGTGAGAACCTTTGGGGTACTCCGGATGTTAAAGGGAATGGTTCCGATGAATAACCTTTAGTGGAAATGTTTTGCGATCTATTACTTAGATATGAGGCAAACCAACAGAGTAAATCACCGTGCACACCCATTCCCGCAAGCTTCCTCACAAGTATGTTGTGAGAGATCTTGTCGAAAGCCTTGCTAAAATCAGTGTACACGGCATCCACTTGAATACGAGCGTCCATGCTTTTAAGGATATAATCGGTAAAGATCAATAAGTTTGATTCAACAGAGCGATGGGGCATAAACCCATGTTGTTCGAGAATGATGTGATTTTTTAGTCTGAAAATCATATGCTTGAAAATCAAACTTTCGAAAATTTTGCTGAATATATTTAATTTGCTGATGGGCCTATAGTTTCTGACATCAGCTTTGTCGCCGCTTTTAAAAATAGGGACAATAGAAGCAGATTTCCATTGATACGGAAATATTTGTGAATGTAAAGATTTATGGAAGATAAGGTATAGTGGGTATGATAAAGAAATAGCACAATTTCTAACAAAATATGAAGGAAGGCCATCAGGCCCAGCACCTTTTGTGCCATCTAGAGAAACAAGTAGATTAAAGATATCGTCATGGCAAAATTGAATTGTGTTTAAAATCGAGGAGTTCGTGGAATTTTGCACCGGATCGTCTAGACAAAATTCTTGCCGGGCTGGTACGTAGACACTTCGGAAGTATTTACAAAATAAATCACAAATTTCGGGGCCCGTTGAAGCTGATAATCCCTCATAAGACATAGTGCCTGGAATCCCACTCTCCTTATCAATAGAAACAAGATTAAAAAACTTTTTTGGGTCACTAGGTATGTTATTTTCAAGCGATTGAACGTAGTTTTTATGATCAATAATTATAAGCCGTTTAGTGCGACGCCTTAGTTCACTGAAGATGTTATAATAAGTTAAGTTTTTGAAAGTTTTCCATTTTTTATGGTATTTATTTTTTATTTTAATAAGTGAAATAGTGTTTTTAGAATAAAAAATGGGAAACTCTGGGTTTTTATAAAAAACAGGAACATCTGTTTCTAGACAGTCAACACACTCGTCCACATTTTTGTTAAAAAATACGCAATCCCAATCTGTTTCGTTCAAGGTATTGTTTATATTTTCATAGTTTCCTTTTCTAAAATTTTTATTTCGAAACGAAATAGCTGGCAATTGCTTGTATTGGGGAACAGAAACAATAAATTCAAGGGTCCTATGGTGAGCGTCCTCTTTGACCAGTGGTTCACTACATGGAAATACATTTTTTATGATAAAATCGTTTGCAAAGATAAGATCCAAGAATTTACTACTTATGTTAGCCACATGATTATATTGACAAAGACTAACGTAGGAGCACAGATCAAGCAGTGTGGATGATCTGGTATCTACACCAGTCGGAGTAAGATAAGTATTATTATCATTTATGACCCATTGAACATTCGTAAAATTAAAGTCACCACAGAGGAGAAATAAATCTTTTGAGTGTTTATTTACAATTTTAAGAAGGTTGTTACTAAAACACGAGAGAGCATAATCGTCGTTGGGGGGTAGGTATACACAACCAATGTGTAAACGTGTTGATCCTTGGGACGCAGCTGTAGCGGTGCGAGCTAGATTCATAGTGACCCATACATCTTCCGCATCACTCCGCCAATCAGTCTGTAGTGAGCAATCCAAATTTTTACGCGTGGCTATCAGAACACCACCTCCATCTTTTTTGACACTCGCGGATGACTCACGATCTCGTCGAAATATATTGTAAGTGTTGAGATCGATCACTTCACAATCGTACACACTATTATTCAACCAGGTTTCCGTAATAAAAATTAAATCAGAGTTGCTGTTATTGCAATTTAGTTTAAATTCTGCACATTTTGATCTTAGACCTCTTACGTTTTGGTAAAGTACGGTAAAGTTCATGATTAAGAACGGGAATATATTGAGGTAAATACTAATTTAGTTTATAAATTTATCGATATCTTCGGAATTGAAAATAGTATAAATTTTTGAGCTTTCGCTTTTACGTACCAAGATCTTTCCGTCCTTAATCCACACAAACTTATAGCTAAATTCTTTGGCAGCATCTCTTACTTCTTTGTGGAGTAATTTTTTCTCAGGAGAAAGGTGCTCGTTTACGTATATTGAGTCTGAAACGTCTTTAACTGAAAAACTACGGCCGGTGGATGTAGAGGAGGAACGACGGTTTTTCACAGCAGCAAGAACACCATCCCGTATTATCCTGGAGTGGAACCTTGCAACAATGCTTTTGGTAGAATCCTTGCTCTTGCTAAAAGATTGGACTCGGTGCGAAAAGTCGATGTCTTTGGCAGCAATGTCGACTCTTAAATCACTGCAAATTTTCATCACTAGATCTAGAGGATTTTCATTAGGTTTTTCAGGAATACCCTGGAACTCAAGATTGTTGGCCCTAGCGCGCTGATCTAAATCGTTGACTTTTTGTTTTAGGAAGGTGACTTCCTTTTTTAAACTAGCATTTTCATTATTTAGTTTATTGATTAATTTGGCCTGCTCTTGAAAGTTAACAATGATGACTTCAAAATCGCTGATTTTATTAGAGAAGAACTCAACCGATCTTGTAAGTTCCGCATTTTGCAGCGTTAAGTTCTTTAAAGCTGTAAGAACATCGGGAAGCGTTCCAAGTTCACTCCCAGCTTCTTGGGTACAAAATTGGGAAGACATCCTAGACATGCTACTAGATGCAGCAATCGAATCTTTTTTGTTGATACTCGAATATTCGGTGCACGATGGACATCTCCAAGATAATTCTCTTGAGTTTTTAATAGTTGATACCATATCAGAGGACAGGCCAGAGCACTTGTTGTGATAAACGCCGTCGCACTGACCCTGGCATTGAATACCTGGCGCGCGACTTGTTATTGGCTTATTGCATTTTAAACAATTTGCTGACATTTCGACTACACTGCACCGATTAACTTGGAACTTAGATAACTAATGCACAATACTAAGGGTGTAAACTGTGTAAAATTTTAGCAAAAACCAAAAACTTTGAATCACTTAAAATTTGTTATAATTCAGCAACCAACCACTAAACAACCGTCACGCTTAGCGCAGCGTATTGTCCATTAAATATAATGGGATTATCGAAACGGGTATTAAAATGCAAAACTTAGAATTTTATTTGGTTACTAGAAAATGATTTCAGGAACATAAAACTGTTCAGTTACATTTCAGCTTCGAAGTACTTATGAAAGAGAATACATGTTACAAATCGTAGTAACATGGGACCCAGGGCTTTACATCCCTTCCGAATGATGGCATTCTGTAGAGTTTTGCATCAGCATTTTTTATTTTTTTAAAACCTCACCGGGATCGGAGATCGAACTCTCGGCCCTTATATCAGTAGCCAGAATGCTTAACAACTGAGCTATGGAGCTCAGCTAATTGTACTAGTAGTAGTAGTATCAGTTTTGGGGAGACTGATGTCAGGCCCTTTTTGCCAACCCCATGGATAAGGTCTAGGCATGCAGAGTACCAGGTACCTTAATCCTACTTAGAATTTTATTGAGACTAAGGACTTCCAACCATAGCAAGGGATATTTTACATGCTACACATCGTAGTAACACGAAACCCACGCTTTACATCACTTCCGAATGATGGCATTCTGTAGAGATGTTCATTCACATTTTTTTTATTTTTAAAAACCTCACCGGGATCGGAGATCGAATTCTCGAACCTTAGATCAGTAGGCAGAATGCTTAACCACGGCTAATTGTACTAACGTATAATCGAAAAAAAAATTCCTCTAGATGGCTGTTGAATTGTTTTGTTAAAAATTTATATTGCCTATCATATATAATGCAACTAGTGGGTACGAGTGGAAACAGAAATGATTTGATAATCAAGAAGACACGAGTTGAATTCGGCTTGATTAGTACAGTGTGGTTATTATGCCAATTGTACTGCCAGCAAATAACGCGATGTTTGTGAAGGCATGTGTCTATCACTTATTGGTCAGGAGGTATATGATTATCGCAGTTGCTATGTACATTATCAAAAGTTAGTACATGCGTAACTATGCATTTTGCTGTTTTTCATTGGTTGATGTTAGAGGGAGTGGTATAATCGTGGTAGTAAAATTGCACTGACAATTTATATCTATCAGTTTAAGGTTATATTAGTAACGTCATTTTAAAAAATACAGAAATGTTTGTTGCATACATAAAAATGTTAAAACCAAATAATTACAGATGTTCATAGTGATTTCCTCCATTTTCCATACACAGCACCACTTTCTGTTCAGTAGGTTTTAAACATTCTATCAAAGTAAAGTGATTCTTTCAAAATTATATCGAATATATTACTAAGTACATTTATTCAACATTGCAAACATAAATTAGTTTCCTTTTCAATCCACAGACCTAGAATAAAGGTTTCCGATCACATGGTAGTATAATGCAACTAACGAGTGCTTTACATTATTATATAACTACTATTTTAATCACATCACCTTTCCCAGATATACAGAATATTCCATGGTAGAAGTACTTCACCTCAATAGATTCTTTTTCGAAAATATATTTAAAATTGGTTTTAATTCAAATAGAACTTAATTTTCAAACACAGTGTGATTTATAAAGTAAGGAGGAGATTTTTAAGGTAGATAGAGGAGACTAAAGTAAACATTTTTCCCGCTGCCGATCATGTAAGTCAGTGATACCGTCTTACTACCAAAACGTGTAAGTCGGCGATTATGTTTGTTTGCTGCTTTCCCTTGACAACGGAACTTAATACTATTGCTGCATAGCCACTAATATGTCCGTATGATAATAAATCTATCAATAATCCCGTAAACGAGGCAATTAAGATAAACTAATCCCCAGTTGGTATAAATAGAGTGCGGGAACAAGCTTCAGTCAGTATTCATTTTGTACTCGCTTATGGCATTGTATCAGGAGTGAACTTAGATTGTTTGTACATCTATTGTGAAACTGTTACTTGCATAATAAATAATTAGTTCAACTACTCGTTAGTGAGTGATTCAATTCATTAATTCAGTTGTGAATTAACGTCGTGTTAGTTGTGTGCACGGGTAGCTGGCCTACAACCTTCCGCCGAAGGTTCTGCTCAACTTCCACGAAGACAACTCCAGGAGTACGCAGCCATCCTTTAAAAACTGCCCTGGTGTCTTAAGTTGCTGTAATCCTGGTCTTGGTTAGTTAGTTCTTGGGTATCCAACACTATTTTTTAAGTTCCTAGTATAATAAACTTTACAACGCAATATGTAGACTTAAAACCCCTTGTTTATAATTGCAAGTGTTTATGTGACATATGACACTCACAGGTAACACGACTCACGAAAATTAATCCTGGTGACAGGTGACCAACCAACCGATTTTTTAAAAAATCCAGGAAAATTTCGATAATCAGCTGGAAAAATAAATAAGATAATTCGGAATGTATGCCTTATTAACATTTTCGGAAGGCAGCAAGCCGCGGCTTCTCCGTGGTTTGTACTTGCTTACCTTAAATGTTAATAGAACCTTACATTCCTTGTTACTTAAATAGCTCAATAATATTTGTTTTGAATCTTAACACTGCTCTGAAGCTTTTTGTTTCCGTTCTACAACCATTGAAATTTTTATATTTTCTATAATTATTGTAGTTATAAGACTACCAAAATAAACCTTGGTGTAAGTGTACGCCTGGTATGACAGTAATACCAGCGTGCATTCCGCGTTACGACTTTGAAGTGTGTACCCGCATTGATGAAATTTTTCGTTTCTTACAATTTTGTCGGAACAACTTTCAAGTTTTCAACTGGTCAGCGATGTAGTGTAATATGTGAGAATTATAATATTGATAAGTAGTAGAAATTAGTTTGTCTTGATTTTGAAGATTAATTAATATTCGGAAACCTTTTATTTGCGGCGCAAAAATAGTCAGACAGATAGACGGAATTGAGAAAACCTCTTTTTCGTCATCTAGGGACCCTGAAACGTGAGGATCTGAAGAAATCTCGGAAGGTGATTTTTTCGTGATTACAATACTTCTTTCGTCTTTCAGTCGAGGAAAATAAACATATGACAATGTAACTGAATTCTGTTAGAAATTTTACCGGGAGACTACTTCAAAAAATTAACTTTTATTTATAGCAAGTTTACACGCTTTTTACAACAAAAACATATTTTGTCTCTGATTCAAAAAAAAAAACTCTTCACTCGTGTTTCCAGGCCGAAAAATGCATGATTTCGATATATTTACGTGGTTGCTAGATAACAAGAACCAACAGTACGCAAATGTATTGGTTGCTAAGACGGAAGAACTAATAGTATGAAATAATATATTTTTTGCACTACTAGTCTCAGAACGCACCGTTATTGGTCTATCTTTAGGTCGTGAATTTGATTTTCTCCACCAAGGGAGAGAAAGTAAAATAAACAAATTTCACCGTGGTAACTGAGAAATTGCTAAGTTACCAAATATGACTATTTTAATTTTGACGTTTTAAAGAGCTGTATTGTCAGGTTGACAGTTAACATATTTTAGAAATTTGTTGGGAATTTAGGTATTAAGCCGTTTGGTAGTGCAAAAAATAGTATATACACCACGGTAGCGAATCGTCTTATAACCTTCGCACTTTAGATACTTCGCGCTGCGCGCTCAGTATCTAATATGCGCTCTGGTTATAATACTGCGCTTCGCTACCTTGATGTATAATATACTATTATTTGTTCCTCACTTGTAAACATCAATTTATCAAGTCACTGTATTCACCTTGAAAATTTTTCTTAACTGGCTAGCCAGTAAAAAATTTATTGGCTAGCCAGTTATATTTTACAAGCGTGCTCATAGATAAATGATAGCGTGCAAAGCCAGAGTTGTTCCTTAGTATGTGTCATATTGATGAATTTAGTTGCTTGTCAGTTTGACATTTTGAATAAATGGTAAATTTCTAGTTATTTACAAGTGATAAACAAATAAAATATTCAACAAAACACACCAGGTAACCATTTTTACTGGCTCAAGAATATGACAGGCTCGCCTAACGGCTCGCCAGTCATCCCAATCCTATCGCCAGTAAAAACTGTTTTACCTGGCTTGTAATGTTAAATACTATTACCAGAGATCAAAGTACTGCTTTTTCGTGAATTAAAAATTATGATTTAAAAAACGTATTTCATGGCAAGTAGAAAATCCTATATGTTATTCAGTAGTTTAGTAATCATCTAAATAAATAACTCAACAATATTATGGAGTGGTATAGCTGTTATACCGGGCGCTGCCGAGTTGCGCCACCTTTAACATTGGCCTTTAATCCCACTACCGAGTTGCGCCACCAAATGTCCGAGTTGCGCCACTAACATTTAAGCCGATTACGCTTAAGTTACCCTTATCATGGTGGCCCAACTCGGCCAATGAGGGTTGGGGGCCGGGCCGTGTTATCTGACTAGCTCATAATATATATAAGTGTCAGAAAATGTGTGCAAATTCAGCATCAGTTTGTTATTTTTGAGTGCTGTATGTCAAGCCGTTTTGGTGAAAAATGGAGGCCCAGTTTATGTATAGTGAAAAGGGAAAACCCTTATTACTGTTCGCAATTACAAGTTTTCCAAAGCCCACACATCAAAGGATGGCACAGTAAGGTGGAAGTGCACTAAAAAACAATGTTGCGCTAAGTTATACACCAGTGAATCACAGCAAGGGGTTGTTACTCACGGGGAATTCGGCCACAACCATGATGAAGATAGCACTATTTCGAGACAAGTAATTAGCAATTCCGGTAAGCGGAACGCCATGGAGGACCTGTGTGAGAAACCTGCCAAACTCATACGTCAGGATATCAAACACAATGCAGATCATGGCACCGAATTATCCGCAGAAGACATCCACTGCATCAGGAAAAATATGTATGAAGCCCGACGTAAGAGTTTACCAACATTGCCAAAAAACCAGAGCGAAGTGTTTGCCACAGTTAAGAAGTTGCGTTTAGCAACAAATAAAAAGAAAGCGTTCTTGTTGTCTGCAAAAATCAGAAGTGCCGGCAACGGTATCAAAGCAGTTAGAAGTGAAGTCAGAAAAAGGCAGGCTCGTTTGAAAAAGAAAATGTTAGAATATAATAGTAATGCAATTTCTAGATTTAGTTATGTAAAACAAATTAGCTATAACTATTTAGCAAGTGCTAAGTAATAATCTGATGAATGTATGATTTCTAAAATAAATGTGTTTAATGTTCTTCACTGTGCTTTCTTTTGTTATACACCAGGAATACCTTCCGACATGTTAGCGAAATCGCGAAATGAGGTAGGTAAGTTGGAAGGGTCATGTTAATGACCGTATCACCACAGGTGAACAGATAAGCTATTATAATACCGATCATAATCCCTACTTAAGAAATACTGCTATTACTGTCCTTTTCGTGGCGCAACTCGGTTACGGCCGTTATACCAGTGAACATTCACAACATATTTTTTTTCGTACACTAGCATTGAAAGAGTTACTTTGCCGTACAATTTATTAATCAGAAAGTTGCACTTTGCGGTATTCGTACGGCAAAGTAGTATTTTGCGGTATTCCTTAGTTACAACACATATAATATTACATTACATTAATATTACTCTACTTATTTGCTATATACGAGGATAAATTTAGTATTCCGTTTTGTATGCTAGTGTACGAAAAAATATTGTACGAAACTCGTATGAAAGTGGCTTTTCCATACTCGTCTCGAAATTCCGGACTCGGCCTAACGGCCTCTTCCGGAAACATCTCACTCGTACTGAAAAGCTCCACTTTCTATACTTGTTACGTAAATTACTATTTCTGAATGCTCACTGGTAGAGCGGTTTACAAGTATCTTGAAAAACGGAAAATAGATTTTTGATAAAAACATTGTTTTTTGGTTTTCTGCAATCTCAAAGAACGCCAACGAATTAAAATTTCGATTCTTTTTCTGTAAACTAATTTTGCCCGTTAAAGGGTTAAAGCTTAGTTAAATAAAAAGTAATTGTTCGGAAATTTTGTGGCCAATTTATGTTTTAAATTTAAATTGGGGATAGTAGAGTTAAATAAACCACATTTAGTTGCACTTGCAAAAAAGGTAGTGAAAAAATTACTTGTTTGCAAAGTATTAGTTTTTTTAACAAAAAAATATTAAAAAGCACACTTTTTTAACTATTCTATTAAACTTGTGTTTTAAATGCAAGGTGAAAAATTCTTGGAAAAGATCCATGAATACAATTGCGAATGCTGTTTTGTGATTGTATTCTGATTAAAAATGAATAATAGTACGAGCGATAATGGTTTTCTTTATGCTAACCAAATGGCAGACATGGCATCTCGTTAGTTATAATAAATGCGGGATATAAATAATTTACTTTTCTAAGGCAGTAAGTACATTGCCATGGCAACCATAACAATTTTTGTAAATGTTTCCTGCATCCCTCAAATCTAATAGAATAAGAATCACTTGCAAAAAAGGTAGTTATAGAAAGTACTTTTTTGCATAGTGATCACGCAAGTCGTCTTTTTTAAACTAAAAATCGTGAAGAAAATCGTATACTTTTTTTAACAATTTTTATTGAAATTGTGAATTGTCATTTTGATAGTCGTAAATTCCGAAATTCTTTTCGACTAAATTTCGAGTTACAAGAGATCACTATGCAAAAAAAAACTTACGTGTACAACACGTTTTAGAAGTATGATATTTTAAACTAGTTGTACAAATAACTATTTAATACTAGGAACTCAAAGTGTTACATAGCAACAGTAAAAGTAATGACGGTTGCGGAAAAACAATTTTTGGTAACTTTGCCGCCATCTACCGTTTGCAATACCAACTTCTGGGTATCGCGGCACTGACCAAAAATTTGTAGACTTTTATTTCCAACATTCTTTGTTCAATAACTTTTTCTGTGCAACCAATGGATCTCGTGAAAAAACTTTAGAATTGTTTTCAAGATGGCGGCTGTTTGGAAGGGAGTGGGGCCCCAGCTTTTTTACTTCGACACGAAGTGTACGAAGTATTGAAATTCCCTCATATCGAAAACCACTCTGAGTCAAATATCTCTAAAATTCGAGCCAACCGACTAATGAACCCACTATATCAAATCTCCGTCTCGGCGGTGCGGATCTTTTGGTGAAGATCCCAGCCCACTAGATCAATCCCCCGTAATGGGGGGTGCTTAAACGTGCTGTGCGGCGGATGTATGTTCGTATGTGTACACGATTCCGGTCGCCAGGAACTTTCCTGAAGTCTTGGATCGTTTTCATACGATAGGTCCTCCGAAAATGAAGGCAACATCAACTTTTGAGCTATGGTCTTGGGCAAAAAAATTTGTGTTTTTTTTTTTGATAAATAACTGGTTCATAGCATTTTATTGTATTAGCGAAACGGTGTGATGCTGAGTATCGAAGTATTCTTGGAAAGCACGGATGGGCGCTTTTCTTGGGTGGGGGTACCGTATATTTTTTGGCTTTACACTTGTCTAATGACCCCAAACCACTGGACAAGAGGAATCGCAGTGGCCAATTTTTTTTTAAGTAAAACTACAATTTTACTTTACTATAACGTGCTTATAACGTTAGCACCTGGCTAAGAAATCTTGATAATAAAACATAAGCAATGACTTTACGACGTTAACATATGGGTGAAAATTGTGCACTAACTTGACGTTCAAAAATCGTCGACTTGGCTACAAGACGTAAAAAAATTTGAAAACTTACGTGTCTTCAGTGGTACTTAAACATCCACATGTCTTGTTTGGTCATAAGTTTTAAGTTAAAAGACCGTCATAGTCTAGTGTAGCATAACATTGAAAAACGGATTGATTTTCGAGTTTTCTTAATTTTTTTCGATATTTGTAGGTATTTGGGCCTCACGATATCAAACGGTGCAACGCAGTGAAACCAAGGTAAATAAGAAAGAAAAGAAATAAAGCGAATTGAGACCCATACCCGAATTAGACGTAACATTGAGCGTGCTGATCATTTAGGTTTTGGACAGGTTGGCGCTTATGCAGGAAGCTTTTTGCAGAGCCACAGAGAATGATTATAGTTAAAGGCACCACTTTATGTTCAACTATTTTTAAGATTACTGTGCTACTGAACAGTTTAAAGATGTTGCTATAATTACTAAAATACCCATAGAAGACTATATGAAGCTCTCTACAGAAAATTCGAAGACAGAAAGCAAACCAAGGATAGCCGAGTACCGAGTGTAAGATCGTGAAGTAAAATCAGATACGTGCTATCGGATACAAGCAGCGCGCAGAACATGAATAGTTACGGTTAGCGAAAGAACTATTGTGTAACTGTCAAACTGATTCATGTATTTATGAGAGAACTAACTTGTACTTTGTATAAATAAAAGTTCAACGACAGCTCGTTTTTGTTGCCATGTTTATGGTCCTTCATACATTTTGTTCGTAAAACCATAAATCGATAAATTTTATCGTTAGGATAATGGAGTTACATTATATTTGAGACATTTACAAAGCCAGATTCGTTATGAAAGCGAATAAAAAGAAGTATTGAGAAACTGTGTAGCAACACCGCCTACAAGTGGCCGAATCAGCTAATGTATTACCAGCATTTTCTTTGAAATATTCCTTATTTCCTTCATTCAAAATATAAAAAGATTCAAGTTCTCTTTAATTATATTTTGTAAATAGCACTTTGCATTAAGAACATTTTTATTTAAGATTTCGAAGAGAACATGATACGTAATTAATTACTTTTTTATTTTTAATATTTTAATTTTTTATATGAATGTAGTTATATAAGCCACATTTGAGATTAACACAAATTCTACTACACTACTTCATAACATACATTTAAAAAGAAAGAATGTCAGCAAAGACACTTTAGAGTGATATTAAATTCACCTCTCACCAAAATGTGAGTAATGAGAACAAATTTCTAAAAGATTGAGAGTAGTACTTTTATATAGTATACCGGGTGAGCGATTTAAAAACCCAACAGAGTAGGATTTTAATTTTTAATAAACAAATCGTATGTCTAACATAACTAATGTCCAAAAACTTTTAGCCTCATCCTTTCACTAAGTTAAAGTTCTAATCTAAGCAACCTTATTTTTTAAATGAAATTAAATGTTTCTGGTAACCTTATAATATATCGGTCACTCGGTATATTGAAATCTGCAGTTCCCTACAGTATGAAAGGACCCCGATATCGAAAGGTAAAAAGGATTAAAAATTATGTTACTATGTATGTTTTTAACAACTAGGTTTTTGAAATAATTAAAGTTATTAAAGGTATTAAGTATGTAATGGATATTTGCAGATTAATTCGATCTACTAAATAATTAATGCTAATTAGAATAGAGTTGTACTTCTATATTTAGTTGGGTGGTTCGTTTAAATTTTGTATCTAATGACAAAAATAATACTGTAAAAATGAACAACGCAAATGTAACTTTTATTCCTTAATCACAAATGTTACTTTATATAATTACTAACTAAGAACTGTGCATTTCTACTTACTTTCATTGTTGGTTTGGTGAAACCCATTTCAGAGGCATCACTTTCTGGCAGCTTGAATGAAATGCCAGAAGACAAATTACTTCCATTGAATTTAAAGAAGCAAAAGTTAAATAAAAGGCGTACCTACCTACTGCAAATAATACAAAATGGAAAAAAATAGTTAGAATGTAAATTAGCTGTTCGCCTACAGAATTTCTATGTGCATGTTTCAAATGCTTCGCAGCATTCACCAGCCATGCAAGACCTCCCTAAAATACGACTAAATCTGTAACTACTTAGTTTGGATATTGGAATAGCAAACAATTTAAAGTGTAAATATTTTAGTCCAGGCTTAACAAGTTTGAGAAAAGCTGATATATAGAAACGCGCAGAAAGGAGAACCCATTTTAAATGCAAAGTTGAAAGGAAAGCCATATTATATTTACTATGGGATTTTCCTTACATTGGATGATTAAATACATTTCAGATCAAGTTTACTTATTATGGATGAATATCTTATTTATTCCATCAGTATGAAGATTTTAGCACGTGTTTGGGCAGTGGTCTAACGTTTAATGAGATAATCTTTTGCGGAAAATAATCGGACTGCGGTTTAGACTGCAATGTAGCAATAATATCGTGTAATACATATGTAATTTTACCCACATAGGTACATATATGCAAGGTCACTCAAAATTATGGGGTATGCTATAATATATCTCAGAAAATTTCCATTTCATCGAAAAATATTTTAAGAAGTTGTTTGGTATACAATTATCAATTTTCAAGGACACTTTAATTATTTATATCCTATGCCCACTAGAATTATGGTGTTCTACTAGTTTGTTTTTAACAAGTAAACTGGGCTATTGTTTGCATCATAACCCATTTAATCCCAACACCGTGGGTTATAATGAATAACCCACACGTGATTTACAGCTACTTAACTCATTGCCGTGGGTTATAAAATGCGTTAGCTCACTGTTATTTAATTTGCACTTTGATTTTTCACAATTGATAATATAAAGTTTATACTTTTTTGTTATTTATTGCGATAAAATGTACTGCATACGAAGGCTACTAGAATTATTCACTATTAAACCTAGGCGGCAAACCTAGTTGGTTCAAACTACTCTCGTAGATAATATCTACTATAACCCACTAATACCGAAATAACTATTAATGACAAGGTAATCCGATATTCTGCTCATGTAACAGATATATTTTTCTTTTCGATAAGTATATTTTTGTTAAAAAAGCAAAAAGTGCTCACAAGTGTATTTAAGTCAGCATGAATCTAGACAACAGTGCTCGTTTTAAGGTGTCGGAGCAATTGATAGAGCCTCAGATATATCAATATAAATAATAATTGAGGCTAAAGTGAAAAGCTACTCATTTTATTTAACCAGTTTCAATATTCGTGAGTACAACATTTTAGATTAATAAAACACAGAATACTCATGTAATTATGTGAAAAACGTTATATTGCAATTTAAAGAGTGTTTAATAATTTGTAACCTCAAGAATTTTAGAGGTACAATTGCGGCCAAAAATAGGACACCTTCTTTATCTTGTGTGAATCAATCTCTATTTGAATTTTAATAATAGGCAGCTATACCCACAGCGTGTATCAATCCTTTATCTAATAGACTTGTCTGTCCGGGGCGCTGTTTTGTCTGTCCGGGTCGCTGTTTCACCAGCCAAACCGTAAGAGATAGAGAAAAAAGTTATTAAAGTTATATGTTTGGAATGGTCATGTCAGGTCAGGAAACGAATTTCAGTCACGTGACACTTCCGGTTTTCGAGAAATCACGTGATTTCTCGAAAACCGGAAGTGTCAGTACGCTGTTTCAGCAGCCAAACGGAGCTGCGACCCTCTGCGCCTTAAAACCTCGATCGGTTTGGCAACCACTTTGACAGCTTCCAGAATGTTCCGATGCGGTGTACCACTTTGACACCTTCCAGGTCTGGGTACAGTTTTTATTTAATACGCGTTCTATTTGAAAAACGGTCTTTTTTGTTTTTTTATGAGACATTTGTCTCACTGGGTTGCTAGTTTTATTTATAATATGATAGCATGCACGCTGTTGCAATAAACAGTTATTTATTTAAAATGTGTCACAAATTAATAAATCATTAATTAATATTTGTTTATCGCATAATTTCGATTAATAACTTCAATTAATCTCCGTGGCATAAAACTATATAATTTCCTGTACAACTCATCAAGAATATTTTCCCATGCATTATTGATTATTTCGAGTAATTGGTGGACATTCTTTGGTCTGACATTTCTGTTTTGAATATTTTTAACCAGTAGTGCCCATACGTTTTCCTAGAGATGGAGGCCAGGACTGCGGCTAGACCAGTTAACAACATTAATATTATTTTGTTGAAGCCAATTACTTACTATATGCGCAGTATGAAACGGGCAATTATCATGTTAAAACAAAAATGAATTGTTTGGAAATCATTGGGACACGGAAGGGAGCATAATATTGTATCGTAATATAGATTTGGCTAATAAAGGTGATTACTGACTTAAAAAAGAATGCAAAATGAGTTATTACCAACTTTTAAACTTTCCAACTGGTCGGAAAAATGATTGCCGTGGCAGCGGTTGGAAAGTAATCAATTGTCGAGCGCTGTCTAAGTAGGGATACTGAAAATCTCACAACTTGTCGAATCATAATACAATAATAATTTTTCCAATTATTGTTAGAATAAAGTGGTTGTGAATAAAATAGTAAACATACCACTGTGAAAGTTTCATTCCTGTCTCGAGATAAAGTGAACCTCCACGCTTCGCATCTCAGTTAATCACTTAATCTCTCGACAGTAATGAAACACTTTCCACCTCTGTATGTAATATACTATTGCCGGTCCCTGATGCCTTCGTTACTGTGGAAACAAGTTTGTGTTATTGTTTGGATAAGTCAAATAATAGATAGGAATGTTTTCTAATGTATGGACTCGAATGTAGTAAAAAAATATTGTACGATACATGACGGAAAGTGTTTTGCAGGTCTCCCCAAGCTTCCAGGGCTCGCCCTGGAATCTACTTGGTTCGACCTGCTTTCCTGCTACCTTCCGATCTTGTAACGTAAATTACTATTATCATCGAATCGAGTATTGGAGGAGCGATAAACACGCATACAACCATTATACGTAGACTGAAAGGTTTTTTCGTCAGTGAAGATCACATTATTCCAATATTCCAGAGCGAGTTTCTTTATTTTCTGTTTTTATCAAATTTTTTTGGGCTGCTGAACGACAGCACAGCTCCGACTTTTTCACACGCCGGGGACCAGTTCGACTTGATCCTAGAAATTTTTCTTCTTCGGCGGCTTTAATAACAGTAGAAAATGGATTATTTTATACATTATTTAAGCTAAATCTTATTCTGGCGTGGATATCCTTCGCCGTCCTGACCCAGGATTTCTATTAATTCTGACACCTTTTCTCGTCACCTTTTACAAATGTTCAAAACAGAATTTTTATTAACACCGTAATATCCAGCAATTTGTCTGGCCGACAATTCTTCTTCCGCTTTAGCAATTATGTTAGCCCTAACAAAATCATTAATGGACAGCATATCTGTTTTTACTTTTTTTACTCTATACAGATATTGACATTGATATTTATTAATAATGATTAGGCATTGACACTCCATTTACATGAATACATTTTAGAAAAAAGATACGCACTAGATTACAAAGGTGTTCTATTTTTTTTTGGCGCAATTGTACTTAACTACATTAATGTCAGTCAGTCGCCTTTTCCTCAAAAACGTACTTAAGTGTAAGTGCATTAAAGTTTTGCATCGAATGAGCAGGAGTACCGGAGTATTTTCTCACTAAAATAATGTATTCGCGTTCTTTTATTTTTCAAAATATAAATAGAATGGCAAATGAGGTTACAGATAATACATAAATACAAATAGAATGGCGCCATGTTAAAGAAAACTTAAAATGAAACACCTTTATTTGAAATATTATTCGACAAAAGGGATATTAAACGCGATACACGTAAAACATATTCTTTGCTTTTTGGATATCCTGTATAGTTCTAGCTATCCATAGCTCATATAAAAGCAAAAAATTATCTCTAGAGCCTTTAATGTTGCTGATCCCTAAAAAAGTTTTTAGTCTACGTACAACTCGCAATACTTAAAGAATTAATGCATATATTTTGAGTGAATCTTTCTACATCAATTGAGACCACACAATGCGGCCATAAATTAACCGCTCCTATTGAAATACCTTATTCAATTGGTCTTGGTTTCTTTCTGTGGATTTATCAAATAAGAAAATTTAAGTCATTAGGTTTCTAATTTATTACAGCTATCTAAAAAACTTCGCTTCCAATGTAACAACATCCTTGCAATAAGCAATTAAATGTCATTTATATATAAACCCCAGTCGTTTGAGGCTTAGAATACAACAACAGCATATCCTGCATGTCGTAATAGGTGAATCAAAAGAATAAAGGAAAAAAGCCTGCAAATTCAAATTACCTTGTCTTCCATGTTGGGTCAACGCCTCAATATTCGTAATACTTTAAAGTAAACGGCTAAATATGTAAATTCAATGTCTCGAAACAATCAGGATGGATCTAATTACGACACAACAACGAAAACGAATAATGGTTTAGCGTCGTACAATGCAACAGCATTAAATACCAAACAGAAAAAAAGTATTTATCCAGTAGAGACGAACTAATATCGACATTTATGTCCAAACGGAAACATGAGAAGAAACAGTTCCTGACAGTGATTAAGCACGGGTCGAGATGTTCGAAAATGTTTTTCTTACAATAATTATTATAAAGTGTTTTTCCTCATAAGCTAATCCATAGATATACATTGTCTATGCCATGGCAAAATTTACGTTCCATCATAAATTAACTGACCCAACATTAAAATTCAAGTATTAAAAGAATTGATCTAAAAGTTTTCCAAGATTCAGAATATGGATCAGATTATTTTATGTTGGGGACAAAGATTCTGATGATGCTTAAATGACAAAAAACGTATATAAGAAAGTATTGATTATATTATGTACCCTTGGAATACAAAATACAATTTGAGCAGCCTCGAACGAGATTGCGCTAACTTCCTCTATCAGTTAAGATTAGAAAATAAAGTACAGAGTGTCGATACCACCACAAAAGTTATTGCGGCGCAAGCAAAAAATATTATACACGCTGCAGCAATAGGAAGCAACACGGAAAGTTGTGGGACACAAAGTAAGCAAGGCCTGGAGAATTAAAGTAATACCGACCAATAAGGTAATAAATGGAAAGAAGCTAACTATTATCTAAACAGAGAAGCTAATAGATATCACAGTTCAGGAAATGACCAAAATTCCTAAATAAATGAAAAACAGGACAGCTGGTGGACCAGGAAATATTTCCATAAGGCTACTAAAGAATGCACTGATGATATCGCTGAAATCATTGGTCCATTCACATAACAAGAGCATGTTACGCTGCGACAATATATCTGAGGACTAGAATATAGCCTACCTTAGTTCCATTCATATG
The DNA here is from genome assembly GCA_940337035.1 of Agriotes lineatus. Taxonomy (NCBI): domain Eukaryota; kingdom Metazoa; phylum Arthropoda; class Insecta; order Coleoptera; family Elateridae; genus Agriotes; species Agriotes lineatus. Next base: position 126,918,023 of record OW679194.1, read on the forward strand.
AAGGGTGTGCCACACTTAAACGAAAAATGACCACAGCCCTGGCTAGCTTAAACCTTCGGCAGACCCTTGGCGTAGATTAGAACTAGGAGGAGGTTCGATAAGTTAAAAATGCATATAATAATTTTGAAAACAAGTGAACATCAGTGGTTCACTACGACAAAAACACAGATCCAACTAACAATCTTTCTGGTCAGAACTTGGATGGGAGTTCCACAACTGCTTCTCTCGGCGCCTCGTGGTACGGCTGCCACAGAAATAGTTGGTCCAGGATGTCATAATAACATCATGCCAGTCGTTAGTGGGGCTGGAACTCTCCATAAAATGCACAGCGACGCCTATAATTCGCCTACCGGCTGTTGGCTGAGTACCAAAAGAAAAGAAAAACACAGTCGAAAACTCACCTCCCTTTTTGGGGCAATTCTAAGCTCAAATAAAAAGGAACAGGTTCGTTGGGTGAGAATTAATAGATATATCAGTAGTGGACGTAAGAAGATACTTTGATAATAATAAAAAATATATGACAACACAATATTAATAATGTCAACAGATGGACCTGTCGTGCTAATGCAGAGATAATAAAACAGGCTCTAAATTATAAAGCCAGATCAAAAATACAAAAAAGTACATAGAGTTAACCCCAGAAAATGTATTACAACTGCGTCGCAATGCAAACGCCCAGCAAGATGCATTTACAAGCAAAAACTACATTGGATGCTAAGGAAATAATTTTCCTACTAAATTTTAAAACACGTAAGTTAATTAACGCAGACTGTTACAAGTTCAGACTCACGCAATAGCTGATATCGCAGCGCCATGACTGCGCTAAAAACTTATGTTACAAGATTACAGCGCGTGAGTATAGAGGCCCGTCAATGGCATGATACCCAAATTGCGGGCTAATGCCTAACTGTACAAATGAAAATAAGATTCCGCTGGCATATGCCCGAAAACGGAATTAAGTGCTAGTGCTTACATCAATGCAAATTATAAAAAGGTTTAGCTCCAACCCTACTCGGCTAATCGCGGCGTTTTCGGCTGTTTCGGGGGTTGAGGAATCCGTTAAAGCTAGATTCTGGCTCTTGCTACAAATGGGAATGTCTTAGGCATTCTAGCGGAAGAAGAACCTCGCCACGAAGGTGGACAGGACTAGATAGCTTGAACCACGTCGAGGACAGACATGTGGGCCCCAGGAAGAAATTTGATGCTGCTGTCTACCAGAGTTTGCGTGCAGGACTAATGCCATCTAAATTAGCAGTCAAGATCGAGGAGAAATGCAATTGTGCTCATCTTAACCTAGAGAGCGGCCACAGGGTTCTCCATACTCACAATGCTACCCGATTTTCGAGAATGGTATAAATTGGAGTTGGCGAATTTGTACGAACCCCGATAATGGGCCAGAGGATAAACTCACAACTTTCTTCGCCGAACGTGATGTGGAAAAAGTCCGTGACTTTCAAATTCGACTACGCGTTGCTTAAATTCAGCGGAGAGCTAGCTTCCACCAAAGCTACCTGGAGCTAAGAAAATTAATCCGAAACAGGGAGCAGGCTTATATGTCTCAGAATGAGAAATTCGGCTTCTAACGCGGAAATTAAAGAGGCCCGTTAGAAAGGTTTTAAACAAATATGTAGCAATTATCAAAGAGTATCCAGCTCATTGGAAAGGTTTCACAGCCATCTATTAGGAGAATGGATATACAATTATTGTTTAGAAGGTTTGGAGAAGCAAATCGGCTTTCGTGTAGGAGAACCTTGTTTAGATTTATTTAGACAATACGTTTCCGCTTTGAAAACTCTTAGAAAAACGAATTTGTAGACACTAGAGCATTGATCCTATATTTGTCGACATGGAAAGTTCTATGATAACATAGCTCCAATGAAACTGTTCCAAGTCTTGGTAGAAATAGGCCCATTTATAGAAACTAACAAACTATCAGGTATTTTTAAATTTATTTTGACCAAACAATGCCACTTTATGAAATACTAACCTACACCAAGTTTCATTAGAATATATCTAACCGTCTTCCAAATTAAAAAAAAATGTTTAAACTTCCACATCCTGTATTTTGAAAGCGAAACCGTTTAGGTCCCATGCTTGTATGCACTTTTTATCTTAGAATTGATCAAGGAACCAACCCTTAAAGTTTGTCTACGTACTTAATTAAAACACCCTGTATATAGATTTCAATAACCACACTTGGATGAAGACTCTAATTATAATTAGCATCGTAATGGAATGCACCAAGATTTATATCAGCATGCAGTGTTCGTCTGGATCGAGCAGTGCGTACTCGAACGGTTTCCAGTCTTGCTTCTCGTTGCTCATCTGTATCTAAAGCTCGTGATGCCCTTTTCTTTCGTGCTTGAGGTGTAGATCGCTTATAGTTTGGGTTGCATAATTGATCTGATAGCGACAGTAATGCTTTGTGACGACTATTACAAATTTACTTGGAAAAAGCAAAGATAATGCTGTGATAGCTATTATCTAATGTCGACCGTCAATTGGAATTTCACAATCAACACCACTTGTTATGTCACACACGAACTAAAATGCCGTTGTTTGTATTTGATTCAATTTAATTCTGTCAATTGTCGTACACTGAAAACAATGGTTGTTTCATCGTAATCGGATGAATGGTATCGGAACGCATATGGGACAAACAAAATTAACATCCATTTTTATATACAGGGTGCAGAAATACTTTACGCACCATAGGGTTTTCAATGGTAATTTTTTCATATGAAAATATTTGCTTCCCTAATTATTTTAGAGCAAACTTGTACATAGATTTTTTGTAGAGCAAACAATTTTGCATCCATTTATGCCATCATTTTTGTAATTTTGCGTCAGAAAACCTAATAATAAAAAAACCAGAATGATTACTTTTTCACAAATCAGTGCAAATTGTGAAGTGGTGGAATGCTGGAAGCAGATCAGGTCTAATAAGTGCCATGGTTGCCGCTACATTTGACAGATGCAAACAAATAAACAACAAACTAATTTGTTGATGCTTTGAGATGCTTCAATAATTTCAAGGCGCCACTGATTTGTCTAAAAATGGTAATTTTGTTGTTTTAAATTTTCGTTTTTCCGAAATGTAAAATGACAAATGCTGGCATAAATGGATACAGAATTGTTTTCTCTACAAAAACCTTCCACGCAGGTTTGCTCTAAAATAATTAGGGAAGCAAATATTTTCATATGAAAAAATTACCATTGCAATCCCTATGGTGGGTAAAGCATTTCTACACCCTGTATATAGAAGTAGACAAAAATACTTCTAAATAAATAAACATTGCCATTAAAATGCAACAAAAGCCAGTTTCAACTTTGACCGTTCTTTGGTGTAAAACGTTTGTCGGTTTGCAAAAATGCGAAATTGGCGGTAGAACGTAAAAGGGTATTTATGGTTACATAAAATAACTTACAAATAAATTACAGAGAAAACAGAGCAAAATACCGGAAACTTGATATTGAAGGCATTAAATAAGAGAGAGAAAATACAAGAAAACTAATTTAAATCGGTAGAATAGAAACGTTCAAATGTTGAAAGGCAAGGGCCATCTATACACTTTTTCAACCGATAAAATCTTAGCGGCTAAAGTGAAAGATCCCTTAGCTTGCATACAGAGGTGTACTGATCTATATTCCAAATGTCAGTGATTTTTCGTAGTCGATGTTAATAATTGGAGATCGCCGGTCTCTTTCCTCTTAGACCTAGTAGATATGGCTTGAAGAGTCATTTTTTGGAGAAGGGCAGAAGATTATGCCGGTTTTCATAATCAAATGACAAAGTAGTTATGGCTTGGAAAGCATAACCTTGTTGATTTGGAATAGTTACCTAAAATGGCCAAGATTAATACTGCTTTATTAATTAAAATGTATTCCTTATATAAACAACGTTTAATAAAGTTAGCACAAACATATATAAACAAACTCCTGCTAACCTAGTGATATGTCTTCTTTTTCTTCTTATTATAGACTAATGGCTTGTTTTTAACTACAAATTGATTCTTTGAGTCCTCTTTACTCGTCGGGTAGGTGGCTGGCCTTGTCCGTCGAAACAGAGGAAGAGTTTAATTACTAGGTGTGTTAGCATGGTAGCCCGGGAGCGTAAGATTTTTAAAACCTAACAGACGCTGGTAATTGAACCAGGGCCAGCCGCCTGAGGGTCGAGCATTTTCTCGCCGGCCCATCCGCTCACCCAGTAATATGTGATGACTTAATAACTAAGGATATGCCATTAATATTTACTAAACGCGCGGCCATTCGTTCAGGCGTTTTCTAAAGTAATTTTTCTGAAAGTGCTATGGAACTAGATCGGTGACCGACTCGAGTCTTAACCAATATTTTTAGACAAATTTACTTTCGAATTCTAAAATTAAATTAATTAATGTTTCCCAAGATTAAACAGATATGTTTTCAGAAGTTCAAGTTAGAAGAACGATATTCGATAACTACTATCACATTTTTAGTTAATGTAAAATCAATTTATCTACTACAGTGTGTAAAATTGCCTTTTAGTTGGCAGTTTTAAGTTTGTAAAACGACTGTTTAATCACAGGTTTGCATTAGTTTACGTTGTCAATAGTAACGTATTTAAAATATGTCATTAGACACGTTGTGAGTAGCAACGTGTTTTAAAATTTTTAAAACACCCAAAATTACGACCGGTTGCTGGTAATCCTAATTTACGAGTACATTTATTTTTTTTTCATATTTACCGTGTTTTCTAGATTCTATCGTAGATAAAACATTGTACGATACACATGCGTAAAGCATCTTTAGTCACTCGCGGGGCTTAAAACGCTCGCTCACTCGCGTTTTAACTCTACCCCACTCGTGCCTAAAGAGTAGCTTTACGCACTTGTATCATAAATTACTATTATAGGTGGTTTAGTAGAACGTTAAGTAATGATAAGAATAGAAGCAGTAAGTGATCTTTTCCGGGGGGCCTAGATAAGCGAGCGGTCTCACCGCTTCCAGTCGAGGCCACAGTGAAAATACGGAACGCTCGGGTTGGAACGAGCGACAGCTCGACTCCTAGCACGAGGGGCTTGGATTTCACTTAGAAAAATGTTAGGTTTAAGTGACGCCCGCTCCCCCTGGAGTAATGCGTAACTGGTTCCAGGGGGCAACTTTAGTCAGTAAAATTCCCAGAGAGTTTAGTTGAACGACATTCCACGGTGAACGAAAAGAACAAATATTTAAATTTAACGATGTGATCAAAATGTTATAATTAATCATAAACCTCTTGACAACGGCCACACCCATATGGAAGCCAACACTACACGTTGCGGTGATTGAGAAAAAAATGCTACATCCAAGATTGACTCACCTAGAGATTGGGCAAACGTGATTAGATTAGTCTAAAGAAAATTACTGATAAAGATTTTGGAAACGGAACAAAGAGAATTTCTAAATTCTAAATCCGTTTAGAATTACATCTTTCGTTTATATAAACAAGAATACTGCTAGTCACAATTAGAGATTTACGTTTAAAGGATTTGCGGTTTTAGATATAAGAGATTATTATCTTTGAGTAAGGAAAAACAAAATTATTTAGTCTGCTACGCTACATTGAAAGAAATATAGCCAAAAATAACCATTTTATCAACGATTTCTTGTAAATCTAACAAGTAGTGAATAGGTGGGGATTTTTTGCTCGACGAAGTGTATTCTAAAGCATAAGATTTGATTTATTTAAATGAATAAGTTGCAATTTATTATAGCATAAGCGTTACTAATATTGGCTAGAACAAGTAATAAATATAGTCGCATATCGTATGCATAAAATGGTTTTCACGTTTTAATAAAATTTCTGATATCTGCTGTATAAATTATGTACAACATAGGTCCTAAAAGGGATTCATGCAGTAGACCAGCCACCACTAACCTAAAGCTTGAGAGATTGTTGATTCTTTTGACGCTGAAATGTGTATTGTTTGAAGCTTTAACGGTTACTCGAATTATTCTTGTTAAAATTCAATTATGGCTTACACCGCGTAGTCTTTGTAGATACACACCTAGCACCCTCTGGGTTAATGTGCCTTAAACCTACGTGGTTTAAGCTGAAATTCAATTCTAACAAGAATAATTTTTGAAGTAAGTTTCTGAGAAAACTGCACAATAGGTTAGTTAAATTAATACTAAATTCAAGAAAAATCAATTGGCCAAGCTATGATCATGATCAATCATAGCAATCACCTTGAAATAAGCTATACGTAGTAATCATAGTCAATATGTCATCCACAATACACGAAGGAGCAGTGACACAAAGGTAACTTGTTCAAAACTCATGCCATACCTTAGGTAGATTATCACAATCCTTTAAATGCACCCGAATTTTCTTATCCGTACTTTTTCACCTTGAACGAAGCCGGTATACTTACAAGACGCATTTTTTTAAAACTACCTGGTGAATTTACTTTACTGAAAGGTAATACAGCTTCTATTTTGCGTTCGCCGGGAAAATAATCCACAGTAATATCCCAAGTCCATTAAAATAACCGATTAAATTTTGACGTTTTCTGGCAGAATGTTTTGCTAAGAAATTTGTGAAGTAAATTTGCCGCTTAACGGGAATTTCGAGTGTGTAACACGAGGGATTTTGAGGCGTAAAATTTACGAGATATATTTCATCAGGGCAAAACATTCTGACAGAAAATCATCAAAATGTATCAGGCTAGTTTACTAGCACGCGGCATGTTCAGCGTGATTATTTCCTGCATAAATAGATAAAATTCAGTTGGCGAAGCACCTTTAATAATCATGTTAAAATTATTCAGAAGCGATTACATTTTGATACATTGTTAGCCGTGGTTAAATTTTGACATTTGAATTTTTGTTATTATTAAACTAACAGAAACCATGGTTATTACTTATTACGCATTATTATGGATATCAAAAAAAAAATCAGTATTAAGAAAGAATAAGGCAACTTGGCCATGCTTATGCTTATATCATCATACGTATTCAAGAGATTTAGCACGGATACTAGAAAAAGTAACTATGACATAATTTTTCGTTGCAAGAAGATAACTTCGACCTCAACGCTGCAAGAATGTTCTGCGTACAATTTTTAGCACACGTTATTGCTTCTGGAGCTCTCTTAAATGCCTTGTTTCAGGAGCAATTAATTTCCAAAAAGCAGGCAAGAGAAAAAAGTGAAAATATTAGACATCTCATGTTTTAAATTCAAATTGTCAAAATGTCTAATCTGGTTGAATTTTTATTTAGCTATTGGGACAGGAAAGTCATTAGTTATTATACAGCATCGCGGAGTCATTCAGTAATGTTTTTTTGTTTTAGTAAAAATATTTAAAATGTTAACAGTATTCCATAGATTACTATTATCCTATAACGATTTGCAAGTAAACTCGCCTTTTATTTCTTACAACATTAGTAGTGAACCTACGTGCATTTTTTAAGTAGTCCCAATGAATAGGATTTTTAGTTCTCCTACATTTACAGAATGCTTTGTCTCTTAGCGATATAAGTTATTCGATACAGAACAGATACAAAATATTATCATTTCAAAATTTTACTTTAGAATCAATATCGCGCAACCGAAACATCTGATGCCATGTGAATGATTCTAAATAAAGTAAAATTCATCATAGCTAAAATGTTTAAAATCTCGAAATTTTAAAATCTGCATGAATATTGGTCGATATTAAATCAATTGTACAGGGTGAGCGAAACGCGATGTCACAGCTCTATTATAAGAAAAGGAAAAACGATAGAAAAAAAATTGAAACGAGGTTCTTAAATGGGATTGAGTAAGGTCCATTTTAAGCCAAATTTGCATATTTTTCGATATTTGGAAACTGAAGTAATGGCGACATCGAATTATTTTTCCCGGAAATATACCGGAATATTTAGAAAGAGATAATTTTTCTAAACACATTTTGTGAAGAAGAAATTCTGCTATCTTCTTCCGTTAAAAAATTATAAGCAAATTTGTGAAAAAAAGTATCAAAAATTCGAAATCGTCACGATTTAAATAAGTAGCCTTTGGAAACAAATCGCAAAGTCGCATCTGTCAATAATTAAACTAATCTTTGACAAATATTGTTTTGTTGTCATTTGGCTTTGAAAAATATTCACGCACAACGAAGAAATCGACATGTTTATGTTTATGTTTATGGGGAATCTCAAAAAAACCTTAGAAGAGCAGTTTAGTTATACGCCCAGAGATACCCCGAAAGTGTTAAAAATATTTCCAAGTTTGGAACGCAATTTACGTGCAAATAACGAGACATTTTCTTCTTGAACGGGAAGAAAAATTGTTAAAAGGGTTAATTCTGACAATACTGTTGCCACTGTGGTAATAGTAATAACATATTATGTGACTTTTAATGTTAAATTAATAATTAATACTAATTACAAATTATAATTAATAATGTTGAATTATTGACAGATACGACTTTGCTATTTGTTTCCAAAGGCTACTTGTCTAAAGGTGATGATTGCGAATTTTTGATAATTGTACCTGTCTCCAGGGCAATTAATAACTAAATTAATTCTACCTAAACGGAGAGCGTAAGACTCGATAATACCCACGCAAAGTAGAAGTTCGTATAGGGGCTTACCTTGACGGACATACAGGATGGCTCACATGTGGGGGTGGCACGTCGATTGACCCGTGACTCCAGGAGCACAAAACGATAAACACAAGCGATTACACAAAACAAAAAAAACGGGATTAGTTGACCGACCGTTTACCGACTCGTCTTAAGTTCATCTCTCCTTACAATGTTGGGTCGGTGGCCCACTTAGGGGTGGCAGGAGAGAGGACAGCAAGTCCCATAACTCGACATTCCACCAATAGTGGGTAAACTTACCGCTAGGTAGAATTACAAACTACACTAAATTTAAGTACAGCTATTCACTTGTATTAAGATTACTAATGAAATAAACTAAACTAATATGATTAAAAGCTAAATATCAAACAATAATACTTTTTTAGAAATTTGCTTATAATTTTTTAACGGGCGAAGACAGCAAATTTTTTTCTTCACAAAATGTGTTCAGAAAAATTAACTCTTTTTACATTATGACAAATTATAGGTATGTTTCCGGAAAAAAAAATTCGATGACGTCATTACTTCAGTTTCTAAATATGGAAAAATATGCAAATTTGGTTTAAAATGAAATTACTCAATCCCATTTAAGAACCTGTTTTCAGATTTTTTTTCGTTTTCCCTTTTCTTATAATAGAGCTGAGATATCGACTTTCGCTCACTCTGTACAATAAATCAAGGAAATATCAGTTTTTGTCTAGTTGACTATTTAATTACTTAGTAATCCAATTAAATGTAATAATAAATGACTCAGCAATTTTTTTTTAGATCTTACCTAGAGAAAATCACTTTGCAATTACGTAGAGAGCATGCTAGTAATCGATAACGTTGTAAATTGGGATTGTAGGAAGCCGATAATATGGTATAAAAACAACGTCCTTTCAAAGTGGAGGTGACATTTTCATGTCAATTTTAACATCATCATTTACACGAGCAGCACATCAGCCCCTTCTGTGGCTTTATTGGTTTTTCATTCAAATTAATATCGATAGTACAACACGTATTCTTCACAGACAGCGGTGTAGGGCAGAGATTGGAAAACTTAATAGGACAAACTGTAAGCGCCAATAGTTTAAAATAAGGGCGAATTAATTATTACTCAAATGAAAACTAATCCCTTTAGACTATGAACTTTTGCTACTTACCAAACTAAAACTCTAAGCACACCTTAGCGACCTTACTAAGACTTTGTAGCTTAAACATAATCATACTAGGTTGGCACGTGGACGTTGCCCTAAATAACTAAAACTTTGCGTACAGCAACTCCAACATATAGTTCGTTCAGATTCAAGATAGAGCAAAATCTGCAACCCAAGTTACAAATATCAGCAGTAAGTTGATTACTAATATGATTTTATTAAAATTTAGATCAGAGAGATATGGCTTTGTTGCTGTCTTGATGAGTGTTAAAATCAATGCGTTATGTTTTTAATATGAATCTTTGCTTAAGGAAGTCATTTGCAACATTTTTTAAGGGGTACAAATATTCTCAGATCACATTCAGCAGATTCCATTGAGGTATCCATCGCACAATTTTCCAATTTCAAGCTTTGCAAATTTCACAAAAACTACAACCTCTATATTATACTACGTACTACGTATTTCGGAAACAATAATTCGCGCGATACTTAATCTAGTTACTTAGTTTTATCCACAGTGACTTAGTGTGTATCTGACTATCTGACTACTTGTGATTTTTCACATTTAGTTGTTATTATTGTATCACAAGTTCTTTCAGGTTATGTTAAGAAATGGTGCTTCTTCCGCAACCAACTTCATCGGCCACAGGTTGACCATCCCTCTTCTAGTTTTGTGATAAAGTCTTTTTCAGCCTCGCTTAGAACGTGATTCAACATTTTAAGTTTTGATGGCAGAATGTCAGTTGTACAACTGACAATTCAGTGACTTTAGTCCACTTGATAAAATCATACTTACACAAGGCAAACAGACCGTGCGAAATATTTTTTATCCCATTTCATTTGGAAATGTACTACATTTCTTTATTCAAAATCGATAATAAATGTGGTACTTTTATCATTAGCAACACTTTTATCCCTAGCAACGGAGATTCGTTTTACATTTGGCAATGCTGAAGCGTGATGTTGGTGACACTGTAAGTCTATTTCAAATTCGAGGTTAGTAGGTCAGGTTTTGCGTCAGTTTTGACATAGATTGACGCAAAACCTAACCTGTTAACTTCGAATTTTACATAGACTTACAGTGTCACCAACAACATGCCAAACGCATAACATCAACTGGAGCTGCTTATTGTGCTTTAATACATAGGAATGAGTTATGCTCATTTTGGTTATGTTTTGACAGTTAGTGTCACTTGTATGTAAAAATTTTATATTTTACATTCCTTATGAAATGCGATAAACTAGTATACTCAACACGTTAGAAAAGTGGTTTTTCTGAACTCGTATGCCCGTTTAAGTATTCGCTAACGCTTGTACTCAAACACGCCATACTTGTTCAGAAAAACATCACTTCTCTCAACTTATAGAATAATATACTATTTCCGCAATAGTACATCCAATAATCTACATTTTAATAAAATCAAATTAGTAATCAACTGACTGCTGATATTTGTAACTTGGGTTGCAGATTTCGTTCTATCTTGAATTTGAATGAACTATAGACACTTAGATAATTACACTATACTGTTACTAGAGCCAAGCTGTATAAAATGATATCATAACTATAACATTAACGCAATTTTGAAAAATGGCGTAGACTTTGTATTAACTCCATATAACAAGTGCAAATTTTAAGGTAGTGTTTCTTATTGCTTACCTAAACGTATGAAGAAATAGCTCTGAATTTTCGTTAAACCTGACCTTACCTTATACAATAACTAATAATTTCACTTCCTAATTGCACACGTTTCCTACTTTTGTATGGATACTGATTTCATACGAGAAATTGCCACATGAATGGTGTTCTACAATACTTATGCAAATTCCCTGTTACTACCACCTACCCTATATCACCTACGCAAATTTTAGTAGAACGTATCAGCAAACTTAGTTAACTAAATTACCGTCTTTGTGCTACTGTTACAGACATCCACTCGTACGTTTGATCTGAAACAAAACGGTTTAGCAATATGTTTCTAACATTATTTTATCTACGACAGAGTGTAAAATTGCCTTTTAGTTGGCAGTTTTAAGTTTGTAAAACGACTGTAATAACATGTTTTCATTAGTTTAAGTCGTCAGTAGTAACGTGTTTAAACGATTTCATTAGGCACGTTGTCAGTAGCAACGTGTTTTAAAATTTTTAAATCACGCAAAATTACGACCGGTTGCTGGTAATCCTAGTTTCAATTTTTTTTATATTTACCGTGTTTTCTAGATTCTATCGTAGATAAAATATTGTACGATACACATGCGTAAAGCATTTTTAGTCACTCACGGGGCTTAAAACGCGAGTGAGCGAGCGTTTTAACTCTACCCCACTCGTGATTAAAGAGTAGCTTTACTCACTTGCATCGTAAATTGCAATTAATATTCTACACTACCATTATATCAGCGATATAATAAGACAATGAGAGTTTAGTCGTAATTATAATATGACTCAATATGAAGTATACCGAAATTACAAGATTTTTATCACAGTTACGGGAAAAAAGTGAAATATATTTATATGGCAACACAATTTTGCACATTTGCTCTAAATACTGGTATAACAATATTTCTAATAATCGATCATGATTTTGAATACTCAAGAAAAATTGTTTGTTGTTAAGTCCAATTTCCGCTCATACGTCGTTGGGCGTAACGGCGGGCCTAGTTTAGAGTTTGTTCCTGTCAGGATTGAAGACCACTTTAACAAACAATTTCAAATATGGCACAGGATATTGTTACTTTTGACGAAATTTAGTAGTACTGGTATCTTGGGTAACAGCATAAACAAAGTATGATCAAAAAATATTTTTATCTAGTATGGCTTTGGAGTAGTTCCTAATTTATTAATGCAACTACATTTGCGCTTAAATGTTAAACCTGATATTTAATTGTTAAACCAGTTGTAGTTACATTCATAAATTTGGAACTATTCCATAGCCAGAAAATTATTTTTGATCATACTATACCTATAAATATAATTTTCAGTTTCAGTATAGTTTCTTTTGGGTTATTTTTGTTATTGTTGTCCTATGGGATCTAACCCTTAATTTTAAAAGTTGAATCAAGAGTGTTTACAGTTTGGGAAAAGCTATGAGGTGTTACGTTTAGCTTAATAAAGCATACCGATGTAGACAACAATAACATTTCATTTTATTTATTTTAGAACATACAAATACATACAAACATGTAGAACATATAAACTAACGTCGTAAGTGAGGCTATGGAATCTGAGCCTCCAGAAAACTCAAAGTGAGCAGATTGTTTACGTAGACACAGTTTTGAGACGCCTGGCTGTTTGGTCTTACATACTGCTCCTTTGCACAGAAAGAAGCATTTGCGAAAGAACGCCTACCCGTACTAATCTTGTGACATTCTTCGAGTACAATACCTATTGTTAGTTGGGTACGAGGACTTCGGATTTTATTACCGGCTTCCTGGGACTTGTGTAATTCCTCGTTATTTTTTCGTCGGTGATTCAACTTGAATATGGATCCGTAATGCGACAAAGGAACTTGGAACTCGACTCTATTGTCACAAAAGGATTGATCCCATCTTTGCTGTACCAAACAACACCTGTAACTCTCTCTTAAGCCGCTTGGATTCATAACTGAACCCTGTCGGCTTTGCTAGGGACGTCATTATTGTTTTGTACCCATATTAGTGGCTACTTTCCATGCTGTAGCGATAAGGAGCGCCTGCTGTTTACTGTAACTGGTTCGTGAACTCTTACAAGTCACCCATGATTTGGTACGTGTTATTAGAGTACCTTGTGAACAATGATACTTTGACATATTTGGCCCTTTTACTGTTTGTGCAGTCATATAGACTAACGTTTCGCAAGACATTGCACCTTGCATCATCAGAGTTAAAGTTGCTTTGAGGGTTGATGGGGCACAAACAAATGGGTGCTGTGCGCGCCTCTATTTAAGGGAATGCTGTTATTGTTGAAACGTTTTTACTCTTTTGTGACAATACTGTATCGGTTAAGTCTTATTTTCGGCAAATGTAAAGCCTGACCTATGTGAAAGTTATTACATCCTTCTCTTTCAAAATTAACCCAAAAATAAACACAATTTTTAAGATTCTCATCCTGTATATATTTGTATGAAATTGTACCGGTTTCATGCGTGGTAGATATATATATATATATATATTGCAATGACCCTTTACGTATAATTTTTGTATGTTTATAATTAATGTAATAAATAAAAAGAGTCACCACACAATATTTAATTTAGTTCTACCACTTGCTAAAATCAAACTAACTGATTAATTTATTTCGTTGGGTACGCCAAAAATTGAGAATTACTCTTATGGTAGTTTGCCCTTTACCTAATCCATTCATCTGATTTACTAATTTTGCTAGCTCAATTTTTAACAGAGACATGAAATTAAAACTCAAAAACTCAGGTCTTGGGTTCCTAAACTTTCTTAGTTAAAATTTTTACGGTACGCCTCTGAACTGTAGGCAGAATGTCTAAAATGTAGGCGTGATGCGCCGTTGGTACGTCAAATCTATCAAACCAAGTTCGAGTTATTTTCAGCTCGCGTGTGAAATTGATTTATCAACAATTAAATGAACAAATTTTGATGGTAAGATTTTGAATAATTGCCTTCAAGTGGCGTCTATGTATTCCTTTGTTTTCCAGATCGTGTGCTATTGGTGCATTCTTAAAAAGGACGCCGTATTTGCATTTTGTTTCTTGGTGCCTCCAACTGACGATTTTAATTGCAAATCCTGGGAAAACACCTCGCCATCCACGGGAACTGTTACGATTTTCGTGTTCTCCAGGTCGTAATTAAGGTATGCCCAAATTTTCACGCCGATCGCGCGAGTCAAAATTTTACAATCCACTAACCTCACATTCGTAGCATCTCAGGCCCCCTTGTGAAGATCTGGGTGAAATCTGTACTCCTGGCGGGCTTCTCGGATTGTTGTGAGCTTGGGGCTTGCTGTGTGGTGCTGCTGGAATAAACTTGCCACCCTATGTCTTCCCACGAAGCTGCAAACTGATTCTGCGGAAGCTGGCGTCGTAGCCGTTCTCTGCCGATGATGCCTCGGAACGCAAAAAACTCAAGTGCGTGGAATCTTTTGCCTCCAATGGTTCTGATACACTAACACGTGCTGATCACTATGGTGCTATTTATTTTTATGTAAATTTATGCTTTCTATGAAATTTTAATAATTAAAGATAGAGCAAAAACCAAGCACTTTCACCAATTTATTTAGAACAATTGCTATCCGTGTTTATAATGACGTCAGCTTATCTACTGATTCGCCATTGGTCCCTGTGGGATCCTACGCGGATTTGAAC
This sequence comes from Agriotes lineatus, assembly GCA_940337035.1. Taxonomy (NCBI): domain Eukaryota; kingdom Metazoa; phylum Arthropoda; class Insecta; order Coleoptera; family Elateridae; genus Agriotes; species Agriotes lineatus. The sequence continues at coordinate 126,933,053 of OW679194.1, forward strand.
CGCTTACCACTACAATGAAAGCCTGGGGCCTTAGCCAACTGAGCTAATGTGCCAGTTCTTAATTAATTTAGATTCGACTTTTAGTTTGTGCAAATCTATTACATTACGATTAAAATTATATTGCTAAACCCAATACACGGAATTTGAGCTTCCATATTTCTGTGCCTATTCAATTACAATCAATTTGATTGGCGAATTATACCAGTGTTATTATGATTTGGCAATTTATGTGAATTTTCTCAGATGCTTGCATTATTACAACTCTGTGCTCTAATGATTTAATTTGCTATTTCATGTACTGCAATCAGAGCCGATTTGAGGGCTAAAGACCATCGCAATATATGCAAAATATCGTCTTCCACCGACAAATAGCTTTTGAGCTATACTGCCAACAGACAGTCAGACATACAGACAGACAGACAGACAGACAGACAGAGCGACAGACAGACAGACAGACAGACATACAGGATTTAAAAGAAAATATTTTTTGTCATCTAGGGTCCTTGAAACGTGAAGATCTGAAGAAATCTCGGAAGTTGATTTTTTCGTGAATACAATACTTCCTTCGCCTTTCAGACGAGGGAAGTAAAAAGAAAAACTGGTTAAATTAGACCACCTAACAAAATTTGCAAAACAAAGCACGTTGCGATTGTGACTGCGAGCGGTAAAAATGGTAATAGGCCAGGTCAAGTAAGATACAGCAAAGAGCAAGAAAAAGCAAGATGAAATTACAATAAAACAGCTCAGGTAACATGGGATAACGGGTTCCAAAATTTGGTGAATAATGTAACAAAAATTATAGAATAACCTAACAGCAGACAGCAGAGGGTAACTAAGAACATGTCTAAATTTAGCACACGGAACGTAATATGAATTTACGGAGAAGAGTCAGTAAAAGGCGTAATTACGGAAGTGAGAAAATGTAATGTTGACATCGCTACACTATAGGAAACAAAAGTAAATGGAAAATAGGTAATAGAAATAAGTAACTACATGTTGTTCAAGAAATTCGGCTAATCGTTAAAACAAACACAATATGTATACTATCATTAAAAGCAAAACTTTGGTCCAATACGTTATTTTCTTAACTTGAATTAGACGCTAATGGTTAGTAATTCTTAATACTGTTGTAGTGTTGACTATGATATTTACTGAATATGTTTATATGACGCTCATATGTTGTTAACATTAAGAACTTCTTACAGCATCAGTTACTGTAAAACGTAGATTTTACGTTGATAAGAACACGAAAATCTTACATTTTTCATATTACGTTAAAATAACGTTAACATGCAACGCCTTTTAGATTAGTAGTAGATGTAACGTTATTACAGCAACTTAATAAGAACGTTTCTACATTCCGTTTATATATCGTTGATTTTAAGTGTATTTTAGACGAGCAGTTGACTCTAAACGTTAACATGACGTTAAAAAAACTCCTAAGTTGTATCCTGCTTCAGAGCGTGAGCTCAGCCCGCATATCACGCATAACGTCATTGCTTGCATGATAGTACAGACCAATTAAAACTTGTTACGCTACCATTCTACAGTGGAATGTTACATTATACTGACAAGCAGTTCTCTCCCTTTGGCTGGTGATCTGGATTCACTGTTTAGGTCGCCATTTGTCTCGCTGCTAAAATCGGAAAATCTGCATGTCATAACGTTGTGCATTTATTATTCCAGTTTGACATAAGGCTAGCAGAGTTGCGTTAGAAAAATATATGGTAGGTAGAACGTCCCACCCTCCGCTAAGCTTATTTTTCCAAATTTAAGGTACAACGGCTATCGACTTTGGGTCGAACTACATAGTGTGAGTGAAATATCTAGCACGTGATTTCAAACCACATACACAAAGTATACAGGATTCGAGTGGCAACTTAATTAGAAATGCAGAGGAAATAGCAGAAGTTTGGAAACAATACTGCTGTAATCTACTCAATGACCCTACGGTACACACAATACACAAAACGGACGAAATAGTACAACATGAGCCGAATATATTAAGAATAGAAATTGAAAAATCTATTAAAAAATTAGGAAGTAGGAAAGTGCCCGGCGCAGATGGAATAACCGGGGAAATCATCAAGGCTACAGGGGAAATCGGAATCGACACAATACACGCAATATTCCAAAAGATATGGCACTCAGGAAAGTGGCCACATGAGTGGTGTGAATTAATATTTATACCCATACACAAAAAGGACCACACACAAACTGTAATAATTACAGGACGATTGCAATGGTACCACACGTCAGCAAGGTACTACTCAACATAGTTAACGAACGCCGATTATGTTAGGTGATACCTTGGGTAAGTGCTTACGAAGTAGTTCCCAGCCCCAGCTTCGAGCTTCCTAGAATCTTTAGTGATAAGAAATGTTATATAAGCATGTACACACAGTTCTTATGCCAGTTCTTATGTCAGTTAGCATCTAGTAGACACATTGTAAACTGCATTTTGTAACTCCGTAACTTGAATAAATTAATTTTTTTGATTTAACAAGTTTCGTAAATTATAATTGGCGCAGTCGGTAGGATGGTCAAAAATTAAAGACAAAAATCGCTTCAATTTTGTGTTTCAACACTTAATTGGCCATCCGAACAACGAACCAAGAAGACATCTGTAATTCGAAGAGGGGAACCAGAATCGTCCACATTCGAGAGCCAGAGCCTTCATTCAACAATCCAGGACTCAACAGGCCCAAAATCGCCCAGAGAGCCCTACAACGCAGGACCAGCCCTCCAAACATCGAGTACGCTGAGCCCGCACGAGGTGACAACGCCCCGGACTAGCATCGCTGGGTCCAGTCACGTACTCAAGGAACATGAGTACAATTACAACGATATTAATGTAAGATAAATTTTATTAGCAAGTGCAAAAGTGGCTTTATTTTGCTAGATATAACCGCTCATTTTGGAGCAAAGTTGTTAAAATAATCATTTTACTTTTAAGCATCTAATAACCGAATTCAATTGATTTATCAACACATTCTCAGGAGAATTGTTGTTAATAATTGTGTTCGTTATTAGCCATTGCAACTCTTAACCAAATTCAGGTGCAGTTAGCTGTAAGCCAGATCAGTAAGCGTTACTGATAGAGTAACTTAATCTCTTACTGTGCTAGCACTGCATGCGTAGGATTTCTAAAAATAAAATTGCAAGCCCCGCTTTAAAGCAAGTGCATTGGTTTCCTAAACGGGAGTAAATACACCATTCACTTGTTGCGAAGCAATAAAACGACGTTTAATTTTAAGACAGAATTGTTAAACGTTAGGTAGCAAATGAGCAAATTATTCGCGAACAAATTAAAATTTTATGCAAGGAAACGACGAGCTTCTCCAGCTTTTCGAAAATTTAAATATTCAAGAAGTACCTCCCGCAATACCAGTAAATATGGCACAAGCATTTCATTTGGACTACCTCAAGACAGTACCAGAATTTGATGGCACTTCTTACAAACTATCGGAGTACGTGAGAGCCGCCGAAGTTATAATAACGCATTTCTTTCCTGAGGGACAAGGAGACGCATTTCTACAAACATTATTATTATATGCACTGCGAACAAAACTAACCGGCAGAGCATTGTTAATTACAAGCGGACGTGAAATACCAACCTGGATAGCATTAAAAACGCTATTACAACAATCATTTGCGGACCAGAGATCTGAGGATTCATTGCTAAGGGATCTCATGCTATTAAAGCAGAAAAACGAAACAGCGCAGGAGTATTTTGAAAAATGCCAGCAAGTTAAAAGTCTATTGTATTCCAACGTGCAATTAAACGAACCAGCCGCAGCAGTTCGAGCAACGAAAAGAACGCTTTACGACAGTTTAACACTAAAAGCATTTTTAACCGGACTCAAGGAGCCTATGGGAAGTTTCTTACGAGCCAGAGGACCAACTACTCTTGACATCGCAATTAAATATTTAATAGAAGAGGAAAATGTAAATTACAACAAAAATCGAGACTCATCAGAACAATATAAACAACAAGCTAAAAAACCATTTCCACCGTATAATTTAAGACTAAGCAATCCGAGCCAGGCATGGCAACCAGCACCAAGAAATTTTAACCAATTTCCTAGTTACACACATCAAATGCCACAACCTATACAAAGAAATAATTTTCCAATTCATTCGAGACCGCAACAGCAGCAGCAGCCTCAACAACGAAATGTATTTGCACCCAGAAACACAGAAGTTAGGCATCTACCAAAACCAACACCAATGGACACTAGTTCGAGTAACACCAGAAGAACAATACAACCACCAAATAGATTTATTCCTTCAGCACAGTATTCGTTTACACCTAGAGCTACATCGTACATTAGGCAGTCAAATCAACCTAGAAACTTTATTTCGGAAGAGTTACACTTTCAAGAGGACCCCGAGGAAGAGGACAACATTCAGGAATATTATTACGAAGAGGAACAAGAAGAAGATAATTACTACGAAGAACAGGATTTTACTTTACCTGCCCAGAACAACGACGACACGTAGCGCAGCCAATAAATGATCAATCGCTAGGAGAAATTATAGAAGTTAACAACCAAAATTCAACGTTACCATGTATTTACATTCCACAACTCAAATCAAACTTTTTAATCGACACCGGAGCATCTAAAACTCTTATTAAACCAGAAGTAGCATATAAATATTTCCGGAGTTAATAGTAGAAGAACCGTTTCAAATTCAGACAGCACACCAAATTTCATCTCATCAAGAAACTGCAACTATTCAATTACCATCAATATTTAAAGTGTCATTAACTCATAAATTTCATCTATTTAATTTCGACAATAAATACGACGGACTCATTGGAATAGATTTGTTAAGGAAACTAAAAGCAAAAATAAATTTCGAAAAAAGCCTTTTGGAAACACCACAGACCCACATCCGATTATATTCAATGGAAATAATCAATCAAGATTTGAATCATAAAATTACTATACCAGCAAGATCGGAATTTTTAGTAAACATGCCCGTAAATAGGAACATTCATGAGGGAGTAATTGAAAATACAAAGTTAAATAAATATTTGGAAATTCCGACTTCAAATAATTTTCCAACTACATCAGTGATCAACACCAGTGATCAAGAAATAACACCCACCATAACGAACCCTATACCTGTTGAAATCGTGGAAGAAAATAATGACGCCTTATCACGCATCAAATTGAATCCTATTGACACACAATCAATGATCGTTAATTTCGATACCACCATGGAAGACTTATTAAATGAAGTAATAAACTAGACCTCCATTGAACAGGTTAACGAAACACCTTCGAATTCAAACCAAGAAATTCAAGCTGTACCCCAAGTATCAGAAGAGAATCAATCAATAAATACGACGCATACGCAATTGGAATCAACATCTACCATACCTATTTGTGAAGACGCCTTAGACACGAAACGCAATCAAATAATCTTTACCACTATTCACGGCAAATCACATAAAGCAAAAAGGGAACATAAAGGGAAAAACGAAGTAACAACCGCCTACATAGGAGAAGAAAATATTAGGACCAATATATTTCAATTCCTCAAGGAATATTGTATACCTAACTAAGTTTATTATTGCCTATTTCCCAACGAAGAATTTTATCAAATAACTTGTGAAATTATAACGACCCATTTCAAAAATCAAGAACCGCACTTTTACAAATGCGTAAACAGAGTTATACATGTGATCAACAAAGAAGATCAAAGGGAAATTATAAATAATTATCACGAAGGGAAGACAAATCACCGAGGTATTCAAGCTACCTGTAACGCACTTAAACGTCAATACTATTGGGAAAATATGGAAGACACAGTTACCCGCTATATTAATAACTGTTTAATTTGTAAAAAAGCCAAATATGAAAGGCAACCACATGAAGAACCATTAAACATTACAAGCACACCAAGCCGCCCATTTGAACATTTACATATAGATACGTTTCAAATTGAGCAAAACGCATTTTTAACAATAATTGATGCATTTTCGAGATTCTGCCAAGCATACTATTTAACATCTAAAAATAGTATAGAAATAGCTGAAAATCTAATCACCTTCATATCGCAATATGGAGCACCTACTAAAATAACCATGGACGGAGGAACAGAACTTGCAAACGAATCAATTAAAAATCTTTTAAATCTACATAAAATTAAAATTCATATAACGACCCCTTTAAATCATAAATCCAACGGTATGATCGAAAGAGTACATTCTACTTTAATAGAAAACTACAGAATTATAAAAATACAACATCCAAAGGAGCTACCGAAACAAGTAATTAAATATGCATTAATAGGATACAATAATACTATCCATTCCCAAACTAAATTTACACCCTTAGAAATAATATATGGACATACAGCCGTCAGAGACCCATTCGATATACACCTCACCGAAAAATATTACGAAGATTATCTTAACGACCATCAGAAAAAGATAACAACATTTTACGGCGTTTTACAACAAAGAATGCAACGTGAAAAGGAAAAGCTAATAACAAAAAGAAACAATAAAAACAACTCTAAGAAAATTACATTTAACATCAATGACAAAGTGCTTATTAAAACCAACGCCAGGAATAAAGCTAAAATTCAATACGATGGACCATATACTATAAGTTCAATCAACGATAAAGGAATAGCTACTTTATTAGACAAAAATAATAAAAAGAAATCCAGGCATTTAGACGAACTAAGTAAACCCATTGTTACAGAACCACCTGTATCACCGTCATCTCTACCCTCGACAAGCCAGTAATTACGAAAATTGAAAACAATCCCGGTTTATTCCCACATAAACTCGGAAAAGCAAGAAATCAAGTAGACGGATGGACACTAATAAAAAATATCGACTATACTTCAATAATAGAAGAATACAAATGGTTGGAGTTAAACATTCAACGAATGAAAAATGCATTTATAAATTTACCTCACGGACATACATACGATAAAGAACTTCAAAATTACCAAACCCTGCTAAATATAACCTCATCTGAAATTAAACGAAAATTAAATCAACTATTTCTTACAAGAAATAAACGAGGCTTAATCGACGGCCTAGGAACAGTTTTCAAATTCCTAACTGGAAACTCAGATTCGACTGATGGAGAAAAATTCGAAAAAGCAATTGAAGAACTACGAAAAGGACAGGAATCCCAGGACAAAATTCTAACTGAACAAATATCAATAACGGAACAAATACTCGATAAAGTAAACAAAACTATTAGTACACTGAGAGTTGACCAATACACATTATTATCAAGAATAAAACAATTAGAAGCTCAAATCGAAGAAAACACAATTCACCGAGCGGAGATGTATTCGATAATCAATATGCATACTATATTTTTGCAAATATCAGGAATGATGAACGTAATATTGTACCTACTTAATAATTTGGAAGAAGCAATCACTTTTACCAAACTCGAGATCATGCACCCATCAATAATTGATCCTGAGGACTTAGAAGCCAATTTAATATTTATCCAGAATATAATACAAGGACAACAATTGCCATTTAAAATCAACCGAAAAAATTTATCTTTATACGAAGACATTATTGCAGTCAAAGCATATCAAATAAAATCCAGAATCGTATTTATTTTGGAAATACCTCTAATAAATCCGGATATCTACGATTACTATCATCTTTACCCATTACCTGTGAAAACCGATCAACATTTCCAAATAATTATACCACAGAAAATGTATTTGCTTTACAACGAAAATAATTACATTTCCACGGACGAATCCTGCAAAAAACTACGCAACGGCGAACACCTATGTAAATCCAAGAAAAAATCAATTCAGAAGAACCACTTTGCGAAGCTCAACTCATTTCATTTATAAAAAATAATGTATGTAAAATCGAAATATTTACATTAGAGCATTTTAAAACACAGAAAATCGCCCAAGATTCATGGTTACTGATTGCCGATAGAGAATTAATATCCACAATCACTTGTGAAAATAGTAAGCAGAAGATGCCGCTAAATGGAAATTACATTATACAAATACCGCCAAAATGTGAACTAAAAATAGAAAACAAGGTACTGAGGACAAATTATTACTCTAATTCCGTAAACGAAATAATTCAGTTGCCGATGATCAACTCCACGCCTACCGAAGAACAGCAAATAAATAATAAACTCCCATCGATACATCTGGAGAATATCGATCTAGACGACATATTCACTTTAAAAAGTAAGCTAAAAGACTTGCGTAAAAAAGTGTATAAACCGAATTTTGACGGACATTTATATTATATTAGTAATAGTGTATTTTTTATATTAATCTTAGTTATAGCCGCAATTTTGTTCACTTTATATAAATATAATAAACTGCCTGCTTTATGTAATAAAAATAGCATAGATAAATTAGGGCCAAAACCAGTCGAAATTATTCCTTAGAAATTATAACAAAAATGTAATTTTACCATAATTTCTGCTCTAATGAAGGGAGGGATTATGTTAGGTGATACCTTGGGTAAGTGCTTACGAAGTAGTTCCCAGCCCCAGCTTCGAGCTTCCTAGAATCTTTAGTGATAAGAAATGTTATATAAGCATGTACACACAGTTCTTATGCCAGTTCTTATGTCAGTTAGCATCTAGTAGACACATTGTAAACTGCATTTTGTAACTCCGTAACTTGAATAAATTAATTTTTTTGATTTAACAAGTTTCGTAAATTATAATTCGCCTAAAGTCATATCTCCTCCATCAGATACCAGACGGACAAACAGGTTTTATGCCTGGAAAAGGCACACGCGAACAGATCTTAAACACACGACAACTCATTGAAAAAGGAGGCGAATTCAACATAAAGATGTACCTATGCTTTGTTGACTATCACAAGGCGTTTGACTCAGTAAAATGGGATAAGCTCTGGATAATACTAAGCGAAATGGGAACTCCCCCTCACTTAATTCAACTCATTCAAAATCCTTATGAGAACAATAGCGCTAAAGTAAGAGTCAACAACGTAGACTCAGAAGCCTTCACAACTAAGGCAGGTGTGAGACAAGGGTGTATCCTATCTCTTTTACTTTTCAACATATACACAGAACACGTAATGCGCATAGTATTGGATGAATGGGAAGGCAAAATCACCATTGGGGGCAGACGTATAAGTAATCTCAGATACGCGGATGACACCCTCATTAAAACACCAAGTGAAGAAGAACTGGAAATGATCATGAATAGGCTAATAGACGCCAGTAGAACCTACGGCCTAAGAATCAACGAATCTAAGACAAAAGTGATGATTATAGACAGAGAAAATCCTAACCAACACCAGATCCAAAGAATCGCGGGATACGAAGTGATGGAGAAATTCCAATACCTCGGATCAACGATAACAAATACAGGACAATAACAACCGGAAATTCGAAGGCGATTGGCAATAGCACGTACTACAACCACACGACTAACCAAAATCTGGAAAGACACAAGCATAAGTAAGAACACCAAACAAAGATTAATACAAACGCTAATCTTTCCCATAGCAAAGTACGCAGCCGAGACTTGGAAAATTAGAGAAGCAGATAAGTACAGAATCAATGCTTTTGAGATGTGGGGGTACCGACGCATGCTATGCATACCACGGACTGCACACCGCACAAACCAATCAATCATAGACTGATCACGACCATATCCCAGTCATACCTCAGATACTTTGGACATCTCGCGAGACGTGATAATGCCATGGAAACTTTAGTAATTCAAGAGAAAATGGAAGGACGCCGTCCGAGGGCAGGTCGCCAATAAGATGGATAGACCAAATGAAGACGATAACAGGACAAACGTTACAAGAAGCTACCTACCCATTCAGCTCACGATAGAAATCTCTGGAAAACAACCATCAGCTCAACTACCTAACTCACGATGCCACCATACCCCTACGAACGGACTGAGGAGGAGGGACACAGTGTTAAAGCAGTTATCCGATCTGTTTGAACTTTTCATTTATCAAGTAAAATCGCCGTTTTATTCAGTTGGGATGGGCACAATAAAAGTTATTCGGAAGAAAAGTATTGCTCTTCTGTAATCAATAGTTCACCTACATGAAATATCAATTTTGTGTCCATTGAAACGTAGTTCCAGCGTAAAAAAAAGTTGAAGTTGTGGCTGAAACGTAACGCGCTTATAACTCTAACACTTAGCTAAACAATAACGTTAATAAAACGTCGGTTTAAAGTACATCGATTTTCTGTTGAAAAAGCAACCACGTGACAAAATTATCATATTGGTGAGTTGTGCAATTACATGACGTTCAAAAAACGTCGCCGTCAAACGTAAACGACAAGTTAAATAATAGGCAACAATGTTGAAAACTTACGTGTTTTGGATCGCGATTATAACGCCCACACGTAAAGGTCCCGTTTGGTCATTACTTCAACGTTAAATGACCGGCATAGGATGACGTAGAATCAACCGCGTAACGTTGAGAAACTGGTTGATTTTCGCGACACTTCGACGTAATATAACGCTTGGTCCAAAGTTATGTTTCAACGCTAGTTCAACGTGTCTGTGCAGACTGGGTAAGAGACCAGATGCGGTCACAGAGTAGTATATTGTAGGAGTAAAAGTTAAGCAAGAACTACACAGTTTACAAAAAACCTAAAAAATCTGAGAAAATACGGACATGAAAAGCTGAAAACAGATGAAGTAAAAAAAAGTATACAAAAGTATAACACAGGTAGCAATTCCAGTATAAAGACAATGGGTCTAGGTAAATTCATCGAAAACAATTCATAAAAACACAATTCATGGAATACAATTAATCGAAACAATCTACCGAATCAACAATCCATCGAAAAAAAATTTATAGAAATTTCACGAAGAAATTTCATCAAGTTGTTTGAGGATAATATATTTAGATTTTTTAAATTTGATTTGAGTTTAATTATACCGAACAAAAAAGGATGGTTTGACCGGGATTGCTTAGAAGTGCCGAATACAAAACAGAAGCCAGAATAAAAATAAATATAAAGAAGAAAGAAATAAATAAAGACTAAAGCAACTTAGTGGGAGGACAGGAAGACATACTGAAGTTATGGGTAAAACACTTTGATAAACTACTAAACAGCAAACCCAACGCAGAAAAACCCATAAGCTATGTGGAACAAACGTCAGCAAAGGAAAGGCTGAAAAACGTGAGGAAGGTAAGGAAATTAAGAGGTCGAAGCACTAAAGTTCAGTAATATAAAAGAAGTAATAGCAACTTTGAAAAGTAGTAGAACATAAAAAACTGTAGTATTCTAGAAAAAATAAATAATACATCTGCTAGTAAGAGAGAAATCTATCCATACAGCCAACAATAATGAACCCAATACAGAAAAAGCGCCACAATGCGACTGTCAGAACTACAAGGGCATTGCGTTCTAAAACGTGGCCTATAACGTTTTGATAACAGCAACAAGAAATCTGTAAAGAGTTTTATTCACAGGTTTCCTCGACAGTGTACTTTGTCACACTAAATTATTTTAAGAATCAGAGAGAAATAGGGTAAAAATATCTTCACATTCGTAATAATACTGAAATATTAAAAGAAACCACTTGCTAATGCTAATTATATAAATTTTGAAATAAATAAAGCATTAGTGGCGATGAGATTCATACTTGCAACAGCACCTGTGTACGAGTCAGGAAGAAAGCACGCCTTCAATTCGTGAGATGTGTGTGTCATAAATAGAACGCATTTATGGTTAACCCATGTTTTATTTTTTAGAGCATTTATTGTGCATCTCTTGAGTTCCAAGAGTGTAAAGCCTGACTTGAGTGATAATTACTACTTCCATATATTTCTCAGATAACGCAAAAATAAACAAAATATTATTTTTTAAGTGTTCACCCTGTACTTGTACATGGACATTTTCTCTCTCGGTTTCATGTCAGGTAGTAAAAACAGATTAACTTCGAAAATAGAAAGAAAATCCCGGAAACCAAGTGCGAGTTCCTAAAGAATAGCTTAGTAGCCGGACGAATATTTACCCTCAAAGGGATTCAAAACAGAAGCTACGAACAAACATTTATAGAGTTCAAGGAAAACAACAAGTATATCATCTGGGAGGATAATGATTTTGTGTTTGTGAAAAAAAATATCTGAAAATAGCATCCAACCTATTTAGGCAGAATATATAACCTCGAAGAGGTTGCAAGATTTAATTCTATAAGAATAAAAATCGGAAAGAAACCGGGAAGCAAAGAAATAGCGAGACAGCTACAGATGTGTGATCGCACTAAAGAAACCGTTATCAAGTAAAGTGGTTTCGCGAGCAGAAAATATTAGTAAGAATAGCTTAAATTGAATTTTTTTATTGCTATTTATAGTATCGCTTATCCATTAAACATAATATTAAATTTCACGTAATTTGTGGCGAACATATCGATATTTTACGTAATTTTAACTGACTTTTCTTGATTTTCCTTTAAAATTCTATTTTCGATCATAGTCTAATGGCTTACAGTGAAAGAATGTAGATGTTACGAGCTTGCTTATAACCGAACAAAGTTTGCAGTGGATGGAAAAAAGTGAATTCAATTAGAAATAGAAGCCAAAAATTTTCAGGAAAATGTGATCTACACAATCTAAGAAACTTTTCTCCATGACATTTTTTAATAAAACAAGGCATACAATACTTTTTCTTTTCCTTTGTTTATTGTCGGTCATAAAGAAAGGGTCAGGACTGAAAAACGTTCTCATTAAAAAGTGTTTAACTGCGTAAAGCTTTAGATTAATTCAGTAATGTAATACTAAAGTCAAACGAATGTGCGCGTGTAGATGAAAACCGGAACACATTGTGTGCAATTTTTAAAGGTTTACTGAATATTCACATTTAAAACTGTCATACCCTATGAGGTTTTAAACAGCTCAATGGAACACTACAATTTAGAATCGCTTCTTTTAATTTAGAAAAAAGACGAATTTACTGCTGTTGACGTAGTCTAAAAATAGATAATTGTTGAAATAATAAATCGCATAGTGATATCATAATAATTGTAATTATAACTTTATATTAAATGTAAACATAGCTAATAGTACTCGTGATTGATTTACTTAATATAAATTATGAAATTTGCAACACAGGCTCATATTAAATTCCACTCAAGCAATCCGGATACATTTCCTCAGTAGGTACATCCGAACTACAGAACAGATAACGTGAATTCATGTGCCACTTGGGTACCAACAATACCACAGAAGATGATCCCTTTCTGTGTCTTATCTTTAAGACATCTTGCTCGAACCTTAATCTCTTCTACCCACGAATTAATTCAGTTTATGGAATTTTTACACTTTGGTGCGTCCTTTTTAAGAGAAAACAAAATTAAATTTCTCGCCATCATCCTTTAGTATATCTCTCATACCTACCCGATTTTAATTCACTGGGTAGATACTACGCTTCGACTCGCTTATCGCTGTATTCCATGTGTGCAACTCTCGTTAACATTTTGTGAACCCTTTTTGAATGATAAAAAACGACCTGGTTTGATTGCAAATGTAGGCGTTAGTTAGCTTTGTTTACCTCATGTACTGTGATTAAAAGTAGCTGGATGTACAGAAATTCTAGGAAGTATTTCAAATAGTTACATACCTATAATTTATAAATGTTGGTTTGCCCATTTAGGTTGTACTAGATATACATTTAACTAGAAATTTACATTACCGCAACCAATATAAATTATTATATAAAATTAAAAAGCTATGTTTTGCACAGGAAGGACTTTCTCTAAAAGTAAAGTTTGGCAGTCAATTCCTTTTCAATAAAGCACAATTAATTTCAAATTCAGGCTTATTTTGCAGATGATGCTTTGCAATACGAACTACTGCGCCACTTTCTAGCTTACTAGTTCGTCTACGCAGTTAGTGAGAGCGCAAGCATTGGAGTTTGACACTTTGATTATGAGATACACTGCGGTCCCTCTTGGAAAGTAAAAAACGCGCTAAACAAACCTAGCTACGCAGTGTGATACCTACAAGCATGCCAATAATAATTGGTAAACAGTATTAGTTAATGCTGCTTAAATTGTCGATTACACAACACTGAAGATTTTTTAAAATTTATCTGACGTAACTGATAATATAATCTCAATAATAACAACTAATTCTATAATACAACTTTTTATTTTTTTTCTGAAATTTAAAGTATTTTCGATAGCAATGGAGTTATTTATTATAATGAACTTAAGTTTATTTTCCAAGAGAGCGAAGTAATTGACAAACTAAAACAAAACTTCGTAAAATTTTCACATGTAGTTGTTATTTGATTTTTATGGAACAATCGTGCCAATGTTTAGAAGTGAAATTTATTTTGAACATTCTTTGACAATCTCTCACTTTAATATAGTAGGAACTAGTGGGAAGTGTTACTTTACATGAAACGGTATTTGGCTTACCTACACAAATTACAGCTACAAAAATTAATAGTCGCTCAAGAATATACAGCAATGTACGCTTACGTATTTTGTAATGTTTAGATACAAGTCTATCTGTTTAGTTTATTTAAATTCAAATAGTTTTAGCGCAGACGTCAAGACGTGTTCATCCTGTTTCCTGTCAAATCATTCCGCGGTTTTCAACGGAGCTGATGTGATTGGTAGCAAAAACGGACCCTGCTGGTCGCGGATGCGAAATGATTCATTTGCTGTGCGAATGTCGAGAGGAACAGATTATATCTTCTTTGTGCAAATTTGAGGCGCCGCCCTAGGAGTGCATCCAGCACTAGGTGTTAAAATTACTTCTGGGCTTCCAGAGGGCCGTTTCGAATCAGATCCCTGCGTGATTTTGCTCAATCTGAATAGAAGGCAACAGCATATCCAACGTGGAACTGCAAAACTACAAAGTTCTCGTTTTCAAGCAACATTAGAAAGCCAGCCACAGCTGGAAAACAGTGAATTGCGTACTCACATCCAATTAGTAACGGTGAGTGCCTAACATTTGGATAAATAGGAAGATTTCAACACATGTAGTCACCTCGCGTGCTAAAATAGTGATTGTTTTGGGTGCGTACGAAGGCTACTTGGTGACATGTGTCGTCAAGCATCATATCATTGCGAAAGTATCCGGTTATAGCATCAGGGTCGGCGAAATGACATGAACCAGGGCCGGTTTTTATGCAAGACCGGCTTTCAAGCGATTTGATAAACCGATTCGTTTGATCTAAAGGATATTAGGTTTGAAATATTACTAAGTGCTTTTTCCCAAAACTTTGGATTAAAATGAATACAAAAACCACTGCAATAAACGTTATCTTTGCCACCTATTGCTACAGCAGAATTGATTTAATGAAGTCCTGTATAAATAGATAATGTAAATAAAAATTGATTAACGGCAGCACTTATGGACGAAACTTACATTTCTTCAATAGTGCTGGTCCAATAATTTTGCTCCAGTTACAAAAGTAGTTGCTTTTTTCGGTAAAAAAGTGTTATTAGAGCGACAATATGGACAGCGAGTCTTTGGAAAAATAAGTAAAAGGAATGCTGATACCTTGTATGAACGATGTTGTTGATTGTAATAAATAATAAATTCTCGCTATCATTCGATAGAGTGTCAGAAAGCAGCGCACTTCACTGTGGAACAAGGAAGACATTTTGGACATGAGTGCACAAACGTAACATCCCCCATCCTCCAGAGGACGTAAGACCATAACTACTTGCTAACAGGGGCTAATGGCAAACGTTACTAGAACAAAACTATCAGGCACGAGGCTTTGCTGAAAAGACGTGAAAAGAAACGCCATATCAATGCGACAAAAACTTGTGAAAACTGTATGCGACATAAGATCTTGGTAGCAATGACAAGTATTTGAGTTAATTCGAACTGAATTTTCCGTAAATGTAAATTAAATAGACCAATATACAGGGTCTATAAAATAGCGCATAATATTTACACCACATATGATTGTATTTTCAAATAAAAGCAAAAAGCTTTAGTATCAATGCTGTGTTAACCCTCTGCTTACGGAGTTATTAACAGTTAAACTTGGAAATTTATTGGATTCTAATGGAAAAATATATTTAAATAGTATCAACAACACATAATTCAAAAAGTAATTTTACCATTTTAATTATTGCTTTATTTGCAATTTTATTTTTAAAAATGCAACGACCTTGCTGCTCATAAATTTTGAAGCTATTGCAACATCTCAACTACGCTCGAGTGATTTTTCGAACTTAAGTTAATAAGTAAGAAGGATTGTCATTAATGTCATTTTTCAAACTTGTAAAAGTCTACGTGTCATCCTGTGCTGAGTTTGAAAAATTTAGCATCATTATTGTTGTTCATAGTTTGTGTGCTCAGTTTTATTGGTCCTTAATTTTTCATTGTATATTTTCTTCAGTTTCATGTTTGTTTTGTACTGGGAGGTTTGTACTTTTTGGAGGTAACAGAGGTCGTCCACGAGAAGTATTAGTACCCAAAATGGAAGAAAATTTAGTACATGAAGTGGAAAAGAACCTGAACTAAGTACTCGCTCCGCTGCCCGAAGGATTAATGTCAGCCATACTTCAGTTCATCGAGTATTAAGGGAAAGTGGTCTACATCCTTACCACTTTAAACGTGTTCATGAGTTGCTTCCTGAACACTTTCCGCATCGAATGACACTTTGTAGATGGATCCTTCAGCAACAGGAACCTAACCCAGAATTCATAGAAAACAATTTATGGACGGACAAAGCAACATTCACACGAAACGAGATGTTTAATATTCATAACATCACTGAGTGGACAAAAACCCTCATCTTCATCAAACTAATCACCATGTTAGGTTTAGTGTTAATATATAGGCTGGAACTGTTGAAGGGAGACTTATGGACCGTACATTTTGCCGGATCGCTTAACGCACAAAACGTTGTCGATTTTTTAAACAATACTCTGCAAAATCTGTTATAAGATGTGCCATTAGCTGTTAGAAGAAACAAGTGGTATCAATTAGATGGCGCCCCTGCTCATTGGGGGGTTGAAGCCAGAGAGTGGTTGAATCTGCACTGGACGATGGACAGATCGTGGTGGTCCAGTTCCGTGGTCCGCAAGAAGTTCAAACTTAAGTTGTTTAGATTTCTTCTTTTGGGTACTTTGAAAGAGATTGTTTATGCAGTTCAAAATTAATCTGTAGAACAACTTATCCAACGTATTCATATTGCCGCTGAAGAAATATCAAATCGAAATATGTTACACAATTTGACAACTAACACTGTTAGAAGATTCCAGAGACGTTTAGCAGCAGCCGGTGCTCATTTTGAACAACTTTTATAGCAATAAGTTAAACCTAATTGCAATAAACAGTTTTTCGTTTTGAATTATACATTATTTCAATAAATGATATCTATGCGAAACGATACATACTTGATTTAATTTCAAAAATGAGGATGACCACTTTAAACATTTACGCAAATAAATGAAACCCTTGATACCTTGAATTACTGCTTAGTTATTCTCGTTATGTAACGTATGATCGAAAACTTTCAACGTCTAGAGGGCTGTGGATTTTAAAAAAAATTAAATTTGTGTTGGCAGTGATGAGTAAAGCTACTTAATAACATAACCTATACAATTTTGACAGATAAACTTAACTTTTACAGGATGTTTAATACCGAGCACTAGGTGGTTCTGTGTATGAAAAATGCAGAAAATCATTTCGAATAGCTGTAGTTGTTTTTGTTACTAACATTTTTATGTATTCAACAAAAATGTTTGTATTTGTTGAAATGTCAATTCTGACATAACCTTAAACTGACAGATATAAAATTCCAATGTAACTTTTACTACCACGACTGCCAACAAAATTTTTTGACAAAACAATTCCACAGCCCTCTACACGTTGAAAGTTTTCGATCATACTATACTTAGGTAACGGATATTCAGTAATAAGAAATGCAGTCGTAGAACAGCAGTGTGCTAAAGCCAAGTTGCCAAGTTTTATAAACTTTAACACCTAATATCTGAAGAACTAAGCGTTATTTTTAATACACTCTATATATTTCTGTGAAAAAATGTTAACCTGATGTATTTAATTTATTAAAGTGTAATAATAATTGCGTATCACCTACTCTATTTTTTTTTTCAATTTAAAATAATTAATATTACATTTTAATGAATATAAACTAACTGCAATATATTAGCTATCTCTGTAATTCAGTCATCTTTGATTGTATTCAAAACATTTAAAGTAGTTGAAATAGAATTCTTACAATCTATAATAAGAAGTAAAATGGTTGAGTCTACTTTGTTCGCATGCTTTTTTATGAAGAACCGTCTTGGAAACTTCTCCAATTTACCTATTTATATTTAAATGAAGTTTACATTTCAGGCTAGGGTTTCTAAATTCATTTAGGTTAGAAATATGACGAACTATCTTCAAATGTAAAGCTTCTATAAGTAGGTAGAACAGATAATCGAATCAGGTACATGTAAGATCTTACAATATTTTATCAAAATAAGCAGTCCAAGTCCGGCAACAATAATTTATTTTGTCAAATGCCTGTAAATTTGTGGGAGGTTATACACATTATATAACAAATTGCGGTTTCGTTTATGTGAAATTTAATAACAAAAAGTCTTTAAACGGCTATACACGAAATTCCCCCTTCAGTGGAAGTTAAAAACTAAAAATTTTAAAAATACAGGAAAAAAGGTTTATACTTTTAAGGCTTTCACCCTGCATATGTTGGATCGAAAATATGCCTATTCTTGTCAAGGGTAAACACCTGAAACATATGCAGAATATTATTATTATTTAACTAATAGTTTATGAGTTAAAGCAAAAATAGACAAATTTCTATTTTAAGGTGATCACCCAGTATATATTTGACCGAAGGTGTATTGTTTAGAGCCCGGTAGACATATATTACGCACGCAATAGAGGGACAGACAGACAGACAGACAGACATGGATTTGAGAAAATATGTTTTTCTTCAATTAGTAACAATAAAACGTAAAGATCTACAGAAATCTCATAGGGTGCCTTTTTCACGATCACAATACTTCTTTCGTCTTTCAGACAAGGGGAGTAAAAATGGAAAAATTGCTTTTTGAGCACGTGATTACTGATACCCGTTCACTTGTGCAGACAGATCTGTATACGATTCATAGCATATACCTAATTTTCCTTAAAAACGCTTTATTGCGATATTGCAATATGTAATAGTTGGTAATTTCCTATCTTCGTTTCTAGAGCATTATGGAGTCGACGACAACTACTAATAGCTGTAGAGGAAGTTTCGAATTATGTGCATTTTGAAAGTCACTTACAATTTCAAACTAAAGTAAAACTAGAACAAAATAAATTAATATACCTATATTGTATTCCGAAATTTCGTGGAACTAGAAATTTAAAAGAATCTCTACAAGTGGCTGCAACATGTCATTTAGTATCCTATGAAATGTAAATTGATGTTTCCGCATTTCCATCTCAATTAGTGTTATATCATGTCCCAAAGTCCGCAAAGTGGAAAATGCGTGTTTTTATTTTAACAGACGTAATTTCTCAAATTAATCAGATGAAAAGGAATATTTTAGGTAATTTACATTGTGCGACAGAAGCGTGCTGGGGTGATCAACAGAGAACAAGCTTTCTCGACCTATTTTAAGAGTGAAATTTGTTCACCTTTAGTCTTTGGCCTATCCCGTTCGTATTTGGAAGCAGTGAACTCCCAAGCTACAATATTTTTCTAGAACTTGCAATTAATTTGATTGACAGAATCAATAATAATTTGACGTAATTATCTTTGCATTACTGTAACATTTACTTGACAGTAATAGTTTATCCAATTTATTTTATCATTATGGCGCTAGTACAATGACGTGCCACTTGGTGGTCTTTAACCAGTTTCATAAACAAGGGCTTTATGATGCAGTCGAACATAGAGTAGTAAATCTGGTAGGCTGTGAGTAAATTCAGTGCTACCAAAGAGCATATGCTAAAAAATTATATACATAAACTTCATTTTATTCCCGATTAGAAAAAACTATATAAATGAATGAGGTACAGTAAATCAAAATTAGTCGACCTTAATTTCTTAACGTGGAATGTAATGGGTGTCCAAATTTGATTTTGGATTTTGGTTCGTTAATAAACCGCACAAATAATTTGAAAATCTAATATATTTTATTGAGAACTTAAAGCATATACGTAACGATTAAACCTGAAGGATAATATCAGATAAATGCCCTCCTCAGCACGTCTGACATGAAACCATTATTTTTTCAAATCTTCAACGACATTTAAACATAAACGAGGGTGTATGTCACCAATTACGCGTGTAATTTCGGCCTTTAGGTCTGTAATTGTCTGTAGACTATTGGTAGAGACTTTGCTTTTCACATAACCTTAGAGGAAAGAATCCAAAGGCGTCAATTCGCAAGATTTTGACGGCCAATTGATGTCACCATATCGAGAGATAAGTCTACCGCTGAACTTTGATTGCAGAAAAGTTATTATTTCGCACGCTGTGTGACATGTGGCACCATATTGTTGTAACCACATGTCACGCAAATCCATAGCGCGAACTTTTCTTGCAGTTTCTGCAAAACTTTACCCATATCTGTAATGTGTTTTTACAATAAATATACGTTGCTAAACCGTGAACCGCTCCGTAACTTAAATAACTTAAATGGCAATGTGTCAAAATGACAACTACAAAATATTAGCGCTGTATGTTTGACAGTAAGCAAATGCCGCGAAATTCAAAATCCAACCTCAAATTTGGACACCCATTATAAGTACTTACGTGTACATAAAGCATATTAGCCTTAAGTGATTACTAGTAATATACGTGTTAAGTACAAACATCAATCACCATCTGCAATCAATATACATTTCACCGCAAAATTAAGGGATCAGAAATAAAAATGCAATATTTTTTATCGTTGAAAATATTGTTATGAAACTCATACGCAATATAGGACTATTAATAAACATTTAATAGTATAACTTCAATCATTAGTGTTTGGAGACAATTCAACACATCTGTCAAATAATTCAAATAGACCTATGACAACATAGCGTTGTTCTGTTTTCAGCAAATAAAAAAGAATTATATCGACATAACCACTAGTGGTTCCAAACGGCATAATTTTTCGACATAACCACTAGTGATCCTGGCGACATAATTTTTTGACATTTTTAATGACGTGATGACCTGATGACAGTTATTATAATTTTTCGCTTTGGTTGCTCCTATGGAAACGAACTCACAGCAATCCAAATTTCACGTAAAAATTTGCTCTCAAAGTGAATTTTTACAGTTACATTCGTTGAATTTTCCCTCGAATACCATTCTTAGTCAAAGTTAACAAGAATATTTTTGCGGTGGTATCACTACTCATGTCCATTGCGCTTAGGTTCGATTAAGACGAGTGCGCTGGCACACTTGCCTTCATACCAGCATCGTTTAGTTTCCTCAATACGATATGGCAGCTAATGACTGTTCCGGTGGACCGTTGGAGATCATTCCTCAGCGATCGAGCAGTGATGAACGTTTCACATCTCGCTGTTACGACCAAATACCGGTCTTCACACCTGGTGGTTTTCTTTCTACGACCTTGGCCAGGTCTTCTGGTATAATACCATGTCATTCAAAACCGCCGAGACACTCTGCAAATCACTGACTGCGCAACCAAAAGCCTTGCAGCAACTTCTCTTTGAGTATAACCTTTCTCGAGCAGTTTGACCACTTTAGACACATCTACCTGCGAAAGAGAGTTTCTCTGGACATCGTTTGTTATTTATTTTGATTTATATCACTGTATCTGTTGTTTAGAACACCCTGACAGGCAACTGTTAATTACAAGACTTATGCGATTTCTGCAGAATTTGTTATCAAGCAGCATTTTTGTGGTATCTTAAGATATAAATGTCTCTAAATATACGTATGTAGCGATACATAGTACCATGTTTATTGCGTATGAGATTCATAACAATATTTTCAACGATAAAAAAAATATTTCACTTTTATTTCTGATCCTTGATCCGGTGAAGTGTATATAAAATCCATCCGTGTCTGTCACAAAAAGAGGCGACCGACTTATTTTTGCACTTCTCGATTACTCACAAACCCTAAAGTCGGAGCAGACATTCCTTGGGACCTAATAATACTGATGAGAAAAATTCCAAATCCTGAAAATTTTATATGGCTGATCCAAGATGGCGGCCTTAAAAAAATTCAGTTTTTCACGATCCGCCCTCTTCCAAAACCTTGAATTTTTTAGAGGATATAGTTGACACCATAGGAACCATCCATCGAGTAAAAAAAATACCAAAGTAATACGTGGGGGTTAAACTATAGCGTATGAAATGAAATAAGGGTCGCTGTGCAAACGTTTTTTCACTCAGCCGAGAATTTTTTTTTCATCGTCGTCACCTATAGTTTTAATGACCACATATTTAAGATCCAAATTAAGTGTTAAAATAAAATCCGGAGAAACTCAGGGAGAAAGTTTGTGAGATATGGCTTTCAAAAGTAAACGTTTGAAAGCAATATATGTATCTGCATAATAACAATCATTTAGATGCTATTATTGATTAATTGTTATATACGTTGACAGTAATACAATAAATGGTAATGGCAGGCCGATATTAGACTACCACATATAAATTGAACAAAGAAAAATATCAAAGCGTAGATATATCGGGTCATTATTTTCAATCAGGGGCATAGGACATAATTTATGTTACATAAGTGTGGCAATCGTTGATAATGACATTTGAAAGTTGAGTGTTGTTTCTGAGCAGTTAAAATCCAATTTGTGCAATAAATGCAAATTGATCCGTTGAAAGAATACTGTTTATATCAAAAAAGTTTTATAGGTGGTTAGTTTAAGGTATATTGTGGGTTTTTATTCTTAGATAACTTTACCAAATATCTGTATTCCATAAATGACGGCCTTAAAAAAGTCACATTTTCACATTTCGACCTCTTCCAACGTAGAAAAGTATCAAATGTATTGCAAAAGTTCCGGTGATCTGGTGCTTGTTTGTAATTAATTTAGGTATAAAAAATAAATTAAAATGTACGGGCAAAGATCCTAGTACACCCACAATTTTCGTATATTTTTATGCTGTGCTTAGTTTGCCTGTCAGTAAATTTAGGCTGGTTAAAATTAAACTGTACTAATTAATCGCACAAATAAAAATGGTTGAATGCCCCCCTTTCTATTTTATTTAACTGCAATACTGATTACGCTAGCTCTCGACACACAAGACTTCTTATCTCATGAGTTGGGTTCATAAATGGACTATAATCTCAAATTTTAGGTTATTTGTCCCAACTTAGCTCGTTTGCTCGTTATTAGTAGATAAAATTCACAATCTCGTAAATGGACACATGAACACAAAATGGTTTTTTGCGTACAGCGTGTAATTGAACGTTTAAAATTGTGAACTACTGTGAAAACGCGTCAGGTAAATTATTTGAATATTTTCACTTGTCAACTATTAAAACATCGCCTTGATTGTTTCTAGGATGACGTCATACCTCCTCTTCATTGTTTGGATGCACGCCGATCTTTCAACTGTGTCTGGTCGATTTCGCCCCAGAACCTGGTGACGCCGTTCGATTTTTGAAAACCACGAAGTAATTGGACTGTTGGACAAGCTCTAGGCCCCTTCGGCAAGGTTTAATATTGGATTTAAGTCGTTTTCCCGAACGCTGACACTCAATTTTTAGATCTATCCTACCTCGTTAAGTTTGCTTCATTGCTGCTCGCAGAGCTGGTCGTAGTGACGCTGCTGGAATATCGTAGGCTGTAGCCGCTCCCTAGGTACAAATTCCTCTCAGGATACTCCTGCACACTCCGCTGACCTCCTGGACCGCTAACCTTTGGCTTCCGATGCTGATTTGGGTCGCAGTCGAACCTCGAAAATTTCTGGTGCTCGCTCCCGTTCACACAATCGGAAGAAAATTGGATTTTTTTTAAATATTTATGTCGTGGATCTTCCCACAAACACTTGTGCTGAAGCATGAAGACTTGGGTAATAAAACTGTACACTTTCAAACTGGTAAAATCACTTTTATTAATATAAAAACAGTAATTGAAAATGGAGCACAAATTTGCCCTGTCTGCCAATAATTTAATTCAATTGTTCTCCTCTTAATGACAAAAAAGCATCATGTTGCTAAGATACGGTGTTATTCTACTATTAATTGGAAATTAAGATTGATAATTTTTACCACAAATGGAATAAAGTCTGAGTACATAAATTACAATATAACATTTTCTTAAAATATAAAATATTGTCTTTTTGGCTTATAACTAATTTTCTCCTATAGCGTTGCACTCACAAATGTTTTTAATTTCACAGCTCTGCTTTTGCACTATGCTTTTAGTTATTAACGCACTGATTTTTGAGTTCCGCACTTTTCACGTTGGTTGCTTGTATTCTGTCGCCTCCATTCGGGAATGGCTCTTTGCAATTTTCTATATTATACTTTATCTTGCTTCACCCTTCTGCTTGCTCACAATTTTCACTGTCCTTGGCTTTTATTGATAACTACGCTCCTTTTTTCACGTAATAACGTTTTTGTGTCAATTACTTTTGTTCGGCCTGGCTTTACAATTGCACAAACCTATCATTTTTAATTATATTACTTTATTCACAAGCAAAATTTAGACCTTCTGAAATATGCTTTGCCTTTGCGGCCATTATGCGACTAATTACTGTTTCTCGCATGTTATAATCAATGCATTTAATATTTTTATTTTTGTTTAAATTTGCAATTATATAAAATACCTCAACTCTGTGCTTTATTGACTCGGTTGAATATTTTGCACTGCGAGCAGAGCCAAATTGTGGGCTTAATACCATTTCAATATATCCAGTCATTATTTTCAATCCGCTGTATAGGACATAATTTATGTCAAATACGTATGGCTAAAAGTGTTGCCTATAGCTGAATTTTTGAGCCCATGCTTGCACGTCATCAATACGACTTTTAGTAAAGTTTTCGGTATCAACCTTTGAAAATTATAAAAATTTAAATTTTGTTAAAATTAACGTTAAAATCTCGTTTACTTATAATATAGCTTAATAATTACGAAAAACTAAAACTAAAAATTTAGGACTGTAACAATATATTGTTATGGTATAATAATTGTTGCGTAAGTTTTATTATAATTTTAAATAAATGAGTTCAATAATCTCAATTGGGCTCTTATAAATGACTCTTATCTCATATGAGTCAGGTCTATACATTCTAGCAGGAATTATTTTAATTTGTATGATTATAATAGATACATTTACTATCAAATTTAATTATCCTGATATCATTTTCAATAACTTTAAAAGTAAACACCTGGTGTAATTTTGATTTAACTAACGGGATAGCTACCATACAGGAAATTATTTAACTAATGGGTAAATGGCCTTCTAACCTCACAAATCGCAAAAACAAGTTCTTTATACTCGACAGCTCTCTGTAACTACGCAATTAAAACGTTTCCCAGGTGATAACAATTGCCGTAAGCAAATACTCGTCATAAACAAAGCACACTCAAAAAACGCTTGTGCCGGAGGTACTCAAAAAACCGACGACACCACGAAATGCTTTAAATTCTGCCTGCTTCCTTTAAATGTTTAGGTGAGGTTTTCTGACCTTTCTGTTGCCTTTGGAACCGAATTAGAGCCCAACTCGAGCTCACAGCGAATCCAACGTTGCTTGGCCCCGCCTTTGTCCGTTGGCCAGCCGCTCAACGCCGTCCCAGAACGATTCCTGTAACTCGACCTCTGTGATGCCAAAAACTGCTCCCAGCTCTCACTTTTGCTTACACCCAGGGCTTCTCCGCTCTCTAAGAAGGTCACTGCCTATCTCTAGCTTCCAGGGGCTCCAATTACTCTGCTCGGAAGTCCAACAACAGCCACCGGAATACAATCTCACACTCGATAAACCGTTAAAGCACCTTTTTAACGTTCTGCAGAGGTGCTACTAATGAGACTGCACTCCACCACAGCACAACCACAGGACATTCAATCAATTTTTGAACTCACTTAATTGGGAAAAGGGTATTAGTTCACAATTTTACAATTATTGATGTAGGTATAGTCAAAATTATACCCATTCGGAGTCACGTGACTTTTGTCTGTCTCTGTTCATCTTTAGTAAAATAGATGAAATGGAAGAAATTTGAAAAAAAGGCATGTCGATTCATAAAATTAATTTTAAAAATTTGACGTTTCTAATCTGTCAGATTATATTTTTCGTGTAAGTTATTGAGATAAGGGTAATAAAACCTAAAATTGTTGAGCCGAAAACTGGAAATTAAAAGAAACCATCGGACATGCGGTATAACGAGCAGTCACAACAATTAATTTGAATATTATGCGTTTTTTTTATGAAGAGTACAATATTAATAATAGTAAATCAACAGTTTCACCCTCCAACGCTGTTCGCCGTGCTTCTCTTGCGTTAAATATCTCGGAGAGCACAATTTACCGAAAATATGAGCCAGAAAGTGAAGAATGCAAAAACGGAAGTCGACGAAGCAGTCAAGACACTGTATATAAAATGTATGTAGCTAAAGAATTTGTAACCATAAAAAATCTAAAAAATGCTTGGTTGAAGAATCTGGAGATTTTTCACATTCAGTTTCTTCCCTAAATAGATTGTGCAAGGAAATAGGCTTCAAATGGCAATGTTCTATAACAGAATATGCATGCACAGAAATTGACTTAAAATTTGCTATACGCAGCAGGTTTTTAATGTAGCAGCTGACATATCTTTATTATATTTACATTTTACGACATGTTATGTTTTCTTTAACCTGTAAATTCAGTTTGATTTCATATAAGAGAATAAACCCGTAGCAACCTTGTTTTAGAAATTGGCATATGTCAGGATAACCTACAAAACGGAATGTCATTTATTTCCCTAAAATTGCATTTTTAAGAATCGACATACGTAAAATTACTAGATTATCACGTGACTCCGAATGGGTATAAATTTGACTATAGTCAAATTAACAATACCTTTCAGCTTGACTTTCTCTCCCCAAATGTCTGTCTTAGATCTTTCATTATTTTACATTGTTTCTAAACCTACTCTGATCACATTTTGTTTAAATCAAGGCTAACACTATTTTAATTCAGTTTTACAATTATGAAAACCAATGTACTATTTACAAAAATTAAACTACCACATTCCTGGATTGATTCTGATTTGCATCAAGTATTAATTGCTATAATAATCATAACGCATAAAAATTTGTTCCTAGCAATATAGTATATTTACGCTATATTACGAGCAACCGCAATTTTAACGTTAAGTTTAACTAAATAAAAATTAGTTTTATAGTTTCAAAGGTTGGTACCAAAGATTTCACTAAAAGGCGCATTGATGACGTGCAAGCACGGGCTCAAAAATTCAGGTACAGGATTTCCTGTTTGTATCAGCAGAAGAAACGTCAACTTCAACAACTGATTCTTGTATTGAAAGCAATGACTTTAAATTAGGTACAGAAAAACAATATTTACTTTTCGCGCCAGCGGCAGTGAAAAGTAGTCTTTCCAAAGCGTTGTACCACTCCCTTTGAATAAGGGCGCACACGGCCGGGAAACCAGCGGGTAAACTCACCACCTACCTTTAGCGCTTACGCTGCAAGACGTTTTCGCTCGACAGTCGGGAAGGTTGTAGACAATTATTAAGAGAACCAATTTCACCTAGACCTGCTCGTCAGGGCGGCTATTAAGGTTCATCGACGAAGCTCCTGCGAGTTAATCCTCACCTAGACCTGCTCGTCAGGTGGGCTATTAAGGCTCATCAACGAAGCTCCTGTAAATAATTTCCCAGGTCCCATTCGCATGGAGGACGCTTTAGCATCCTTCAGTGAATTTTCCCGAGCGGAAACAGCGGAACCTACATTATTAAAACCACTACTTGCATCCCTAACGGCATAACACAAGCGTAGCGCAAAGCTCGCGCCCTGAGGACAAAGCTATATCTATCTCCAACGAAAGGTGGCATCGGAGGAGGCCGGTGTTCGTAAATTCGCCCAATTCAATTATCCAGCAGCTCTACCATGGTCGCAGTCCGCGAAGCCCAGCATTTATTCATATACAATTGCTTAACTGGATGTCCGCTGCCTTTCCAAAAACTCTGTAAGGTTCCGTCGGAGTTGCCCGCAAAAGTAATAAAAAATAACCTTGCAGCTGCCGCCTGAAGTTATCGCGCGTTCTACACACGTGGGAAACTCGATAGCATAAACAGAAACAGGTACAGACTTTGCTTATTGTAATTCTATCTTCATTTCACACGCTTGGAAGTAAATAGATCGAATTTTATTTATGCACTGCCGCCGTGTTCACGGCCATCATTAACCTGTCAAGTTTTATGTTAGCAGTTCAAATGGACGCCGGGACATAAGACCGACTATGAATCTAGGGTATTCCATAAGTCGCTAGCACCGACTTGGGATAACCGATCGCTACGCTAGCCGAAGAGAACCAGATTTATTTTTATTATAAACTTTATTACATTTTATTTTGTCTTACCAATTAAATATAATTTTATGTATTAATAGTTAACAAAATTATACGCTTATAAAGATATTCTGTGTGCTTTACTGGGTTACAAAACTTGAGTGTAAGAATGAAACTTTTGGCAATTTGAGCTGCCTGGAGCCAGTATCAGCCTTGAGATTCTAAAATTTTTGATAAACGACAATGTGCTTTAGCAAATAATTTGTTTAGAATTTGTGAATCTCCGTTCATCCCAATGATTTATTTACAAACCAGGTAGGAGAGTGTTAATTCCTCCCCATACAATTATTATTACAATGTTTTAATAATTTTCTATGTAACCCCCTTTTTTAATGTGTTTCCACGTCTGAAGAAGTTATGTAATATAACGAAACGTTACATTAAATCTTAAGGCTGATGATTATAATCAGTTATTGAAGAAATTTAGCTGTTTTATTCAACCTTCGTTTTCCAATTTTTGGTATAACCTGCCGACAGCTGTTTTTGTATTATAATGGAATGTTTTGTTATGTTTTGTGCCATTAGACTAAAATTTATTCCACAGACGGTTATCCATTTTTAGGGTAAGTTTTGAATTTTAACTCAGTTTTGAGCTCTTTTTCAAAAGAATGATACATAGAGAAGTTGTTCAATTTAGCAAGTTCTATTACGGTTTAAAATATTTGAAGTCATTTCCATAACACCCTGTATAGAGTAACATCCAAAATGTAACCTCTACATAGTAATGTAGAAGAGAACGGATTATGTATGTATTTATTATAGGAGCAGTGTCTCTATTTACTGTAAAAGTTAGGTCAAGTAATCAAACATAAGCAACTACTCACCTCTTGGTAGTATCATCCAATGGTCATAGCTACTTGCTGCTTTAAATAGTTTTTCGGTGTCTATTAACATTCGTTTCTTGCTTGTTGAATTATTGAGGACCAGCGGTTTTCGTGTATCCCTTGAAAGAAAAAACGAAGTTAGCAAAATTAATCGCATAATCGGACAGCCAGAGACATTAATCAATTTTTCTAAGAATAACCTATGCTTTTATGAAATCGACAGTGAAGAACGTAGAAATCGTCATTAAAATACCAGAATTCGGCAGTGAAGTAATTCATTGTTTTGCGACTTTTTGTAAGCGGCGTCGGCGGGGTGATAGGTAAACGTCAACCGCCGTCAACATAACCTACAAAAGTTAGTTAAAATGTTGTAATTTCGCGATTAAAAAAACCATAATGTACGCCTCAGCACTGAAGTTCCTTTTTAATCCTCATGTGGTTTATTTGCCTTGGCCCTAGGGGCCTCGGCAGGTAAATCTACATTCGTGATAAAAAGCTAAACTTCAGTGCCTTGTTATAACTACAAGGTACTATTTTACATCTATTAAGAAAACTTTACAGCTATATTCTATAATTCATGGTAAGGGTTTCATTTTTAAGAAAAAATTTTTCTCATTTCGTTCCCGACTCGTATCTATGTTACAGGCAATTTGTATGATTCAGTCGTTTTACATAATGGCTAGGCATTTGCAGTAATTTCATAAATTGCCTAAAATAGCAGTTCGTTTGTTTAATTTTTGTAAATATTAAACATAATTCCGGCAAAATTGTCGTCATTATACAGGGTGTGGAAATGAGTGCAAATAGTTTAACCCGTAATAGAACTCGCTAAACTGAACAACTTCTCCATTTATAATTTTTTTCAAAAACGCCCTCAAAACTGAGTTCAAATTCAAAACAACTTTACTCTAAAAGTTCATACCCGCTTATGGAATAATATTTTAATTTAGTGGCGCAAAACACAAAAAAACACTTCTTTGCTATGCAAACCAACACAAACTGCATAGGTACTGATAAAACCTTTAGTTCGCATCTGGTCAACAACGTACTTTATTGTACTCATGACTTCAAAAATCATATTTCCCGGTCATTCCCGATGTGCCGAAAGATACGTTTCCCGCACTGCTGTAATTTTTACTTTCCAACAAAAACTAGGGCAATTGTGTGTTCCAGGCACTGTAAACGTCGACAAAAGCTAGCAGATGTCTAGGATACGTATAAATGTTTAGTGATTTGTGCTGTCAACTCGGTAAAGTTGTAAAACACTAAATGATATTTTTTTTATTTTTTAAAATATTTTCAGTTATTCGTTACAAAAAACATTGTACCTACCTAACTTTTTCGGGAAGAATTTTTCCCAATTCGCACTACATGCAGCTCTCCCTTCCCGAACTTGTTAGGTAAATAACTATATCAACTGAGGTAGGTAAGTTATTGATCGCATGTTTTTTGTGCTGGAACTTTGCAGTTTTAATATATTTGTGTCATTCACCCTTAACCTAGATTTGCTTACTTAGCGGCTCGTCAAATTTAGGGGATATAAATGATTGAACAAATATGCGATTAAATAAAAAACGATAAATAGAAAGTTGTTCATTCTGGTGAGCTCTATCACTGGTTAAAATATTTGCACTCATTTCCATAACACCCTGTACAGAAAGCATACGCATTTTATATAACGACCGCACGGTTGCAGGCAATATGTATATTATGTTTGAATTTGGAGGTTATGTTAAATAAACCGGCATCACTGATTCACCTCTAGGCTGTGTGTTGTTCTAGCTTGCTGAAGTTAGTTCCAGCTTTGAATCGTGTGTGTTGTATACAACCTTACATGGAGTGACCTGTCTCCGGTGATGAGTTCACCGGTCGTTGCTTTATCCCGGTGATGAATTCGTTGGTCATAAATACCTACACATCACCTAGGGTGATGAGTTGCATACACCTACATTACATCCATTGGCTAATGAGTGCTAACTTTTACTTTAAAAAATATATTGCATAAAATACATACAGATCATTAGGTAATATATATATATATATATATAATCCGCAGGCAATATATGAATATTAATAAAACTAATATATGTGGATCAAGACGAAATCTTTAGTTTTATTAATATTTAAAATGGTCCACAACACCGATTTTCGTATTATTGATATAGTATGAATAATGGTCCTAAGAGATGCATTTCGTAAACTACGTAACTTTGCTAGGCATTATACATAAACTGCCTGGTGATTATACAGGATGTGTATAAATTGGTCATAAAATTCAGAGTCGAAAATCGCAATACTAAAATGCTAGATTGGTCTTCGAGGGTCCTCACGAGCGGTATAGTAGACGCAAAGATACTTCGGACAGAGCGAGCTTTAAAAGTTAAACCGCAAATGAGTTTACTATTATTAGTCCGCTTAAGTCGTGCCAGGTATACGCAAAGGTGGGAATATTTCCAAGGTGGTATTTATTTCGTTTTGTAGTGAAGTTTCTACTTAATTTATATTTAATTATCTAATAATATTGAATGACAAAATTAATTTTACTAGGTAAATAAACACATTATGCGATTATGCCCTGATTGAGGAATAAATTATTTTTGCTCAAATGACATTCCTAGATAAGAGAAATCGACATTTAATGTTTCGTCGCGTCATATTGGCATTAAAGTATGTATTTACAACTACATCCCTTCCAGTAATTAGAATGAAAGATAAATTACATAAATCACTTGACTTGTCTTTACTTCCCAAATTTAATAATAACGTTGCTGTTATACTTTGACGCACGTTAATTATCATCTAGTATTTGTGTTGTGTTGTATTTTGTGGAATATGTGGAGACCATGGGATACTAATGAAATTGAGGATGAAGTTGAAGAAGTCGCTGCTCCATGTGATGAGTTAGAAGAAGTTGATGATGCGGGAGAGAGACCAAGCCAGCGATCAATGCATTTTTTATCCGACGATGCGAAAAACATAGTCTTGAATGTATACAACGCACTAATTTCTGAAGGAGAAAGCAATGTTGTGAGAAGAACTGCGTTTTTAACTAAAGTGCCAAAAAGTACGGTTTTTCAAATTGCGAAAAATCAAGCGCTGCCACGTAAACGGCGTTCTGATTATGGGTGTCACAAAATATTAACAAAGCCTAATGAACATGCAATACGCGGCGTAGTTTATGACATGTATAAAACTAATGTGGTGCCAACAATTAAAACTATTCATGATACGATCATTGGTGACATGGGTATAAATTGTTCAATGACGACATTAAGGACATCGCTAAAAAATATGGGATTTTGCTATAAGAAGATAGATAAAAGACAACAAATAATGGAATCTCCGCGGATTAGAAAATGGCGATGCGAATACTTACAACAGATAAAAAAGTTTCGGGAAGAACAGAGACCGATATTTTACTTGGATGAAACTTGGTATGACACACATGATGTGGTTCAAAAAGGATGGACAGATAATTCTCGGAAATGCCAATTAGACATTCCACCTTCAAGAGGAAAACGTATTATAATTTTACATGTAGGCTCTGAGATGGGATGGGTGAACGATGGTCTCCTATTATCTGCGAAAAATATAAGAGACTGTCGATTGGACTACCATGAAGACATGAATTCAGATGTGTTTGAGTCGTGGTTTTCAAATAAGCTGTTACCAAATTTGCCACCTAATAGTGTGATCGTTATGGACAACGCCAGTTATCACTCAAGGCTTGCTGAAAAAGTGCCAAATAGTAATTCTACTAAAGCAGAAATTACAGATTTTCTTTACAAGAACAACATGTATTTTCAAGAAACTTACAATAAGAATCAATTACTGGAAGTGTTGTCCATTAAGAAGTTCTCTAAAAAATATGTAGTAGACACCATAGCTACAGAACTAGGCCATAGAGTTTTAAGATTGCCACCATATCATTGTTGTATGAATCCTATAGAAATGATATGGGCAGAATTAAAAACACACATTCGAAAACGTAACCAATGCCCCAAGTTTAGTGAGAAAATGATAGAAATAATTAAAGAAGAAGTTAATAAAATTCATGTAAATAGCTGGAAAAACTGTGTTCGGCATGTGATTGGCATTGAAGACCAATTTTTTAAATTTATTGATATTCCAGAATTAATTATTAATTTAAGAGACAGCGATAGTGACGATTGGCCATGTGATAGCGATAACGAAAATTAATTTATATATTGTACTCATAGTTGTTGTTTTTTGTATATATCAATCAATAAACTGTAGTTATTTGTTGCATATACATATGTTCTATAATTTTTTGTCTTTCTTGATTGTATCTTTTTTTATTAACAATGTTGTTAAATAAAAATAATAAGTTTTTAAACACTAACAAACATTGCGTTTCCGTAGCCGCATTTCGATTTTAAGGATATGGATTTGCTTGTGAACTATTACAAAGGGATTGTCGTGTGTACAACATAATCCCACCTGCCATGCTCATTAACCTTTAAGTAGTAGCCTGAGGGGTCCGAAATATCTTTGCTCCAACTATAATTAAAAACACGTTTTTTCAGGTAAAGTACATTTTCTGTTTCATGTACCGGAAAGTATCGTCAAGCCAAGTTGTTCAAAATTTAAATTATGGCCCCATGAAAAATTTCAAAAATTTCGGCTGACTGTGAAAGAAACCGTGTTATCACAAAAACCATTCGTCTAGAACACACAGTTTCATAAAAGTAAGTCGCTATTTCTCAAAATTTGCATGGAACCATAATTTTACATTTTGAACAACTTTTCTTGATGATACTTTGACGTATTTGAAACAGAAAATGTAGTTTACTTGAAAAAAACATGTTTTTATCAACCGCTTATGAGGGACACGAAGACCAATTCAACATTTTAGTATTACGCTCTTCGAATCAGAATTTTATGACCAGCCACGTGTAGTTCTTTGTTTCCTAAAAAATGGTGTTAAAGTTTTTTTTAATCCGTTTTTATGTTATCTAGAAACACTTTGGGCGAATTTAGTGACATTTTTACAGTTTGTTTATAACTTTATGATATATTTTTTGAACCTATTACAGTTGATCTAGTAATTCCAGGGGCGTGCCCATGGGGCATATCGATTAGTTTTGTTTTTATAATTGCTGTTTTGATTCATTGATGAGTCGTATAATAGAATAGAAGTGCCTCATTTTGTTCAAATCGAAACTGTATAAAAATCATAAAAACACAAAATAACAATTGAAATTGAGTATAAACCACTGCTATTTAGAATATTTACTTCTGACATTTCGAAACACCTGTTGTTGCGACATTATCTGCTTGAATTTCATTAGAATTCAGTTGGCAGTTAAAATTAGTTGCCCCTGGGCATACGCCAGAAATGCTCGAATAGAACAAAGGATGAAAGAGAATCCATCACTTCAACTGGAAATGCAAGAAGTATTTGATATCTGGCAAAGAAGGTTTAGTTCCGTTTATTTCAAATTACTATGCCGTCAAGATTGTTTTCGTGTTCAATCTTGTTGACTGCAAGTTTCAAAGCATAAATGTTCATAATCAATGTGTACTTTTCAAGTAAATGAGGTTTCGTTCACAATAATTTTTGATATGAATAGCAAAGAGAAACGTAAACACAAGAGTAATTTACGTTACAAGTATAGAAAGTGGAGCTTTTCAGTACGAGTGAGATGTTTCCGGAAGAGGCCTTTGGCCGAGTCCGGAATTTCGAGACGAGTACGGAAAAGCCACTTTCATACGAGTTTCGTATAATACTTTTTTGTACACTAGCATACAAAACGGAACAATAAATTTATCCCCTCATCTGAATTTTCTGTAAAATTTATTAACCAGAAAGATACACTTTGCGGTATTCGTACGGCAAAATTGTACTTTGCCGTACGAATACCGCAAAGTGTAACTTTCTAATTAATAAATTGTACAGCAAAGCAGCTCTTTCAATGCTAGTGTAAAACAACATTTAGCTTGTAATTTAGCAGACAGTAGTAGCTTATATCTATCATTTCATAGCATACATTCTCTCACAAATAATAATGCCATTGCCAACATCTATAGTATGTAATGTAATTGAAATATTGTTAGAATCGTCATCTTAAACTTAAACTCTTAACAATTCTTAATAGTAAATTATTTTGAGGAAATAATTCGTATTTTCGTATAAAATATAAAATCGTACAGCCTGTCCGTTAGAGTGTAAAGAAAAGCCCACTACTTGAACATTTAGGTGAGAATAAATGTTTTATTGTACAACACTGTGGATATAAGACAATGAAATTTTTTAAAGAAAAGGCATGTCTAGTGGAGCATGCAACAAAAATTTCATCACGTAGGCATATGCTTTTAATAACACTGCGGTGACAATTTCCGAGTGATCTGCAGTCGCAAGACCTCACGTTGCCAACGTATATAGCCCGGACCTTGCTTCGTGTGACCTTTTTTTGTTCCCTGGCTTGAAATTGGGGACTTAATGTTGGGGCCGTCCTTAAGAAAGCAGGGCGGTTTCGAAGACAGTGACAAAAAATCGATTCCATTATGTCTTCCACGAGTGGCAGACATACTGGAACAAATTCATTCAAGTCGAAGGGGGGTAATTTGAAAAAAACTATATAATCCTAATGCACGAATTTCGTGAATAAAAAAAATCATTCCCACCCTTATTTAACTAGTCTCGTATCATAGCTGAATAGATTTTGCTCATAAATGCTTTAGCAGACGAAGTTAAACCACTATTAAAAATTAAGTTAAATCGTTA
This sequence comes from Agriotes lineatus, assembly GCA_940337035.1. Taxonomy (NCBI): domain Eukaryota; kingdom Metazoa; phylum Arthropoda; class Insecta; order Coleoptera; family Elateridae; genus Agriotes; species Agriotes lineatus. Next base: position 126,969,104 of record OW679194.1, read on the forward strand.
AAATCTTATATTAGACATGGAGGTTCTACACTAATTTCGTAGCAAAGCTACGTTCCGTATTTATTTACGTTGTTGTTAATTGTTAAACTCTTAAATTGCTTATACTTCTAAAAATAAAACACTGCTGGAGCCTTTGGTTTGAAAATATATAACAGTTTTGGTACTTGGATTAAAGAGCATTTAGCTCATTTTAGATTCAATAGATTCGAAAAATCAAGTATAGCCCAACATATTTACGAAACGCGTCATAGTATAAAAGAAGATGACCTAAAAATTGTAATGGCGTTAACTTCATCAAAGCAACTAAATTGTTTTGAAAGCTTGGCCATTTTTAAGAACCGAGATAATAAACTTTTGAGCAAAGATAGTGGACCTATACCTTCCTCCATCTTGTATGATTTATTGAAGTTAAATTGACCGTCGGCGATGTTAATTGACCCTCGGCCACGCCCTCCGGGTCAGACAGTATAAATAGCTGTAAATTATGCGGGAATCGTCCACTTCCATTTGTGATTTGGTCACGAGCAGATCGTGGCCATTTTGCTGCGTAAGCTTTTCGTAGTTACTAATGATGACAGTTTGGCCGTCGAAATACGTATTTATCAGTTGTTAAATATTTGAGTGGTAAGGGGTTTTAACGAATTGTGATATAATTTTAAAAGTAAAACACAACGCTGGCAATCATGTTGGCTGAAAATTAAAAAAAAATCTTTTTAAAACGTGTAACAGCGGTGGATTAGAGTTTCTAGAATGCACTGAAATGGATATTAGTTAACATTGAAAAATATTTCACCTAAAAAGTCCCTTCCAGTAAAAACCATAAAGTATGAGAACGTATTACATTTCAGTAAATAATAAAAAATCAAAAGGAATAATTAACATTTCTTATGTGCAACTATATTTAAAAAATGGAATAATTCAATATTGTCGAAAGTTAATGAAAAGGGGTCGATTTCTGGCCTTGAAATTGTTCAGTTAGCTAAAACTAAAACAAGGTAAAAAATATCATTGATATCTTACTTAATTTCCGAAGAAAACCCAGTTTTTGGGTTTTGACAATTTCAACAAATCACATTTTCTAACTAAGTTAAAATCACTCGGTATATTTGACGGGGGGGGGGGGGGCTCAATAAGTTTTCAGACAATTGCAAATTATTGACATAAAAAGTGTTTTTGATAAATCAAAGATGAAAATTTTGTATTTGATGCGATCACTGTATATGTGTTGTTCACCTTTAACTTATATTTGCTAATCGAACGGCTCGTCAAATTTAGGGGAGATAAATCATTGAAAAATATACAATTAACAGAAAAACGATAAATGGAAAAGTTGTTTATGGAGCCATAATTTTATATTCTGAACAACTTTTCTTTAAAGGTATTTCGAAACACTTACAATAAAGGGTACTTTACTTGAATACAAAACATTTTTATGGCATTTCGTATGGTAGTGTAGTAAATTTCTACATGCAAAATCGTTTTGTAATCTGGTACTTTGCACGATAGCAACCATTACACCCTAGCAACGACGATTCGTTTTACGTTTGGCACCACTGAAATGTATTGTTGATGAGACTGTCAAATTCGAGGTTAACAGGTTAGGTTTTGCGTCAGTTGTTTCACAGACTGACGCAAAACCTAACCTGACGTAAACTTACAGTGTCACCAACAATACACTTCAGTACTGTCAAATGCATAACACTAACTGGAGCTGTTTATTGTGCTTTAGTACATAAATGCGAGTTTTGCTCAGCTTGGTTATGTTTTGACATTTAATGACACTTTTATATAAAAATCACATTTCCACATGAAATACGATAAAATAGTATACGAAACGCGTTATAAAAGTGGTTTTACTGAACTGGCTATTTTTGTTGAGTAAAACGTCACTTTTCTAAACTTGTTGCGTAATATACTATTATCTACCGCTCGCAAGGGCGCAAAAGAGCCAATCCAACATGTTTGAATTCATATTTTTATTTTAAAACTGTTAGTAGGTTCATGCGACGTAAGAATCTAACACTAATTTATATACACCTTGTATTTAAACAATTATTTCAAATATATGTGTGTGGGCTCTTGATGCTCCTACATAGCAATACTCGGAATAATAAATAATCATAGCAGTTCTAGGATTTAATTTATTTTCTTCCAAATTACAAGTGTTTATTTATAACGTATTTACTTATACAGGGTGTAGAAATGCTTTACGCACCATAGGGATTTCAATGGAAATTTCTTCATATGAAAATATTTGTTTCCCTAATTATTTTAGAGCAAACTTGTATTGAAGTTTTTTGTAGAGAAAAAAATTCTGTATCTATTTATGCCAGCATTTGTCATTTTACATTTCGGAAAACCGAAAATTTTAAGAAAAAAATTACCATTTTTAGACAAATCAGTGGTGCCTTGAAATTACTAAATCATCTCAAAGCATCAACAAATTAGTTTGCTGTTTATTTGTGTGCATCTGTCAAATGTAACGGCAACCAAATAAACAGCAAACTAATTTGTTGATGCTTTGAGATGATTTAGTAATTTCAAGGCACCGCTGATTTGTCTAAAAATGGTATTCTATTTCTTTAAATTTTCGGTTTTCCGAAATGTAAAATGACGAATGCTGGCTTAAATGGATACAGAATTTTTTTCTCTACAAAAAACTTCAATACAAGTTTGCTCTAATATAATTAGGGAAGCAAATATTTTCATATGAAGAAATTACCATTGAAATCCCTATGGTGCGTAAAGCATTTCTACACCCTGTATAGGTAGCATACATAGTATCCATACACTATATCATGCCTCTTAAGGGCCCACACTTTTCTAGATTTTCGCTGTTGTCTATTACACAACTCTTGACGTAAACCAACTAACGAAAGCATTATGACTTGTTCTTTAATTTTTTGACGAAAATACACATAAACAATTACCAACCTGCGTCTTGAAGAAAGACCATAACCTCTTTAATAACAGCTGATTCAAACAATTGCAAACAAGTTTGACAGCGTGACGCGCAGTTCGATAGAATAAACTAAACGTTGTTCTATGATGTCACGCAAGGTGTTTGATAAACAAATTTGATGCAATAAAATGATCGTGTGAACTCTGCTTAACTAGGCCAACAGTTGACGCATGGAAACTTAAATATTGACAACAAAGCATAGACGAGCAGAACAAAATGAGAAGCTATTCAATAACCCAATCATTGATGACAAAATGAACTGTTTTGAATTAGTCCGTATCTTCGACTTCGTCAATTGTCATGTATGCATGTGGATTATTTTCGTCGTCAGATAGAGATAATTCGAACTCAAAATCGGACTCTGCCAAATTAATTATAATAAATGATATATCTTCTACAAATAAGTTACCCATCTCTTTTTGCAAATAGCTTTGAATGATTGTGTTCAAGTGTGTAATGCTACGTTGCCTCATCTCTGAGGTGTAAGCTGATAAGGCATGAGTCCATACTTTTCAACATCGGTGTTAAAATGTTTATTTTCAAACTTAATAAAGGGATCAACTTATGTGACTTGAGAGACAAGGTAAATACATTACTTGTATGTCTAGGCAGAAAAGTGGTACTTTTACGTCGGTGGAGTAAAAGTTTTCACTCCTAATAACATAATAATATACCTACTATTATTATAATAGTATATTATGTTATTAGGAGCAAAAGTTATATTTTATGTGGCCTGGCTGGACGGTAAGTACAGCCGAGCCACATAAAGATACTTTTGCTCCGAATAACATATACTATTTTTTCTTCAAACGTTTATAACAAAATCCGAAGAAATTTACTATATCTCATCAGCGGCAGATAATGTCGTCAGCGGCAGATGATAACTGTATCTGCCGCTCGTCAGCGGCAGATAATATTATCTGCCGCATGGCAATAAAGTGACAGTTTAGCATCATAGATCCAGCAGAATAATGACACATTTTACTGCCGTTTGAAGAAAAAGTGCTTTACAATAACCCCATGTCAATTCAATGGGGTTGCATTGGCAGTGATAACGTTCCAGCCTTAAGACCTTAATGTAATATTAAATATCTTTACAAAGATCCTTCTTTCAAGAAGGAGGGCGGTTTCTCAAGGCGGACACTACGTTATTCAGGTACCATTTTCCAAAAGCTTTGGACAAATGACAATGTCAACCTTTTATTTAAAAAATTGCAGTATTAGGATAATTTTAAAGTTGCCAACGTAATTCAACAGGTGGTGGTCTTTTAAAAATGAGATGACGTTTACGTACAGCCTTCCAAAAATTTGTCTACCCAAATCGAGCTGCTCTTGTTTGCGTCATCTGTTTTTTTTTATATTAAAGGTAACCTCAAATTTACTTTTACCATCAGGTCACTTGCGCAACTTTTTACGTTGTACGCTGCCATCATAACCAATGAACAAGGAAGAACTACAATGCCCCTCCTTGAGGACAGCTTATGGCGGCTGTCATTGTCTACTTGTCGATTCCTATTGTTGCGGTTGTCACTCTACTTTCTAACAAAGCTTTTCCAACCCATTGCGGGTGCTTCAATGTAATATTTTACAGATGCGTTTTCCATAGATTCATATGTTGTTGCCGACTTCTCTTTCGATGTCCACAAATAGACCTTTTCAACATTACTCGTCAGGCTATGCAAAACATCCACTGTAGATTCCCGGTTTATGCAGTGAATGGGATTTTAGCCCACCATATTTTATGTGGTTATTCATTCATGATGATTTATCGCTTTGGGGTTTTCAGCATTTTGGCCAAAACTATCCGGAACGGAGATTTTTATTGCTAGTTAGAGCAGAGCAGGAAAGGTACTGTCTGTTCCTGGGATTTTAAAGGATTTAAACGATTTGGTAACCACAGTATTTTCTGAGGAGTGAAAATTTTAATTAAAGTATTCTAGGCTTTTCTATTAGTTTTCATTAACCAATCTTTAGCTTTTGAATTGCGTTTAGTTAGTTATTTAGTAGATAAGTATGCCAACTATATCTAACTACATCATAAAGAGTTTCCACAATTGACATCGTTTGGAGTTTACTACGATTTAGTGAACGTATATCTAGATTAGGTGCACTTACTCCCAGTTGCATTGTTATCTGTTGCGTCATTTTCGAATTATGCATTAAGAAAAGAAAGTTTTCAAGTCATGGTCAAGTCGAAGGGTTTTATTAATAAATACCGGTTACTTATAGCAGAATTAATTAAATCAGTGTGAGATAAGGTAGTATGTCGTATGGGAAATAAGAACGTCAAAAGTATGTGCTATGCAGACGACGCCGTATTAGTTGCGAATAGTAAGAATAACCAGCAGAGGCTGCCGTTTCAGTTTAATAAAAACGATATGACATGAATATATTAACAAAGATGACGAAAACAATAGTAAGCGACCCCGTTGCAAATTAGTTGGGGAGAAAAATTATAGAGCCAATAATAAAACGTAATTATCTGGGTACCGAAACAAGCAGTAGCACGGATCTAATTGGAGAAATCCGTGAGTAGTATGATATGGTACAATAAGTTTACGAGAACTGATGCCAAAGTCAAAATATTCAAAACAATGGTGCGTCTAGTTCTTAGATACGCAACTGAAGCAGGAGCTGAAATGAAGAAAACACAACATAAGGTGAGGACTGTAGAAACGAGGATAATACGGTGAACAAAATAACTAACACTGCGATATAGAAAGACAATGTCAAACATAAGGCAATGGTGTGACATCAAATTCGTAGTAAAGTGAATGAAATTACTAAAAAAGGAATGGACTGACAACTTATACTACATCGACATAGACAGATTAAGCCAACTTATGTAAAAATAGACGACCGACCGAGAGCAGACCCCCAGAACGACCTCCCAAAACCGGACTGAAAGTTGCTTCTCTTCATCCGTGGAATATCGAAACCAAGCAGGAATTAATTAATAGTCAAACACAAAAAAAGATGACGAAGAATGACGCTAATAGCATTTTGGTTTCCAAAGCATATATATGAATTAAATAGCGTTATAATCATTATCTAAAGTACCTAAACATAACAACTTTGACCAATTCTTTTATTAATTTGTAAATTACTTCAAGGAAACCATGAAGGTTTACTATTTTATCCAAAGTACTTTTTCTACACTGTCACTAGTAATAATTTCATAGCAACAAATAATTGTTTATATGCTGCAGTGAATTAAGAAATGTTTAAATTATTCTCAGAATTTTAAGAGACTGCGATAAATAATGCATATTGAAAAATAAAACGTAATATACAGTGTGTCCGCGGATTGAGTCCACATAAGGTATAGATGACAAACATTTTTTGAGTTAGATGCTAATATTCTCGGAATCGCACCTGCTTGTTCTTAAACCAAGATTTTGAGAAAATCAATCAAATTAATTAATATACAAGATGTTTTCAGAATTGAGTTTTAAAAAATTGTCAAGAGTAAACTACCATTATTAGAACAGATGTCACAAAAAATTATTAAGAAAAGTTGTTTAGGATTAACAGTAATATCAGACTCAATTTTCAGACAAATGGGCCTACTTTGAATTTATTTTTTTTAGGAATTTTTATACCTACATACTTTTTATAGTTGCCGTAGGAGGCACTGTTACTGGTTCACAAGCTAAGATGTTTAAAAAACAATGGAGTGCCCCCTACGGCCACGATAAAGGTATGGTGGTATGAAAAATTAAAAATCATAGTAGGCTGATTTGTCTGAAAATTGAGAGTCTGACATTACTCTTAATTCTAAACAACTTGTCTTAATACTTTTTTTTTGTTATCTCTTTTAATAATGGTAGTTTCCTCTTGACAGTTTTATAAAGCTCAATTTTAAAAACACCCTATATATGAATTAATTTGATCAATTTTCTCAAAATATTGGTTTAAGAACAAGCAAGAGCGATTCCGAGAATATTAGTATCTAACTAAAAAAAAATGTTACTTACACCTTATGTGAACTCAATCCGCGGACACACTGTATATATTAAAATTTCTAATTACCGAAAAACGCATTACTTTTGAAGTTGAAATAAAAGCCGTCTTGCCTTCGTCTTACTTCTCCAGTCATGAAGCAACATGACTACACTCTTTTTCGTAATGGGATTTAAACTTCATTGAACCCTGCTACGGTTCAAAAGTCATTTACAGTTATTCATTTAATTAATTTTCCTAATTTTGGTTAAAACTAACTTTTTGCCTTATCTTTCATTAAGTCTAATTTTTGCCTACAATAAAACTGAACATTCAGACCTTCTGCAAGTTATATTTTGATCTAAAGTAAGCTGGTTCCCAAAATTACAATGCATAAGAACTCCTAGATATTAGGCGTCACTTCTCGCATAAAGCTTTTTGGGTTGCATATTCCAAGTTTCTTTCAAAGCCCCTCCAAGTTCCAATTTTCGAATTGGGTTTCCTTATCAGCCTTTGTGGGCCATTCGCCATGTTGTGCTGCTAAAGATTATCTGTCTTGGAAATCGAAGTTTTGAAACGTACCTTAATTGGGTTATTTCAATGGCATCTAGCTCGGGAAGTTAATTTTGTAGTGTTTGGAATGTTCTGGTGGTGCTAATGCAGACCCCGTGAAGATTATTTTGGTGATTTCCCAATTCCTTTTTGCCAAGCACATGTTTCATTTTTGCGAAATAGAGCCGGGATTACCTGAGGGTATGTTTTCTTGATGAATAATTAGCTAGATTTTATTGTTTGATGCCCTTTTAGCTCTTTCTGGTTGGTGACGTTCCTTTTGCTGGGCAACGTCCTTGTTTTTGGTGACGTCCTTTTGTTTGGTGGCGTTCCGAGTGATACCGAAGGCTCCTTTCGTGGCTGCCGGATATTTCGCCCCGTGCGAACGAATCTGCTCATTGGTTAAACGACGAAGATGGCTCCTAGCTGTTACCTTAAGCTTGGCGAGCATGTAGGAACTCGCCTACAAAAGAGAGCGAAAGTGAAGTCCCTGTGTAACCTCCTTCGACACGTTACCTGCAGGTCGTTTGTTCTGCACCCTTAGCCGAGCCGGCCGCAGCCTGGGAAAATCATCGCAAGGTCGGTTGTTTTGTATTCTAATTTCGGTCACTCGAACTTCGGGATCCATTTTAATGCGTTCTTGTGATCGTGCTACAATGTAATCAGCAAATATTAGACTTTTCTTATTATGTATTTTAAGCGTGTTCTTCACCCATTTAAAGTAGCAGATATAATTTTATTGTACCACACTTGCCTTGTAAACAATCTATTGCGGTAGTTCATTCTAATGAGCTTTTTAGGTTAAAAGTTATTCGGGCGGTTGTGTCTCGAATTTTGTACGGCATTTGCATGATAAAATTTAATCCGTTCTCGAACGTCCCTTAACGTTGGTGCCCTGACTTTAGGTTAAATCTAGCCTCCAGATAGGCCCGCATTTGCAAGTAATTACATGCTTTATTAGCTTGCGACACTTTAACAAAGTTTTGAAAACTTACCTCAGTCATTTTCGGTTCGTAAAACGCTATATTAGGAGACAAGATCTTGGATTCTATGCGGGCGTTATTGCAATAAAGCAAACATTAAGAGTGCTCCTGCATAGTGGGTAATTGGTCGAATTCAACTAATCAATCCAAATTTTAAACTGTAATAAATGTGTCATAGCCATGAAGCTATCGACCGTCTTCTTTTAGTAGTGCATTTGGCCATATCAAAAGTCAACTTGTAATTCTCTTACACATATTTTCTTACAATTAATTCATTAATTTACAATTAACCTATTTAACTGAACTACGCCCTTATGTCAACTACGCTTTTATGATTAGTATTTAAATTATGTGCCAATATTTTAGTGAGGTTTAATAAGACGCTTTATTACTGTCATATAACTTTGTGATATGCTGATTTGGTTTGCTGTAGGATATTTTTGTGTGCATTTTATTTGTATTTGTATTTCTTTGTTTGCTGCAATTATACTGCCTTGACATCTTTGCCTGCGTATCTGATTTGTGCCTTTGCCGTTACCTTTTATTTTCAGGTTTGGTTAGTAGCGCCTTCTATAGTGTACTTTTTGTTTAGCAAAGTGCTGAGTTACTCGCTACTTAGCGCCCATATTTATATTTTACAGCTGAAACTCTTGAGTCCCTTATGCAACCCACGACCAGCTCCGGCTGAGAAGTCGGTTGCCTTTGCTTACTTCTTTTACAGTCTGTGTAACGGTAACAACCCACTTTTTCTACCGCTTGCAGCTTTATTAAAAAAACAGCACGTAAACATCGCTTTCATCACGCTCTTCATAACATATTTCTCACATTTGCCACACAAATAACTTCGAATAAAACTAATTTATCACTTTTACAAATTTTGCTTTGGTTGGTATATAAATACTAAAATTAATATCGGTGACATTAATCGTTATCACATTAATTCTAATTAAAGTAATAACTTAATTAAAAATGTATTATTACAAAGAGTGCAATTTAGAATATCAAATCATTAAAGAACTAGATAAGCAACTATTAGTTATTAAGTTTTTATACGGAATCTTTATTGGAAGGCTCTCTACATGTCAGGTTACATTCATCTATATAATAATTAATCATAAGATATACTTATTATCCTCATTCAGTATAGATTGTATAGCTATTTTGAGTTATTAAAAAACAATATCAAACAAATCCTATTTTAATAAACGTCGAAAACCATATTAACTGCGAATTCAACACTTCACACACAAAATAACATTCCACAATGTCATGGACGTCTTTTTTAATATAATTTAATACTCAGTTAAAACTTCAACTTTGTTTCAAGTACTTCTTAAGTAAGCATTTAAACGAGTAAAAGTAAAGTAAATTTGCTCAAAGCATGTCCACGCCAATTCTGATTTTTTTGTTGTTGCTGAGTTAACTTTCCATCGCATGCTAAAGTTTTGAAGTCTAATTAGAACAAAATCTGCGTAGGCTGCCAAGAAACATAGGCAATTTCTTTCGACTGACTGACGTTTTGGGAGCATATGTAGTAAGTTCACTAAAAAGAAAAAGTTTAGATGATTGATTTTTCATATATAATTTTCATACATGAAAACAGGATCGTTGCAGAAAAGCACCTAAAATTTAGAAGTTCTTATGAAACTGAACGCATTTATATCAAAATATACTGAATAATAAACTGCAAAATTACTTTAATTTTACATTTTAATATTTAACGTTTCATTTCAGTTGAACGTCCCAGGTTCATAGAAAGATCACATAATAGATATTTTCCACCAACCTTCCCATTCATACACCTACGCTGGACTGGCTAAGGAATTTGTCTGGAATCCCTTTTCTCCAGAAATGTAAGGCGACATATTTATACATGTTTTTGTAGAAAAACTTATGTTACATCTGTTCTCTTCTTGCTTTCAGAATTCAGAAAATTGTGAAGTGAAGGATCAGAGCTATGGATTGATGTTTCTCTGTATTATATTATTAAATCATCTTCTCTGCAACATTCACTAACAATGTAATGCTATTATGAACAAAGATATCAGCCTTGAACTACCCAGATACTTTTCTCTTAGTATTTGTATTACTGTACAGTAATTGTTATTAGGAGCCAATGTTTTATTTTAAAAATACGATGCTTAATAGTGTTGCACAAGTGCTCTACGTATCAATTTGTTATTTGTGTGAAATGCAACTACAAGAGATCGAGGTTTTCTTTTAAAGACTCAGCTAAGAACAACTGGCGAAAAGACGAAAATAGAATGTTTCTGTATTTTTCAGGCATCTCTAAAACACTCAATAGACTAGGCCAAACTAGAAATACTGACGTAATAAATTCCCCAATTTTGCCCTTATATAAAGTAGGACAAATGTATTGTATATAATTAACAAGAAGCACTCTTTCTTCAAAATGCTTACTCAATGCTAAACAATGCGCCTCTAGTATAAGAGGGCCTATAAGAACAGAAGCAAATACATTTTTAATTTTATCAACTGAAAGCAACTTTCGGATATGATTGTGGCAAATTTGAGTAACTACTTTTTGCGTAACTGCTGAAGTTTGTGTTATTCTGCCCACGACCGGCCAGCCATAACAAACATTGTGATTTTACGGCAAAAGAAATATTTTCTCTGGTAATTGGATTGACTATTCTGCATAGAGATTGTAATGTTCTTTAATTTTAATTGTAGCTTTGAGTGTGTTAAGATTAGGATTTAGCTAGCTATAAAAACCTATTAGAGTAACGTAATTATTGTAGTCACAAATACACCTTCCAGGGTGCTGCTTAGCTTGGTTGAATAGGTATAATTAATCTACTTCATAATTCACTAATTGCAGTTAGAACCCATTGATAGTGAATAGTTGTGTCCCTTCTAAGCTAGAGGTGACATTTCTTTAAACTATTGTTTATGAAGTTTACATCAACAGCTTTTTGCAATAATGTGACATATTAAGAGCACGGGTTAATTAAAAACTCTAATTTTACAAATTAACTACCAACAATGAAACATAAAATGCCTTCTCATTATTTTGCCATCTCATTGCTGGTGTAAAAGTCATATGCCTATAACCTACTTAATGTATATATTAGAGATAGAACTGCAAATACTCGATATCTGCAACAAAAATTAAACAGAGAATAAACAGGTAAACCGTTCTTTCAGTTATTTAATATTAAAAGAACATACAATAATTTGGTAGCTCTTATAATCAAAGCTAATTCTGTTAATTAAATCAATAACAAGTTTCTATATCTGAAAACATTGTGTAAGTATCAGTAACAGACAAAAGTACTGGCAAGCACTTGTACGATTTGCAGGAATGGGTGTTGTAAAGACTTTTAGGGAACCCGAAAAAAGCATATCTGAGCTTGTTTTCTCCGGAATGTTGTATAGATTTATAGCCTACTACACTCCGGTGATAAAAAATATGCGCTAAGGTAAAAAAGTAATAACACAGGAATTTACATATTAACTGAAGGGTAACCTTGCAAAAACATTCCATCTACCAGCGATGTGCCAGTTTATGTCAGGAATCTGGTATTAAGTTACTTACTGTATAATTTTTTGTTTTACGGATTAAGCTTTTGATAGATTTAATGTTATGGTTAATTAAATTAGAGGCATACACTCTGGTTAAACACATTTATGTTTCTAAATGTAAATGTTTTATTATACCTTTGCACTAAAATGGAAATTATATTTTGCTATTATTATGAATGGGTAAACGCATATATTGTAATAGTTTTCAGTATAAGGGTTTGATATCAGATTAAAAAGGTTAAATGAAAACATTAAATTACCAAGATGAATTTAAGTATTAGAAGGGCATCGAAATTATTAAAATGTATTTGGTAAAGAAATGAAATATTATTTGAAATAAAGTGGAGGAATAATGACAAATATCATTCAACATAGTGGGTGTTAGATAAATATGAAATAAATTATATAGAGCCATGGACTTTAAAATATATGCTAAACAATATCACTAAGGAGATAATAATATTTATCAGTATGTAATAGTATATTACAGCCCGAGATGGGAAGTGTTTCATTACTGTCGAGAGATTAGTTAGCTGATTGAGACGCGAAGCGTCGAAATCAGCTATTATCTCGAGACTAAGAAAACTTCCTGTCGAGGTTTGTATACTATTTTATTCGCAACCACTTTATTCTAAACAATAATTGGAAAAATTATTATATTATGATACGACAGGTTGCGACGCGCATGAATGGATTAACAAGATTCCCAGTATCCCTACCTACTCAGCGGTCGGGAATGTACTTCCCGCACTCACTTCCCGCACTTGAGCGGGAAGTGAGTGCGGGAAGTAGCGGGCTGAAATGTACGACTTCCCCCACTCAAATGAGGTCAGGAATGTTAACATTACATATATGGTTGCGAATAAAATTAATTTGTACAAAAAACATGTAATACTTTTGTAAGCGGAAAAATTACTAAAATAAACACTTTATAAAAGTTACAACCTGTTTGGAATGTAAAAGGTTGTGCATTATACAAAAAATTTGCGAGAAGAGAATTAAAATAAAATTTTAAACGATTTAAAGATGTGGAGATGGTAAGGAGGAAGAAAATGGATGTGCTGAGAGTGCCACATATACTACAAAAGCAATTTCTGAAATTGGATGCCGAACTAAGTTTATTGTCAATCAATTACATCATATGCATTGGAAAGCAGGTAATGGTTTTTTTGGAAGTGGTTTACATCGAGTTTGTTAGCAGAGTGAGCATCTTGTGGTGTGGATAGAAGGTTGTTCAGGAGTTCTAATTCACGAAGCTTGTTATTGAAGTGACATCGTGTAACTTGCATCTAGTCGAGTTTCGTGAAGGTCGTCGCTTGCTGCTGATCAGTTTTTGGTAGTTCTGTTGGAGAAAGGTGATAGGTGCCTTGTCGTGTTTGGCTGGGAAGTCTTTGCGGTTCCTGGTGTTTGGTTGAGTTCGTACTGGGATTTGTCTGGACGTTGGGTGATCTCTGTGAGACTACCGGATGCGTTTGGCTTGGTAAAGGAGGGTATCGAGGTCCATGGACAGGAGACAGACTACAGGTATTTATGTAAAAACTGAAAGAAAAATATAGAAAGAGTAAAGTGAGGTAATTTTAAAGAGTGGAGTATTTACTGTTTGATATTTGTTGAATGACGAGTAATGTAGCGAGGAGGTATTTCTAATCGATTTTACGCTTGCATAATTTGAAGTGACTTTGACAGACGTACAAGTTCTCACGCAATAAAAGAATGAATCTTCAGGAATAAAAACAGTCTAGATTATGAGCGAATCCGACCTGTGCTTCAGTTAAGGGTAAATGTTTTCTACCGGAGCTGGAAATATATAATAATATCGATTATTTTTTAAACAGTCCTATCAGCCAATAGTAATAATAAACAAAATTAAATCGACCAATAGCATCAAAATTACACTGACTATTTGCTAGTAGCAGCAAAATTACACTTACTATTCAACTCATTTGTCATCTATCAAAAACTGACCAATAAAAATACAAGATTTAACGTTTTTGAGCCAATAAAAATGAACTATATTGACAATTTTCACTAGTGAAAATAATCGACAATTTTCACTAGTGGTATAGTGAATATTTTAAACAAATGTGATTTTTATTAGAAAAAGTCAATATTAGTTTTCTGTTACTATAGAAATTGCGTAGTTTGTTGCTATATTTACTGAAAACTAATTTGAAAAAGTAGTTTGGTTCATTGAATAGTCTCTCGAATGGCATTCTTAGTCAAAGTTAAGTAGAATATTTTTGCGGTGGTATCACTATTGGTCAGGCGAGGCTAATATTTTGCATGCCCCTTAAATACACAAATTTCATGTTAAATATTTTTTAAGTTAATTTAATATGCATTTCGTATTTATTGGCTTAAATTTACATATTTTGTTTAAAAAACAAATGACTATTGAAGGATTGCATTCTTTGTTGTTTAGAATTTTCAAGAAGCTTTAAGGAATATATAACCGTTTTATCTTAATAATCCTGTGTTATAAGCACATGACTTACTTCGGCATAGAGGTATAAATAAGTACAGACACCTATTGTAAAGAAATTCCTTGAATATATTAAAGGAGAATTATGTTATTCCTTCTTGCTTCGTTACTGAAAGATTGAAAAACTCTACTATATAAGGAAAAAATCGTTTACTGAATATTGAGTTACTGTCCAATTTGCGTCTTGACAGAATGTCTATACCTTAAGTTCTTGAAACAATTTAATTAAGTTGTTAAACCGTTAAACGAGACTAGGGCCATGCTTATATATGCTTTATTTATGAAACATTTGGATGGAATTTTATGTTGAGATACTAGACATAAGTTGTGATTGACGAATAGATATACTTACAATGTTTTACCTCAGGTTTTATCGGACGTGCCACTGACTTTGATTAAATAAATAAATAAATCGCATTGTATATTTGATGTTATTTGGAATGCACGACTCAAACTACATACGATGGTCTTGTCAAATTTTGATTTTCTAAAACAAAAATATTTTTTCAAGTTTTATGTTTTATCACAGAAGGTCGTGACTGAAGAAAATCTGTTCTAATCTCTAGTAGCTCATAATAATAGCTATTTCATCAGTTAGAGCAGTAACCATTCTGCCATTGACGAATAACATTTGCTAACCATGTCTTTTGAGAAAAATGCATTTGCTTAATGGCACTCACCAGGGGTCATCACGCCGTTACGTAGAAAATGTTTTTACCAATCTAGGGATATCCTTCATGTACCATTTCATCATGTAGCACTGAAAAATATTATTAATTTCTTTTTTAAAATATTTTTATGTTACACCTAACCAAATGTGGCAACAATTAAAAAAATAGTAGTAATACCATGATTGTTTCAGTCTGTCAATCCGAAATTGACTTTAATATCACTGTAATAAGTTTCATCCGTTGATAAGTAAAGAAGAGTTCCATTGTCATTTCAGTTTTAAATCTTCCCGAAAAATTTCTTCCGTTATAAATAACTAATTATGTATATTATAAAAGGTTTATTATGCCATAAGTAAAATTTTAATACGCAATGGAGAGCTTTGCAGCTCGCTATTACTTATCTTCAACTTTGTAGCTTCCATTTTCTGTCATATTATAAAATAAAAAAAGTATTGCGTAATAAATTACGCTTCGGTAAAAAAAAGGTATAGATCACCAAAAAGATAAGGGTGGTACGGTGATCACACAGTTTGAAGAACTCTATAAAACAAAACATGGAAACTTACAAACAGAAACACTTGCCGTCATTAACGTCAGCTTCAAAGACGTTCCGGAAATTGTGTAGGATAAAATAGTAGCACTTAAAAACATGAATACAGGAAAGGCACCTGGGGGCAATTGAATACCTACTTGCAGACACAATAAAATAGAGAGCAAATCATTTGGTTACGGAGTTCCACTGACTGTTTAACCTCCTGGCTTTATGCAAAAGAGATTCCAACTATTGGAATGAAGCAATAGTTATCATACTACGCAAAAAAAATAACTGTAAGTAGTCGTCTGACCAAACAAGTTAGATTTCTGCCAACCGAAAGAACGTGCCAGTTTCCGCAAGAATTTTTGCCGTAACAATTCGAATTCTTATCGAGAATCGAGATTATCGATTACCGCTCTGTCATCCGTTATTGATTACCAGAAGGCATTTGATAGCATCGAAAATTGGGCTATACTAGATTTTCTAGCTAACGCAAAGTTTGATCGTGGATACGCAACTTGCATTGGAAATACTTTTAAAAGTGGTGCATTGCCAATGAAGTTATGTGATGACATAGGAAAAGTCAATATTTCTTAAAAACTTGACTAGAGCAACAAAGGCCGAAACATTTCTGGAAAAATATTAAATCATTTGCATTCCGCCGATGACGTCGTCATAATAGCAGACACCGCAGAAAATTTACAAACAATGTTGACTGAACTAAGTAAGGTTTCTAGAGCACCAGGATTAGAAAGAAAGCAGAACAAAAATCATGACAAACTATATTCAGGATAACGCTCAACTCACACTCAATAATACAGAAATAGAGAGGGTAAAAAAATATTATTCTGCAAACCGTTTTACAAGTAACTACTTTTAATACCAAAATCTGTCATACAAGTTGACGTTTCTCTTACTAATAAAAAAAGTACATACTGCTAGACAACACTTTTAGTTCCTATAGTTCATTCAAATTCAAGATAGAGCAAAATCTGCAACCCAAGTTACAAATATCAGCGGTCAGTTGATTACTAATTTGATTTTATTAAAATTTAGATCAAAGAGATATGGCTTTGTTGCCGTCTTGATGAGTGTCAAAATCAAATTCGAGGTTAGCAGGTTAGATTTTACGTCAGTTTTGACACGAACTGACGTAAAACCTAACCTGCTAACCTCGAATTTGATTTTGACACTCATCAAGACAGCAACAAAGCCATATCTCTCTGATCTAAATTTTAATAAAATCATATTAGTAATCAACTTACTGCTGATATTTGTAATTTGGGTTGCAGATTTTGCTCTATCTTGAATTTGAATGAACTATAGGATTTATAATATATTGTACAACAAGTTATGGAAGTCATAACTAACGAGGGCAAAGCACGAGTTTGTCAATGGGTAAATAAAGGTCGCTTTCACACGTGTTGTATTACACGTTATTTTTTTGCAACTAGAAATTTTCTCAAAAAGGTCCTCAAATTTACATCTGTCAAACTGAAAAATCATAATTTCAATATATTAGTTAAAAAAGTACTACCTTCTCTACGATTTTTCGTTAAAAATTCTGTAAAGACCTTTACTCTAACTTCACTCGGAAGTAGACGTGGTGAGACAAAACCATTTTAAAAATCAAAGGAAAATGGGGTAAAAATATATTCATGCTTGTATTAACACTGAAACAATAAAAGAAAACAATTGGTAATACGAACTACAGCGTATTTAGCGGACATACTCTTGAATCTTTTTGGCCCTTTTACGACAATACGCTGTATCCGTTGGATCCCATTTTCGTTAAGTGTAAAGCCTGAGCTATATGCAAATCATTACTTTCATCTATTTCTCAGTTAATGCAAAAATAAACCAAGCTTTACTTTTTAAGTCCTCACCCTGTATATGTTTTCCGATATTTTCTCGGTTTCAAGCCATGCAGACTATACCTCCATGCAAAATAGTGTCGTTCTCCAACAAACTATTTGAATTATACCGCCAACAGGCAGACAAACAGAAGCACTTGGGAACATTATTGTTTTTTGTCATTTAGGGACGATGAAACGCGAAGATCTGGAGAAATCTCGGAAGGTCTTTTAGACGAGGTAAGTAAAAATGTAATATTCTTCACGATTTTTCGGTAAATCATTGCAAGGGACTATTTCTACCTGCTCTATCGAGCACCAATCTTGCGTCGTAGCTATATTTAGTAACGCGCTAATTTGTGCTTCCTTTTTGTATCGTAAAACATTTAGTTTGTATTTATTGGCTCATATTTTTGGTAAGAATAAAGCCTGCACCATGTACAAATTATTAGTTGTATCTATTACCAAATTAAATGAAAAAGAAAATCAAAAAATTAGTATTCCGCTGGTGTGCGCATCTATGCAGCGATCGTAGACGTATCGATGAGTCGTACTGCGCCATGCTGCCTTATTGAAATGAGTGCGACGCGCGCCTCTATTTAACGGAACGGTCTTATTGTTGAAACGTTTCGACTGTTTTGTGACATTATACTGTATCTGTTCAGTTCTGTTTTCGGCAACTGCAAAACCTGATCTATGTGAAAGTTATTACTTCCATCTAGTTCAAAGTTAACGTAAAAATAAAAAAAACTTAATTTTTTTAAGGTGCTTAGCCAGTGTATATTTGTCTGATATTCTCTCGGTTTCATGCCAGATAAACATATAATCTGCATACAAAATATCGTTATCCTCCAACAAATAGTTTATGAGTTATACCGCCAACAGGTAGACAGACAGATAGACAGACAGACAGAATTGAGAAAACCTGTTTTTCCTCATCTAGAGACCCTGAAACGTAAAGATTTTCGATTTTTCGCGATTACAATACATCCTTCGTCTTTTAGACGAAGGAAGAAAAAATACACACATTTAAATTGAACTTTTTCCTCGGCATTCAGCGACGGATACAGTATCGCGATAAAGAATTTCGGTATCTGTCCCTTTCGGCCGCCGGTGACAAATTCTGTATCTCGGATACCGATTTTCCATTAGAGCATATGGAGCCGTTCATATCATAGGCGTGTCAGATTTTCTTCAATTTCTATTTAAATCGAATAAGCAGTGCGTTTGTCACTATGCACCGATCATGGAGCGTACAATATTTGACAATGAAAAATTTATTAGCTTAGTAGATCCTAATCCCTCTCATTGGGATATAGAAAATTCAAACTGTTTCGACAGAAACAAAAACAGCAATGCTAGGTCCATAATGGCACGGTACTGGATTGTTCTCTGTATCTATCCGATACAGTCGCCACCACGTCTGAACGAACCGCGATTCTGTATCCCTTATACTCTTCCCCGCATACGGTATCCATTTGTGAAAGGAGCCTAATGCGATTCAAAGTTGATCTGAAAAGTAAAGAAACGCCTTCCATATGAAAACGGTTTAGTGCTCCAATATCCAGAGGAAGTACTGATCTTTCGAATACCATTCAAAATATAATAAAAGTGTGTAAATCCAAATTACTGACTTAAGCGTTCACTGTACGACTTACCAAAAATTTACCGTTTTCATAGAAATCCACGAGGTGTTTCTTCCAGATTCTATTCAGATAATCCAACAATAATAACTGAAAAGGATAACGAAAATACAGCAATCATCGATCCACAAATCTTCTGAACGGGTCAGACGCCAGATCTTTTACGATTTCGGTGAATTGTTATTAGGTAGTTCCGGTTCACAAGAAACCCTAAAACACTGGTCAGTCAGACGGTAGTGTCTAAACGACTGTGCTAACACTCACGGCATCTAAATACATAACTTTGAGGAGCAGATTAAGCAATCCACCAAAACCCCACAGAAAACGTCTTAAAGCTACTCGATACTAAATATTACGCGCAGATTACCCTAAATAAGCCACATAATGTAATATCGGAACTGAACTAGATATCAAATAACTTTACACGAGACACCCTCTCAAATGCCAGCTAGCAGCCTTCAACATGTCAAACTAATTACTTCACTTGTCAGGTAAATATCAAGTTCACCGAGCTAATTATCCTACACAACTCGTTTAGAGGACCCTTTCCACTAGAAGATATGCCACATAATACGAGGAGGGAAAAATGCAGGAGTTGAACGTACATCAGCAATTCTCAACGTAATCTATATCATTTAAATTTGCATAGGCAATAAGCAGCCTTAAAATAAGGTGAGGTTAGGTCGCTAGACTAAAAGTTACTAGATAAGCCAAAATTAGAGGTTAACATCAGAATTGCCGTAGCAACACATATTTCATGGAATTATTGAACATAAAACACTTAACTAAACAAAACGTATCTGAAGCAGCAGCAATTGGTATTAGAAATGACAATATAATTGTATTATATATTATTTATCGTCTACCAGTTGACAATTTTAATAATTAAAAAAAAAATCTAACACCTATAGTTGATCTGGTGATTCTAAGTCAGATTTTCTAAGTATAAATTAATTTTTTTAAGGTGCTTACCCAGTGTATATTTGTCTGATATTCTCTCGGTTTCATGCCAGGTAAACATATAATCTGCATACAAAATATCGTTATCCTCCAACAAATAGTTTATGAGTTATACCGCCAACAGGTAGACAGACAAACAGACAGACAGGCGGAATTGAGAAAACCTGTTTTTCCTCATCTAGAGACCCTGAAACTTAAAGATTTTCGAATTCTTATAAAACTGAATTATGTGATATATTGACCACGTTGTTGCTTAGAGAAAATATATTATTAAATTTGGGTGGCGCTAACTTATGTGTAATTGGTCACAGTGCCATTTAAATAATATTCAAGTCACATACCGTAAAATATCTATAAAGGACTTTACCTAGCGCTTGTCTCAGAAATGGACGTTGTGACACCAAAAAATTTTAAAAATCAAAAGAAAATAAGGCTGAAAATATCTTAAATTTCCTAAAAATAGTGAAACCATAAAAGAAAACATTTCGTAATAAGAATTACATCACTTTTCAAATAAAAACACTTAACCGGCAGCGGAATTCGAATTTCAGCACTTTAGAATGCGATTTCAACGCTTGGTAGCAGCCCGCGACCAACCGGCCCGTTTGTCGTAAGTGGCCACGCAGGATCCATTGCATATCCACGATATGGCTATATTAAACACAACGCATTTATTCGTTATCCCTTTTTGTTCTTTTAACACAATAACCCCGTATCTCTTGAGTTCCATATCTGTCAAGGGTAAAATCTATTTCTCAGTTAGAGCAAAAATAAACAAAATAATTTTTAAGGGGCTCACTCTGTCTATGTTGGGTACGAAACATTCCCTTATTCGTCAAGGGTAGAAAACTGAGCTATATGCAAAATAAGACTTCCATTTAAGTGAAAGCTCTGCAAGGCGCGATACTTTTAATTTATATAAATGATTTAATTTTACAAATGAATTAGTTGACAGAATAAATATCAAACGAATTAAACAATTAATGTTTACATTCGTTCATGGTAACATAACAACAATCAAAGCTTACTTTAAAAAATTATATTAAAATTTTTCGCAGAATTGTCAAGAATAAGAACTCGGGCAAATAAAAATTGTAAAAATGTTAGCATAGTTTTCAAATAATTCTAAATTTTAATTTTGTTATTGCGTCGGTCGTTCAAAAAACGTAATGTATTGCAGCCACCAAGTGTCATATCGGTGTTGGATGTATTGGTGGTCGGGACGAAGTGGAAAATCATCCTCAATTGATAGGAAGCACTTATTGTCCGTACCTTTGGTGAATAGGCTGCTTCATTGGGCACGATGTGCCGTTGGTACAAACAATTTCAGCGTGTGTGAGTACAGTACGATAAAAAGAGAACAAGCCATTCTCATTCTTCAACGTCTGCCGCTGATAAAAAAATAGCTGCTATTGAGAATATGATTGAAAGGAACGGTAAAGTTATTATTCATATGCAATGATAGAATTTTTTTTCTTTTAATAATATCCACCATACCAACAACCTAATTGTTACAAATGGTAATGTTACAATATGTACAAATTCTTATTAATTAAACAATTGGCTTAATGAGGTCAACGGTAGACCATTTTACAAGAACTATTGATTTATTTTATAATTCTATTCGCTATCATCTGATGAACACATTATGTCCTGAGGCAGTTTTCGCTTAAGTCTAGTGTGTAAGTGTTTTTGACCTGTGTTGCAAAATACCGCACTGTCACATCTGTCCATCTTTTTAAAAAACTTTTAGCCACATGTCTTATATGTTCTTCTATAGTCGGCATATTAAGTTCGGCATGAATCTGCTGGATTCTCATATACCAGGGAGCGTTCACTATTATCCTTAAAACTTTATTTTGCATTACTTGTAGTTTGTTTATTTGTGATTTTGGGGCACTACACCATACCGCACAGCAATAAGTTATTATAGGTCTAATTATTGACTTATATATTAAAAGTGAGCACTCAAATTTTAGGGAAGATTTTCTATTAATTATAGGATATTAGAGAGCTAGGCGTGCATGGCACTGGTTCAACTTAGTATTGATATGGTATCCCCATTTCAGTCGTGTATCCAAATACACTCCTAAGTATCTGACTGCTGAATCTTGAGGTTCCAATCAATTAGTTTTTCATTTATTGTAAGTCTTGTCGGTTTCTTATTCTTCGAAGGCAAATATTTTCGTTTCACATTTTGTTGGGTTTAGTACAATTCGTCATTTGCAAAACCATTGTGATAATTCATCGACTGATGCCTGCAGTAATGAAATGGCTACGTTTAAATCGTGGTGTTGAGTTAAGACGGCGGTGTCATCTGCGAATAAAGCTGTTTTGCTATGTATTGCTTCAGGTATATCATGGATGTAGATGTTAAATAGTAAGGTTCCCAAAAGGCTTCCTTGAGGGACACCTGCATTGGCATTTCTTTTTGTAGAAAAGGTAGAATTTATTCTTACTACGGACGTTCTTTCCTGAAGAAATGAAGCTAGAATTCGAATTATATATGCAGAACGTCCAGCTGTAATAATTTATATAGCAATCCGATTATCCAGACTTTATCGAATGCCTGTTGAAGGTCCAAGAAAGCAATTGCTGTGTACTGTTTCTTCTCATAACCTTTCTCAATCAATTCTGTTATTCGTAGCAATTGATGTGATGTAGACTGCTTTTCTCGAAAGCCGTACTGAAAATGGGCAATACCTGTTTTGGGCGGCTGCCGACTCGGCCGCCGACTCGACGTGAACCACTTCGTGTGTTTTCAGCCTAAAACACATGAGTCGGGGCTCAGTCGCAGCCGATTCGGCGTCCGCCTGCGATAAAACACACGAGTCGGCTAAAAAGTCGCCGCGATAAACATAACGAAGACATGTTGCCAGTATTCCTATTGAAGACAATGGATTCGTTTTAGCTTTATTTTATTTGCATAATCAACATGCTGCATGTCCCATATGGCTGGTCTTGCCTGGATTTCCATTATTAATTTTTCGGTTTCGTTATTGGAACACATATTTACCACTAAAATTAAATTAGTAGATATATAACCTTCAAAACAAACGATCAGTCAGATACTACTCATCTAAGTAAAATATTTTCATATATGACAAAAATATTTTGACAACCGCGCCTGATACTCACCGCTTTGAAACAGTTTGTCGTGTGTACAGTCATAAGATAGCACAGACTTGAGGATACGCTTGAAGCGATAAGAAAACCGAGCTCGGCACTTGTTCTGGCTGGAGCGTACGTCGGCGAAAGCTCGGCGTACGCGCTACATGACGCAGCGTGTGTTTTGTCCCCTTTTTACTTTCTCGCATACGGTAGTATAAAGTACTGTAATCGTCAAAAAAATCGACTTCGAGATTTTGACGAATCTTGACGTTTTAGACCTCCAAGAGTCCGAAAAAACCATTTTTCGAATTATGTCTGTGTGTGTGTATGTGTGTGTGTGTGTGAACACGATAACTTAAAAACGAAATAAGCTAGACCCTTGAAATTATGTACATAGTCATTATTCAAAATTTGTAGATTCCTATCAAATTTTTAATTACATAGAACCATGGACAGAGTCGGCTGCCGACTCGGCCGCCGATTCGGCATGAACTGCTTCGTGTGTTTTCAGGCTAAAACATTGCACTTTTTTAATTCCCTCGTCTAAAGGACGAAGGAAGTATTGCAATCGCGAAAAAATCACCTTCCGAGATTTCTTCAGATCTTTACCTTTCAGGGTCTTTAGATGACGAAAAACAGGTTTTCTCAATTCCGTCTGTCTGTCTGCCTGTTGGCCGTATAACTCAAAAACTATTTGTTGGAGGATGACGATATTCTGCATGCACATTATATATTTACCTCGCATGAAACCACGAAAATTTCAGACAAATATATACAGGGTAAGCACCTTAAAAAAATAACTGTTGTTTATTTTTGAGTTAACTTTGAAATAAATGGAAGTAGTAATTGTCACATAGATCAGGCTTTACATTTGCCGAAAATAAGACTCAACAGATACAGGATAATGTCACAAAAGAGTCAAAACGTTACAACAGGAAGACCGTTCTGATCAATAGAGGCGCGCACCGCACTCGTTCCAATAAGTCTCGATGGCGCAGTACGACAGGTCGATGCGGTTACAACCGCTGCGGCGGAGTTCAAACCCCAGCGGGCTACATTTTTTAAATTTTCTATTTGATCTAATTCGCGCGATGGAAGTTTCGTGTAAACGCCTTTACAGAATTTTTGCTTTGTAGCCCGTAAGTTAATAAATTATATAAAAAAGAGGACAAGAATCGTTGAAGCCGAGTACCCAAACAGCAATATAAAAATTTGATACTAATGTTCCTTTCCTTTAGAATCTGCTACCTTGCAGAACCAGGATTCACGAACCTCAAAAACAATCCAGGTCTTTACTTTAACAGACTTGGAACAGCACAAATAAAAAAGGACCAATAGACTCCCATTCAGACTATCAATTTTTCACCATTATTAATCGAATATGAAAAGCTAAAGAATATGTAAATGACCTCAAAACATCATTAGAATCGTAAAATCATGGACCCACATATAAATCAGAAAGTCATAATTATTTGCTTGTATTGGAAAGTCTGTTAACAGCAATCCAAAATAAAATAGAACATTTTCTTTCCATCACATTCGGAAAATCAAAAGAGCAGCGTAAACGGTTCAAGAAGTCTAATCAGCTTTATTACTGATAACCTGGAAGCTGAAGATGGAAAAATAATAGATCAAGCCTTAAATTCCCTCCAAAAGAATCAACATAGAAGAAAACACAATACGCCAAACGCCACTGATGACCCAAGCAATCGACAAGTACAATCAAACATTATATAAATTAGAAACTAACCAGAAAATTCTTCAATCACGACTTCTACAAATTGAACCAGCCATCAAAACTACAGCATTACACGATATCGAAAATTATTCACTAATCAGTCTCCATGCGGTACAACTTAAGTCGGCCACTCTATTGAATCTTCTGTTAGAAATTCTGAATACGCTTGAAGAAGCAATCACCTTCGCTAAATTAAATATTTTACTCCCTTTTATCGTAGAACTTTAGTATCTATGAACCAAACTTGACTTTATCTCAAGACAGCAGATACTATACAGACTCCCATACGAATCTCTCAGTGCTAATGACACTTACAACTACTATTAATTGATACCGTTACCAATACCAAACAGCAACGATTTTCACATGATAATTCCTTCAAAACTATAAGTCCTATTCAATTATTAATTTTATCTACCACTATTGTATAATGGCCGTGAACTAGGAATCATAATTCACGGTTTGCAGCCAATTATAAAATTCTATTTTCATAATTCACTAGTTTGCAGCCAATCATAAAATTCTATTTTCATTATTCAATCGGTTGTAGCCAGTCACAAAATTCATTCTTATTAGCAAATGACTTTTGCAGTTGACGGTTGACACAAATGTCATAAATCGGAAACATGAACATACAACTTCTATTGCATAGAAGTAGGCCAAGTATCGTATTACATTCGCTATTATGGCCATTATTCCCACAGATGACTTGTGCCACTCGCCTCCAGCTCGTGGCTCAAATGTCATCTTTGTGAATAATGGCTGTCATAATCGCTCATATAATAATATACTATAATGTAACAATTAATAATATCTGCACAAAAGTGAAACAAAGTCTCTATTTCCTTGAAAACATTGATCAAGATTTAGAAAAGGGCGAAAAATGTGCTGTTGACCTTCTTAATTTTAAGGGAACCACAGATTGTAAAATCTATAGATTTAAGTTAAATACAGTTAAAATACATAAAATAAGCAACAATGCCTGGATATTAATTACACCGAAAGAATTAATATTGGATGTGAGTTGCAGTAATAATAGTCCTTACCAAAAACCTTCTTTTGGAACATATTTGATACAATTGTCGAAGGTAACCAATCATGTTTATATCTTATCCACAAATAATTATAAGAATGAATTAATTAAAAATATTAACCTACCTTAAATATAACGATGTATATATCTACAAATAATTTTTCATAAAAACCAACAACTGAATTAAAACAAATCGATTTAAATGATTTTCAGTTCATAAAAATCAATTTACACAATTATCTAAAGAAATTGTTCACAATGACTATATATTGCCCGCACATTTCGGAATAAGCTCTTTAATTATATTTTTACTTGCTTTTGTTATTTAGTATTATATTATATTGTAAACGTAATTGCCTCGTAGAAATCGAATCCAAAAGAGATTCCTTTAGAATTGCAAAAATTTAAAAACCTTCATCCATAGATGATTTTTCAATCTTAGTCTGGAGGTGTTACCTATTAATTACTTGCTTCCATAAACGCATTATTTGTGAGAACGCTGATAATGGGTTTATCTTGTCTTGCAGATTCCTCGCAGGATAGTTATAATAAGTTTAGTTGCATCGCAGGCTTTCTAACCCGTAAGGAAATAAATTAAATAAAACAGATTTTCTTTATCTTTCGTCAATCACCAAACATATCTCACGTATACACTTTTTTTCGCGTAAATACTCGACTAGAAAATCGGCTGAGGGATCATGAAGATAAGAAAAATACCAACCGTGCCCAAACAACAAAACATCTATAAAAACGTAATGTAAACAGTATTCTTTAGGAGTATTGGTTTCGTCATAGCCATTAATCTAGAAGTTCAGAATACAGTTACTCCTACACGTAATGTGGAAATATATTTGCCAAAACTGTTCAAGCATCTTTCGAAGAAGCACGATAATGCAACGTCACATACAGCAGCTCAAAGTCTGTAGTACTTAGCAAAAAATAAAATTAGACCATCAAACAGTTCCTCTTCTCTTGATTTAGCTATGTGTTTTTAGTGATTTTGGAATTAAAAGGAACTAATGTACATTGTCGAAAAATTTCTTCAGGGGAACAAAGCTCTATTGCCAAATTTTTAAAGCTATTGAATGAAATAATGGTTAAATGTATTATTGTCGAAAGAAATTACGTACTTGAAACATTTTACGAATAATGTTTTTCAAAGATAGTTATCCTTTGTCGCGATAAATTCAGATTGGCCCTCGTATTAGTGGATTTAACAATAAGTTCTTGCTTATTTCCTTTATATTTTAGTAGGTTAACAGGTATTTTAGTGCATATGTGCACACCATATTTGCCCAACTCTAATGATTATCCTAAATAGTTGAATTTAGTGTAGAATTAATCTGATGCCTGCATCTACATAATTTAATACATAACTATATTGTTTAAGTTTTAAGAGAAACAATTCAGTTAGTGCCTTTGCTCCTTTAAACGGAACAATTAACCAGATAAAATAATATTTATTATTGAAAATTAATATGTGTGTTTCAAAATATGTTAATTAAGTTACTAACAATGGAGAAATGTAATATATGTTCCAATGTAAAATTCAACTGTAACAGATTTTTTAATAATATGTAGCATGAACATAATTGATATCATTAACTTTCTCTCTTAGTTTCAAATTTATATGTGCAACTACATTACATTCTTAAAATGTGTATTTAATAATTTTTTCAATGCTGTGGGGTTCGTAAGCATTCTTTATATAAATATTCAGTATTCCAGCATAATTCTCCAAAGACGCGTCGAAATAATGAGACACTACATCCTTGGATGTTAGCAGAAATGTTTTCCTAATCGATGAAGACAACCCCTTATGTAAATGTTGAATATTATTTAAGTACATTTAATATTCATAGAACACCTACATAATGTTTTATAAACTGCTTCTGTGCTAACAAGGAGAGCTTCATGTTGGCCTTCTTTTTGTTGTTCGACAAACAACTTCTTAATGCAGCGTGACCAATTATTTGTATTCAAAACCGTTAGACTATTTTAAACTGCAACAGAGATTTACTTTTAAGAATTTTATTGTCGTTTACTGCCCTTAAATACTGAAAAGTTATTATTGCAAATAAAGCTTTCCGCATTTATGTATGCATTTTTATGACATCTAAATGGGCACGTGGCCCCATTAAAAATCTGTTTTCTCTGTTCGCATGCGTGACTGCAGACACATATCATGCTATACAAGAAAATTATTCATATTCAACGTGTCCTCTTCTTGAAATGACTAAAAATACATCTGAACTTAACATCACTAAATAAACTGTTATCTTTCCATGTTATGGTATTTACCATTTTTTGTTTAACACGTTTATTGTTTATTAGCTACAGTATAAACATAAACCTTTTAGATGAGTAGATTTTTGAAGCTAACCTTTTTAGCTTAGCACGACTCCAATTCCATTTCTGAGTTCACTTTAACAGAGGATTTCCTCAACCACGACCAAGGTAAATAAAAAAGGGATCTCATTGTTATTAAGATGAATGCAACTAATACAGGGAAAATTTTATTTATAAAAGTGTACATCGCACGCAAGTGTCCTTTTGCATTTTCTTTAAATTTTAGTGGAAGGTCAACCATTTATTTTGTTTTTTGCTTAGGTTTTCATGAAATACGAAAGCTGAATAGAAGCATCGCTCATCATTATACTCCAAAGTAGCTGATTTAGTTCAACCTATATGAAGGGCTTACGAAATGAACGTTTAAATATAGTAATTTGCTATGTATATGGAAAAATTAGCTGATTGTAAAAATATTAGTAGGACTTTCAAGCCTCTCCCTTAGGAGTTCACTTACTGGAAGATATACGAGAACGAATAAATTAAGGTAAAGTAGTTAAGCTTTATGCTGTCTCATAATCTGAAAACAAATATGAAATACCTCATTTAGTTTCTGATATAATGATAAAAACCCAAATTTTTGCTTTTGCACCCTTGCTATCCCAAATTCTTATTGCAACCATCTCCCCCAAAGGCTATTGTACTGGGCCAAACTATGTTCATAGAAATTCATTCCAGTTACCGTAAATCAGTTTAAACAATTAAACGTTTTAATTTTTAGTGTGATTATTACTCATTTTTGAAGTATAGTTTATCATTCAAAATTGTTTTGTTTGTTGTGCTTGCTCATGAATCACCCTGTAGCTTATTCATTATTGAGACACCGTTTGTCAAACAAAAAGTTTTTAGTTTGCTTTATGTAAGATGTAAATTAATAAATAAAGTCAAGGATAAAAATTATACAGGGTGTCCCAAAAAGAATAGGACACCGATTAGTCATTAATTCCCTATAATAAACAGATTAAACCTAATATACCCTAGTACAAAGTCCCTTCAGTAAGAAGGTATAGGGACTTGGAGGTTCAATTTTAATTTTTTATTCATTTCCACATAGCTTATCACTGAAGTTTGGCCTTTTATCACAAATGTGGGTTTAGTTGCCGAGGCCAAAGCAAATAAATCACATGACGGATAAAAAGGAACTTCCAATGCCGAGGAGTACATTGTTTTTTAAATCGAGAAATCGCGAAATTACAACATTTTAACCAACTTTTGTAGGTTATGCTGACGTCGGTTGACGGTTACCTATCGCCGAGCCGCCTACAAAAAGTATTTTTTCTACTCCCGCATGTATATATTCTGTTTTCTTCACAATCTACAGAATGGATATGTAGGCAATTGTAGTTAACTGAACGTATATGATTTCATATCCACACAAGGGTGGATATGAAATACACCAATCACAAACCACGTTAGTCGTGATTACCTAGGCAACTTTCATTAATTGTTTGTTTTGCAATGGGCACGCCCTGCTGTGCCCTGTTTGTGGCAAACGTGATTTTGTTGTAAGATATCTTATTAATTAGCGTTGAATAAATTTTCTTTTAATTTTCCATTCTTTTCCATTGATAGGTCGTAGAAAAAATACACTGTACAACTCGAATGGAATGTCCATATCGCCCTCGGATAATTGAGCACTCCGCCTACGGCGTCGTGCTCAAACTTTATCCTCGTGCGATATGGACATCATATCCACTCTCGTTGTACAAACTACTATTAATGGCGATTTCGACGTTCTTTACTGTCGATTAAAACAAAAATATGTGAAATTACTTAACTTGGGTCACTATGCACTGTTCTTTAAAAACAAACTAAATGGATTGTTGTGCAAAATTACTGAGAAGCCAATATTTGAATGCCTCGTATTTAGCATGGGGTTTTGTATGTTTCGGTCGTTAAATAAGCACCTTGTATAACGTAAAGAAGTAATGCTGGATGCGGTTAGCGGAATTATAAGAATGTCATGATTTTTAAGACGCTATTCCAGATTTTTAATAAAAATCCAAGCTAACATGCTGCAGCAGTCTGTAAAAATATTTGTAGCCGCAAAATTATGCACTAGTTGCCAGTATACAAAGCAGCATATGAACATTACAAGACAAGAAAGCGACTAAAATGGATAATTTACAAAATGTTCAATGAAAGAAGGCGGAAAACTTATGCGGTGTTTTTAAATTGTATTAGTACCATACCTCATCCTGCATTTTTGAGTCAACCAGGTATGAAATTTTGCAGTTAGGTACATTTTATTTATGCGTTTTACGCTGTTTAAATGTCTTTATCGGATTTTGGCCGTTTAGTTCAATTCCTCACTCAAAAACGTAAGATTCTGGAGTTAACGCCTGTTACACTTGCACGGCAGTATAACCCTGCCCCCCCCCCATCGTTTAAAACAAGCAAATTGAAATGAATAAACAATTATTATCAACCAATATCGTCTAATAAAGCTATTTTAAATTTTTGCCGTAATTACTATAATCTGTAATGAACTTACCGCAAATATAGTTTTCGCGTCTTACACAATAAATATTAGGTTCACTATTACAACCTACATATCACATCTACATACACGCACCAATGCACTCTTTGCTGGTGCACGCGTCGTACAAAATGCGAATGTTGCACAAAAGCTAAATTAGGCTTATATTGACCAGGGAATACCCTATTCAGATTTGCTTAATATCTAACTTAATAAGACTTTATCGTATTTTTTGCGTTTTGGAGATTTAGCAACCAATCGAGGTTAGTAATTCAGTAATTGAATTGCCATAAAGTAATTCAACTACCGCGAGTAATTTCAATTACCACAGCTAATTCAATTACTTGTAAAGTCATTTAAATACTTTAGAGTAATTTCATTACACAAAATTAATTGAGTAATTGAATGTAGTAATTAATTACCTTCAAAAAAGAATTGTTAAGTCCTTTTTAACAAAAATGGCAATTCCCAATTACAATTATGGCATTTTGAAAAGTAATTCAATTCCAAGGCAAATAAACAAAAAGGAATTTAATTACAAATTAATTAATTACTGCCCAGCTCTGATGGAGGAATCACTTTTTCAAGAGATAAGTTCTTATTTTGATTTCAAGAATGTATGTCGATACCTGAGGCGTCTTTTACTGCTTATCTCGAAATTCGACGATTTACTTATTCTATCAGTATATTTAGTTCGTCATCATGAGAAGTTATGCTGGCATTTTATTAACTTTGATAAATTCAACGCCATTTCAGCTTACCTGTTCGTAACCTTCCGTAGTCTTCCATTTGAAGATGTCTCTTATTTCACCAATGAATTTTTGATATACCGGCAATAAATGTAGTATTATATCTCTTCATTTAATTGCAACAATTGTTAATTTTCTAATTTGTAGTATACCACGAACATTCCATGTAGCCTACAAGTGTAGTACATTTTGCACGTGCCCACATGCCCAGTAGCCGATTTCACACTCTAACCTTGAAAACGCCCGGTAGTAGCCTGATCATCTGAAAAAATGCCTACAGAAGTCGAACCATTTCTAACGTTCACACGAAAATATTGTATAGTCAATTCCTCTGCCTCCCAGCCATTACAGGTGTTACAGTCGTGTCTAAAGAAATTTACTTATAATCCATGTCAATGTGCTTCCTTCCTGCCTTATTGCAGTATTAGTGGTTACTGTTTCCCTCCACCAAAAGTGTCTCTACTAATCTGCAGATAGTCGTTTTCGAACTGCGGCTCTTCTGAAGAAAGTCGCATCTCTGTGTCAATTTGCTAATTTGGGTTCACCCTTCGTAATTCATTTTCTCGATGCCTACCATATCTAATGGGCGTTCCTCTATTTATCATCTGAGAAGGCGCCGGATGGATAACTAGCAACCTCACACGATCTATTACAGCAATAAAACAAAAATTGCTTTATTTATTTTGAGTTTTACTTGAATATTAAACGTAACTAACCTTAACAATGTCATTTATTACCCAAGTAGAGAGAAACAGAGGGAGAAATTTAAACTTTAATTAAAAATGGTAAGAACTATCTCGAACAATACCCAAAAAGACGACGGCGACGCGAATATTATTCTTTACGTTTATATCGAAACTTCAACAAATACGGTTTTAAGCAACGCCAGATTATACTGGTCTCAAGCTTCTATTGAAATAAAGAAATAAAAAGAAACGTCTTAAATGTCAGTTATTTCAGCTCGTAATTTAACTGGAATAATAATTTCAGTTGCGCACGTGCGCAATAACCCTTTTGTGTCCAAACTGGAATGGTTGTGACAATAGAATCCCGAATAATTTATATGGAAGGAGAACTGGAAGGCTATTACTGCTGCCAGGCAAGGGGCAGTTTTTTAGCGACTGCTGATACCCCAGTCATCAGAAAATATTTATAAACGTTAAATCCCGGAATTTACATATTTGTAGATTTCCAATTTGGAAGCGCAAGGCTCTGACGTGATCTTGCAAAAATAAAGGGCAAAACCTGTTTTTCGGTAATACCTACGTTACCGTTAGTTATGCAATCATAATACATCTTATCATTCTTATCAAAGAAGTTAGCGCTACGCAATACGCATAATTACAATATTGAAGGTTTTTCGATTTTCAGCTGACTAATCGCGATTGTTGATTAGAAATTGTATTTTAACTTCAACTAAGTTGATACGTAATACTTTGTGTGTACTACCTATGAACTAGTTATTGTGTACGCACTTCCTCAACACCATGAGGTAAAGTTGGCGGCGCGTTTTTTGATATTGTACCTCCAGGAAGCCTATTATACAGATGCAATAACAATAAAGATTTTTTTCCGATAGATTATTCTTTGATCTTCTTCTAGCAAAAGTCATCATTGTTGTCCGAAAGAGAGTCATCGTCATCGTCTCCGTTAATATTTGGGTCCTGAACATAACTCAAGTTCCCTCTTTGCAATAAGGGCATATAATAAACACTTCGATCTTGATCTTCTACAGATACAGGCTGCGCCGAAATATTTTTGCAGTTGCACAATATGAAATTGTGCAAAGCCTTTGGATCTGGATCTTGTAGAGTCATCACTGGAGTAAGCCTGCTTCGAATCTCCTTCCAGTCCCAATCCCGAAACACTATCATTGAACTTGGTAACCCGTATGTCCTAAAGGCATGGTACGGTGCAGTCTCTCATTGGTGCAAACTAGCAAAAGTTAATTTACTTTTTGTAATTTTAAACTGATAGAAAAACGCCCGCTTGCCTCCTCTACATCCACTGGATCTGCATCCGGCTTCCTGGAAACATCAACAATTTGATTGAGCTGTTCGATATTCTGAAAGGTCGTACCAAATCTTCCTTGATTGAAAGGTGCAGATGTGGTATCGCAGCAACTGATGGCATGGAGTAATAATAACTGAATAATAATTGAACATGTGTTCAGTAATAGAATTGAGAGGATTTGTAAGAACTCGATGGTTTGAAATGGTCTCCGACAAGACTAGCTGAGCTTCCAAAGCTTTCGATAGTAACTGAAAAATAATTTGTCGCAATGAAAAAATAATATTCAGTAGATATTCATCAAAAACGCTGCTGGAAGCAGTAATATTTTTCGTCTTGCGCCAACATTTTTAGAAATTGTGTCCTTGATAATAATGTTGTTTGTTTGTTAATGGCAAAGGTATAGAAATGCGAAGTACCTTAAACACCGACTGTCTTGGTCATATGGTCAAAATCCTACTTAGAGTTTTGCCGAGACTAAGGAATTGCAACCCTAAAGTCTACACATTACCCTTTTTCTGTGACGTCAGAAATAACAAAACATAGTGTTTAAAACGTATGTCTTATATTGTATTGAAATTCAAAAAGACAATTTAGATCGCAGGAAGTAGACTTTAGAAAGAATTTGACAATTACCTAACCTTTAATGTAAGGGATACTCTAAATAGCACATTATTCTAATCAAGACATTCTTGACCTATGTAATCCGACATTTCTCCTCTTCGAAGAAGTCCCTAACGCATAAAATAAGATTTTAGGCTTGCTCGCTTGCTTGTTATTGCTTGTTATTTTACTGTCGTTTTGTC